>OZ020609.1:49854614-50525614 GCA_963971545.1 Philophylla caesio
TTTTTGCGGTACTTTGAGCTTATTTGAAATGTCGCACTGCTTAAAATATATTAAGTTATATTCGTAAATTATTGCGATTTAATTGCGGTTTTAAGCTGAAGAGATTGTTCGGTTCATAAAACAGTTTCAAAGCTGTGATTACTGATGCAGTAAAACTTCAGATATTTCGGAATGAAGATTCGGCATTAAATGCTGGAGTTAGATTTGGAATAAGAGAAACATGCTCAACTTTTCAAAATTTCTTTCCTAATAAGAAATAATCGTTCAAGTTTAGCCACATTAAGCGGCTTTTAATGCTAAAAACATTTTAAGGGTCAGTTTTTATCCTTAAAGAGACCCTTTCGGCCTCGTAACGCTTTCAAAAATTGAACAGAAAATTATAAAGTTTTAATAAGACGGTTTAGATATTTTACATTTTTCACATATTTATTTGGCTTAATCACATACGTATGTATGTATTTACTCGTATGTATGACTGAGATTAATGTTCGTTTTAAGAAATTTTTTTCAATCCAAAAGAACACACATCCGTATAATTTTGTGTTATCAAAATATTTTATTTTTATTTAAATTTGCAATTATGCTGTTGGTGTTAATGTAAATTTGCAATATTTGCAAAGGCAGCCAGCAGCTCAACCAATGACTTACAAATTTACCAAAATATTAACCAACGAACCGGAAAAGGGAAGCGGTAGCGGATGTGAATGTGCGCATTTTAATCGTTATGGCTTATATTTTGTAACGGATATGTGATCAAAGTGATAAGGCCATTAAAATATTACTACTTGTATGAAAGTTGTAATGCTTTCACTAAAATTAATTTTATTTATTTACATACATGATTTTGTTAATGCCTCTGAAGCGAATTGATTCACATTGCGTGTTTTCCATTTGTTTGATTTTTCTCTAAATTTATGTTGCAAAAGGAATTATTTTTTTTGCTATAATTTTCAAAATAAAATTTTACAGTGCAATAAATTACATTAAATATGTATGTTTTAAAAATTAAAAAGAAATATTTCAAAGCTCTCGTGGCTTGTAGTAATATGTATAACTATTTAGCATTCTAATTTTAACTGAGACTTTATTTTGCACATAAGTATATACTTTTTAATAAGCATTGCTGTTATTAATGGACGTATGTAAATACTTACATTTGCATGCATGCTGTAACCTAAATAGTCACTGCTTAGCCAAAATTTACATTGCGAATTTCCAAATTTGCATAATTTAGCATTTGCGATATTTTGTTGAGCTCAGAACTCGCTATGTGGATTCCAAAATAGAAACAAATAATTGTAGATCAAAGTATACAAAAGCCTGCTTCTAGTCGATATGAATTATGTTTTTATTGTTTACAAACAATTGTAGATAAAAAACTATATTTGAAACGCTAACATTAATTTGTAAATTTCAGAAGACGTTGAACGAGTTTATTGAATAGGAGGAGCAAAGATATATTCCACAGTATTTGTATGTAAATAATTGAAGATTGTATAGTGCAATAATTTTGGAAAATGCAAAAAATATTTATATTTCATTAAAAGAGTGGTTAAATATTATAATATTATCATGAAACTTTTATATTTTAATTTTCCTTCTATCTATTCACTTGGATATATGATATAATTTTATAATCTTATTTTACCATTGTGTGTCTATAACCAAATTTATTTTATTTATTTATTTATTTATTTTTATGAAATATAATTATAAATAATTTCATTACATTTGGCAAGGCAACTAGTAACTAAGACTATCGGCCTGATAACCAAATTTATCGGCGGCTACTGCCGATATCTCGCAGCTTCCGTCTTGTGTTTGTTATTTGCGTGAGCTGCAAGTAAAATTTTCTTATTGCTCCGGCTTTAGCCTGCGTCAGCCCGCTCGTTACCAAACATTTTCCTATGGTTGGTAACTCATATGAACAAGAGAGAGACAGCCAGCATTCGAGATGACTATTGCATGTGAGATCCACCAACTGTATGAGGTCTATCAGTGTAAGGGGCTTGTACTCCTTTTCATTTAATGAAACTCTACTCCACTTGCTCCTTGATCACAATTACTTAAAGTGCGAAGTAGAAATTAAGTCTGACGCCTTCTTCAGTAACGATAGCTTATCGAGAGTGCTGCCACGACCGAATTGCTTCGGTTTCCAGCAGTTCAAGCTCTCAAAGTCATATAGCGTAGGTTGCTGTAATATCGAAGGTGCAGAGCTCGATGGGTACCTGCTTAAGGACTACATTAAGCACGTTTGTTTGGCATGACTTAAGGGCTTCTGTAATACCTGCGCATACTGCTGAAGGTTAAATGCTCGATAATTTTATGATTATATTGCTTGCCTAGCACCGGCCATCACATTATGGGGCATTTTGTTGAAATTGGTTTCAGTTGTCATCCTCTTGCAATCATAGAAGCAACGTACGCTTTCTGCAAACGTCTTTAATCGTTCACCTTCCAAATCAGTTTCCTTCATTTCAGTTCGCTCGTTTTGTTCAGGTAAATACCAAGCTCACTTTTTCCAAGAATTCACTTATTAGAGAGGAAAAGAAACCATAAGCTGCCAACAAAAAATTTTCTACAGAGCGGCACCGGTTGACTTACTTAAATTTGCAGTATTGACTGTAGATATTACTGGTTCTCTAACGACTGATTTAAAAGAACATTTAACATATATCGCAGATGATCAGAACATTTAACTAAATATAGGATAAATACGAATTAATTTTACAGCATTGAGATTAAAGCGGAAACTCCGTTACACCACTTTGCATTAAGGAAAATTATTTTTGTTCATATTCCTTCAATAATGCTGATTTGCATTCATTGCTTAATAAACTCATAGCTCAAAAGTTGGTGTGAGCTTCAAAAATATTGCAAAAATTTTTAGACGTACAAAATATCCCAAAATCATTATGAAATGGCAATGAATATCAGTTAACAAAATCAGCAAGATAATGTAATTTTCCTTAATGAATGTGTGTATATGCGAGTATATTTGTTTGATTTATCTCATTTGCCTTAGTTAAAACATGGAGATCCTGTGTGTCTGGTACGAGTGAGTTTGTGCCGTCTAAATACATTTTGGGAACATCCTACAATCCTTTCACACTCCTCACCCATTTCATGTGATGAATATTGTGTATTTCACTAATCATGCCGTCTATACAGAGTTCTCGGAAAAAACAAATGCTCTGGATAGAAGCTTGTCACCTATAATAACGTGCACAACTGACCGAAGAATGTGTGTGAGTTTTCTAATGTGTTTGCAAATGTTAGTGTTAATGAGGAAACATACATATTTCTCTCTATACAAATGTGTATGTTTCTATGTACTCTCTACTTGCAAGACTTGACCCTGGCGCAATATGTCTACTTACTTACTTACTTAATTGGCGCAACAACCGCCTAAGCGATTTTGGCCGAGGTCAACAAGGCACGCCAGCTGTCCCTATCTTTTGCTAACTGGCGCCAATTGGAAATCCCAAGTATAGCCAAGTCTTTTTCCACTTGGTCTTTCCAACGCAGAGGAGGTCTTCCTTTTCCTCTGCTATCACCAGCGGGTACCGCGTCAAAAACCTTCAGGGCAGGAGCTATTTCATCCATTCGTACGACGTGGCCTAGCCAGCGGAGCCGCTGGTTCTTAATCCGCTGCACTATATCTACGTCATTGTACAGCTCGTACAGCTAATCGTTCCTTCGTACACGGTATTCGCCGTCGCAAAGACGCAAAGGTCCATAAATCTTTCGAAGAATCTTTCTCTCGAACACTCCAAGAGCTCTCTCATCTGATGTTGTCATCGTCCATGCTTCTGCGCCATACAAGAGGACGGGCATGATGAGAGACTTATAGAGTATGGTTTTTGTCCGTCGAGAGAGGACTTTACTGTGCAATTGCCTACTCAGTCCGAAGTAGCACTTGTTGGCAAGAGAGATTCTCCGTTGGATTTCAAGGCTAACGCTGTTATTGATGTTAATGCTGGTTCCTAAGTAAACGAAGTTCTCAACTTTTTCAAAGTTATTATTGTCAACAGTGATTTGTGATCCCAGTCGTGAATGTGCCGACTGTCTATTTGATGACAGGAGATACTTCGTCTTGCCCTCGTTCACCTCCAGACCCATTCGCTTCGCTTCTCTATCCAGTTTGGAGAAGGCAGAACTAACTGCGCGGTTGTTAAGGCCGATGATGTCAATGTCATCGGCGTACGCCAGCAGTTGCACACTCTTATAAAAGATGGTACCTGACCGATTTAGTTCTGCGGCTTGAATTATTTTCTCCAGCATCAGGTTAAAGAAATCGCACGACAGAGAGTCACCTTGTCTGAAACCTCGTTTGGTATCAAACGGCTCGGAGGGGTCCTTCCCAATCCTGACGGAGCTGGTGCTGTTGCTGAACGTCATTTTACAATGCCGTATAAGTTTTGCGGGGATACCAAATTCAGACATTGCGGCATAAAGGCAACTTCTTTTCGTGCTGTCGAAGGCGGCTTTGAAGTCGACAAAAAGATGGTTTGTGTCGATTCTTCTTTCTCGGGTCTTTTCCAAGATCTGGCGTATTGTGAATATCTGGTCGGTGGTAGATTTACCAGGTCTAAAGCCGCACTGATAAGTTCCAATCAGTTCATTGACGGTGGGCTTAAGTCTTTCACACAATACACTCGACAGAACCTTATATGCGATGTTAAGAAGACTAATCCCGCGATAGTTGGCGCAAACTGCAGGATCACCCTTTTTGTGGATTGGGCAGAGCACACTTAAGTTCCAATCAGTAGGCATGCGTTCTTCCGACCATATTCTAGAGATGAGCTCGTGCATGCACTTAACCAGCTCCTCTCCGCCGTACTTAAATAACTCAGCTGGTAACCCATCGTCCCCGGGGGCTTTGTTGTTCTTCAGTCGTGCTATCGCTTTCCGAATTTCGTCACAGTCGGGTGATGGTATATCGCGTCCATCATCATTGATTGGGGATTCGGGTTCAACATCTCCAGGGTTGCAGTTGCTTCCATTAAGCAATGTGGAGAAGTGCTCCCTCCATAATTTAAGTATGCTGTGGACATCAGTCACCAGGTCGCCGTTTTCATTCTTACAGGAATTCGCCCCGGTCTTAAAACCTTCTGTAAGCCGTCGAACTTTTTGAAAAAATTTTCGGGCGCTTTTCCTGTCGGCCAGCATCTCAAGCTCTTCGCACTCACGCATTTCGGCCTCTCTCTTTTTTTCACGAAAAATGCGTCTTGCTTCCTTCTTTAGCTCACGATAACGCTCCCGCACAGCTCGCGTTGCGCCCGATCGCAGTGTGGCCCTGTAGGCAGCGTCTTTACGTTCCGTAGCGGCGCGACATTCCTCGTCATACCAGTTGTTCTTTCGGGCTCGCTGAAATCCGATGGATTCTTCAGCGGCGGTATGTAGACAGCGGGAAATATGGTTCCGCTGCTCGGAAATATCGTTAGGTTGATTATTGCTCTCACAGAGCAGGAGTGCAAGTCGAGTGGCGAAGTGGGTAGCTGTCTGTTGCGATTGCAGCTTTCCGACGTCGAGCTTTCCTTGTGTCCATTTGCGCGCGCTTTTTGCTGCACAGAGGCGCGTGCGTCCACAAGAAAATGATCCGAGTCGATATTGGCTCCTCGGTTCGTGCGCACATTTAGGACACTGGAAGCATGCCTTCCGTCTATCACAACGTGGTCGATTTGGTTTCGTGTCTTACCATCTCGAGACAGCCACGTAGCCTGGTGAATCTTCTTATGCTGGAACCTGGTACTACAGACTACCATGTTTCGGGCCCCGGCGAAGTCGATCAGTCTCAATCCGTTATCGGACGTTTCGTCGTGGAGACTGAATTTTCCGACTGTGGAACCAAAGATGCCCTCCTTGCCCACCTTGGCATTGAAGTCGCCAAACACGATTTTTATATCGTGGTGGGGGCACCGCTCATACGTGCGGCCAAGGAGATCGTAGAAGCGATCTTTAGTCCCATCGTCCTTCTCTTCCGTCGGGGCGTGGGCGCAAATTAGGGAGATGTTGAAGAATCTCGCCTTGATGCGGATTGTGGCGAGACGCTCGTCCACCGGAGTGAACGACAGTACTTTACGGCGCAGTCTCTCTCCCACCACAAATCCGACACCAAATTTGCGCTCCTTTACATGGCAGCTGTAGTAGATGTCGCAAGGGCCTACCGTTTTCCTCCCTTGCCCCGTCCATCGCATTTCTTGGATGGCGGTGATGTCAGCCTTCGCTTTACCGAGGACACCTACCAGCCGGGCAGAGGCACCTTCCCAATTAAGGGTTCGGACATTCCAGGTGCATGCCCTCAAATCATTGTCCTTTAAACGTTTGCTGTGGTCGTCATCAAAAAAGGGGGGTCTCATCCGAGGCTTTGTTTTATATTGCGCACAACCCATTGCTGGGGGTTGAAATTTTATATTCGTTTATATAGCGAGCCGCTTGCTCCAAGACAGACGCCCGCTTGCAGCCGCACCTCCTGGTGGACAGACGCTGCGGACTTTAGTGGACCCTTAAACCGAATATGTCGGAGTGGCTCCGCTAAAGCTCCCTCTCTATTAGCCGTGACCCATGGCTCCATACGGGTTGGTTACCGTATCTCGCACATGGGTTGCTCACGTTGCCCAGGGTGCACGAACGTGGACGTTAGAGTAGGGATTGAGTACAGCCGTGCAACTGTAACCGCATACCCAGAAGCACCACTGCACCCCATTACACCCTCATAATTACATAATTATTTACATACAAACATGTGTACATGAAAATGTGTCCAAAATGTGTACTAGAATATGCAGCAATGATCAACTTATTAACGCCATGCGCCGCATGCCACATTTGTCAAATTCTCTGCATATTCAGTCCATTTATGCCACTAATTTGCATTGCTGCTGCATTACGGCGAATATCATTTTAAATTTTGCAGTGCTAGAATTGCATATATTCCTACACACACTTCCATATGTACATATGTATGTATGTATGTGACTAGATACATTAGAACTCATTTAGATGATTCCAACAAGTCAGCAGCGCCACTGCTTGTTGCTGCTAATCAGATGCGAAGAACTATCTAATGTGCTACGGAAATTAGTTTGCCGGCAATAGATGTGTGTCTTAATTTAAAAGGTAAACGGATTTTTTAGGGAAAAATACGAGAGTCAACTCATAAACTTCGTAAGTAAATGCCCTCCGTTCAAAGATGTATTCTTTTGCATTATTTTATATTCTTTTTATCTAGCTGGATATTTTTTATTCTTTTTTAGGAACGCCATTGTCCGTTACTTCATTCGACCCCTTCATACATCTGTATTTTGATCGTCTTATGTACTTTTTAGTTTTGGACCAATTCTTTTCCATATCGGATGCTTCAACTAGGCACCGTGGGCGATAAATGGAAGCAAGAGAATACAATGTTAGGATGAAATGCAGAAGGGGAATTGTATTCACTTGGTGTGAGTAAATGGCGTAATTTTGCAAAAAGGTGAAGCAACTGGGGAAGCTCTTTTCTCTCAACAAAAACCGATAAACAATTTATTGGCAGTGATTTTACAAAATGTGCAACTTAAAAAAATAGTTGACGACTAGTTTAGGATCATTTCGCAACTTAGATCACATTTGGTATAGTTTCTGGTCTAGTTGACGATAATTTAAGCAAGTGTAAGTTACGAGTCTGGTTAATATAATATTTGTGACCCATTTAGAGACTGGACTGATTCCAATTAATTTCGGGATTATAATTCACGACTACTTTGAGTCCATTTCCGGACTGGTTCACATGATATTAAAAAAAAAGTTCGGGACTAATAGGACATCATTTCGAGACTGGTTCCGTACTAGTTCACCAATATTTTAATCCAAGTTCTGATTTTATAGAACCAATTCAGGACAATTTCGAGGTTGCTGAAGAGAATATTCACGGCGCATTTCGAGACTGGTTCATGACTAGTTTGGGTCCATTTCGTAAACGAGCAGTTTGCAATCATTTCGAAAGTGGTTTGGTTTGATTAGGTTTCTACATAAAATTATTTTTGGACTATTTCAGACGTATTTCAGGAATATTCCAGGAACGTTTCACGACATCGACATTATATCATAATTCTTTTTCACATTCCATTTTCTTCGGGAAGTTTTAAAACAAATAATAATATTCTTCCATGATTTGTTGTAATTTTCCTACAATACAATATTTTAGTTTAATCTTTAGAAATGTGTATCACAAATTCCTAAAATGTCTTCCCTATAAGTAATGCAATTACTATAACCTATTTGAAATCGATATTTGTGAGTACGGAAACTTTCTTGTAACTGAATTTTATTTCATTTGTTGTTATTTGCATGCAAGAATATCGGGTGTTAAACGAAGTGTGTAATTAAATTTGCACTTATTTGGGTGTAAATATCATTTTTACTTCATCTCATCTGGCGAGCGTAGTTGTGAACGAGTTGCAAAAAAATATTAACAGTTCTTGCTATTTTTGCTTGCAAAGGAAGAAATGCACGTCAGTATTCAAGGGAATGCGAACAAACAATTGTACATAAATTCTAAATTAAGAATAATAAATATGTATAATTGTAAGGACTTTGTTAGAGAACATTGTGTACTGCTTTGATATTATAAATGAATAGTTTTCTTTCTGCACTGCTGCATATAAAATACGGTTAATACGATTTGGAGAAAAACCACAAAACTAAATTTAATTTTTTTGAAAGATTGTGGATTCAGGAATTGTTAAGCATGGAAGAATTGTTGAAAAATTTCAAGCTTAAAATAAGATTTATAGAAATTAAAATTGTTTTTAAGCAAACATATTGTTTATTGAAAATTTGACAAATTTAGCAAAATTAATTAGTATTTTTTTGCAACATTCACACAAGTTACTAAACTCTTGAAGCTCGTTTTATAAATTAATTTTGTTGTGACTAGAATAAACTTAACAATTTTTAAATTAAAATGAATGAGTTTTAAATTTAAAAAAAATTGTTTGCTTATAGTAAACCTTTTAATGCGAGTTGTGGAAGATTTTTAAATATTCTTTTAATAATTAACAAAAAGTTGTTAATTTTATGTATTATGTACATATATATTATTATTATTATTATATCAAAACAAAGCTTTGCAGAAAAATTAAAATTTATGACAATGCAATAATTTTGTAAGGAAATCATAATTAAATTTTTTTTCATCTTAGAAATTTCGTGACTTCTAATTTTTTGTATGAAAATTGAAAAATTTTTTTTTTATTCAAAACCCATCGTTCTGTTTTATATGTATGTATGTTAAAGACGGCAACTATTTCGAATGAAACGCACGAAATATTTTTAACAATACAATGGAGAAACTTACTTATTCGTGCTATTCGTGTGCTTCGTTCCAAAAGAAAGAACCGGAAGCATACAAACTATAGAGTTGTATATTATACAGAGTTGCTTATATAGGAACATAGGTTTTATAAAAGTATAAATAAACGGTTTCTAAAGTATTCAGTACAAATTATTCAGTAAATGAACCGGTTTATAATAAATGATTATATTATAAAAAAAGAAACTAAGTTAAATCAGTAACAATGTATCTGAATTAATTTTAATGTTATAAAGCACTATATATTTAGACAGTTAAAACTATTATCAAGCAGACAATAATTGATCACAAATTTCTTCAGTTAAATATATCTTATTCTTTTAAAAACTAAAAAATTAGTTTGATTTAAGTATAAATTAAATGAGCAAAATTGTATCCGTATTTAATAAAAAAATTGTATTACAATATGTTTATTAATTATAAATTTACAAGCTAAATGGAGATGGCGAACAAATAGTTATAAAAAAAACTCTCATTAGCACTGAAAAAGTGTTAACTTAAAAAAAAAAATTTCAAATTTTCGGAAACTCAACGTCGCATTTTTATTTTTGTGGAATTAATTAGACAAAACATATTTTGTTGATCATTTAAGAAAGATAATAGCTTCTGCATTACTGTCACACATTATTTTAAATGTTCAGTTTAGTTAATAGGTGGCATATATAATATGATCAACGAACGCGTAAAAATAACCACATTTCAGTTAAAATTAAATCCCAATTTGGGGAAGTAACTAATTTATTACATATGTACAGTTTCATTATGCTTTGCTACATATTAAAATTAAAAAAGAGATCACCTATAACTTAAATTAAGTTACACGACGAATAAATCCATACTTGAGTTCTTAAAATAACCTGGAAATAAGCGCTGATGTTTCTCTTTCTGCATGTCTTTATGTAAATCCCGGTATCGCTCCATAGGATTTTTTAAATCTCGACGAAATTTCGCTAAACGTTCATCATTAGCGCTTGCAAAACGCGTAAAAAATAAAACAAAAGTACAAAATTAGAACAAACCGCGAAAAGTAAGACCGTGTGAAAAGAGACAATAGGGGATTGTGGAAAAATCGGCGTTAAAAAGAACCGCGTTAAAAGGAGGTCGACTGTACAAAGCAAAATCCATTTTATTAACAAATTATTTGATAGTCAATATCGGACAAATAATTTAAGTCCAAATGTACTTAGTTAAAGATAATTTTTCACTGATACTGCAATTTTTTTTTTCACTATCATTAAATGCCCAACCTAGAACACAATCCGATATCATAACTGCGTTATATAATTATTTTTTGTTAACTCTGTTAAGTGCTCTCAAGTTACTTACGTAAAATAAAATTATTAGAAACTTTAGGTTATTTGTTGGAACTTCACTCAACATTTCATAGCGTTGCAAATTCAAAATTTACATATCTAAAAAAAAATTCAAATGAAACATTTGATAAAACTAAAGAATTTAAAAAGTTTGGAAAATTATAAAAACTTTCTAATTAAATTAACTTTCAAAATGGCGAGGAAGTTTCATTTTGAAAATAATAAAATTTTTCCAAATATTTTGGATTTATTTTAACTATTTTGTATTCTTAATTAAAATAATTTTTATTAAAGGAATATCTAACAACACTTTTTAACAAATGGATGTTATAATTATAGTTTAAAATTTTTGTTTTTGGGTATGCAGTTTTGTAGCTCATACAGTTTCAGTACAATAAAGTGAAAGTCTTAAGTGGCTAAATCTCCACCGTTGATTTTCGACAATATTTTGTTATCGCGAATGTAGGGCATACAAAGCTAAATTCAGTTCATGTGTTATATGGAAATAAAAATGTGGCGAATTTTTTTTTTTAATATTTAATGAGTTGTTAGAAATATTTTACGAGATTTGAGCCTTCGGTCCGTTAGAAATTAGAAAAAATAAAAGACAAAAACAAACCCATATTCATTAATATGTCCATGAGATCTAAACTTAAACTTAAAACTTCGAACGCATAGTGAGGCGCTTGCCATTGACTTTATACAACTTCGTTTACAGCCCGATCTTAGTCTTAACCAATATAATTACATGAATGTAAACATATTAATTTTCCGTTTTCAAGTGCTGCATCCGCTTAAACAAACTGGATATAAAGCTTTTAATTAAATTCACATAAACTCTTATAGTAGCAGTACATACTCGTAGCAATCTACTTAAAAAAATTGTTCAATGAAATTCTCTGAACTTCAAGTGTTGGAAAAGTTGTTTTCTCCTCCACAGTTTACATGCAAAACAGTAGAAGCACAAAAACAAACACACGACCGCTAAAATTAAAAAAAACACACATTTGCATACTGCCGTTGCTTCATCTACGCGCGTAATACTCTTTAAAGTCCCCTTTCACCTTCGCTTCCTGTATTTTGAGAAGCTTAACTTGTATACATTTAACCGCAATTGAAACCCATATCCTGATCTCGGAATTTAAGCATATACATAGTACTGGAGGTATGTTATGTATATGTGCGCGTTATGCTCTGATAGTCAAGTGTTTGTGAACAAAGCGTGCAGGGGATGGAAAGAAAAAGTTCTTGAGAAATGTTTGAGAATATGCCACGCAAAATAAAGAACAAAAAGGGAGGTGTATAAGGACAATAAGGATAACATTGATGCCGAAAAATATATACCAAAAGTATTGGTAATGGTATCAACACGGGTATTAGACAATAATCAGAAGAAATGGGATGGAGCAAAGAACAGAATAAAGTTCTACGAGAATACCGTTGTTGGTAAACGAAACAGCAAAGTGGCCAACTAACTAGAATAACTTTTTTTGCTCAGGGAACGCATTAAGGTAGTAAGAATAGATATTATGCAGACCTATATAGCTCGATTATTTCATAATTTCTTCATAGTTACATGATAAGTATCCTATAGAAACTAATATAAAATTGTAATTAAATTTATTAAAAATACAGAGTATCAAAGAAACATTTGCATCAAATTTACATGGAAGGAGTTAAAAAAAGAGCTAATAAACTAAATTATTTAATTTAGGTGTGTCTTATTTTTGCAATCGACGGAATAAAATCTTCCCATGCGATAGCCTAAAAGTTGTTAAAGTAAAGGCAAAACAGGCCAGGTACTCATGAAATTTGATGTGTACATACATATTTGTGCACGGCTCGGCAATTATGAGGCAAATTGGGGTGAGATGAGGTGAGTTGAGGTGAGTTAAAATGAAGCAAGGTGAAATGAGGTAAGTTAACACTAATTTGTGTAAAAAGTTTTAATGCTGAGTTGAGGTAATTGAGGCTCAGGCGAATTTAGGTGAGTTGAGATGAAATGATTTGTAGCAAGGAGAAATACGATGCATTGCAGTAAGATAAGTTGAAATGATAGCAAGTGGACAGAGTTAACCATATAAATACACTCCCTACAAATACAACCTTCTTTTAGACAGAATTTGTCTTCAATTCCGAAAATTATGGCTTTACTGTTGGACAAATTCGGCCGCACTATTCACTGCTTTTAATAAGACTTCGGCAAAAATATAATATATGACCGTAAAATACGAAAGCTACAGATATTGTTAAAAAAAAAATTAACTGTAGACAACATTTTTTAATTTTATTATTGTTATGATATAACTTCATTAAAATTAACAAACTGAAATTTGATAGGGTTGTTGACTCGTGTAACTAAGTCACATCATTAAATTAAGCAATTTAATCAAAACTTTTGAGCGTTTAAGGTCCCTATTACGTGTGAAAAGAGTTCTTTAAACGCCCCAATTTGAACTTTATGAATATCTACTTAATATTCAAAATATTATTTTCTTTGTATGTGAACACACAAATATACATACCACAATAAAGAGCTTTATCAAAAAAACATTGGAATAAAATTTTGCATCAACTTTGTTGTCTTTTCGACATGTTTTCTAAGCAAACTTATGCAACTCACTTCAAGTAAATTCGTCAGCTTGCGAAAATCATGCCAATGGGAAAGAGCAACACGTGGTAAAAGTTTAGTTTCGCGAAAGTTTATATATTTTTGTTATATTTACAAACAAGTACATACACACGGAATATTTATATGCATATGTATACAGGTAGGTAGGACTCATACAACATCGTACAAAATAAAGTGGTCATAGCACATATGGAATAAAAAAAAAAATTTTACTCAGTTTTTCCCTTTTGCCATAATCCTACGGCACTGTCCTGGTTTTTATTATTTTTATACATTTATTGTTGCCCTTACTCGTCTTTTTCTTTTTGCTTATCAACACTGAGTGAGTGACTTGGAATCGAAAAGGAATCCGATAAACTTAAAACATAAAGTCGCTTTCCGTTGTCAACGCTTTTCCTTTCTAGGCAGCAGCATGCTGATGTTTCATTGCAACTTGTCTGCACTCTTCTTTTTTTCGCAAAAATACGCATTAAGAGAAATGGAAAGTATTAAGTATATTGTAAATATGTATGTGTGCGTGAGTATAGGTTAAAGCAACAAAAAGTTAATTTCAGTGAGACCGAGCTAAAGAAGAGTGGCGTGGAGACTTAGAGAGCTGCGGCGAGAGCATTTTAATGCAAAAATATTTGTTTTTATATTCTGAGAAATCTTACGTGTTAGTAGAAATTTAAAAAAAATGTTTTCGATGGTGTTTTGCTGATTTTTTTTTTATTAGTAGGAATAGATTTTGATAAAAAAATTTGTTTCGACCATATTTGATTTTTAAACAAACATAATTTTGCGTAATCTGGGGATTCCAAATCTCTGTCGACAAATAAGACAAAACAGAAATTACATGTAATCTAATCAAGATAAGGGTTAGTTGTTATCTAAACTTACCTGCAGTGTTCCTAGGTAAATCCCTTGGATCCGAAGCCAAAGCTTAGCATTGCATACAAAATCATACAAATATCAAGTCGTTAAAATTTACCAACGATTTTCGAGATTTTTTTTTAATATAAAATTAATTTGTACCATCGTTATATGGAAGCGCTAAATCTCAAAATGAACTTTGTACATATACGTGTATTTAAGACAGTTAAGTTAAATTTTAAACTTTATTAAAAAGCCATTAAAGTAATGAACACAAATTAAAAATAAATTGGGCTCGAGGTCTATAAAATTGTGAATAAATATTTATTCGTTATTCAAAATTATTTAAATGAACTGCTGAACCGAATATATGTACATACGTAATACAAAACTAAAATTGCAAAATGAAGTTTAATAAATTAAAGTGTGATTGGCTGAGGAATGATGTGTTGAGTCGTGGGGAGATTGCGACTGGTGAGTTCAGGTAGGGTGTGTTAAGGTGCAAGGTGTTTAGACATTTTGAGTGTTGGTGTGTTGAGTTTAGAAGTGGCGAGTTTACGTATGTTGGGTTTGTTTGTGGTTAGCTAAGACGTGATGAGTTCAAGTATGATGTGTTTATAAGTGGTGAGTTCAGGAAATGTGATTTTAGTCGTTTTGTATTTTTGCATTGTGAACCAAGGTACGGTGAGTTCATCTCCGGAGAGTTTTGGTGTGGTGAATTTAGGTATGGTGAGATAAAATAAGGCTAGTGAAAGAGACACCTGTTTCCATCCCCAACCATTTCGATGATCCACATTACCAGAGACACTGTTCGTCGCATTTGCCCTGTGGATTTTTCAATATTTACTACGCGCGCTAAAGATATTTCATCAGAAAAATTAATACTACGTACTTAAGTACATATATGTAAATGTGTTAGTTGAAATGAAATAGTGTCATAGCAAATATGCTGCCGGCTAGTTGGTGTTTTCATTGGTCGGTTAGAGAATTTCTGAATATAATTTAAACACTCAACACGTAAAATATTGCTTCTGCAGTAAATAAACATTTTTGCAAAACACAATTTCCAAATAACTGCAGTTGGTCACCCGGCATACTACAGCACACAATGCGCTCTCTACGTCTACGCGCATTAGCTTTTCCTCTCCCAAACAAGCACTCATTGCCGCATTAAAAGCACTACCTTAGCAAAATCTCACGCTCACCAACCAACTATTGTTGAACTTTATCCAAATTTTGGTTAACTTTTCCCGGAGTATTTTATCTCCAGTATATCTCGCAGCTGGCTCAGTTTCTATTGAGACGTGCGACAAAGCGGTCGATAAAGCGGAAAAAAGGCAAATGAACGAACGCGTGCCTGGTGAAAAAAAAACATATAAAAACTCAACAGCTAGCCTACTTATAAAAAGGATATGCCTGAAAACAAATAGTAAAGTGTGAGAAAGCAAAGAATCATTAACAATTTAAATTGCTGATAGAATGAAAATAATAAATGTGTTTGAGAGGCTGTCGTACTCTTTCGAATGACATTTCATTACGTTTGACAAACTTTTGCGCTAATTTACTACAAAGTGTGGATAAATTTGCAAACATACGTGCATATATAGAGCGTGAGTAATTTTTTTTTACGTTTGCGTACATGCGCTTGTATGTGTGCTAAAAAGTAAAAGTGTTTTGAGGCCGCAAGCTAAATGTGAAATGGCAGTAGACAGGCAGTGCTGAAATTTTAAGGCTGACGATTTTTTATTTTGGATTCCCCAAGCCATAAAATAAACGGTCAACAACCGCAGCGTGACCGCAAGCAAATACAAGCGTGCGTATATATACACACACACATAGATATATACTAGCGCTTATGTGTAGTGGCAGATTTTTTCGACTACTTATAATTGCCACGCATGCTTTGCGACTAAGGACCTGCTTTGAAGTACGATTCGAACGTGATTTCCGTTACATTTATTTTCGGTAGTACTTTCCGCTGTACTAAGCAGTGTTTGTGGGTTTGTGTGTGTTATAAAGGCACGCTTCGAGTGTACTACAGCCGAGCGCTTGACTAAAAGTTAAAACGTGTTTCGCTCACGACGCTGTTTAATTGGCATTCGAGACAAAATCGTGCGTGTTTTTGTTTTTCGCAACGTGTTGTCACCAACGTGATTTCCGCTCGCCGCCTTTTTGAGTGACAAACTGCATTGCTCAGATTTTTTTCGTGTGTTAGTCAAGAAAAAGCAGTGCCATACACGGCGTATGAGTGATTTTATTAACATTAATTGTTAGCAAGCAGTTTGTGTTGCGGAATTCTTGTTATTTACACACAGAGCAAAAGCAAGAAAGCAAATTTGTAAGGCAAGTGACAAAAAAGTGTCTGTCAGCGTGTTTTCCGGTTTCGATTGTTATCGCTTAGCTGTGACAGCGGAAGTGCACAGCTTTAACTAGAAGACAATATGACGCGCGTCCGACGCATTGTGGTAAGTTGAGCGGCATATTGCGGCGTTGATTAACATTTTCTAAATGCTTGAGGTACACTGCTACACTTGTCCTTTTTTTGTACATATAAATGTTAATTCATAGTTTTTCTTGTAAATATGCATCAAAGTAATTACAATACAATAACTCAGGCTCATTAAAAAAATTTACTTTTTATAAAGTTTCCACTAATTTTGTGTATTTTCATTAGCCCTGCGACCATTTTTATATTAGAGCAATACCTTAAAGAATTTTTTTCGTCGTTTGTACAAATATACTTTTTTCTAAATGATTGATGTTGTGGCCAAAATTAGGATAATTTTCTTTTTTGTGTTTTATTTTAAATAATGTAGCAGATGAGATTTCGTTTGTGCGAAAAGGAATAACGTAGTAAATTATTAGCAATCAAAGTAAAATAATTAAATGTGTGACACCAGCTTATAATTGGAAGGTAATTGGAAGAGGTATGCCAAAAACAATAAATCCATGACGCTTTCAAAAGATCGGTTAGATCTAATGTTTTTGGTGTAAATCATCAGTGCGGTGTATTAAAAAATTATAAAGGAGTTTCAAGTAATTTTGCAGTTAATTATAGCAATAGGAGAAGTTTTTTCGGCGAACAAAAATATATTTGCTGTGACGTACAGAGTTTACACTGTACCATACCAGTTTTAAAAGCATTAGAACACAATCTTAAAAAAACTAGTAAAGAGACTAAACTACGAGTAAATGAAAATAAAACGATTTCTTGTAAAAACAAGTTTAAGATTTTATTTGGTGATAAAATCGTATGTTTTTGCTACTTAATAAATTATTAAATTTCTCTTAAAACTTAGCTTTGAAAAAGCCTTTATATTTTTTCAAGTGTCTTCTAAAAATTTCTATCGCTTGAAAAGTGTTAATTTTCGCCTAACAATTTAACATTTTAGGCAATTTTGCATTGTTATAATATTTCAAATCAAAATTAGCTTGCGTGATTTGCATTTATTCAATTAAAAACTGAGAAGAGACTTCTTCGCTGTATTTATTTAATTTAATAATAAAATTATCGTAGTCCTTTTTTCACTTTCTGAATTGCCCAAATTATTTAAGTTTATTTTATCTTGTTTTTAAAAAACTGCCAATAGTTTTAATTACCGTTTTCGCGATTTTAAAACTTAGTTCCATCGAACTCATTTTGAAAAATGTATAGCCGTAAAATTGGATAAGGTCTTCCGCAGGCTTCTTCAAAAGCTTGAAATTCAATTAAATAATAAAACGAAGGAATTTCCTCTTCTGTGGATATTTTCATCGCACTTACATAAATGTTTAACAATATTTTTACTAAGCTCCAATTCATTAAATTTCAAGACAACTTCACTAAAAGGCTCAACATTGGAAACTTTTAAAACTTTTCTCCACATAACTTATACTTATAAGAGAAGAACGAATTTTCACATTTTGGAAAAGAGCGCAAAAGTAGTTAATTTAAATATTTTGATTAAACTCCTTAAATATCAGTTTACTTTAACAAAAGGAAAGTAAATAAATAAATTTAGGGAATGAGGTGTTTTCGATTGAATGAATTGTTATTATTTTATTGGAGGTCAACAACAAAGAATATAATTTTATGAAATTACTTTTTTATATCGCTAATGCATGATTGAGTTTTCAGATTTTAAAAACTACATTTATTTAAAACTTTGAGCATATAATAATAAAACCAAATCATATAAGGGGCTCTGGTGGAAGTTTATATATTCCTTTCTTATTCATTTTTAATTTCTATAATTTTCTTTTGTGCCACCGAAATTCTTCGACTACTCCATTTCCGCTTTGAAAACACGTACAATTATTTCATACCATGTCATTTAAATGTCATTTTTAATTATATAAGCAGTTTGAAATTAAGAAATAATAAGTATTGAAACTCAAGTTGACACAAAAGGAAAAGTTTAATTTAAATGTCATTTAATCTGTTTATAAAACATTACACTTAGTCGCTCATGCATTTAAAGATTTATTGGATATTTATAAAAAATAAATATCTTAATACTATCTATATTTGTTACTATTACTCTTAATAATATTATTTTTATTATAAAATAGCCAAATGTGCATTTATATTTATTTGAAATGTTTAGACGATTCTTTTATGTTTTTGTAAAGGGAAGAAATATCCACTTGTTTAAAACGTCGAATTTATTAAGTTGGTTTGCTAAATGAATATTATAGTATGTATGTCTAACGAAAGGCGTTATAAATTATTTAAGTTTTAAAATATTCGCAAAATTTGCCGCCTACTTAAAAATTTGTATTAAATAAAATAGTAACGTAATGTCTATATTTTTTATTAATGGGAATATGTATTAATTTAAATATATACATTAGGGTCAACCTTATTTTGCAAATTTGCCCTAAAAAGCAAGATTCTCCATAAAAATTATTTATTTGGCCATAAAATTTGCCCTGTCAAATATTGTATAATTGAACGACCACAAATTTTAGCAAACTCATGTACTTTTTCACAACTAAATACTTACGAGTAAATGATACAAAAAAACGCATCTTCTTTTTATTTCACTTAATTTTGTTACGAAAATATATTAATGCTTTTGTTTCTGCTACTTCTAAATTAATCGTTTTCTCTTTTTGTGCAATCTCTTACGAAATGATTTCGGCCATGTAAGCGCCATATGGGTTGCTAGTTATTTTCTATTCCTTCGAAACAAGAACTTAATAAAAATAGTAAAAAAGTAATTAAGTACAAAATTACGTGTCTGAGAAACCAACAAAAAAAAGAATTTCTTATATTTATAGAAAGGTTTTTTTCATTTTCATTTCGACAGAAAGGGAGGCATGTAGTTTATAGCTGAGCAAAGCGGAAAATCCCAAAACTTAAATATAGTATATGTACATATGTATTTACTTATTGACCAAACCGCTTCTTAAAAATGTCTTATGTTTGACTTAATTTGCTGAAATAGTGTGAAAGAAATGCTTGCTATTCAAGTAAGTAATCTTATGATTCGTATTTTAACTGTTACCTTAGAAAAACTCGTGTCCCTTTACAGTGCCTTAGTGAAAAACAAAACATGAACAAGTAAAATGTTAATCCTTCAGATTGCAATATTGCTAAATAATGTGAGAATCAACCATAAGTTATTTATAAATCACGAGGTATTTTTATATTTTTTTTGTTGCAATCTGTTTTGGAGCAATTAGTATTGCTTAAATCGATTTATTAATTGTTAGAAAAATCATAGTGCAGAATATTACAGTATCTAAGACATCCTTAACGTATGTGTTAAAAAATAATTACGGTGAAAGTTCGTGAGAACGAATTTTTAAGCTCGGTAATGAGTTTTAACAATTGTTTTTGCATATAAAAATTCATGAAAAATCTGCAATCACGCCAACCACGCCAATTACTAAACTCATCGCCTGACTATTGTCACAAAATCTTTGCCGATAACTATTCCTCAAAAAAATGTATTATGTTTCTTAAACGTATTAAACGAATTTGTTTAAATATTGTGAGCATTTCTTGAATGCTTAAAATAAAGTTTTTCTGCACTCACTTAGCTGCAGTAGTTGTGTCAGTTGTCATTTCCTATAGAAAAATTTGATATAGATGTCTAAAAGCATGCAACGTGACACCAAAAAAAAATAAGTTATATAAAATCAACATTTCACAATTATAAAAATTTTAAAGAATAAAAATAAGTGAAGTTTCTCTCTAAATTCTACTAAGGACCTTGTACGAGTAAGTTGTTCAAGGTTTTTATGTATTAAAAAGCGAGTATTAGTATTTTGTTTACTGGCAAAAAATGTTCAGATTAATAAGATTTATTTGTGTTTAGAAATTACTATTCGTTTGAGTTCAAAATTACTTAGAATGAAAACTTTATATGTGTATTCATTCCACACAAAACTGCACCTGTACAATACCTTGAAGAACAGTTTACAGTGATTTTATTATTTACAAAGAAAATACCCATTACATTGCCATTTTGCAGGATATAATTAGTCAACAATACTTGAAAAGTTATTATATTTGAAAACAGTTGTAAGTTTACACTGAAATTTAATTAAATATTAACCGGAAAATGTCAACTAAACATTTTCCCTGAATGACGTATTGAGCAAAATATGGTAAAATAAAGAAAGTACAACAATCATACAAGGACAGTGCATCAGCAATTACCGTTACAACTGCACGCTTAGCCATACACATAAGCACAGTTACATACTAACAAACACACATACATACACTTGTTAGATGTGTGAGAGAAGAAATATTGTATTGTCAAGGACAATATGTGCCGCCATCGTTGTCTAATGTTGGCACTCAAATGTAAGGCTAAGGTTAAGGAGAACGCAAGACATGCTAGCTAACACACAAACATTCATAAATGCCTACATACACACTAACATATTAATATGCTCCCACACAAGACACTTGTTTAAAAATAAAATATCAGGAAAGAAAGATAATGAAAGAAAAACGATGTCATGCGAGTAAGTAAACGACAGAGCGAGCGCTAAAAGCAGCTGTGTCATTGAATAGTTGCTCAAGTGCATGTCAGGGAGAATTTTGTCAGGAATGCCATTGTCATTCTAATTGTTATTATTTTTGTAGCTTAGTGTTGTTGTTGTAGTTATAATGTCATGTCACATTTTAGATTGCTGCTTGACTGCTTATTTAAGCGACTGAAAGTAGTATAAGTAGGCAGCAAATGGTAATCAAGAGTGAATTAGTATTCAGCTGGAAGTAAAAAATTAAAAGCCATAAATGAAAGTGTAACAGTAGTTTTTATTTAAAATGTATTTTAATGCTTTAAGTTACTCAATAAAATTTATACATCAACTTCATAAGTCGAAATACATGCCAAATTCAAAAATATAAACACACTGCATATTGACAGTTTTTTTTTTGTGTAAAATTTATATAATAACTTTATGATTCATCAACACTGTGCACTTAAAACATATTAAAAATTTGAAGATTTTTTAATTTCAATACATTAATGCGCAAGCTTAAAAATAGCTACAAATAACGCAGTACAGCAAGATTTTAGATATCAAATATCCTACCGGATTTCTCAACGGTTTCTTAAGCTTTTGGGGTCTTTTGAATCCAAATCTGAAGTCAGAATTTCCAGATTATCCTAGGTGTTCTTAACAGTATGTGGTTTGTTCAAAAACCGGCAGTTTTATAAAACATTTAAACATTTTTTTTATCATTGAACAAGTGAAACTAAAGCTTTTTGGTGTCTAGGAATCATACTATAATATTTATTTTTTGATTTGACCAAACCTAAAAGCTTTAGAAACTATTTTTTGTCTTTTGTCCATATAAATAACGATACGCGATTTTTTTTATTTTAACCTTCCTGCTTTTGGCACGGTCAGTTATACGTCGCTTGCTCAAGAGTGGGCAACCAAGGAAATTTATATATTCATGCTAAGAATAATACAACAAGTAACGTTGTTTACCAAACTGCATTAAAATGAAATAAAAGTCTATGGAAGATAATAGTTATGATTATTTCATTTCAATAAGGATAGTGTAACGATATACGACATAGAATTATGCAGATTATTTACGAAATATTGTTACATCATAAGTGATTTACAAAGTCAAAAAAAAGTAGGTCGATTGCCAATTTAACTATTCGATTTCATTAATATCGTGAATAATGATATCCTTGACAACAACGCAATACAGATATCATGCCATTACCAATTTTCACGCGAGCGCAGCCGCGGGGTTTAGGCTAGTATTTAATAATATATAAAATATAAAAACATATTTTTCTAAAAATTTTCATTTATCGGGGTGCTAGATTTTTGTCTGGTGCTGCACATACATATTTAAGTGTATGTTTGTATGAAAACTTTGTATATATAAATGGAATTTTCCTTCGCTCAAGTAAATTTTATTAAATTACTTTCTTTCATCATCTAACACATTCGTTTATTTCTTTTTGACAAATGTCTCCTTCGTTGATTTGATTAGGAGAAATGTATTAAGTAAAATATCCGAGCATTCAAGCACTCGCTTCAGATGGCAGAAGCGTACGAGTAACGTGATGGGTCGACAGTGACAGCGACGCATTTGTTTCGTAATGTGTCTTTTGCTTTTACTTTGCTCGCCTTACGAATTTAAATTAAGTATTTTAGGGTAATTTATTTTCAAGAAGTCTGTTTGCTTTTTTTTTTTTTTTGTATGGAATATTTTAAGATTATTACGTAAATTAGAATAAATTAAGCAAGAATAAGATATGAAAATAGAAAGTGATCTAATTGCAAATTGGGTTTAAGACTGCTCTATGTAATTTGAGTGGTTCAAGAAAAGCTTTAAACTACTGAACTATTTTCAGCTGAAGTAACTATACTTAATTTACCATTTTAATATCGCTAAAAAACATGTAACCTTTACTTGAATGAACAGAAACGCCCAATGTCACCAAAGCCTATTTAAGGGCCAAGAAAAAAAGTGTATGAATTAAATATTAATAAAAAAATTGTATATCAAATTGATCTTGAATAAAAAAGTTCATTTTGAATATCCGATATGTGCTACTTTTTGGGATTTTGCTTGATTCTTGTCGATCTGGCATATTTTGTAGTAGATGGATATAAGAGCAGCTTCAGTTTCTTCAGCCTAACAATGTTACGTTTGAAATATACACACATTGCTTTCCACAGTTATATGACAGCCACAACTTATCATAAATTTTGACAATTTCTTTTTCTTTTATTTAATTTGCCTGGTTTTCTCTTAAAATATAATTTCTTTCTCTTTATAATAACTTCAAAAAAATGCATTAAAATTGTGAACCGATTAAAATACTTTCCGCGTTTAATTGATTTGATTGAGCCATCCCATACGGTAGGATCAAACCCCAAAGAGAAGGCGCTCAGAAAAGAAAGGAATACACTGAGGGAAACAGCTCTGAAAGACAACTTCCGGCCTAAGAGGTTGTTGCAGGATATAACAACAGAAGCCTCAAAGCATTGTTAAACCTCAAACCACAAAGAGACCCCATCATTCCTACTCTCGAAGTGTATGGTCCTTGTGCGGAGAAGGGAGAGGTGCATTGAACAATATATCTGAGAGTTTAGCTCCATACTTTGGTGCTTATTGAGGAGATGCAAAGAAATAGGGGCTCGATGAACCTTGCTGTCGAAGTAGATTCCTCATTGTTATTTTGCCTAACCCCACTTGGGTGGCATATAAAATACTGTTGATAATATTCAGAAACAGCTTGCAAAAGCACGAGAAACTTCCCCCGCCTTCTTTATAATTTTGCGGTTTTTGTTTCCCATATATTATCATTTTGATGATGTGTATGGAAAGAGGTTCAAACAAACAAAAACGCGAAAAACGCCAACTGTTCTAAAAATGCTATCCACTACCAAATTAATATTAAAACAAACTTTAATAATACTCACACAATAAAAAAATTATTTTTGGTTGTTTTTAACAAATAGAAGCTAGCCATTTTAATTAAAACTAGTGAAAGCAAAAACTGTTTAAAATAAATTTACAGCAAACCATGAATGTGATTCCTACCAGAAAGCAGCAAACGAGTAGTGAAAACTAACAGCAAACCAATAAAATGTAAATAAACGCCAGCAATATAGTAAAGAGTAAATGAACTTTGTAGAGAAGGAGCAACGAAGAAGCAAACATGCATCGTAGCACTAAGGTCCTCCGCTTTCTTCCAACTACAGCGATGAAAGCATGGAATTATTAAAATAAAATATTTGCAATTTTTCTCTTTTGCTATTTCATTGTAGTACCTGAAGATGGAAGAATATAACCAAGGCAATCAAATTAAAAATAGCGCGCAATAAAACGCACAAAGAGCAGTAAGGACAAATAGCGCAGAAAGTGCCAAGGCAACAAGCCACTTGAGTGACTTACCACGCTGTTTCAAAATTGCTGATTCTTCGAAAGCGTCAAGTAGACTGAAAGGCTGAAGAAGATTTTAGGAAAATAGAAGTGCACGGGATATTAAATCTCAGCTGCGAATGTTAGAAATTATTAAGTTTGTAAAGGCGTGTAATAAAGTTAATACAAATACTTAGATGCCCGCGTTATGAAAATATTTGGCATCGGTAAAGCATATTTGAGCGTGTTTGATAAAACTTGCCCCCAAGAAAACAAACGACACTGCGGAAACGTTCTGTTCTAGTTGCAAACAAAAAAATTAGTAAAAATAAAAACGGTCCTATGAGCTGATGAGGAGAAGTGAGGTCAGATGAGGAGAAGTGAAGTAAATTAAGGCCAGGTGAGGTGAAATGAGGGCAGGTAAGGTGAGCTGTAGTGTGTTTAGATATAGTGTTCTTAGATGTGTTGTTTTTATGTGTGGTATGAGGCATTTTAAGGTGGTGAGTATGGGTGTGGGGAGTTTGGATGTAGTGAATTTAGGTGAGGGGAATTGTGGGTTGAGATTAGGTATGGTGAGTTGAAGTGCAGAAAGCTTAAGATGTAGTAAGTTTACGTCTGATAACTTGAGCTATTGTGAAATAAGTGAGGTGAGTTAAGATGCTGTGAGTTATATCATGCTGAGTTGGAGTATTAGATATTGCTGTTCCTATCTGCTTCAACTTGTGTCATCCAAATCAATATAAATATCGTACAATATTTTATAACCTATAAGTTGGAAAGAAACACGATAATGGTATGATTGTAGCAATTATAACGAATATGCATCCAATAGTGATCAAGTATTTTAGGGGGAATGAAACTAAATACGTTTATGTTATGCTTTCGAAATTGCACCTGTCGTAGTTACTGAAAATTGGAGGAAATTACATTTTTAACCATTGTTAATTTTGTGGCTAAGTAGAATCCATATTTCGTTTTACTTTCTGTGTGATAAATATGAGACAACAGAATGTTAAGTCACAATAAACATTACTCATACGCAGTGTTGCACAATGTTATCTTCGCTAATCAGGTATCATTATAAAGTAATCAGTTACCTCAAACTGACACTCTGTGCTTAAATTCAAGTCATCGCTGCTGGTATACAATGTTTCCTGCAAATTCAGCCAATGATTATATGTATATCCTCTCACACGGCCTAATTCATATACTTAAAATCCTTCCTCTTTGTTGCCTCTATAACAAACTTCCCCGAATGTTAAATTGTGACAGAAGTCGCGGATAAGCAATACCAGTTTTAACCAGCTATGAGCGCATAGGAAATGATATGCAGAAAATAGCTTACTCCTAAACATATAAATGCTTCCCATATTAATACCAGCAGCTAGTTATGTGTGCAGTTGTGTGCAGTTCTATTCAAGTGGGGATGTCTGTAAAACATGTAAAAAATGTCAGCGTGTGTCAAGCATTTGCTTTACACTAGAAGTGAACACCAAAATGGCGGAAGCAAAAGTGTGCTGATAGCAAAACGGAACAAAGGAAGGAAGTTTTGCTAAACAGACAACGAAAAATAAAATAAAAAAATAAATATACAGCTGTGTTAAAAATTACTGTAGCGCTAATTTCTTTAAATTTAATTTAACAAGTATTCGGCAATTTTCTCCTAAGTCCGATTATATCTATTTCAAAATTTATCTTTTGAATTTGTGTGATTTTTGCAAAAGAATGCTAATAGTATTTTACCAAAATACTAAAATTAAGACAAAAATTAATTGCCAAATTCAAATTTATGGCACATCGAAATATTTTCTATTTCAGTTTGAAATTTGATACACGTGTTTTTGTAATATATGAAGCATTTTTTTTTCTTAAATATTAGATATAAAATAAATCCAAATCGTTAAATTTTGAAAAAAGTGCGTTTTTGCTGTAAAATTTATGGTATGTATTTGCATGCAATAAAATATAATTTTTTTAACAATAATATGTTAAAATTCCATGTTAAATATTGAGAAATTTCAAAACTTTGTTTCATAGTATTTTTTTGCAAAGAAAACTATTAAAAAAAGGTAATGTAGTGAGTAATATTCACCGTTAATTTTATGAAACGTGGGAATTGGTTTTTTATGACAAAAATTATTTTGTCTGTGTATTCATAGATATCTCTCTGGACTTCTCTGAAACGGCTAAGCCGATAAACAACATTTTTCTGTAGTTACCTAATGATTTGGTTTCCAGTTAGACTCGTTCGATGACGCTGGAGTCGAAATAAAGTGGAAAAAAATGTTAATTAGACCACTTCTGCTGTAGTTAAAAATTAAGCAATCCAAAAATCAAAAAATTTAAACAAATAAAACTCTTTTGTAGTCAATCCAATTAAATGCGCTTCTATACAATAAAATTAATTTAAAATCATGTTAGCCAAATTCGCCAAATTAGTAAAATATTTCAATGAAAATATAGTAAATTTTATTCAGAAAAAAATTTACCGAACAATCATGACAAAATATTTAAGGATTTTGTTAATGAGTAAACTATAAAGGAAATAATTTCAATTTAGAAAATTAAATATTTTACACTGTGCTACCATTATTTTTCACTTATTTGACGAAAAGTAGAAAAAAAGATATTTTAACAAAGTCACTGCGAGCGCATACATACAGACATATATATGTATACATACGACATTTCCAGCTTTTCGCCTTTTCTGTCACTGTTAAGTCACAATGAACTGCTCGTTTTTCATTTCATTCAACCCACTTTTATGCATAAAAAGTTTAAAATTTTTGGTAAGCAAATTTTTCGTTTGCAATTCATGTTGCCATTAAACGGTTCACTGTCACTGCGACTACACCATTTTGTGTGGCAAATTTCGTGTATTTCTAGTAGTAATATTGCAAAATGAAACGAAAAGTTGCAGTCAATTAGGTTGCCGGCATTGTACACACATACTCGTACACATGCAAATGCATTTATATTTTATTTTTTTAATATTTATTTGATTTTAAATTTGTTTTATTTAAACATGCCATGTGTCAGTCAATCAAACCACTGTCAGATGTGGTGGCCTTTGTGGCAAGCCAATCCAAGTTGAATGGAATGTGTGCAACATGACAAACGCCTGGAAAGTGATATTCAAAATTTTATTTACTACATTTTCTATGCAAATTTGTGAGAAGCACAATTTGAAAAGATAGAAAAGATAACATTAATGAAACGAAATCAAGTTAGCGAAAATTTTACGATAATTTCGCTATGTTTGAGCTGTTTTTATGGCTGCCAAAATTGCAACGAGGAGTTATTATATGCATTCTAAGTGTTTCCTGTGCCATTCATATTCCATTGAGAATTCGACTGCATAAAGTGAAGAAGTTTATTTATAGTTTATATATGTGGATGTACTTATACATTTGGCTGTATGGCAAATATTTTTGACAAAATCTGACTGTTAACAAATCTTGGTGCAACAATTTTGGCAGCCTTCCGTAGTTGGTTTTTATTTCAATGTTTCTTCTTATACATATTTCTGATGTAAGTGTTTTTTTTGTTTTTTTTGTAAAGCTTTGCAAAATTTGGCACAAAGTCATGGTAGTAACAAGTAGATTCAGTGAACTTATGAAGGTTAATCAATTAAACTTAATGTTCAGTTGAACACATTTACACTCCGTGATCATTAATTCCTTCGCTTTTGGTCAAGTATAACAAAAAAAACTATGTGTAAAAACTATTCAGTTCATTAATTACTTTTCGGTCAAAAATTAAAATATTCAGAATCCTTTACTGCACTGCTTTTATGGCCTCAGATGTTATCAGATTAACTTTTAAGTGGCAGTTAAACTTTAAAAAAGTGGGCGACGTATATTTAATTTTAAAGCTCTTTTAGCATGCTATGACAAAAATGATTTGGAAAATGTATGAGAATTATTAGGGGACATTGCTAGTGGGTTGTGAAATCATCTGAATGCACTGAACAAAAACATGTTCAGAACCCTTTGTAGAATTTTCGGTGCACCTTATGTTCATTTAGGGTAAATTTCTGTTTTTCGATTTAATTTCGACCAGAAGTCCATTATAAAATTATTTCATGGTCGAGTCTTAAAAAGGTATTCAAGAATTACAAAAATATTTTGAAATTATTTCAAAAAAGTACGAATCGGTCCCGAAATATTATTATTATAACCCAACGGAAACCCACTTTCCCGCCCAACCGGCACGAGGGGCTCAATCCGCATAACGTACGGATGTTTTTTAAATATACAAATCTTAGGTGCCGAGTCGTGGCAGAAGAAAGTTTGTTAAGCGTCGAGATCCCAAGCTGCTCAGCTACAGAATAAGAATTCATCAGCCGAATACAAAGTTAGAGAAATGCAAAGTAAGAAAATTTGATAGTTAGCTGTTATTAAGAGAGGATAGAATAGTTCTTTTAATTATAAAAAGTGAGTCCGATACATCAAAGGTGCTGGAATGATTGTTAAAGTCTTGGCATAAACCCCGAAACGGTTCATTCAACTCAATGTTAGTTCTGCATAGTTTCAAGAAAAGTGGTTTAAAGTTTCTCGTTGCACGGGAGGGTACATTAAAATTAATTTGCTCTAGAAGAAATGGACTTGAGATCCATCCATTGACTAATTTTACCAGAAATATTATACCTAACATTTCTCTGCGACTCGAAAGAGTAGGAAGATTAATAAGTTTTAAACGACTAGTGTAAGGGGGAAGATTGTATGGCGAATCCCATCGAAGATTTCTCAAAGCAAAAAGTAAGTCCTCAATTAATCCCGAAATTGAAAAGGTCCCCTACCTTCAAGAGTTAAACATTTTATTTACCACTCGTAATTATTTTGTGAGGACTTTTATAGTACACATAATTCTCAAAAATTAAAGTCTTTGAACTCAAAAAATTTATGTCAAACTATAATAATTATTGATTGAATTTTATGCTTTTTCTTGCAATAGTTTTGTATGTCTCTGGTTTCGATTATTTTTCGATACATTTTTAATACATTTTCAATACATTAGTGATAAAATGTCAAAAAATTTCTAGTTAATATTTGTCGATGCATTTTTGGTACACTTGCGATTTATTTATTTATTTATGAGTTTAAGCAAAAAATAAAGGTATCAACCTGGCGTCCACAAAGAGAATATAACTGCGTAATTTTGTAGTTATCAGTCCTCGCTGCTTTAGTTTATACTTCTTATTTTTGGTATGCCACAAAGGAAAACGGAGAACTTGTTGGATTAAAGATACAATTTCTAATGCTAATGATATGCATAAAAGATATAAACCGAAAACAAACAAAACGTTTGAGCGAAGTTAAAAAATGCAAGCTATTAGAGAGTGAGCCAGAGTTTTAATTGATTAAAAAGTTGTAAAGTCTGTGCAGTGTACGTTGACAAAACAGTGAAGAAAACACGCTATTATTTAAACCAAGAAAGCTCGTTCTATATACTTACACAAAATTAAGTTAACTATTTTCTCAATCAATTAATAACTAATAAAATATTTAGCTAACAAAAATGTATTTTAATTCAACGCGCAGATAAACAAAACTCAAAAAAATTTTACAAATCGTCAGTGTTGAATTGATTCACACTTTTTCTAAATTTGTTTGTGCAAACATTCCAGTAGACTTTTTCACAACTAAATAACCAGCTTGTTTACGCCTAAAATACCAACAGCGTACAATGAAGTTAACACACAAAGAGTGAACAAAACTCGGCAAACATCAAAGGCATTCATACGGTGGTGATTGAACCTACAAAACAATTTCCGTATGCATTTGTAGAATTTTTTTTAATACTCTTTTAACTATCAAATTGCGATGGAAACAAAATTTCACAATTTGCATACATTTTTTTCCCTACATATATGCGCATACAGGCAAGTATAATAACCTACACAATTTTCATATTATTATTTAAAACTCCACAGCCTTTTTGGTATCTGATTTTTTTTTAACGCATACACACAACATGTATATTCACTTTTTATTTTCTGGATGAAAACCAGACTTTTGTGGAAAATGAAAAACTATATCACATGATAAAACTTTTCATCCAAAGCAAATTTCTGTTGTCTAAAAAGCAAATAAAAAAATAGAAAATGAAAGAATATCCTTGTCATGGATTTTTTATTTAAGTTAATTAAGGATATATCAAAAATAACGAAATAGTTAATATTAATAATAATAATTTTATGACAAAATTAAATATTTATTTAGCAGAAAAAAAAAGAAAACACTTCTTTACACTTGTCATAGAGAAACGAGATTTTAGGCTAACTTATGTTCTCTGAACTGGTAAATGTTTATAAAAGAATTTGAGCCAAAATCACTCAGGTTCACGAACACAATTTTGTTGATTACGCACACTTAAATTCTCGAATATATTTCCTATATCACGAATACTGTAAGTGACGTAGTCGCCTAATTTTTTCCAAACAAACTCATTCGCATTTTCGCGAAACTTTGTTGCAGTTCTTTTTTTTTTATTAAGTTTTACTTTTTTTTATTAAGCAACTCCATACCACACGTGTTTTTCTTTTTAGACTTTTTAGGCTTTCAGCGCTTATACAGCAATATTCGTTATAAACTGACGATATAGTTACAGAATCAGACATTTTTTTTTACCGTTTTTTGTAATTTAGCATGATGTAACGTTTTGTACGGCGTGACATCATATGTGAAAGGTCGCTGCACTGCTCTAATACAATACTTTTGAATATTCACTTTTCCGCTGTACAGGGCGTATGAGCAACTTTTAATTTTACCATATGGCAATGCAATTTAAAAGCAAGATCAAAGTTTTGCAACTTAGTGAGCACCCAACTGTTATTATTTTGAATAACGCAACGTAGATAAATTGTTTATATATAAAATAATGTAAATTCTCCATACTCCTTAAAAAACTTGGAAGTAAACTTATAAAATACCGACGCACGTTTATATTCATAAAAATACTTTCAGCCTACTCTACGAGAATTCATAGTCATAGCATTGTTTTTTATGAAAAAAATGCTGATTTTATTGTACAGTAATATTACGTTTTTCTTTTACTTATTTATTTACTTGTTAATGTCCTTTGTAGAAATAATATCCCTCTATGTAATAATCTGTAATACAACAGCAACAGCTGCATTATTAAAAGTGATTTAAATATTCTTCTTAACTTACAGAGTAAACGTTTAACCTTGAGCTCATGCTATTAAAATGAATATCGTTAATTGACTTTGAGCTCAATCATTGCATTGTTAATGCTAGCGAAGGTGATGCACCACTTCGAATGTCAACTGCAGTGAGAAATTGACATACCATCAATAGATAGTTTTACAGTATGTTAGTTTTACCTCATCTCTACAGTTGTTAAATATTTAAAAGTATTTTATTACAAGAGTCATAGAGCTGAGAAAATGTGGTAACAAGTAGATAAGTGAGCAGGAAGCGAACGACAGCATCCTGTGTGCTGTATGGTCCTGTTAACTATAAATAAAAGAAACGCTCATTGTAAGCTACCACATTTATGTTTAAATCGATATAGTTGAAGTCGAATACACTTCGTGTAACAATTATAACACAACTACATATTGATTTTTTTGAAGCATTTAATTTACTTCTAATTTATTTAAGTAATTTGTTTAAATTATATACTGTCATAATACTGTCTACAAAAAAAAAATTGTATAAAAATCCCTTATTTATCTAGTTACATTATACAATTACTTCATCAAAATTTCGAACTTTTCGAAAAAAAAATTTAAGTTAAAAACAAAATAAAATATTAAATGCAATTTTAAGGCTCATTCCAATTAAGTAAAAAAAAAATACAGGTACAAATTACCGTTGATTGTTTAAATTTTGTGTACCTACTTGAAAGAGCTTTAGTAAAATAATTATCGAAAATCAACTTTAGTTCAACCCACTTGGAACCTGCACATTTTTATACTAAAATTAAAGAAACTACAAAACAGCAAATTGTAACGTTCAACAAACTATTTTAAAAATGATTTTTTTTTGTTTTGTTATTGTTTGGCCATATACCTAAATATTTTACTTAATTATTTTTGAGCTTAAGGCCGATCGGGATGAGGAAATGTGGTGATTTTCGAAATACTCGTAGTACTATAACTTCTACCGCTTTGAGTATTGTTGTTTAAACGCAAACTGGTACCTCAGTGTTTGAGCTATTTGAATGAAACTAGGTAGTCAATGTGCTCATTCATTTATACTATGTTCTGACTGCGCAGTAAACTCGAGTTTGTGGTTTTGAGTTTATGAACAACTGTCAAGCGTTCTCATTGAGGTGTTTAAGAAACTTTGAGTTTAATTGACATTTGTTTATTTACTTTCAAATACAAATTTTGTTTTGCTTATGAAAATACATTTGTACCTTTATTTACAAATGTATAAAAAAAAGTGCATATAATTGGATAATGCTTGCGATGGCATGGAACACTGAGCAATGTTGAATGCGAAGGCAACTCCATAGTAGACGGCGATTTGTGCTGACGGTGGTTTTGCATCATTATTTGAAATTTTTGTTTGTGAAATTTGATTCCTTTTGTTTATATTAACGAAGGCGGTTTGATAAATCATTGACTTTTGAATAAAATATATTTTTTTGGCAAAAAAGCGTTATATACCTTAACATATTCTCCTTTCAACTCTATACACCATTTTTTATTCCTTTATTATAGCTTTTCTCAAGGCTTTTAAAATAAGCGTTTGTTTTTGTGATATTCTCTTCATTTGACCCAAACCACTTACCACCCAGCCATATCTTCAAGTTTAGAAATAGGAAATAGTCGCATTGGGCTAAATCTGGAGAATATGCTGGATGAGGCAGCAATTCTTAGTCCATGGTTTTGACGAGATCAACCGGTTACGCTTATGGTCGAGTGTAAGCAATCGCAGCACTCATCGCGCGGATAGCTTTTTTATATACATTCCAATATTCGTTTTAGTTGTGAGGTTCCCGCTCAGTTGGTTACCTACAACCTTAGCCACCGCACACACTTTCGTTCTCCGGTCTTCCAATATCATTCCATGAATTCTAACGACGATTTCTGGTGTAACGACCACTTTTGGGCGACCTGAACTTTCGGTGCCACTTGTGATGCCTCGACAACAACGGAACTTTGTAATTCAATTTTAAACTATTGAAATTGTTTGAGCAAGGTCCTTATAGTATTTATCAAGTCTTTGCTTGATTTAGGTGATGGTTTTTTTTACGCAAAAATATTGCTTTATCAGCATACTTAGTAGTTTATTATAAGATGGCGGTTAAAAGCAGCAATGATGAAATTAAAGTTTCTGTGCGGGAAATTCCAAAAGTCGATGACCTATCAAACCGCCCTCGTATTTGAAATTACGAACTGTCAAACCAGTAAACAGTGCAGCAAAACTTTTAAACAATAATGCCAAAATTTGTCAACAGTGCGACCTAATATTTGTTTGTGTTTAAAGCGAGTTAGACAAAAAAATTTTGTATGGTAAACTCCGAGTTTATGAGAAGTGTTTGACGTTAAACTCCAAAATTGCTCATAAACTCGAGTTAACGGCGCAGTCAGAACATAGTATTACGCAGCTAAAGCTTGCACTTTTGCACAAATTATAGCTATTTTGAGAACAATTTTAGCAGTGAAAATCATTAAAATCGGATAAATAGAACATATATGTAGCTGCCATACAACCGATAGTTCAAAAGTTGCATTTTTTGCCAAAACTCCCTCATTAAATCAGCTAAATACTTGAAATTTTCCACGAATATTGATTATTATTGGGACTATTATAGCAGTCAAAATCATGTATATCGAATTAATATTGCATATCGCTCTAATAAATTTCTTTAATTCAAGAAAGTTATGAAGCTTTTCTCAACTTGGTCCTAATAATTTTTCCTAATAACCGATCGGCCTTAAGCTCAAAAACAATTAAATTCGAAATATTTATAAATTTATTTTTCATTCAAGTATAAAGTTTTAAAATTTGTTTGTAAGATTTTTACCAGAGAATGAACTGCATTTTAACTGAGAAATAATTTTATTTAACTAGAAACAAAATAAATTGTCGAAATGTGTCAATATGTCGCAGGGCTAGAATTGTTAAACGCAGTCCATCTTTTATTCTTATTCTTACGCTCGACCAGACACCATCAACGAGAAGGAACTGTGATTATATTACAGCTACATAAGTGCATCGATGAACGTAAATATTGCAGAAATGCACACAAGCGCTAAGGCAAACAAACTAACAAACAACCAAGAGTCAGAGGGGTTGAAGGCGATGTAATCATAAACACACACAGACATTACGTATTTACTCTGAAATAGTGTTTCTACCCTGCAGCAAAATTTAGAGACAGTCTCCGTGACAATTTCCACTTCGTAGGACATCGCCGTGTGAAAAAGGGCAATTTAAATCATTGACTTGAGATTGAAAGAGAACTAATATCGTCCCATTTTGTACCAGTTTTGCGCGAGTTCTAAAAAATTTTAGAGGGTAGCTAACTGTATATTTATGTGTACCTGAACGTATGCTTGTTTGTATGTAAGTGAAAATGCATCGTTAGTGCACATATGGTCGCATTTAATAAAGTTGCTGCTGTTTACTATTTTTCTCGTGCTGACAAACGCGCGCACAACTTGGAAAGGGTTTTCAGCTAACAACTAGTTAACTTACGAGGAACTTTCATTACTGCTTTCAGTGCGCTTCCAATGATTTACTTACTTATTGCATTTAACTTTTTCTTATTTACTTTTCTTATGTAAATTAGTGCACGCGTATTGGGCTACTACTTTTATGTTGGTGCAAATGCTTTGCTTAATTCTGCTTTATTGCGCTGCGCTATAAAATATGCGTCATGCTTTGCGAGACATAAACCTTACTAAACCTCCAACTGTGTGCTATGTAGGCATATACATAAATATATACACGAACCGTGTGTGAAAATGAAGTGTGTAAGTTAGTTTGATAATTTCGCAGTGAAAAGGTGTTTGGGTACTCGACTTTAAGTCTGTGAAATTATTTTCTTTTACGTTATTTAAAAAAACTTGTTAGTTGTAGCTACCGAATATGGCCCCTACATAGTCAAACTGTTTGATCAAATCGCGTAAATGTGTTAGTGAAATTTTCGAGTAGAAATGTATAAGTGTAAAGGAAGTTGTGTGATTTTTATCAAATTTGTTGGTAGTTTGAATTGTGCTGTTGGTTTTGCAAGGTGCTGTTTGAGCAAATAGGTAAACAATGTGAACGAACAGTTGCAAACGAATTTGTCTTAAAACCTGAAATGAGCACAGAGAAAGAAGAGCAACACTTCGCTTTAGAATTGATTAATAAAAAAATATATCTCAAAGAGGCATGCAATTTGATCAAACAATTTGATCGTGTAAGGTCTCATTAAGAGATATTTCTTAAATGGGATAAATGTCAGTGATTTGTTTACAAAAAGGTTAGAAAACTTTTAGTGAGTTTATGTTAAGCACACAATACGCAGTAAATGTTTCATATAATTAATATATTATTGTTATGTAGCTCGATAAATGCATACGACTGAAGTTACTTCATAATAAGATGCTTACCAGATATTAAAGTAGCTTGGTCAAAAATTAAGTAGCATGAAGAACGCGCTTAATATTACTTTTCGTCGAGAGAAAGGAGATGCTTGATGAACTGACCGAGAATTCTATTCTTTATAGCTTTTCCGATTGTGGGACTTTCTTGCCTAACTCCCTAGATTATCGCGTTAATGCCTCCATAATTTCAGTTATGTTTGCGCCCTCTAAACACCTTAAAAGTGTTTTTTATTGAGATTTTAAGTGGTTGCCCTTAATCAGTAAGAATCTTCTCGTTTGCAACGAATTAATAGGGTTTGGTAGTATAAAAATCATCTAAGTGGGAAAATACTGCATCGTGACCTCAATGACACTTACCAACTTGAATACGTTTTTAAATTCTTAAAAGACTCAGGAATCTACTAACCGTTCCCGGATATATGATTCTCGTGGCGTCTTGATCGTTCTTTTATGAAGCCTTGTTGTTGAAGCGAAAGCGCTCTGCTATCTTTTATAGCTATTGCCAGCAGATACTTCCTCAATTAACCGTCGTGTTTTGCATGCAGAGGGAGGTAATCGTTGAAAAGTTTGACTATAAGTCATGGCATACTTCATTAAAAAGGAAAAATAGTCCACTCTTTGGTAAATGTTATACATTCAATGCAGGCAGCTCTTGAGAACAATTGATTGCAAACTTTCAAAATGCTGCTCATTATTCATACTCCGAAATGCTAGCTTGAACTTTTCTTCTCTGAAGAATGCCGCTTTCAAATACAAATCGTTCGAAAATTTGTCCGCTCAGAGCTGTTTTCATATACTCCATTAATTTAAACATTTTTGAAGCAAGCGAGCTTTTAGGTAAATTTATTTGTATTTAAATATTTAGAGAATCATTCCTTACTCTTTCCTTGTCTATGCACATAAATGGTTGTCCAAGTAAATTTTAAACAAAACTAAGCGTCCTTTTCTAACTTTCTTTCCTAGGTTCATTTTTACTAGTAGAATATAAAAAAGTTTGTAGTTACTTTTGAATACATTTCGTAACAACTTGATTACAATTTGTACTTTATCTGTGCGCGGTTACTTTAGCTTAAAAGTATTCAAAGAAAAGGTTTAAAATATTATCGATTGTAGGCACTTTTAATTAAAGTTGAATAGAATCGGTTTAAACATTTCATATTATTTATTTTATGTTTAAGTTTATCATAAATATATATTTTTTTATTATTTAACTTTATTTATTTGTTTGTCTTATTTTTTCGCAGTACTTGTACTCATCTTAAGTTTTATATATATTTTATACTTAACCTTGTCTATTTGCTTTTCATCATCTGCATATTCACTTTGAAAAAGGTCTTTGTATTAATCGTTTCCTAAATATGATCAATAACTCTCAGCCTTTCGTTAATTCATTATCAATTTAGAAGTATTTTCCGTCAGCAGTATTTCAGTCACAATCCCAAAGCCAATCTTTTTTATTAACTAACGTCCCTAACTAAGCCTCTTTTCAATCAAGAGTTACACATTTGTAGATACCATATTTGCAATAAAAAGTATTTGGCAGTATGTTGAAATTATGTTATTGAAAATTGAGTACCTAAATTAAAAGCTTCTTCATAACGCACCATATCGCATCAAATCCGACGATCACATCACATCGCATGACACCACGACGTCACATTAAGTTAATACATAATCACATCATATCACATGTCCCTATACAACCTAACAACATATTACACAATATCAACTTTCAACACATAATTTAACTTAACATTACATAACTCAATTTAACTTAGCAAAAATTAAAATAACTTTACTAAGCTTAAACGTAACATAAATTGAAAGAACATTACTTAACTTTGCTAAACATAATTTTATATTACTTTACATAACGTAACATAAGTTAACACTACTTGAGATAACTTAACATAATTTAACATAACATAACGTAACTTTACCTAAGCATAAATAAACACAACCTTACTTAGCTTAAAAGTAATATAAATTAAAATAACATAACTTAACATAGCTTTGCTTTATATAAATTAATATTATTTAACATAACCTAACATAGTTTAACATAACCAAACAAAGTTTAACATAAATCAACTTTACCTGACATAACTTAATATAACTTAACATAACTTAACATATCACATTTTTACTTTACTTGGAATGCACAATTTTCGTCTGCACCATTCCCATCGTCTCCATATCAGTTTTGCCAGCCAAACTGATTTTGTTTGGATTACAATTTCCGGTGTTTCACTTCAAAAATATTTTTTGGATGCACAAAAGATTCTTAACTGTTCTGTTCTAAGAAGAATTTCTAAGTAAATGACAGATCGACGACGAAGGCTCATTCTCTGCATCTGAGGCAACTATCTACATACATTAGAAAATCGGCTGCTTTTGATTGCCAAAGTCGTGGTCTTAATAGTAACTTAATATACTTTAAAAGGATAAGCATCAGAGCTAGCATGTTTAAATCATATTCAAGGTTGATCTTCACTACGTTTAATAACCAATAACTCATTTCTTAATATCTAAAGAGAAGGCGTATGTATCCCTTTTGATTGATGTCGACAAATTTATCTTTAGTCTTTATGGATTTTTAAGCAACTCTGCATTTATTTCATTTCTGACAAGTGCATGCAAGCGCTCTGAATAAAACCCCATCACCTCGATTATTAAACCAAATGCAGTGACAAAGGACATCATGTAGAACAACAGTGCATCAGTAACAGCAGATACACACAAACACCTTAACACATGTATTCTTACAACAACACATGATTACATTATAAAAAAAAAACGGAAAGCAGAAAATGCAAAACAACAAATGACTATGACAACAGTGCCTCCAACAAAATACGCTCGAGCGCATCTGAGTGCCACCAGCAACACAAACATCAGCTGCGACTAAATGGAAACGCAATTTTTCTTCTTGGGCATGCTAAAAAAACACAAATAAACAAAAACAAGCAACGAGAATGAAAATGTAAGTCCAAAATGAAAAATAGTATGCAAAGCCTTAAGAAATCAGCAATACAACAAATTGTGCCAAAGACAACTCGCCGCTTGGTATAACAAATAAGAACAACAAATATGTGCCATTGATGTTGTTGCTATTCTTGTAAATTTTGTTGTTGTTGTTGGCAATGGTGTTGGCAGTGACTGTGGCCGTAGTGTAACGCATCAGTGAGTCAGCAACCAACGCCGCAGTTACTTTGGTGCTTTCTCATATGCGCCGCCAGCTTCTGGGCATGCCGAGGGAGGGAGACGAGGGAGGTGCAACAGTAGCTCAACTCATGAACTGGAAATTAAATTGCATGCCCGCGTCGGCAGTTGAAAATAAATGAAAACTATCAAGAAAACAAAATGATAGGTGTTGCGCTGGTTTGTGCAGTCGTAAATCATGGAGGCGTTTTCCTACGAAGGAAGCAATGACAAATGCACATAGATGCAGCAGCTACTATTTGGTTAAGCGCCAGCGTTAAGGAACTCGTTTTTGTACCTTCTTTAGCATACAGACATTTTTTTTTTAATTTCGGACCGTAAATAAATAACTTATGTGAGTTTTCTTTTTGTTTTTGGGGGAAGTCTCAATTTGAAAGCGAGAATAGAGGCAAGTGATAAAAAATCATTGCAATGGTATGGCATTGTGGTAGGCCTGAAAACCGAGAATGAATTTCCAAGCCCTCTTGCATATTAAGTGAAAAAGTGAATTAAGACGCTTGCAATTGTCCAATAATAATATCTGATTTAAATATTTTCGCTTTCATTTAGTCCAAAAGACGTCGAAAAGAAAGAAAAAAGGTTCTGCACACTATTCAATAGGCATGTCAATCCCGGGATCCCGGAATTGTAGAAAACAATGAATTTAATACCTATTTGTTTTTAAAATTTTGTGTCATTGTAAAAAATTCCCCTTTTAGGGCAAAACAAAGCCTTTAGAGATTCGCAATCGTCAAAAAACACAGCTCGTTAACTTTCTTAAGCCTTTGTTTTGTTCTTGCCAATATAAATAAGCTGGAGAATATCCCACAGGAGTAGAAAATGAGCCTCATTATAAAAGCGATGTTTATAGAACTAACAACGAGGTGCCTGAAGTGGAAAAAGCAGAAAGTCTCAAAGATAAATTGTATCAAGTTTTAACGAGCAGCTCGCAATCGCTTCTCATTTGATACCTTGTATATTCTAATTTTTTAAAAATATTTTTTACATAATTTAAAAATACATGGCAACCAAGTACGAATAAATTTTTGAACTTTATCATTTAAAAAATTTAAATTTTTGAAAGAAATAATATGGAAAATATTTTAAATAATGTTAAGACAATTTAAAAATAAATGTCAACCGTAAGCAAATATGATGAACACCAAAACATTTTTTTTTCCCATAAACATAAAGCATTTTGAAGCTTTAAATAATAATCCTTTAAAAAGTATTTTTCTAATGAAATTGTATAAACGTATTTTATTTGAATTATTTTATTCATTTTATGCTTTTATCAAATAGAAAAATGTGAAAATCCTATTTAAATTTGTACTCAAATTTAAATGTTTCCAACAATTTTCGGTTCATATATGTAGGTTCAACCTTTCGAACTTCGATTAATAAGGCACTTTATTCTTTTTATAATTAAATATGTAGATTTATTTAAACAATTCAATTTTGTTACGATAAGTTCTTATGCGTTTACATATAAGTTTTAGTTTTAAATAAAGTTAAGCTTCACCAAACTTAGTTTAGTTATAATTAATTAAACAATTCAATTTCATATTGATTATGCGCTTCCAAATAAGTTTTTACATTTAAATTAGTTTATAGATACGTATGTATTTCTAAGTAGCGCGGCGCGTGTTAAATCAAGCGGCTCTCGTCTCAACTGACTGTTTTTGAACCGTCCGGGTTGCGTTGTTCTGTTTGTCAGGTTTGCTTAGTTTCAGTCCTATTTTAGTACGTCTTACCCGACCGGGTTTGCTCTTTTCTGTACTGATCCTACATTCGGCCGTCCTGATGATTCATTCACCTCGAATGAATCACGCCATTTTTTTATGTACTCTAAGACTGTGGTGGTTTCCCGCGGGCCCTCATGATCCCCAACTTTCTTAACTTCGTACCTACCATGGTTAAGCGCGGCAGTTACCTTGTAAGGGCCTAGGAACTTAGGTTTCAACTTTAAACCTGGTCCAAATTGTGTTCTTTTTACCGCAACTAAGTCATTGACTTTGTATTTCGTTTCAAGTTTTCTTTTCGAATTAAAGTTTCGGCAGTTTTCTTGCTGAATTTTTTGGATATTACTCTTGGCTTCTTTACGCAAAATATCTCGCTCTTTATCCATTTCTTCTACAACAGTTTCTCTTACTAACGCTCCTAACTCTAAATCATCAGCAACACGCATATCAAGCCCCGTCAATATTTTAAATGGGGAGTTTTTAGTACTCCTAGGAGGTGTATTGTTTATTATTTGTTGGACACGGCCTACATATCTGTACCACTGTGTCGGGGTTTCTCGACAAAATTTTGCGATCATGGGAACAACAACCTTGTGTACACGCTCTACTTGTCCATTACCTCTCGGCACGGCTGTTGCTATAACTAAATGCTGAATATCATTTGACTTACAATATTTTGCAAACGCTTCTGATGTAAATCCAGTTCGCCTGTCGGAAATTATTCTTCGCGGATTACCAAACACTGCCGATAGCTTTTCTAAACAGTCGATAACAGAAGTGCTGTCGGTTGACCGTACTGGGAACAACCAAACAAATTTAGAAAAACCATCAACAATTACAAGGATATGCTTATATCTCTTGGAAGTCAACTCCATAGGGCCTACGTGATCTATATGAAAAGTTGAAAGAGGTGTATTTTCTTTATCAATTGGTGTAAGAAAACCTTCCTGTTTTCCAGCCTTACTATTAGTAATAATACACTCTACACAATTACTTACCACTTTTTCTACCTTGGATCGTAACTGAGGAATATAAAATTCTTTCTCTAGGCAATCTTGGGTTCTCTTTATGCCAAAGTGTCCCTTCCTGTGCGATATTTCAATAATTTCTTGCTCCATTGCCGTCGGTACTACTATAAGCTCTAATACTGGGTCTTTGTACAAAAGGTCATATTTTATAAAAAAATCTTAATATTTATATGTCTCTGGAACCTTACGGACTGCTTTTATCCATTCATCGCTCATCTGCGCCTCTTTTAGTTGGTGCTTTATAGAATCTTCTATTATCAAACAGCTCATTCGGCTTAAAGCATCGACATGCCTCATTCTTGTTCCAGATCGGTGTTCGATAGTGTACTCAAAATCTTGAAGAAAAATGGCCCACCTTGAAACTCTTAACGGAACTTCGCTTTTTTTCATTGTTTGAGTGAACGCGTTACAATCTGTCACAATTTTAAAATTTAACCCCATTAAATAAATACGCCATTTCTTCAGAGCTTCTATAATGGCAAGAACCTCGAGCTCGTATGAGTGATATTTTTCTTCCTGTGGCGTGGTTCGGCGACTCATATATTGTACTGGATGATACTGCTGATCCGTTGAATTTTTTTGCATCAATACCGCGCCGTAGCCGTACATGCACGCATCAGTATGTACTTCTGTTTCCGCATGCGGATCATACAGTCTTAGCACGGGTGCACTTACCAAAGCTAATTTCAGTTGTTCAATCGCTAAAAGTTGTTCATCGTTCATTTGAAACCTTACATTCTTCCGTAACAAATCCGTAAGTGGCCTAGCTTTCGCTGCGAATTCAGCAATGAACCGTCGGAAATAAGATGTTAACCCCAAAAAACGCTGAACTGCGTTTACATTATTTGGTATTGGAAAATTGGTTACAGCTCGTATTTTCTCTTCTGAAGGCCTAATTGTTCCTTCTTCAATCAAATACCCTAGAAATGATACCTTCTTCTTCAAAAACTGGCAATTATCCCACCTTATTGGCAAGCCGTAAGCCGATGCACGCCCTAATACGATGCTAAGTTTCTGTTTTTACATATAAGTTTTAGTTTTAAATAAAGTTAAGCTTCACCAAACTTAGTTTAGTTATAATTAATTAAACAATTCAATTTCATATTGATTATGCGCTTCCAAATAAGTTTTTAACTTTTAAATTAGTTTATAGATACGTATGTATTTCTAAGTAGCGCGGCGCGTGTTAACTCAAGCGGCTCTCGTCTCAACTGACTGTTTTTGAACCGTCCGGGTTGCGTTGTTCTGTTTGTCAGGTTTGCTTAGTTTCAGTCCTATTTTAGTACGTCTTACCCGACCGGGTTGCTCTTTTCTGTACTGATCCTACATATATGTATGTACATATGTATGTACTTATTAGGCATGTCAGTCCCGCGATCCCGAAATCCCGGACTTTTTTAACTCCCGAATATAACGGGATGAGTCTATTAATATCCCGGAATTGTAGAACGCAATGGATTTAATAGCCACTAAGTTTTTAATATTGTTTCATTCTTAAAAATTCCCCTTTCAAGTTCAAAACAAAGCCTCTAGAGAGTTTGCAGTGGTCAAATAACACAGCTTGTTAACTCCCTAAAGGCTTTGTTTGTTATTATAAATGAGCTAGAGAATATCCTTCTTGATGTAAAAAATTAACCTTTCTATGAAAGCGATATTAATAATACTAACGACGAAGAGCTCACAATTGTCCAAAAATCGAAAGACATACAATTTATCAGAAGGCTTGGTAAAAGAAATTGATAGTTTTTGTAATGAGGCGATAAAAAGGCTATGTCCTATAGAGAGCATTTAACTTTTTGTTGACAATCCAACCAAGAAGTGTTGAGGCGCAGCAGTAATTCTCCATTGCAGATTATAAATGCAACAAATTTAATTCTAGGTTGAAGGTTAACACACTTAAGGCTTTTATTTCTTTAAGATTGCATTTTAATCAAAATAGGGAATAATTATGCCTCACTCAAAATTTAATTGGTGATGTATTTAACTTTTACTTGATGTATTTTTCTTTTACTGAATGTTAATATATTAATATTTAATATTGGTATCAAACAGTGATTAAAAATAGTTTTACTTTACGTAGGTGCATTTGCTTCTGTACCAAATATTTATATTTGTACTTGAAGTATAAATTATTTTGTTTGTGTGTCAAATTTTACGTTTATTTTTTTTTTTTTCTTGAAAATACCAATAAATACAAAAATGATTTACAACAAATCGTTCTTCTTTGTTATATTAATGTTATTTATATAATATATAATGTTTCTGAATACTAGATAGTTTCCTCAACTTGTGCAGGCACGAATATGTCGTCCATGTATACAACAATAGTACCATTTTGTATCAAATCTCTAAAAACTGAACTAACAAATCGACAAAAAACCGCAGGAGAGTTCGAAAAACCGAAAGGAACATATAAAAACTCGAACTGACCGTGATGTGTGACGAAGGATGTGTAGTTTTGAAACTCTGTGCTCATTGGCACATGAAAAAACCCATTTGTTAAATCTAGCGTTGTAAAAATTTTTGAACTCTGTAACCGTTCAAGAACATCGTCGATCAAAACCATAGGAAAATTATCCTTGACAATCTTTTGGTTTAATTTACGGTAATCGCAGCACATTCTTTTGCTACCATCCTTTTTCGGCACTAATACGACAGGTGAAGCATATTCGGATGTACTTTGTTGTATTATTCCCTCTTCCAACCATTGGTTAATTTGTTTTTCAATAAAACGCTGATCTACATGAGACATTCTTCTAGGGGTCGTATATACAGGTACGTCATCGGTAAGGACAATCTTCATAACAACCAGACTCTCTACATTCTTTGTAGGTGAATATGTATTTATCATTGATGACAAAACCCTTGCTTGTTCTACATTCAAATGATCTAAATCCGCTCCACACTTATTTTCTTTAATATCTTCTGCTGACATACAAATACTTCTGAATTCAGTAATCAAGTCGCTCTGCTCTTGTTCAGGTTCAGGTTCGGGAGATCTTTTAACGAAGATTGCTTCACCTTCCCTCACCAACATGTCAACGTTCTTCAACACGCTATTGCCTATGATTGCCGCATATCGCAAATCTGCTTTATTAACAACATGAAAAGTAATATTAAGTTTAATATCGTCTATGTCCATCTCTATCTCGAAACTTCCTATCGTAGTAATAGCACTTTCCTTTAATCCCACCAAACGCCGTTTCTCATTACTTAATTTAATATCCGGATCAAGCAAAATTAAAGTGTCGTACCGCATAATGCAAAGATCACTCCCCGTATCTACCAACGCAGAAAAGGTAAAGCCATTTCCGTGAATGTCTTTAAGTATTAACCCGCCTACGTCCGTTCGGTCTTAACAACATTTCGCTGTGGAACTGTCTCAGTACATTCAAAGGATCGATGTCCTATTTTATTGCACTTGTAACAACGGTACTGTTTCCCTGGACAATTTTTTGCAAAATGCAATCCTTCACCACATTTAAAACATTTTTTATTTTCCCCCACATTCACATTTGCTTTTGCATCTGTGCGTTTAGTATCAGACTGTGTTTGTGCACTTTTAGTCGGAAATTGTTGCGATAACCGAATCTTTTCGTAAATTTTAATCTGGCATTTTAGTTCGCCTATATTTCTAGCTTGATATAAAACTGCTTTATTTATTTTTGAATCTATTATACCATTCACGAAATACTCTATAACACTTTCATCGTCGATACTAATTGACTTACCAATCTCAATAAGACAATATAAATACTCAAGGAACGATTCGGATACTTTTTTACGACGATTTCTTAAAATGTTGTGTATTTCGGCTGAAGAAAGCTTCGCACCAAACTCATCAATTAAAGCTTTCTTCTCGTATGCCACTAACACCCCTAACGTACAATTTCGCTGCACCCTTTAACAATTGCTTGGCATATATATACATCTGTAAATTGTTCCACCCAACTGTAGCCGCATTATCTTCATACTCAATTATCCACTGATTAACGTCGAGTGAATCTGTACCCGTAAAAGCAGACACACTATCCTCAATATCTCTCAACGTGAAGTGTGAGACGTTATTTCCGCTACGCGGAACCCCTGTACCCACCTCTTCGTACCTGCTGACGCTTGATTCTCCGTCGCTGAGATCATCATCAGTTAAGCCAAAATGTTGGATCAAGCGTGTCTGTAAATACGGTTTGTTTCCGTCGGTTGACAATCCTAACTCTCTTAATTTTTCTTTTAACACCGCCACGGTCATAGTTTTTATAGTTTGAATATCCGTGTTAAAGTATTTACTATTAAAATGGTTAATAAAGATTAAACCTATTTGTCGCTTTCGGAGTATATGTAGTATATACTTATGTGTACATATGTGCGTTATTAAATGCTTAGTTCTACGCTTATTCTCTAAAATGGTTTGGCTTTTTTTTTTTATATCTTAAATCTCTAAATTTAATTATTTTTTAGGTATTAATTAATGTATGACTTCTTTAAAACAAACAATTTTAATACAACTTTAAATAATAAGATACATTTAGAAACCTTATTCTGCGCTTATACATCTTGGTACTACCGTTGTTTTCCAACAAGCGAAAGTGCAAACAAACCAAACGTTCTAAGAAAATTCAATCTTACACAAAACAATTTCAATTTTTCTTACATCTTTTTCGCATATCAACAATGCCTTCTTTTTCGTTCTCAAATATTATTTATATATTGCGTATAAAAACACATTTACTGTCTCAGCGATCGTTCTACAATATTGTATACATTCATACTTACAATATCAATAACTTATGTTATGCTTCTAAGTTTTGCTCTAACAATCGCTCTGCTTTCTCTTATCTTCCTCAGATCTTTCACGTTCTCTCTGCTACTTCATAGCCTGCTTTGCACCTTTTCTTACAATGTCGCTGATTTGTATACTCGCATACTGTGTCGCTCTTCTAGCCAGTTGTTTCTTCGCTATTAGGTACACACATAAGTTGCTCTTGACCCTTCTTAACTCGTCTAACTTACGTTTTTCGGTTCGATGCTAACGCTTCGTTTCTCTCAACTGTTTTACAATTTTCCCCTTTTGCAATTTAAAATGTAACGAATTTTCTGGAGCTTCGTAAGGATGCCGCCGCCATTTCGAAATTTGGAATGTATGTATATCGGAATTTCACAATTTCTAGTCTCTAGGGATTTTGTACAAGTACAGTAATTTTCGCGTTTGAATGCATTACGATTCACTAAGCTTTTATTTTATAAGTAGTTTTGTATTTAATTTGTATAATTTTATTGAGCTTTCATCTCGGACGAGCCCCGAATTATGTAGGTTCAACCTTTCGAACTTCGATTAATAAGGCACTTTATTCTTTTTATAATTAAATATGTAGATTTATTTAAACAATTAAATTTTGTTACGATAAGTTCTTATGCGTTTACATATAAGTTTTAGTTTTAAATAAAGTTAAGCTTCACCAAACTTAGTTTAGTTATAATTAATTAAACAATTCAATTTCATATTGATTATGCGCTTCCAAATAAGTTTTTAACTTTTAAATTAGTTTATAGATACGTATGTATTTCTAAGTAGCGCGGCGCGTGTTAACTCAAGCGGCTCTCGTCTCAACTGACTGTTTTTGAACCGTCCGGGTTGCGTTGTTCTGTTTGTCAGGTTTGCTTAGTTTCAGTCCTATTTTAGTACGTCTTACCCGACCGGGTTGCTCTTTTCTGTACTGATCCTACATATATGTATGTACATATGTATGTACTTATTAGGCATGTCAGTCCCGCGATCCCGAAATCCCGGACTTTTTTAACTCCCGAATATAACGGGATGAGTCTATTAATATCCCGGAATTGTAGAACGCAATGAATTTAATAGCCACTAAGTTTTTAATATTGTTTCATTCTTAAAAATTCCCCTTTCAAGTTCAAAACAAAGCCTCTAGAGAGTTTGCAGTGGTCAAATAACACAGCTTGTTAACTCCCTAAAGGCTTTGTTTGTTATTATAAATGAGCTAGAGAATATCCTTCTTGATGTAAAAAATTAACCTTTCTATGAAAGCGATATTAATAATACTAACGACGAAGAGCTCACAATTGTCCAAAAATCGAAAGACATACAATTTATCAGAAGGCTTGGTAAAAGAAATTGATAGTTTTTGTAATGAGGCGATAAAAAGGCTATGTCCTATAGAGAGCATTTAACTTTTTGTTGACAATCCAACCAAGAAGTGTTGAGGCGCAGCAGTAATTCTCCATTGCAGATTATAAATGCAACAAATTTAATTCTAGGTTGAAGGTTAACACACTTAAGGCTTTTATTTCTTTAAGATTGCATTTTGATCAAAATAGGGAATAATTATGCCTCACTCAAAATTTAATTGGTGATGTATTTAACTTTTACTTGATGTATTTTTCTTTTACTGAATGTTAATATATTAATATTTAATATTGGTATCAAACAGTGATTAAAAATAGTTTTACTTTACGTAGGTGCATTTGCTTCTGTACCAAATATTTATATTTGTACTTGAAGTATAAATTATTTTGTTTGTGTGTCAAATTTTACGTTTATTTTTTTTTTTTTCTTGAAAATACCAATAAATACAAAAATGATTTACAACAAATCGTTCTTCTTTGTTATATTAATGTTATTTTGTATATTTCTATAATACAACGATTACAGACATGTTACAGTTTTTGTCAAAGTAAAAATGTTGAATCAAAACTTCGTCAAATTCGGGATCCCGGGATTGTCCCAGGATTTCGTTCTCAAACTCGAAAATCCCGGGATCAACAAAATGCCAAAAATTTACATGCCTACTTTTCAACCAAGCGAAACGGAAAACTGGCATTCATTCTTCCAAATAGTGAGTAAAAGACTACTGGCGGTGATAAGAAAAGTAGCTAGGATGTTGCTACTCGCCCATACACTTTCCAGCTTAAGAGTGTTTAATCTCGGATTTATTGCTTGTCGAAAACCAGCAAAAATCCACTTTTTCATTCTAGCTCTATTACCTTGTTTATACGAAGCATTCTCCGAGATCGTATCGACTTAATACACTTTATTTGTTTCTGTTTATACATTCGACTTAAAAGCTTGCCCAGCGAAACCGTATTGTAAGCTTAACAGCTGATTTAAATTTCACATCGATAAATGTAGTCGTTTGTATGCTCTTTCTAACCAAAGCCAGAAATAAAGTATCGAGTTCAAAGTGAGTGTGAGTATATTCACTGAAGGCGTATTCAAAATCAGTTTATGCATGCGTTTCGAAGTGATGTGTATTCGATGAAACCGTATTATACTCCCGTATAAACGTAGTATATATTGACAACAGAATAGGATAAAATATGATCCACTTTCTTTATCCTCTAAAAAGATCTGGACAGTGGTTTCAGTCCAAATGTACGCCTCAAATTCCAAAAGTTCGCTACTTCATCAGCTAGTTCATTGTTTTGAATACCATAGTGCGGGCTATAAGCTGGAGTTCAAGCTAATTCCATCTTGCAACGGAGTCAGGTAGTCCTGAAAGCATTCGTGTGTTGCGAAATGGTAGTGAACAAACTAGGAACCAATAATAGCTTTTCTTGATTGTGACCAAGCACCAAGGAGGCTGATTCTCTCGCCAATTATGGGGCTCAACGCTGGATTTATGTACCTCGCCCTGTCTATGGTTTATCCAGAGGATAAATAACATAACTTCTTAGAAGATGGGAGAACTTATAACTCAGTGGCGCTTATAAAAAGCAAAATACAATCTAAAAGATGTATGACTTCTTTCACGACTGCTTAAACTTATTAGAAAAGGTTTTGAACTCACACCAGATAGCTGACGGTCATTGCAAATTGAGATACCTTCTTTGAAAAATGTCACCAACGTACTGAAAGTTTATTGAGCTTGAGGAAGAAACCTCTGATTATGGGAATCTCAATTCAGAATCTGAAACATTAAAGAAATAATCATATAATAACGGACTTCAATCTTAAATTATTTATTTGTGCTGATTCCAAAAAGGTTCCAGCGTTTTCCAACACCTTAAAAGCAAAAGCTAATTCTTCCCTCTCAACTTTAGGAAATATAATGCGGTACTTGAGGTTATGTGACTTTGTCAAAAAAGAAGCTAAACAATTAAGCTTTAGTTTCATACCAACGTTAGCTAAAAATCGTACATTTATACTTTAAAAAATTTTTAATAGGATTAACGATAATACGGTTTACCTAACAACGCAAATATTTATTTTAAACGATCTCTTCATTGCACCAACTAATTTTGATTGATCTTTTTAGATCATATTTCATCATGAAAGTTTGACAATGCCACAACCTAACGTAGTGTCGCATTTCTAATGATGGTGGAATTAAATGGCTTATTTCACTTAAATGCTTCTCAAACTCGCTTTCGAAATGCTTTGGTTAACTGAAAGTAAAATTAGATCTTCTGGAATCTGGTTTCAAGTTGTTCTAAGACCGCTTTCCTCTAAATTATTTGAATTGGAGATTTTATTTCTGACCGCCTTTAATAAAATAAAAACCATCAATAAATCCCTTACCTTCGCTTTTATGTTTTGAGGCTACCATATCTATTTTTATACTTCTCAAATAAGTGCATAGAAAACATGAATTTTTGAAAATTCCAATACGCTTCTTCTTCTTATTTTTGTGTGAATGCTTCAAATCTATTAAGCTTAATATCCGAATATAGTCCAGTAAAAAGTGTCTTTTAGAAAGGTCAAGTTTTCCAGACACCCTTTCTAAGAATTTAATATTGGGCAAGATGAGTTCCGGATCGGAATTGCTTGAACTATTGGAAAGGAACGGAAATTAAAAATTTGTATTGCATAAAAATAGTTCATCGGCACTGACTAGTGTGTTCTAATTAGTTCTGACAAGATTATATTTATTAACTCATTAAGTCGTTGGCTAAGACTAGCCAGTTTAATCAATTTCTTATTCGAAAATGATTTCATTCTCACTACCGCTGGGTTTGGCTGGCATTATTTTACTGCTTCTTTCCTTAACTCTTTTTTTCATTTAATTTGAAACTCCTTGACTTTACCGCTTAGTCTTGCCTCTCAAAAGAAAGTTGCAATTTGTGGCACGGCGCCTTGGCCTCGATTACCCTACCATCGAGTGAGCGTCAACTTTGTGTAAGTACCACTCCCCGAAAATTGTATAACAGGCAGCGTAGATAAACAAGTAGTCACACGATTACTGCGCCTTTAAGTAGACAACGAATAAAAAATGTCTGCTGATTTCTAACTACAATCAAGCGAATCAAAGCTCATTGTTCGTTACACATTGCTGCTGAATTTATGCTGTTATTGTTGTTATTCTGAATATTGTAAATATTTATTTCAACATTGTTTGTATGTATGTAAGTATGTTTGCTTTGTGACACACGTTTACTTTACAACATTTACTGTCTTCAATTTGTTTACGCGCTAAATTTTTATGGATTTTCCTCACTACACTGCCGCAACAGCTACTTACTCATACATTCTTGGATTACTCGAGTGTGGCAGTGAAGCTGACCTTGCTACAGACACTACCGAATTCTACAATGGCAATGTTGTTGACACTGATTGGAAAGAAGGCAGTGCCATGTCGCACCGCCGAATTCGTGGGAAAATTAAATTTATCGTTATTTTAAGCAAATATAGCATTTCAACTCGGCTAAGAGTGTGTGAGGGTAGCGAATTGTGTTGCTAGATTTTGTGGCGCTGTTGATAAAGAATAGTGGAGTTGGGCCAATCAGCGTAGGCTCTAATAAAGCATTCCAAATATATTTTAAAGTAAATATATACGAGTATATACATATTTCAAGAAATGTGATGTCAACTTTAGAAGAATAACAAATAAATAAATTAAATTGAATGTCCGAGATGTGAGCAGAAAAAAGCAGCTTAACAAATTATATGAAAATATACGGCTTCTATTGCTTTATAAATAAGAATATCTAAACTATCATGGAAGTTTTCGAAAGGGAGAAAATATCAGTACTCTTCTGAATACTAATAAGTAATAGTTGTATTGACGGACAATATTTGAATATTAATAGGAATAGGAAACAAACTCAAAAGCAAATTTTGAAATAGATGTACATTCGAGTTTATAGCGGAAGCGAAAAAATTTAAAGAGATGTTTTTCGTTTGTGAAGCGAAACTTCTATTCGCTCCTTGAACGCAAATGACGCGAAACACCCAACACGATTGTTATTTAATATAAAAATCGTATTCAAAGTCCATTTGTCTGTTCGTTAAGTAAAGTAAAGTTAAGTTATGTTATGTATTGTTATGTTATGTAATGTTTTTTAATTAAGTATTATGTTATGAAATGTTATCTTATGTTAAGTTATGTAACGTAATGTAATATTATGTTGTATTTTGTTTTGGTATATTATGTTATGTACTGCTATATAATGTTAAGTAATAGTATGCAATGTTATGTAATGTTAAGTTATGTACCGCTATGTAACGTTAAATTATGTTATGTTATGTTATGTTATAAAATTTTATAAAATGTTATGTTTTTAAAACATAATGGTCAATTTTACAGAGGTCGAGGCCAGTTTATGAAAGATTTTTATTTGGAAAAAAAGCACACTTTTTCGTAGATCACCACATCTCCTCATCAGACTTCATTAAATTTTATTAAATTCATTTTTCACGCCGCTTCTCGGGTTTGAACTAAGGAACCACGGATTGCATAGGTGCTACATGCTGTGCTAAGCTTGCAGATAAAAAGACGTAACAATAATATTATGTTATTTCATTTTATATAAGGCTATGTAACGTTATGTTAAGTGATATAATGTTATGTCATGTCATGAAATGTTATATTATGTTACGTATGTTTTGTTATGTAATGTATTGTATTGTCATATTTTCATATGTTATCTAATGTAATGTAATTGATATGTTGGTGTGTTGTAATGAGATGTGTGCTGTGGAGTGATGTTATTTAATGCGATATGTTAAAGTTATGTAATAGAATGTGATGATATGATGTGCTGATATGTTGTGCTTTAAAGTCATGTTGTGATGTCATATATTGATATACTGTGACGCCATATGATCATATGATGTGATGTCTTTAAGTGATGACATATGACATAATGTGTTGTGATAAGATGTGATGCTTTGACATTATGTGATGTTATGTGCTGTAAATGTAGTGTGATACGACGATGTAATGTGAGGATTTGATGTGATATGATGTAAATGTGATTGGTATGACAATGGGATGGTGTGAGCCGATATGATATGTTGTAAATGTGTTGCTTTAAATATGATGTGAAATGATTGAATCAGCGGATTTTATAAAAAACGTTATCTCTTTCTGTACAAATTTGCCTTGGAGGAAGCTAAGCCACTAGTCGAATTTTAAACGTGTAAAATAAATAATAATAAATAAAATAAATAATTTACGGTCACTTGTTTTCGTATATAGTCGTATCCTAACAAAAACCGATCGCAGCTTTTCCGTACATGAATCGATAGAAAATCATGAATATACTTTTTACACATAAAAACGAATATATTAATCAAGGACCTTATTTCTCAATAAAGATCACTGCGCTTATCCAATATTTCCTCTGTAAAGGCAGCTACTGCCCGCAAGCCTTGGACTTTACACATTGTCCAATCATCAATAAAAGAAAATTCACAGCAGCCAACCCCTGATTTCCACTGAATTTTCTAAGAACATTTTACAATTAGAAAGTATTACAAAATTGTATACTTCGATGAATTGTTCGACGAACTGGTTGAGGTTGAGCCAAGCTACTCAGTCCCATACCCCTCATTAACTCCCGCCCAATCATCAACTAAGTAATAAAGTCAATTGTTCTTTACTTTAGTAACTTTAATTAAATCACTATAAGCTTCATTGATTATATTTCAAGATAAATAAAATTATAAATAAAGTTATGGGAATGAATCAACATATGAGTACATACATATATACATACATACATACAATTACACATATTCATACGAGTTTATTTTTTCGCTCGAATGTCAATGAAGTTACATAATAATGCGTAAGAATTTTCTTTTTCTTTTTCAATTTATTTTTACGCAATTCTTGCATGTCAGCAAGTCATTGCCATTCAACTATCGAACAGTCGAAAGTCGCGTAATAAATCAGCTATTAAATGGAAAAAGGAATGCTCTGATTGTATGCGTTGTACAACAAAAGTAATAAATTGTTGATAATTATTTTTATTTGAATGGGATTGTATTTGTGTCAACATGGATGCGCGCCAAGATAGTGCAAGTAATTGCATTCATTTACGCAAGCTTTTAATGACAACTAGAATTATTTTTATTGGAAAAATGTAATATATTGTCATCGTAGGGAATGAATGGTGAAGAAGGCAATTGAGGTGAATATATGTATGTACGAGCGATTTGATGATTCTCCTTACCGTCCTGTTAAGTGCAAACGAGTGTGGATAAGGATGTTAGCAGAAATATGGAAAATTACTAAAGCTGTTATGTTATAAAATCATACAATTTCTTTTATTTAAGGTTATGTTATTTTAATTACTTTTCCTTGGCAATGCAAATATCCTTTAATTATCTTAAAAGCCCGACTACTCGCATGTTTCGAAAACAAATTTAGTAAAGTGAGAAACCTTCTTATAACAGAAAGTTTTTTTTTCATTTTAAAAAAGAATTTTGTTAAGTTTGAGTAGCTCCTTCTTATACTTAAATAAAGGAATGGTAAATAAATAATTTAAGTTTTTTTTTACATTTCAAAATTGATTGGACTTCAGAATTATCTACCTACATAATGCTTGTCACAAAATGTCTAAAAAATCGTGTTCGGAATTGTTTACTTTCAAAATATTTTAAAATTATTTAATAATTGAAAATTAGAAATAAATTAGAAATTTCATACTCAAAAAATGGGCTGCGAAAATTGTAATTTTAATAATTTAAATTTAGGCAAAAAAATTGTTTTTTCACCTTTATTTATTGGGCGTTTTATAACGAACTGTATTAGATTTTTTGTTACCTATACAACTGGTAACAAGTAAGTATGTTCACACACGAAAAGGCTTCATACAAGAGATAATCATAGTGTTTTATTCTAACGTTTTTTAATAAAAAATTAAAAAATATATAAAAATCTCTGTAAATTTCAATCTTTAATTGAATTTACTAGACTTTGGATTATTCTCATTATAAATATTGAATTTTGAGGAAACTTTTGTTGTTGGCTTTTTTTTTAAATTCATAAACAAATTTTATTTAAAAAGCATTTTTTTTTCAAAGTGAATACACATTCAAAACTGTTTTTAATGATTTTGAATTTTTATAAAAACCAAATATTTTGTTGGCACTAGAATCGGATATAAATAGTAAAGACTAGAAAACCTGTACGAAGATTCGATTCGAGTCGATATATCCAGAAAATACTTACATTTGTGATGAGTGGCTTACTTTTGAAATCAGCATTTTTTTTGATACGATTTAGATAAATAAAAAAATAGTACTGGTAAACGAAGTGTTATACTTTTACGAAAAGTTAATCCACTCGAGATCTCTGGACTTGAAAGATACGGTAACACTTCAGTTATGGTTCGATTTTAATGAAATCAGTAATGCACGGCGCTACGAGAAGTTATAACGGATACATTTAATTTTACGTCAAACCGACCCCGTTGGCTTGCGTTAGTGTCGAATTTTTTAGAAAGCTAAGTAATACTTTGCCAAAAATAAGATCAGGTAGATGGAATTGAGATAATAAAAAGTCCTTTTTTTATCTAAATAAAATTTAAATTGTGTGTTTATTTGAACGGTTTTAAATAAATTGCATTCGCCGCTAAGGGTTTTTTAAAGCAGATAAGGTTTTCGATACGATGTGGCATGTTGGCTTAATTTTTAAGCATATAGAATAGGTCATCAAAAGTTTTCTCACAGATAGACACTTTTAGCAGAAACTGTCGTTATGCTTTTTTTGACGATAATACTGCAATTTTTTCATCGCATGAGGCAAGTCAAATTATAGCGGCTAACCTGCAAGATGATTTGCAAGTTGGAAGAAGCGACGCAGTGTTGTGTAAAGTGGCAAATAAAGTTAAATGCAGATAGGACAGAAGCCATATTTTTTACCCGAAGAGAAGCCAAGTTTTTTTCCGGAGACGAATCTTATGATCCACAATTATTCGGTTAACTGGGAAAATAATGTCATAAATTGGGGCATTTACTTATAAATATAAACAACTAGTTTTCCACGAGTATTTTCAGAAATTTAAGGTAAATGTCGCAATAAACAGGAAATCAGCTTTGTGTTTGGAAAACAAATTATTAATCATGAAGGTGATATTTCAGGTAATTATATTGTATAGTTTTTTAATTTCGGGCAGCTGCGCTAAAACAAATATTTAATCCATCCAAATATGCTAAAACAAGATACTTAGAATGATGCTAAACCTACCTTGGGACTATTCGACAGCCAATCTCCACGCGGAAAAAAAAATTTAATATGTTGCAGATGTTTTATGGCTGACAATGACTTAATAAACCAACTTTGTACTTAAATTCTCAACAAAAGTAATTATCTGGGATTATCCTAAAATAAATGTCTACATGTTTGTATATTTGTACATGTAAGTACAATAATAATATTAACTTAACGCTTACACTATATAGCTCAGTGTTGGGCCAAGTTTCTCTTACAATTTTTGGAGTGCGTCTTTATATTCTACCACAAATGGTGGGACCTACAATTTTGTGCCGACTCCGAACGGCTGACGTATTTTTATGAGAAACTTTTTCATGGCAGAAATACCCTCGGAGGTTTGCTTTGCTTCCGAGGGGTGACCGCTATAAGAAAAAAACTTTTCTACGTTTTAGATTTTACTTGCTTTGGTTGAGACTCGAACCTTGAACTCAGCGGCATATCTAGTTATAGCACGCACCGCTACCCACTCGACCACAGGGACCACTATGCGAATTATATGTATCGTTTACGTGTACTTATATTTGTATTTTCAAATCAAAAGTTTTCTTTAGCAGTTTTCCTTCGAAACGAACCACATTGCAAATAAGTTAAAAATATTTTGTCTTCACTGTACGCTAATGCTTTAGAATTAAGGAAACCCATATTCTGACAATTGTACAATAACTTTGTTTAATTTATAAAGCTTTTTCTGGCGTCAATATATTTTTCCGTCAATCATATGTTACTGCCTCATAAATGTGTAATTTTTCCACTTAAATTAAAAATAATTGTCAACGATTTACCGTGTATGGCAATAAGTATTAAAGTTTAACACAAGAAATGCAATTAAATTAAGAAATATGTTAAGAAATAGATAACATAAGAAAGTAGAAACGATCCACATACCTACATATTAAAGCCAATTTAGTGCAATTATATATAACAATATGTTTGTTTGTGCGTATTCGGTTGTAAATCGATGTGGCTTTATTTATAAAAGTAATAACGCAAATATATGTAAGCATGTTGGTATATATTTTGCTGGGATACAATACTCATTGCATTTTCCGCATATTTGTATGAATGTTTATTTGAAGAAACTTGCTCCGATTCGCTGTTTAAACGCACATCAGCATCGCCCAAGATTTACAATCAAATAAGCAGTCAATATACATAAGCAAAGCAAATTATGCAAGTTCCTATAAACAGCTTCATATTTGCGGGTATACTTATGTAGCAGTAGACAAGTGCAAGTTTTGGTAGTGTTAGGATTATGTATTTGATTTTGTTATTTTCTTTTTTTCTCAAAACAAAATCCAGTCAGTTTGCAAGTAATAACTAAGCCAAATGATGCTCTAAAAGCCATTTGACTATTTATGCATTTTTTCAATAATGCAGTTGCTTGCCAAAGACAACTGAATGCAATGCAACAACAAAAAAGAATAAACACACGACTGCCATGAAAATGCATACAAAGCGAATACAAGGTAAAGGGTAAAGCACGAAAAAATAAATAATATTTATGTCAGCAGCAAAAATTGTGGAAAAGTTTAACGTTTACATTTTCCAATTATCGACTTTGGTTTTTTTGCTTTGATTTTATTTTACTTTTGCTTACTATAACTCAATAAACAAATCTTGCTGAGACGTTTGCTGGATTTACGGCAAAGCTCAGCTGCGAGATGCCAAATTGGCGTGGTTTTATTAATAGTCATAAATTTATAATCGGTTGCTGGTTGAAAGGCAATTGAATTTGTTACAAGTAGGCAGAAAATCGCTATGAATTCATAAATAAATAAATATATACACAAATGCAGTGTCACTTGATAGCGTAGACTTGGCGTTACATGGCGTATAAGTTATTGTTCATTGGAATCAATGCAGAAGTAAATATTGTGTCTTGGTATACATATGTACATAGATACTATATGTTTGTATGTAGTATGGTACGTATAAAAATGTTACTTTGATGGCATCTGGAATGCGGTACGGAGAATTTAAATTTATTAAATTCAAGTAATAAAATCAGTAGCAACAATAAAAATATAGGCAAAATTAAAAGGCATTCCGGCAGCTATTTCCTAACTGAACTGCTTCTCGAGCTAATGACAGCTTCTAAGTCTTTTTGCTTTTGGGCAATGCAGTAGTATAGATGCCTTATCTCACATAAATTTACCATATATTTAAAAATATTTTAAATTAACTCTTGCTTAAGTAACTTACGCGCTCAAACGCTTGATATACATAAAAGAAGCTAACAAATCATAACATAGCTGTAAGATAAAGTTAGTTGAGTTGAAGAAAGCCAGATGTGGTTAATTTAGATAAGGTCAAATGATTTGAAGAGAGTAGACGTGTGCTCAGTTTTGCTCTTGCGAGTTTAGGTATGGTGAATTTAGCTATGGTGAGTTTATGTGAGGTGAGTTATGGTGCATTGAGTGTATGTGTGGTGAGTTCAGATATGGTAAGTTTTGGTGTGATCGATTTTGATGTGGAAGGTTTAAGTTTGGGGAGTTACGAGTGGTGAGTTAAGATGTAGTGAATTAAGATGAGGTGGGAAGCTAAAGCAATTATTTTCGTCCACAGCCATTTCCGGTTTTACCGTCAGAGAAGCCACCACTTCCGTTTCCTGCACTATGTGGATTTTTAAAGTTACTACCGCCACTAAAGTAGTTCACCTTCGAAAACGACCGAGCAAATTTTTCCTAAGTCATTTTTTGTTTTTGGATTATATTTTCTTTTACGGTACCATGGTATCAATGCTAGTTTTACGTATAGAGGTTGAAAAATAAATATACCAAAATACGTATGTTCAATTGAATGTTTATTTTATATCAGATTTCCGCTGAATCACAATCGATGATTTTTTTATAAAAATTGTCACATTCACACTCGCCGCGCATAAATTGCAAAAATGCAGCGTAAAGCGAATAATTAAATAGGTCTATCTCTTCGTAAAACATTAAAAAGGCATAAATCAATATGACTTGTATGGCATGGTGAATAATATTATTGAACGCGGCAAGTTGCCATATCATTCATTTGGCAAACGTTGCAAATTTTGAAAAGACTTGCAATAGAAACAAAAAGTTTGCTCAAAGTTATTTAGAAGTTAATTTGGCAAATGCGCAGAGAACTTTAATATGTTTGTACTGGAGATGGAAGTGCGACTATTATGATGAGCGGCAGAAACGTGACATATATTTGATTGACATTTATTTCTGGATGAAGGCCCAAACTGAGGACTCAAAATTATGCAACATAATTTTTTTTAGCAACAAAAAAGTATACAGTGCAAGTTTATATTAAAATATTTGTTTTGTTGTTTAGCTTGTTTGTAACTTTTTATGCACTTCTGGCATTTGTTTATGCTTTTATTAATTCATTATTTTTCATCATTACTTTCTTATTTACCCAAAATGCGCACATACATTTGAACAAACATATACACTTAATATACGTACGTCGTCAAATTTTCTTAGTTGGCGTTGGCTTTTCGTTCAATTAAAACCACACCGCTAAAGTAATCTTACATATTACTTTTAAAAGTATTTAAAAAACTGGGATTAAGCGCCTGGGTGTATGCAGTGTAGTAATTATTTTATTTATAAGTTGCACATATTTCATAGAAATAGCTGGCAGTAAAAGCCAAGAAGATTTCACTTACGTTCAAATTGATTATACATCTTATATAATGTTTAACTAGATAAATATGCCCCCAAAAGCGCCACCCGTGTCTATGAATTTAATATATGCCAAACTATATGTAAACACAAACAAATGTATATAACTATCCTTTTTGTGCTTACCAATGAATGGGGTATCATAGTTTTCAGATTTTTTAAATTTAAAAATTATAAAGGAAATTTTAAGCTTTTTTTTATTTATTTTATATTGAAGTTCCTCTCTCCCTCTGATTTATTCAGCTTCTAATACGGCAATATTTATTCATAAAACTTTGTGGATATTATTTCTAAAAATAAATCTTTCTTAAATTTTGTGCTACCCTAAATATACATACAAATACACTGTGGCACTGTAGCTATCTTACATTACCTTATTTAAGTTGAGCATAATAAAACACGGTACTGAAGCGTTGCATTTTTTTAAAAGGTATAAAATTAAAAAAAATGGAAAAGTATACACGCCATATCACTAGACTAAGCATCACAGCCTTCCCCACAGCGAACACAAAGAAAATACTTGAAATTGTATACCTATAACCCTTTCTTGCCTACTGGTTGAACTTTCATATATACAGATGGGTCAGAATACTATAATAAAACCTTGAAGCAGTCACTACTGATGAATCAAGCAACCCAACCATTACAGCAATTCAGAACATATGCAACCTAAGTCCGCTTGTAGACAATCTGATTGCTTTAAAAATAAAGTGAAATTCAGATGGGTTCTAGCACACTTTGGATTCGGAGACAATTAAGTAGCCGATGAGGAAGCTAACATGTACCGCATACACCCTGTAACTACGTAGAGACGAACGAGGGAAGCGATATCTTGCGCTTCATGTGCAAAATCTTCGAATAGCAGCAAAGGGCAGTATGAAACACCTTCAATAACCAGTATCGCCTGATAAATTCGTATGGAACTAAAACCTTACTTCCCCGCATATTTAATTTTAATAAATAAATAAAATGAATAAATTTCATAATATATATTTTTGAAAACCTCTCTTGTAATATAAATTTATTTGAATTACGTATTACCATTTAAGTTGAGGTTAAATCTATGCAGTTTTCAAAACATATATTTTCGAGGCCATTTCCAATGACAGCCATATTGTAGTAATCCATTTACTTAATTAATAATTAATTTGTATTTTTACACAGGTGGCAACCGCAAAAAAAAGAATTTTTGTAAAACATTCATTACAAGTTTTCGTTGGTCACCCACGTTTAAAAATGACATTAATTTTCAATATTCCATCAAATTGTTAAATTCCTGAAAATATTTTCAAATAAAAAATTTCTAAGCGTCTTCATTTGAAATCCATATGTTAACATATTTCAGTTTCCTAGTCACGTTAATTCAATATAAATATAACGTTTAGCCCATTTAGGCTGGTACCAACATATATGCTATTTTACCTAATAAATTATTTTCAAAAAAATTCAACCGTATTTCGCATCAACAGGCCAAAAAAATAATACAATATAGTAAATTATACTATAATATAAAGCGCAAACCGCCAAAGACTAAAACCGACACACACAAATTTTTCAGTAGAAGTGTTTTTACCCAATTTTCTCTGTAATTTGAATGCAATTTTGTACATAAGTTTTTCTAAATTATTTGTAAAAAAAAATGCAGTAACACTCATTCAAACAAACATTTCGCTCTAAACTTTCATTATTTTCTAGGTTAAGGATCGGCATAATAAAAGATAATACAATATCTAGGCACAGATAGTTTCAAAACACACAAGAAAATTGAAGATATTTTGTAAACTCGTTTTTAATTTATTTAATATCCAATATTTTTGGTTTAAATACCATACATTTTCTAACAAAAACCGTGTTTCAAAATTTATATATATTCTTAAAAACTTTCATCAAATTTCATGCTTAAAGAAATTAGAACATCTTTGAATTTGCAGTTTTGTTTGCTAGTTTTAAATATCTAAAGATAGCCATTGAACCTAAACACAAAAGTCTCACGACTTCGCTTAAACATACTTACTTAAATTACGTAAATAATTATGTAAATACTTGAATATTCACACTGTCACTCTGTCTTCAGTTTAAGTGTTTTATTTTTCTACCAATCACATTCATTCTGCTCAAGTATTTTACAAATTGTATTTCTCTGTGTATTTCATTCTTCGTTCGTACCTTCATTTTTGTTAAAAGGTCATAATAGCAATTATTATAATGCCAAGCATCTTAATGCAATAAGAGAAAATAATGTGTAAAGAAATATGTTAAGTAAATCCACTCAGTTCACTGGCTGTGCGTATCTACGTAGTTATGGGTATAAATGTATGTATATGTTTACGGATGTATGCGCTTCTGTGTACATCATTGTAGCCTCAAGTGATGTTTTATTTATTATTGGGATTGATATAGTGGCTATGAAAATGCGCAAGCAAAACTTAAGTGTACATGTAAATATAAGAATAAAAAAAATATGAAAGCAAATACCAAAAAAAAAATACTACAGCTCTATACGCACAATGCCCGAGCGCCATAAAGTATGCTATATCAAATTTAACGCACCGGAATGGACAATATATAATCTCCCTAGAGCAGCAATGGGCATACACATTGGCTGAATTTTAATGCACAAGAGGGGGAACAAAACGAGAATAAAGAAATGTAAAAACAAGAAAAGCAAAAGTAAACTTTCCTTACACTTCTGTGGGTGTGTAGGGAAAAATATTGCGCTTGAAAACTTTGAGGTTTTTCTTTTTGCATGCGAGTGAAAGTGCTTTTAAATACATTTGGTTTAATTTTTTATTTTTTTTTTATTTTTGTGTTGACCACTCGCAAAAAAACTTGGGCGATTTGCTCGCTTCACTGCACACGCTGTGCGGGTCACTGCAAAATACCGGGCGTAGTTTAAGAGGCAGTTTTCGTTTCGCCACATAGCTGGAAGGATATTTACTTTCCGGCTGAATGAGAGAGTGAGTTGGTGAGTTTATAGTCACCTCTTAGCTGTACACGCAAGTCGCCGCTTATTGAGTTTAAACCTTTGGCCGTAGGCGTTACGAAAGTTATTTGCAGGTAAGGTTAATTTAATTACAGGCAAAGCGGACCTAAAAGCACAATTGAATTAGTAGTAATAAATATAAGTTTGATCAAAATTACTTAGCCGTCAAGCTAACACCAATTAGTTAGCTATTAAATGCAAGCACCGTAAACTAATTTCGACAACCAAGAAATTATAATTTGTGTGTAAAGCATTTTATGTAATATTATCGCGATTGTCCCTACAGGAATATATGGCTCTGCGCTCTTGTGGCAATGTCAGTAACTCACAGTTTGTCCCGAAACCACTTTGAGTTTAGCAAGCTCACCGATTTTAATGCATCTCACGACCTTCAGATCATTTAAAAATTGTGTTGTTAAATTGGCGAATGCTCGCCCGAATAGAGCAGCGTACTGAGGCTACAGTGTGAAAGGCTGGAACCTTTCATGAACCCACTGATAAATGTATCAGTATTCTTTCAGGTTTGTCTGTTAGGGTGTGATAGTCTCCCATCCCCATTTTTTCTACTCTTCCAGGAAGATAAATCAGCATTTAATCTGACAACCAAGCGCTATCTAATATCTGAAATCTAGCGGAATAATGTTTAAAGTTGCTCCGATAATTCAGGCATCCAACTGCTTTTTGAGTGTTGTATGGATTTCCGGACATAACAAATTTCTGGAAACTGCAAGGAAAGTCATGTAGGTATCTATTCGTGGTAAACCCAATCCGTGGACATACCTCTTACCTCCTGTAAACACAGATGCAAAACTAGACCTACCAAGAAAGTTAATACGAGCTGGCCTTCCTGCCATACGACTGGGCTAGTTTGGTCGCAGATAAATGTAACTGATTTCCTTAGCTCTAATTTGTATTGGCCAATTCTCTCTCCGATTGATGTCGGAGCAACAACCGTACACTGTCTTACTAGTACGTATAAAAAGCGGTTGGTTTATCCCACAAATGATTTCTTTCGTGATTTTTTAACTGTGATTTAAATGTGAATTTTTAACTGTCCTGAGCTCACGAACATTGAAAGTTTTTTGTTCTATATAAAAGGCATCTGGTACTTTAAATTTTGAAGAAGGGAAGGGATAAAAAGTGGACTCCGCCAGCGGCACCACAACGCTCTTAGATTTTCAGCCCACGTGTGCCTCCGTGCTCTTGTGCGGCGACTGTTACTCCTACCTTACTCAATATGGATAGAGTGAGGAACTGACAACACAGTATGAGAAATAAAAATTTTGATGAACCCGCAGATTGAAATTTGTTTCTTTGTTGTCGCTTATGAGGTTTAAACAAAAATTATAACAAATTTCGGGCCAGAAAACCAAATTTACCTATTTCTATGCTGACTACTGACTAAATATAAATTCTAAAATGTGAATAAAAGTTCACAATAATAATAAATTTTAAATTAAAACGCATACTTTTTTATTCCCATCCAATTTTTATTCGCTTTGTATAGCTCGGCAATCGTCCATCTGCTTAGCTTGAATTTTGAGCTGCTAAACAATTCTCAAGCACTAAATTACCCTTTGATATGCTGAGAAATGAAATGATAAATTGCACTTTCAAACTCGCATTCGTTGAAATTTCATCACATTCATTCACTTAAATGCCTGAACTTGTGCTTTCAGCAGTCGCAAGAGTGGCAACAGCGGCAGCAAATTGCATAGAGCGTAATTTTTTTATTGCATATTTAGATGCGGTTTAATAGCTAGTAGCTACTGTTCGTGTCCATTCGGCGCAATACATTTTGGCTATACCAAATTCAGCAGAGTGTTTTATTTGAAGTGCAGACCAAGAAATTTTTGGAATACCTACAAAAGTCTCAGCGGTGAAGTATCACCAACCGAGTTGAATGCGGCAGAATCACGAACGCTGTTGGATATTAGTAGGATGCAGGGCATAAGCATATGTACGTGGGCGTCAACTTGACATGCCACTTTAAGGCGGATTAGCAGTTGAAGGACTTTAGTTGTGAGTCTCGTTATCGCTGGCTATGTGTCGGTAATCCGGTCGGTCGAGAATGTGAAATTGACAGAGGTGGTGGGCGAAACACATAGTTGCGAAATCAGTGGTTGAATAGACAGTTCTATTTGATCTTGTATTATAACAAAAATATTCGGAAATTAGCGTTGCCATAAATGAAGGTTTCTCTTTAAAAGTACGATTTTTGGGTTTCTTAAATGCGAATGCCAAAAAAGCTCCTTGATAGACAAATGCTTATATACAAATTAAATAACAAAAAATAGGGAGCTGAAATATAATATCAAATGTAAGTTTTAATTATATAAATATTTTTACTTTTCATATGAATAAGTTTATATTACAATTTATTTAATGCGTTGTTTTTAAATTTGTAAACTCGCGAGGAAATTGAATAAGCGGCATATATTTTGGCGCACTTGCTTTCTGGTCAACCATTTTTATAGTTTAAAACTTAGCTAAGTGAGTTCCTGAATTTGGAGCAACAAGTTTATTTTATACCGCGCCTAAAACTATGCTGAAAAACTAGATTTTAAGCGATCTACTCATTGAAAGTGTCAATAATGTTGTTGTTGTCTACTTAGTGCATGGCAACGAAGAAAATATTTTATGTTTTGCATTATAGCTCTAGGCGAATAGTTGTTAAACTAGTTATAAAAGGTGCTTTTTAAATAGCGTTTGAATATGGAAAATATAATAAATGGCTACCAAGAAAATCTCTATAAATATTACTGTATAAATCTGAAACGGTTTTTGCTCGAATATATAGGAACGATTAAAATATGAAAATGGAAGCTCTGAAACTTTTCGATTGCTTAGTTTCACGCCTAAGCAAAAGTATGGAGCGGCAAGATTTTCAAGGGACCAATTAGTAAACCGTGGCGGTGAATATATAGTTAACCCTTTCGCGAAATTGAAGCCATATCATATCACCCAACTTTAATGTCTTGCGGAACCGCCTTAGTGTTATTATTAAATTTTTTTTTTAATTACATGTCTTTGGAATATTAAATTGTAAACAATTATTTTTTTTACGCCTTGCAGCAAGAATAAATTAAGTTTCGGCTGATGCACATTACGTGACTGAAATTTTTAGTGAAAACTTCCTTGTAACAATTTCCTTTCTTTCACATAACGTAAAAATTGTTCGATGACCTTATATGCAATAATATAAATTAAAAATTGGACAAAATGTTTGCAAAATTAAAATTTTCCCAAACATTTCCATGAACTTCTACAATTTTTTACACTTCATTTGAATATTACTTAAAGGAACACAAAAATATGTAACGTTGGTTTGCTTTCATTTCAACTTAAGGTCAACAGGAGCGGGAGCATTTCTCATTATAATTTCAGCTGTTGATGGTGAAGGTTGTTTTTGCGATAATGGCAAACAAAATTAAATATTCAGAAATCGAAAAAATTCTACATAAATGAGTCTGACATCTCTGATTAAGAAGACTCAGAGGAACCTGATGTATTATTAGATTTGTTTGTTGCTTTTGAAGGGAATAAAACCTGTGTAGAAGAAGAGTTATCTCGCCAAGGGCCATATGAAATAAGTGTCGGAAATCTTGTAGTAGGTAGTCTTGAAGCTGATCAGGCAAGTGTTGATGGGGATATGGCATTCTCCGAAAGTCAGGTTTGCTGAAATTTCTCCAAAAAAAATGCCTAAAACTCCTGTACAATATTTTTTGGAGTATTTAACTGATGATATTGACAAAGTGGTTAAAACAACTAACCAAGCTTTGCTTCTACACAATGGCACAATTGGTTAGAGATGTATTGGTCAAAAACTACTAAGATTCCTTATTTTCGTGAAAGTATGACAAGAATCAGATTTCATTATTTGCGTCACAACCTCAAGTTTTCTATTGATCCAATTTCTGATGATAAATTGCATAAAATTCGCCCCCTGTTAGATATGTTTTATAAAAAACTGTATGCAATTCCAAAAGACGAAAATGTATGTGTCGATGAAATAATAGTTCCATTTAAAGGCAAAATTATTCTTAGACAATACATGCCAAAAAAGCCCATAAAATGGGGAATAAAAATATTTTGCCTTTGTAGTTCAAAAAGTATCATCTATGATTTGGAGATCTATAAGGGAAAAAATTCCATGGTGCGAGTTTCCAAACTGGGCTTTGGTTCAGATATTATTGTTCATTTATCAAAAACGATTCCAAAAAATAAAAACTTTAAAATGTATTTTGGTAATTATTTCACAACTCTTAATTTGGTCAAAATTTTGAAGGAACACGGAATTTGGGCAACTGGCACTATTCGGACAAACAGGATGGGCAAAGCTCCTCTTACTTCCGAAAAAGACCTAAAAAAATGAGGCGTGGTAGTTATGAATATAGGATTGAAAGAATCAATAACATTTTCGGTTTAAAATGGCTTGATGGAGGAGTTGTTACACTTGCCTCAGCAATTTATAGATGTGTTTAATGAGGTCAAAGGGGACAATAATTTCACCAAATCTGATTTTTGGAACTAAAAACAAAAAAGACGAAGCGAAAGGGTTAACCAAAGAAAAATAAAAATCGTCTCTAATGAGAACTTGCCTTAATTAAAGTCACTTTTTGGTAACAACTTTACAGCATTACACAGAAGGCGCTGCTATCATCTGAAGTGCTCAACCTTATCTAGCATTAATTTACCTGCATCAATAGCAGTTAAATTTCAAATTTTTAAAATAAACTTTATTTTTTCGAAATTCTTAAAAGCAATGATTTAAAAGTTTATTTCCAAGAAACTATAAGGTTTTCTATCAAATTCAGCCTAATGAATATTTCATACTATGTATATTTTAATAATCAAAGGGCATCAGCTCCAACATGAGATTACAAAAGCCATTTGAAATACTTTAAAAGCTACTAAGTTTAATTAAAAAAAACCCAAACATAACATATTTTGTTGCGCAGTATTTCTATTCGAGCATGCGATGTATGAAAAAATTTCAAAAGAGTGCCAACAAAAAAATTCTTAAAAATCAACGGTGACTAGAAGAGACTTCAAATTTCCACTTTATTGTACTAAACTTGAATGCGCTACATGTCCACAACAATTGGTATTTCATTGTTTATTAAATAAAATTGCCAAAATAATTCATTCATTGAAAGTTGTTATTTATTTTATAACTTAACTGTTTATACAAAAAAAGTTCTGCCAAACAATTTTTTTTTAATAAAGTTTCTTATTTTTGAGGAAACTAACTAAAAAAATAAGATAGCGTGCTGAAAATTTGTTCAACCTAATATTGTAAACAATGGCGAGATTTATTATTTGGAATCTGGAAAAATAAACTGTTTCCTTTTTGACACACTCACACGTAGACATTTAAGTCACATATGAACATAAGTATAATTTGCGCATTAATTAAACGAAAGAAAATAATACAAAAATTAAGTGTGAAAATAAAACTCTCAACAAGCAACAATAATACATTGGAGACATGCGCTTATAGCCCGAAATAGCAGAATTTGAATTAAACAAAAGCACACGTACATACATACATACTAAATACATATTGTGAAGATTTGAAGAGCCGCACACGAGAGGCAAATTAATACTTCCGAGTTAAGCTCGAAAGAGACTTCTGCAGCAACATTAATAATCGTAACATATAAGCTAGACTGTTTAGTGCTATCCAACTAGATTGAACGTTAAGACTCGGTTAGATTATCTCAAAAAAGACGGACTGAATCTTCTAGAAAAAAGTTGTTCGAGCATCAGGCTTGTTCCTCACACAGATATGGAAGTATGTATGTGGCGAGAACAGTATCAGTGGTGGTGGCTGAGAGTCAATGCGATTTATTATAGTCTCATTTGACGTCTCCAAGCCGGCATCTTTTATGCTGAAATCCTTTGGCGTATGGTGAAAAAGAACTTTAAGGGTTTTGCTAGATAGCGACCTCAGTATTCACCAACATTCATGCACAAGATCTTCTAACAAACATATGTGTTGGAAGAGGGGTTTCGGCATCGCTACCTTTGATTCAGCGTTTTCAGATAACAGACTTCATTGATTAAATGAAACCATATTAAGGTGGTTCCACTATGTTTTCTGAAATATTGCTGGTTGTAAGAAAGGAAAACGGCTGAAGTTCTAAGAGGATGTTCTCTTCTCCTTTTATGGTTATTCGTAGTGGACTACCAAATAATGGAAATGCAAGATTTCATTCATGCCAAAGCTTTAGCTAATGATGTATGAAACAAGTTTTCCACATAATTAAAATTCTTGAAAGTAACTCCAAACAGTTAGCTGACGTGAAAGACTTATGTCGAGGTGTAGTTAAATCGAACGCTGAAAGTTTTCGGATAGTATCAAAGTACATTTGAAAAGATCTGGTGTCTAAGGTCGGGTGTATTTTTTTTTGTTTTTTGATTCCCTCAGCTGAAAAAATATATTTTTTCTCCGCAATGCTATAGTGGTGTAGAACCTTAGGCTAGAGCGCGGAGTAAGCAATGGTTATCATTATTTGAAAAAAATATATAAGAAAAAAACGTAACAATGGTTTTCTCCAATTTTCTGGGAATTTTTATCTGAAGATATTTTCCACGTGTTATATTTGTAGAAAACGATTTAAAATTCGTACTACTTTTTACCAGAACATTAACGCAACCTTTCAAAAAACAAACTTCTAGAAATTACTTATTGTGTCAGGAAAGAGTGAAGTGAATTCAATGATGTACATATGTAAATATTCATTATTGTTGCTTTGATCAACCACTGCGAAAATCATTAATAGAAAAGTGGTAAAACCTAGAAATATTGCTACTTTCGATAATCTGATTGTAAGGTGATCTTAATACGAACTTTCTTGTTTTTCTTGAAATGTATAATAGAAATTGTTTTATAAATATGCTTATACAAGAACTTATTTAAGTTTACGTTTAAAAAACTGGTAAAATTTTAAAACTGTCTAAATGTATATATTATCTTTTTAAATTATTCCAACTTAATTTATTCCCTATTGGGTTTCTTGGACATAATAAAAAGCTTGCAATTTCTTATATTCTAAAAACCAAAGAAAAACCTCTACATATTTATTGTCGCATGCGAGATAAATTCACACTTACACTCCTTTCAAACAATACAATCACTATCAATTTGTGCGTGTAAGCATGAACTTGCACGCATATGTACAATATAGATTCAACAAAAACGTAAAACACTACAGCCAACAACAATGTATTTTCAACAAATAAGTATTTATGTAAATTGTTCCACAAGAAAATTTATACGCACGCACTAATTACCACAGCACAGCTCATACCACTCAAACACGCACACGCTGTACATGTACATATGTTTGTATGTATGCATGCATGTATAAAAAACGAGAATGAACAAGCGCAAAAAAGTATGCAACACTTGTAACATCTGAACAATTTCAATCCACAAAACACGTACATACATTGAAGAAAAAACCTACTCGAAAGAACTAACAAGAATTTATATTCTCTTCTGCAGTGTGCGCAATATTAACAGCGAAATAATATGTTACAAATAACAACGCTTAAAAGTATGCAACATAAAGCTAAGCAAAGTGCTAAGGCGCCTAAAAGTATGTGTTAATCATGTGCAATAGCAATGTTGCGCGGCAAATGATTTTTCTTTGAAAAGTTTGACTTCACAAACGGTTAAATGAAAAAAAAATTAATTAATTATTATAAAAATTTATAATGCTGAAGCAATGCTTTACTGAGAAATAAAAGTTGGAATACAAAAGCATTGCAATTACCTACGTGAAGTAAGGCATACAAATTAGCGCATTCAAGAAACTGAAACAAAAATTAACGTCGAAAAGCATGCAAAAGTGCAATCATCAGCTGCAAAGCGCGAAATCCAAGAATTAATGAGAGCGCAAGAATTACAAGAGGAGCAGAAAAAGAAATTAAAAAAAAATTTGACTTTTTCACAAGCAATCTTATAAAAGGGCGAATGTAAAGTAAAAAGTAAATAAGCACAAAGAGCGAGAGATAAAACTGAAAAAGGAATTTTAAAAATGAACACATCGCAACACGCAATATCTGCAGCGAGCAAGCAACCGTTCAATAGAGGTCACCACAAGGCATAGAATAAAAAATTTAGTTGCTTGAAAGTTAAAACGGTTTTGAAACTCAATATTTGAAAGTTAAACTGACTACGTAATCGACAGCTAATAGCGCTTGAATATACGATTTTCAAAAGTTATTTAAATAATCGAAGCACAGCGTAGCAAATATGGCGGAAGGCGACAATTACGATGATGAGGTAATTTTTATTTTTTTATATAAGCATATTTTTAAAAATTTTCAGAAAAATATTTTTAAAATGCCTTTGATTGCTTCAAGGTTGTAGAACTTTGTGGGTCACGTCTTTCTAATTAAACACTCTAGTCTTGCATAAAAACTATTTATAGTTTTCCATATCAAAATATCCCCTCTAGGAAAGGAAAGGTGATTTATACAGTTTCCACAGTATCATGGAATTATTAAATTTCTTAAAATTATTATTGGACAATTCAATCTCCATTTTTACATGCGATGTTATTTGAGGGAAGCTTTCATTCTCGCTTCCCACATACTGTTTAGGTAATCTTTCTTTAAATAACTTCCTAAAGCTTTCCTTAAAGAGTGGAGTGAATATATTGTTCTCACATTGTTTTATTTTTTTATAAAGAGTTAGTTTTTAAAGGGTTTCGTAAACACATTTTCTAAATCTAAATACACAAGATTAGTTAATTTCAAGCGTAAATATAAGATAACATTTCTCAAGTTGCGCCCCCAGCATCTGTGATTAACATTGATATTATACGTCTGTGGTTATAATAATTACTAAGAAAGTAGGTACATTACTCATTTATAGATACCAACATGGTTAAATATTGGGAATATAGAAAACTTCAATAAGCATTAAATAACTTACATATTTATAGAGTAAGATAAAAGCTACTTAAGAAATTTAAAAATTTAATATGACATACATAATAAATTGGTGCTTTAGCCACCAAGATTTTCAGGGTTTAAGATCTTCTAAAGCTTTAAAATTTCTCGTATGTGGCACGCTCTAACTGTTTACTTACTGGAAGTATAAAAATGTGTGCAGGTTTTTTTTTGAAACATTTGACTACGCTCTGGACTTGGGACAAGGGACTGTGATTGATTTTATTCCAAAACTTGTACAGTCCTTTAATATTATTATTATTATTGCATAGTAGCACTGCGACCTAACAAAATATATTGTGCTAACCAGGGCCGCCAAGAGAAAATCGGGGGCCCCCCTCAAAATATTTTCTTTATAATATTTCCTAATTTCCTATCTTCTTACATATTGAGTAAATTTTTTAGTAAATTTCTTTTGTCCGTACCAAATTAAAATAAAAAAAACATTTCTACAAAATTAAGATATATCGAAAATTCGGGCCCCTTCGAAAAGTCCGGGCCCGGGGAATCACCACCGAAACATACATCCCCTCCCCACCTCGCGGCGGTCCTGGTGCTAACCCTTTCAGTTGTCACTCCCTCTGCTGAGTTTAAGAAATATTTCAGAGGCTTCACGGGATTAACATATGAATCTCTCGGACTGTCTATTAAACTTTGGCGATCGGCATTTGGCTGCGATCCTTGTGTCAGCCCACTTTCTTAAAAGGTCTGCCCTGTACCCCATGAAAGGACCACACAATGGCTGAGGGCCATAAAAACTCCGTTGGACCCCTTTTTTTAGCAAGATAATCCGCCCTTTCGGGACCTGAAATCCACCACTTAGTAACTCTGTTATCCGATTCTAATAAGTAGTACGTTTTTGCAACTGTCTATCAGCGTGGCTTTAAGGCTGCCTGACCGTCTGACATGATGTTAATTGTGGCCCCATCAGTTCTTCTGCGAAGAGATTAGGGAGCAGACAACTCGGTTGCATAGACTTCCGCCTGAAATATGGTTGGGCATTTACAAGGTCCAAAAAAATATGTTAAAAAATATTGGTGAGTTGACTGTTGCTTGCCGTTATCCGTTTTTCATTTTAAATAATTTGTGTAGTCTTCGCTTTACCACTAAAGACTCTAAACTCTTTATTGTATATCATGGTGTAAGTTACTATTAACAGATGCAAGGGGAATTTGTATTTTATCAAACATCCATGTACCTGTGCAACATTTTTTATGCCAGTTCCAGTTGACGTATGAAACGATACAGTGAATAGCTTCAGTGGTAGAATGTTCATATTTGATAAAAAACTGTTTTTTTCGTTTACAAGTTTATTTTTTTTCATCAACTTACTTCAAATAACTTACTGATATTAGGAAGAAGGCTTATGGGTTGTAAGTTATTTATTGTAGTAAGGTCTTCGTCTCTTTTCGGTATAACCATGTTTTCCGTTGTTTTTTCAATTTTGGGCAAAATAAGCGTTATTCTAACATCATCGTATGTGGCATGTTTTTCCAAACAATATTAGGTAACATCCAAGCCAGATAATTTTATTAGAAGTTTGGTGAAAGTTTCAATTATTGTGCCCGGAGTTGCGAAGTAATTCTCTGTTTGATGATTGGCCTCTAACAAATTTGGTTTATTATTTTCGTTATCGTAGTTTTTTTTTTTGTAATTCAAAATATCAAATTGAGCTTTACCTTCTGAAACCTTGTTCATTATTTATATATTGTAAGTTGTATTATTAGGATCATTCTGTTTTGCGAAGCGAACAGATTGCGTATATAAACCTTTGGAGTTAAGTATAAGGTTTTGTTCTGTTAGTGTAAAATAGGTAGGATGTGATTTATATTTGAGTTACTTCTCTATAAGCTTATGTAAGCGGAATGGAGACAGTATCGCATTAAAATTCTGCTTTGCCTCCATAAGCAGCGTAGAGGAATATTTATGCACAACTTCCACTGAAAACTTTCTAAGAAGGAAGACATATGAAGAAGATGACTCCGAAATACTTTATCTCAGCTCACAGAGTGGCATCAGCTCATCTTATAATACGATAAGTTTCTTACGCTGATTAATTGTTTCACTGTGTATTTACTCAGTTAAGGAGGCTGACTATTGTCATAACTACTACACCTAAAAGCATGCTGCAAAGTTTGTTTCACGCTTCATCAAACGTACAAGTGATAGTCGTTGCAGAATTCCAATCAACGCTGCTTTGAAACTTTATATAAAGCTTTGACATACTATGTGCATGCCAAGTTCTTACAGTCAGGCGACATTTGGGTTAAACGTGTGTAAAACTATTACAAATTGACAACAAAGACACTCGATTTTTTTTAAAGCGGTTACAAACTTCCGAAATTCACAAACTACTCGTACGGGTATTGCAACTTCACAAACAAAAAACACTAAGAACTATCGAAGAACATTCAGTATGTATTTCAATGCAACGAATGCTCAGCGTATTTTGCAATTGCCCAGCCGCTGAACCTACAAGTTCGCTAAGAAGTTTTGCAAACTGATTGCTAATCTGTGGTCTTAATTTTTTTTTTTATTTGAGCAGTCTTATTTAATATTTTATAACCCACTTTCGTAAGACACGGTTTGCAGCTCTTTAACGAAATTAACACAATAAAGTTTGGTGCGCCTATTAAAAGTTTACAAAACGTATATGAATGTGTGTACAAAGTTTTCTCCAGCACAAACAAACTAAAAATCAATTGCATTCACCGGAATTAGTTTCAACTCTCAAAGAGTTCCTTTGCCAACAAAATTTGAAGGAGGTGGGTATGAATAAGGCTGCTTAGTGGATTTTTCGGTGCAGAAGCGTGTCGACAGTATAAAATTGCTGGAAAGAAAATCTGTGTAAAAATTAGAATTGTATTGCAAATAGAAAACCCTTAGGAAAGTTCGTTCTTTGGCAAAATTTTTGTGAAAAAAATTTGAGCAAATAATACAAATAAATGTTTCAATGCTGAGCTTCCCTGGCTCGCTTTTTAGGCTCAATAACACAAACATATTAATTATCTCCAAATAAGGAACGAATGTTTATTCAAAGTTTATTATAATGAAAGAAAATATTATTGAGTCATGTTCAACCAGAAAAGCAAAAAAAAAACAAAAAGAAACAAAAACGGAAGTCTCTAGTCTAGGGTAACTAACTGTAAATATTGTGCGTGCAGCTAAATGCTATTTGAGCATAAAAATTCAATTAACTACAGGCACAATTAATTTATCGTAATATAGCGACATTTCACGCTTGAATAGCAGCCTAATTAGCTGGAAGAGAAGAAAACGTTCCGAAGTAAACAAAGAAGGATTTGCGCAAAATGCAGAAGTTTGAGATTAAAGGGAAAAAGTGGCAGAAAATTTTGAACAGTAAATATTTATTCAACCAACTTATCACAATAAATGTTTCATTTTTATTAAAAAAAAAACCGCACAAACTTATTTATACACCCAATAATTAGTATTTTTTAAGCGAATATTTTAGTTTTTTATTGGTATCTTGCGTAAAAACTTTGCAAACGCAAACTCTTAGAAATTAATATTTAAAATAATATTCAAGGCTAATGAAGAAAAGTTGTACAGTTAACCGCGTTTCAAATAATAAGAGTTTTAATTAGCTTTCCTCTTCGACTCAGCACGATTTTCATACGCATTCAATGTAACTATAAACTAAATTTTTTACATCACATTTTACTTCTGCGGCGAATTATACACCTTCAGTGTCCGTTGACAACAAAGTTCATGCGTTTACTGATACCACACATTTTATCCATTGAGTTATTTCCATTGTACATAGAAAACTTCTAAGCATATCTGCGTCTACTCAAGCATTTAAGACAGCCGCCAAGAAGCGAAATATTAACTTAACTATCGACATGACTGGCATCATTCTCAAGTTGAAAGGATCAAGTTTCAGGGCGCTCTCGTTTATTAGATGAATTGCAATATAGTTGAGTGAAGCGCCTTTGAACTTTCTAAAACACTACTGCTACAATTATTTTAAGTAATTTCTAAGCACAATTATCTGCTGCTATATACATACATATATACATTTCCTTATATTAAATTTTCGCATTCTTATTTTCCACTTCAATGGGTTTTGTGAATTTCAAAAGACATAATAAGTCGTTGCTCATTTAATTACGCGCAATTCTATTTAAGTAAATTGAAGTATCCGGAGTTTTTGATAGCTCACCTTTAGTAAATAATTTGATAAAGTTAAATTTTCATGGTCATTGGGTAATAGAAGTGAGGTGATACGCATAACTTTTGTGAACGAACTGGATGAAGGTATATTTAGAAATTGCAAAATGTTAGAGGAATATTCTAATCACATTCATATATGGTACTCGTATATAAGTTCCGAACTATGCATTTCTAATAAGGAACGCAAAACCTTCATTGATAAAAGACGTACAAAGAAGGTCGGCAACTACTAAAATACCCTCCTGAAAGGCCATGTGATTATAAAAACACTTGCTTCAACAAAAGATGCTAACATAGATGCCCTTCAATGAGCAACGTCCTTCATAATGATCTATTTGAATTATGAGCCTTCGCAAGAAAAGCAGGATATAATTTCATTTAGCCAAACTTACAAACTGTTGAGGTTAGTATAAAGGTTACCAACGTAGGATCAAATATATAGTGAGATGCCAAACTTTTCTGTTAGGAAAGTGTTATTCGAAGGAAGTAACTCTGAAGCAAGCTGATAGAGAAAATTATTATTTGGGAGTGTTTACATGGCTGGGTACCGTGTGAAAGAGTAGAATAAATGGACGAGCAGCAGCAAGGAAACGATAGAGCTTCCAGTGTAGACCTACTTTCCCTGGATTTACAGAAGGAAACTTTAGCTTTGATATAATAACTGAAAATAATATTGAGCATGCAAACCAAAGCTGGCCTCCCGGTTGATCCACAAAATAACTTCAACATAACCAAAGCAAGTGAAAATCAATCAAAAAAGAGATAAAAGTTAAACATCTGGCGTCGTGGCGTATTAAAAGTTATGAAGACACCACCTAAAAAGGCACTAGGGGCTTCCGATAGACTTATAAGCTAAGAAGGTGGAATGCAATAAGGCTATAAGACCAAATCAATAACTAAATGATCACGATCGTGAAAAAGTTCACAGCATAGTAATAGCAGAAGTCCCCAAAACTCGTTACTATTATCAACTATGGCAACCCAACCCGCTCAATCAAATCAAATGGATTCAAGACCCGACGAAGAAGTTGGTAGGTATATCATTAAGCTTTTGCTTCTCCAAAATATTGCAGTGGATTTCAAGCAGAAATAATGACAAAATCTAATCAATGATAAAGCTGATTAGCTTGCTCATCAAGTAATGATTCTGCCATATACCGATATTAGTGATATGAATTAAATTCGTACAGCGAATAGCTCGCTGAAGCCAAGAGTAAAAGCACTCTCGAGTAGAATTCGAGGAGAAAGGACATTGAGATGACCACCGCTATTCCAACGTAGCGTTGTGAAATTACGGACGTCAATGACAACCGTCAAATACTTAGGGAAGAAGGAAGAAGCTCCTCATTTTCTGCAAGACGTAACGCAGTGGCTCGGTATCTACTAATTTCTTCAGCGAGCTCAATAGGCTCGAATTGTAAGGGGTTAAAGATTTAAGAAGTTTCCTATGGGGTACAAAATGGGTTTTCTGCGGAAGAGGGAGAGCCAATATCGCCTAAATGAGTACCATCGCGGATTGCCATCTAACCTGAACTTAGAACTTGTGTAAGCAATATTATAAATGTGAAATACCTTGGCTTTGGTTTCTGGAGCCTTGGCAACCTTTAAACAATTCCTAAGAGAAATTCCAGTGCCACTACTTCTGACATTTTGAATGAACTCTCACATCCTCATATGAATCCAAACCACTCTCATTCCCTCGTATGAATCCCTCTGATCTTGAAATTATAAATATGGGTAAATGCATGGCTGCAAATACAAAGGGTATGTATACGTTTGCTTCAGCTCAGCGGCATGCACAATTGCAACATTTCCATATTTCATGCCTTTGAATTATGCATTCCAGCGATGTGTGCACGTAAATATGTATAACTGCATACTTGTCCATCTTCACATCAAATACGCGTACTTTCCCAGTAAACATTTTTTACAACTGAAGATCTTCTCTTACTTCAACTTATGGTACTTTCAATTGGGCAAGATTAATTTCTTCTTTTCACGGAGGAGTCTCCAATAGCAGTGACTTGTCCACCTTACGGCGAGCCTTAAAAAAGTTTTGCAGAAGACTTGAAGCATTCAGAAAGAGTTTCAAGATTTTTTTTTAATTACGTTTTTGGTTGATTTGCAAAAATATTTTCAGACATTCTTCTGTGAGGATTATGGTTTTATCACATTTGAATAAACGTTTTCCCGCAAATCTTCCAAATGTTCGCTGGGTTGTTTAGGTATTCATGCAAGCGAATCATCATCATTCATTAACATTCTTCTAATATTGTATGCACTGCAAATCCTTTGAGTCCGCGTCAAGTGCGTTACGCATCGGTGGATCGATTTGATATGCAATGACAATTCGCAGTTGAACTGTCATCACTTTGGGAACCATTCGAATTCACTTCTCCTAACGTTACAACATTTATGTACATTTTTACTTTTGACCTTCAACTTTTTTCTGCTAAATGTTGAACCGCTTCAACTGTTTCTAGTTCAGCGCATGCATGCGGGTTTAAAAGGGATGTAGCTATTTTTTTTTTGCAAACGAATTCCCAATTGGAGAGGAGTTTACTCTACATTTACGGATTTTGCTTTTATTCGTCTATTGTTATTTCGACCAATCAACTTGGGGTGGATGGTTATGAATTTTATCGGAAGTTTTAATGTTGTTAAGAGAAGAAAGGTTGAAAAAAATATAAAATTTTAAATCACTTTTAATATAGTATACGAGAAGTATTACTTTGTGAATATATGTTTGTAAAAATATGTAAAAAAATGAGTATGCATATCACAATAAAATGTTGAAGCATACTTTATATTGTTATGAGCATTGTTTGCAATTTTATTTATTTTTAATTTCATGCTCCGCTGCAACTAATGAACGGTTTTATTTCGGAATATTTCAGAATATTTTGTTCAGCAAAGAAAAAATTACCGAAGAAAATAGCAAAATATATTGCTTCTCTTCGCCTGCTAATTGTTTACAAGAATCATGGTTTTTTCTTCTCTTTTTAGGAGTCCGAAAAGAGGGCCGCTATGTAAGAATGTGATGTATATTTATGATCCAAATTATAAGTCGGAAATTTGGGGAATATATAAAATATAAATATATTTAAAAGCACATTTCAACCATATTGACCTCAACATAAGAAAATTTAGATTTTTCTGGCTTGTAATACGAGTAAATTGGTAAAAAATGATCAGCGCCTTTCATTTGACATTCACATTTCCAAGACTAAGTCGATACGCTGAGTTATATTTGAATTCCAAATCAATAAATATATTTCTGCAAAATAAACAACAGGCAAACTGTTTTTACTTTCAATTAAAAGTACATAAAACTCTCAAACAAATACCTTTTAAACACAAATTTCAAACTATTAACAAGATTTATAATAAATTTTAAAAATTTTAATAAATTAAGTGTATTTAAGTTACCAAAATAGCTACCTAAATATGGAAAATGCAACACTGGGCTTACATCAAACCACAATCAGCTGTTCTATAATTAATTTTAATAAAAAACAAAATTCGCCAAAATATCAACGAACGAACAACAATGGTGTCGCTTACTTGAAATTTTTATATGAAGGCGATCTGAAATCATACGATAGTTAATTGGCGTTTAAATAGCCTTGGGCGTCTCTATTTGACTTGGATCCAAAAGGACCCAGCAACCTTGCAATTCACTTTCTCGACTCGACCGGTGATTGCTCAACGTGCTTGTTGGTCCGCTGTGCAGAAGGGCAAATATCAAAAATTTCATGTCTTCAACAGACATACACATTTAAAAAGTTTTATTCTCTTTGAATTAATTTTATTGGATAGGGAAAGCTCTGTAAACATAACATATGCATGTAATAAAATAAGCAATTGAACAATTTGTGCCGGCAAGAAATAGTGACAAATTTTGCAAAAAATTATTTTCTCATTATATTACAGCAATTTTTTTATAATTTATAATTTAAAGGTACTTTGTTTTATTAAAACGTACTTTTATTTTCAATTAAGAAACGAATTCGTAATAGAATTATTTATAGTTAAACACTAAGCTGATTTCCTGACAAGAGAAACTTTTTTTTAGAAGATTTTGGATAACATTACAAAATGATTGCATAAAATTCGTCAAAAAGTAGAAGAAGGCTTTTTCTTGTGAAAAATGTATTACTATTATTTTGCAAAAATTCATACATGTTTTGCGTAGTTTTTCAAACGCATTTTTTTAAATGCTTAAATAGATATTTTCTACCAAGTTAAGATGAATTTGCGCGAGTAAAAAACACGGTTTAACGGACAGTTTATTATTTTGTTTTTTATTATTAAATATTTTGGTTATTTTTTTTTAAGTATTTTAATTTATTAATATTGGTATTTGAACATAGTACTGTGCGACGTTCAGAATCAAAACGACCTTCCTTGGAGTTATTTATTCCGCTGCTGTAATCAAACCTTTAAGTTAAGCTTATTTTGTTTTTTATTAAACAGCCTTCCCTTCGCTTATTTTCAATCAACTAGTCAAATGTTATAGTTTTTCACATTCTGAGAAATGATTCCCTCAACACCTACGCTGGCATCACTTTTCACTTTTTAGCAGCGCATTTTTCGCTCATTGGCAAATTTTCAATCACAATTTCCACATTTTATACTCCTTTATAGTTTTCTGCTCTTGCTCTCCGTTAGTCGAGTTGATTGCGGTTCGCTTTACCCCTAGCTCCATAAAGAAACAATGAGTTATGTCAAAAATGTGCTTCAATTTTCACTTACTTTTCTGCTATCGCAATTGTTAGCTTTGTCAATTTAACTGATCCTTTCGCAAGTCCACCCTTTTAGCTCGTTTGTCCACAATCGACAATGCAATGACAGTGGGCAAACCCGACTACTCCGAAATCACAATCGGCAGAAGTACAAAAATCCTACCCGCAGATTTCAAAATAAACGAAATAATACAATGTAAGTGAATGAAGAAAAGTTGTCGCGAAGCTTCGAACATTTGCTAAAGTAGACAAAACAAACCACAAACGACCCGTTAATGAAAGTGGCTGTGATTTGGTATTTTTGGAACATTCTAAGAAAGTCAATTTGTCGGTAAAATTGTGTGTTGGTAATCTGATTGGCGCTTGCGTTTGCTTTCTAATGTCAGTTGGCATTACATAAATAGCTTAAGTGAAACAATTAAGCCACAAAATAAATTACCAAAAAAAAAAGCTTCGGGCGTTTTGCTAAAATTGATGATTTCATTTGATGACCTTTGTTGCTGGCGGTTTAACGCGGATTAGTTATGTGAACAAGCGTTCAGCTTCAAATGAGGCCACATAAATATCTATTAGGAATTTATCTTGCTTTGTCATCGACTGCAAATTTATTAAATGGCAGGCAATTGTGTATTAAAAATAAGTATTGAGCGTTTGGTAACTCAAAATAGGTCTTTGTGCTTTGTATTCCATAATCCTGAAAAGTAATTTTAGGTTACGATGAACTGTCGCTGACGCTAATGCGTGTAATTTCAAATTGATCGAATCAAAATTAATACATCAGGATTATTTGTTATGTGCTTTACTTCCTGTGTGGTGAGGTGGGATAAAATGCGTTTAGCTGAAAGGAAAGATGATAAGGCAAAGTGAAGTGAGGTGCGGTTAGGTGAAAATAGTTGATGTGTGGAGAGATCAGGTCAGATATACATATAAATTTAGATAAGGTGAAATTTGGTTGGGGTGAACTTAGGTGAGTGGTGTGGTGAGTTTATGTGTGGTTGAATTAGGTGTGGGAAGTTTTATTAGGGTGAGTTTAGATGTGTAAAACTTAGGTTTGATGAAGTGAAGTGTGGTGAGTTAAGGTGTTGTGAGATTAGGTATGGTGAGTTTAGCTGTGGGGAGTCCGTGTATTTATTTTTCGAAGAACTTAAATTTAAAATTATCAAGAATAATATTGCATTTTTTTTACTTCCTAGAGGAACTGAAAATAAGTAAAAGTAAGGGTGAGTGAAAAGTGGAGCACCAATATTTTGTTGTTTGTGACTTATTTCACATCGCATGGACTTTTAAGAGCGTCGTGTCTTGGATAATCATCAGATCGCTAGAGATACTTTGGTTTGAAATCGACTTGATCAGGTTAATTGAAACACTGCCATTCAGTTTATGAAGAGTAGAAGATATTATCAATTCAATATTTTGGATTGATGTTGTAAATGATATTATCAAAGATGTGGAAGAGAAAGAAATCACGTAGTCAATGATAACATTGCCTTCCCGTTATGTTGCTCAGTTACTCGGATCGGACCGCATCATCCTTTTGCGATTGTAAGCCATTCCGGCAAAAATTTTGCATTTTTACATAAGCCACTCTGGCAATTTGAACAACCTAAATCGAATATATTTATATGTATCATCGATGAACTAATCTAATAAATGGTACAGTTGAATGAAGCTATAAACCATCATCTCTCATCTCTTTATTTCGATGCACCCTGCAGCAGCCTAAGAAAATCCATTCAGGGGTGAACCACAGTGAAACACAGTTATTGAAGCATGAGGATCAAATAAATTTTAGTAGTAACACAAAGGACAGCTAAAAGAATCCATATGTGTTGCCAACATAAAGCAACCTCCACTCAAATCACCACTAAATATACACTAAGGCAGTTAGCTGAAAAACGTGTATAATTTATTTCATCAAGCAACATTAAGAAAATTCAATATATTTTAAACTGTCCACTGCATATATAAAGCCTATGCAAAAGACTTAACAAGCCTTGGGTCACCAGGCTGGTAACCTGTAAATAGAATGAAAATGTATCAAAACAGTCAGCTCCATTCAGTCGCATTCCATAAAACTCAATGGAATCATGTTAATACATACACACACGGTTTCCCAGTAAACCGTTTTGATAGCGGAAATATTTCCATCTATTCTTTCTTATGACATTTTCGACTGTTGGTCACTGGGTTTTCTAGCTTCGGAAGAGTCGTCAATTGCGGGATTTTTTTCAGCCTACGACGAGTCCTTCAAAAGTTTTGTGGAATATTGCTTAAGAAATAAAAATATATTCGAAAATTTTCTAAAAAGATATTTACTAAACCCTACATCGGTTTGAGCATAAAAAAAATGTATATTATCTTGTTCTTAGAATTGAGAAGCAACCCGACAAACTCTTTTATTCAAAGCTTTCGTTGTATTCTTTTTGGAATCCCTTTTCCAATTTTCTTCTATGTTACTGTTGGCTAGGCTATATTTATATTTCGTTTTCTTCTTCTTCTTACTCATACATTTATATTTTTGTACATATTTTAATCCATTTTAATTGCACTAAAATCTCAAAAGCTCGACTCTTTTCCAATGACAGCATTGTGTTGTGTAGCAAAAGTTTCTAAGCAATTAATTTTATAATATAAAATGAAAAACACAAAAACTGCAATAAAATAAAAAAAGCAGCATAAACAATGCAGCAACATTTTGTACACGATCTTGCCAACAGAGAGTTGAACTGAAGTGTATACTGTCAATTGTGTTTTGTGAGCTTTGTTTTTGTAGTGAGTTGTGCGGAAGAGAGGTACTTGTTGATATATGAAGCATTCGCGGAAAAACATATCTACTTACATGCATGCAATCATATGTACCGTGACTCAAACGATTGACTACGTGACGATTTTTTGCTATAGCGAAAATTTTATTCTTGGCAAATTTTTTCCTTTAACTTTTCTAAAATTTTAGTTCTTATTTCAACAAATATCACCTGCACTTCTTTGAAAATCTTGTACGTTTGATTTTTGTCAATTTTTTCAAAACCTGGTTTTAAAATAAATTCTTTGTATATCGCAAATTCTTTAAGAGGTGCAACATGCGGGAGATCTTCAAGAAAACAAGCTTTCAAAACAAACTTAAAACACATTTTATTTGCATACCATTTTTTTTTGAGTTTCTTAATAAAGTGGAAAAAAACTTTGGGAGCTTCGTTTTTTTTAGATTCTCTTATGATTTCAAACTTTAGTTCATGCGTTTGTTTTTAAGTTATGAAACATATTTTAATAAAACATTTATATGAAAAACATAATGGCTATGGCAAAAATAAATCACAATGTGTTGAACATATTGAGTTACCATATATTCATATGAAAAAAAAAATTATATAGCTTTTTTATGATGGATTTCGGAACGAATTTTTGTCATCCCTTGTCAAGATTTGTTTTGAGACAAACCGGTTTAGGCGTTCTGCCATCTTCAGTGTCAATTTTCGTTCTGGTTAATTTGTTTTCTTCGTCCGTATTTAAATCTACGTTCCGTTGAATTTTATTGTCTATGCCTGTGGAAGTCAAGTCAGTCGTGGGTCGCTTTTTGTATAGCCACACTTTTTCTTAAGAATCAACTTTTCCCATAGTTATACAAATCTCTCGATTATGAAATCAAAAAAAATAAATTATTCATCAGCAGATCAACCTCTTCTACATATGTGTAGTGTATTGAAGCGATTTCAAAAAATAATTAAAATATGTACATATGTATTTGGTTTTAGCATATTCCCTTTTTAAAATACTTATAATTTCAAGTTTTCAGCAGTCATTAAGCTCTCACCACTCATTTCACTTGTAAAACCACAATCCAAAGCTCTTTTATATGACACGCAAGCATTTGACTGTGCCTTTTGGCACCTCAATTTTTACGCCTCTACATTGAACTCATAAAATATGCAATCAAATTAAGTACATATCCTGTGGGAGGTTTTCATGAATTAATAATTAATACGACAATTGTGTACAGAATTGTAAGAAAGTTCGATAGAAGCTGCGCACACAAAAAAGAGAATGCAAAATATTTATCAACTACACAAAACTAAGCGCTCTTGTTAGTGTATTATATTGTTGTAATTCTAAGTTTTATACAAGTACACAGCTAAAAATTAGCATCGGAGCTGCTTGAAATCATAACTAAGCGTTTTAGGATTGTTTCACTTTGACTGGCGTTAAAAATGTAAAAAATGCGTGTAAAAATTTAGCATTCTTTTAAGCGAATTAATGTGGTGTACATGCTTTGAAATAATGTTGTCAAAAAATAGGTACTGCTTAGTTTAAGCTTGAGAAAATATAAATTTTAATGAAATAACAATAAAAAAAATTTTCGAATATGTAAACGAGTCTTAGCTCCTGCACTTTTGACTCCGGAAAGTTTGCTACAAAAGAGACAACACCTTAAAGCGAATGTTATCCTTTTGAGGCATACTTTTGGTTGTCTGGCTGTTTGGAAATTCAGTCTCCATCATTAAACTCCCGATAACTGACTAGTGCTGTTTGACTGCGCTGGGACCTGAAACATGGTAGTAAGTAAGTAATCGTATAATTGGATTCCAGCATAAGAATATCCCCAGTTTATGTGGCTATCTCCAGTTGAAAAGACTTGTTAGAAAATTAACCATTTGTGAGCCATCTACATAATTTTCTATTCCGGAATTAACAGCACTCTTTCAACAAATCCAAGAACTTATCAGATTCTGTAGCGCCTTCTTTGAAATCCAAGTTGATAATTAAATATAGTTTCCTTCTGCCATAATTTAAAGCAAGCTTTTTAGAAGATGTTAGTTTATACTTTAAGTAAAAGGAAGCTGCAACTGCATCAAAAGTATTTCGTCTGCTGCCACCTTTGCGGGGAGATTTCGTCTTACCTTGGTATTTATAATCTGAGAGATAAGTAGTTCTATTTTTATCTTGCCTCGAATGAGAGTTGTGTTTCAGGCAGCTTTGTGATTTATGCTATTCTGAGCTTATCAAGTTGCTAAGCAGCCTTTCAAATTATCTTCTAATAATCTAAATAAAGAAAGCAAAAATGAAAAATAGTGTAATAAATAATAAATATACCATACACAAAGTTATTGAAGTGAGAATAAAGCAAGCTACCTAAATCGCTTACTCTATTCAACATTTATTACCTGCAACATCGCCCGCACCTACCAACATTTCAGACAAGAAATATTTCTAGTAATGGTGGCCAAAATAATGGCCACAAATATTACAAAAGAAATAAACATACAATTTGGCTGCAAAAAAAGTTGGCAGACACAAGAACGATGGGCACGATTTTGTAGAAAATGAAAAAACTCCTAAAAAAGGAAAGCGTAATAAAAATTATTCATACATGCACAGAAGTAAATGTGTGTACGAGAATGTTTGAAAAATACTTTAACAATGAAATTTCTTGTTGTTCAACCTCCAAGCTATAAGTTGGATTGAAAAAAATAATGCGAAAGAAGGTGAACGGTACTTAAAGACCAAATGTCTACAAAGAAGAATGTTAAAAATAACATAAGTACTTAGCTAAGAGCAAGCTTGATTTATGTATGTACAGTACTATATTACCCTATAATTATTTTCAATTTGAACGAGACATCTAAATTAACGTGTAACGTGTACATTCGTTACCCAAAATAAGTAATAATAATTAGTTGGAGGAGCTTTAAAAAAAAATTAAAACTAATTGTCTAAAGAATTATGGTTCTATATTAATTAAACGTGCGAAAAATTATTTAAACCTTCGAAGTTTAAAAGTTTTACCAGCAAGATAAATGATTTAAGTCATCAAAGGCTTATATGTTGAGACTTATAAGCCTTTCCATAACAACCATCAGGGAGTAAAAATACTCAGAACTTGATAAAATCCTTTCGACATTCATTCAGTACATTTTCCGCGTTTTTTCGGTACATTCTCCGTTTATTTAAGGTTCTTTTCAATGCAATTCCGATGCTTTGCGCAATATTTTCGGTACATTTTCGGAAATCTCTCGGTACACCGATTGCTTCCATACTAATACCGAACTGGCCCTGAAGTAGTCGCGAAGTTTAACCGAACTCGTCTCGAACTTTTCCTGAAATGGTCCACTGGCACCGGTTTTGGTCTCAATTTTGAATTGAGTTTTCTCACTAGTCCAACAGTTATTGATATTGAGGAAATTTCTTCAGTTAAAGTAGAAAGACATAAAGAAAATTTCACCATATAAAAGTGAACAAAAATAATTCAGACCAAATTTGATGATATAATATTTTTGCAGAATAGAGGATGATGTTATGCTGACGCATCATATTTTGATTGATTACACAGGTCTGCAACCAAAACGCTGTCTGGATATTTCCAACTGATTTCTATGTATTTAGGTGTTCTGAAAACTAAAAAATACTCAAAAAATTCCAGAACGTAAGGTTATATTACAAAACGCAAAATTTTAATATAAAAAGGGTTTTTTTGGGCTAACTTGTAGGCATTAATAATAGGTATAATTTTATTTTGATTACTGTTTCTAAATGTTTACCATAACCATCATTACTTTCTTAATCAGGAACACCCAGTGTGAGCTGCATTAACAAACATAAACATGTTTTAACCTTAACTTACGCGATCCGATAGTCACTCCCAAGTTTTCGTTGACCTAGATATTAGACGGCTTATGGCTGATCCACTATTCATCACAACCATGACGGATCCTCAAAGAGAAGGGTGGATTGCCTGTGAAGAGGTCATAAATAAATTTTTATGCAATAACAAAGATCCTAAATACAAATAAATCGTCATTCCCACCTCGACTACTTTTTTTAGAAAATTTAGGAGACATGCGTGAAGAGCGATTTCACCAAGATATTAAGGAGATGGAAAAAATTTACCAGGGAAGATGGAGCGTTTCAATGATGGCAGACTACTGTTGGACGCTTCAAAGAGACCTTCTCGATGCTTCCCACAAGCGAAAATGTACCAAAATGAGTCTCACTGAGAAAAAGAAATTTGTTTAGTGCTTACTAATTAATGTGTTTTACATAAATAAATTAGTTTTGTTACGTAATTATATATTAAAAAAAAATTTTAATCTTTTATATATTATTTTAAGATTATAACTTGTTTAACATGACAAAATTAAATTTATTTTCGGATTCAGCACACCCAAAAAATTCAAAACAACTCTCAATTATTTTTTTTTGCAGACTTGTATTATATTTAATAAAGATAATTTATATTTAATGGGGTAAGTGTGTTGAGTTTGTGTACCAAAATATTTCATAAAAGATACCACTTTTCGAGATCAGTTCGTTGGCTTTTAAAATCTGAGTGTCTTCATCAGGTTTTTGTAAGATTTTATTATGTGGTTTTCTATTGCTGAGAATGGCGAGTCTCTCCTATGTCATATTAAGTTTGACGGATTGGCAGTCCTGCAAAATTCTTACTTATGCCTTCTCCTACTGTTATGGATATTATAGCTTTTTTTAATTAAAACAGATATAATATTTCATTTAATGTTATACTTTAATTACTCTTTTTTCACTTGCAGTTGGTCTCCAGCAATCCAAATCAGCGGAATTGGCGCGGAATTTTTATTGCCTTGTTGGTCATAATAATTTTATTGGCGTTTATTGTAACATCGGTGGTAAGTGCATTTGCATTTATTTGATATATGTATAGATATGTAAAAGAAGTAAAGACTTTATTTCATGTAACAAAATCGAATTTGAGCACAATTTATAAGCCTGAATTTGCATGTAATTAATATATGTACATATATGCTAACATATATAATATTTCCTTCTTGCCATACTTTTATTTTATTTCACGAAATAAATAAATTTTTTTGAGTTATATTTAAAGCTACCTTGCACAAATAAAAAAAAAATTATATATATTGTTTCCAGGATTTCTATTACTAAAGAATATAAATCTTGTGAAGATGCAATTTTATGGTCCTTTCAATTTAAGTATAGTAAATGTTATTTTGTTATCATTTTATTATTCTAAAATATATTAATTCCTAGTTGGAAACTACTACTTAAAGTTAAAATATATATAACGTAACGTGACGCTGAGTTTTATAATTTGAAAATGATCAAATAACAGTTAAGGAATGAATATTTTTATATATGAGGAGAGATGATAGAACTGAGGTCAGGTAAAATCGGTTAATAGAAGAAGAAGATTTGATCGTTGGCATCCCCGACGTTGTGGAAGAGTGCAACTAAAAGAAAATTTATTAAAAATCTACGTTAGTAATTAGCCACTTATAAATTTCACTTTATTATACTAAAATTTAATGGACTACGTATGTATTTCGCTTTCGACTTTTTGAAAGTTGCAAAATACGAAGCACCCTCATATACATATGTACATACAAACAGAAATATATTTAAAAGTAAACTTTATATAAAATATGCACAACTAAAAACTTTAAATCTAGATAATAAGATAACGCGATGAATATGAAATAAAGACAATAGCAATAAACTAAAAATTTAATTCATTAGTTGACGGTGTATTTGGTTGATACACCGTCAAATATTAGAATGTAAGGGCCGAATCGTATTGCTTAATGCATCCAGCCTTTCCAAACGATTGCTCATGTCAAATGTGACATATGTAAGTATGAAATTGTATGTTTGTGTTTTCTTATATAACATGTATACACGTTATCCTAAAAAAATAGGCATTTATAATGAAATGACTTGAACATTAAAATAAAATGAAATTTCAAATTAGCCAAAACTAAATGGGAATGAAAGAAAACAATTTCAACGAAAATTAATTGAATTTAATTTAAATTATTTTTTTTTTTTTAATTACAATTAGAATTTAAATTAAATTAATGAGAGTGGTGAAATTAAATTAAAAAGTATTATTTAAGCCACAATAAATTCAATTTAAGATTTAAATTAAATGCGAAATCAAAATTATGAAAATATAATTGAATTAAATTAATATATGTACATATGAAATCAAAATTAACATAATTCAATTACTTACAAACTAAAATAAGTAAAATTTAATTAAAAAGAAAAAGTTTGGAACAAATCATATTATATACGATTAGACTAGGATTTAACTTAGTTCAATTATATTTGTAGGAACGATTTTCCGGATTGACGGAAAACATTCCACCCTGTCGATAAAGAAATAAAAGAAAACAATAAGTTTAACTAAATGATTTTAAATATAATTAATTTAAATAAAATTCGACTAACTAAAATTTCTATGCAATGAAACTTTGTTTAACAAAATCAGATTATATATAAGAAAAATTCGAATCAATCTTAGTTAGGACAAAGAAAAAAAATTTGACTAGTAAGTATTTAACTTAGTTCAATTAATAAAATTAACAGTTTTTTGTTGTTTTTTTACTCCGACAAGGTTGAAAGTTGATGTATTTTGGAACGATTTTCCGTCGATCCTTGTCAAATTTGGTTTTGAAACAAACCGGTTTCGGCGTTGTGCCATCTTCAGTGTTATTTTTCTTTAAATAATAAAAATTTTTATTCGACTTAACTTAATTTAACAAAGCCAGAATTTATATCATTAGAAAGAAGTTTTAATTAAACTAATTAATTTTAATTGAGAAAAATTATATATAATTAATTTAAATAAATTTTGTCTAATTAAATTAATTAATAAAACTCGCGTGTTTAGTTGTATTCAGTTCAAAAGTTTAATCAGAAGTAAGAAAATAGAATGTATATACATTAGTAAGAATGTCAGTACAAAGAAAATACCAGAATACACGTTGCAAGGGAATGGCAGATTTTAACATTTATTAAATGTAATTTAATTTTTAAAAGCTATTTAATTTAAATTCATTTGGTTAAATCTTTTTGACTAAAATAATTTCATATAAAAAAATTAAATTAAATTAAATTTCTTAAATTAATTAAACTAAAATAAATTAATTATAGCAAATTAAATTTAATTTATATGCTTGAATAAATTTATTAAATTAAACTTATCATAAAAAATAACTAATTAAATTTAGTTAAATATAAATAAAATTTATGTGAATTATACTCAATTCAAGGCGGCCGCTGTGGTCAACTATAACTTGATATGCCGGTGAGTTCGAGGTTCGAATCTCAGTCAGGGCAAGCAAAATCTGAATTATAGAAACAGTTTTTTCTAATAGCGGTCACCTCTCGGCAGGCAATGGCAAAGCTCCGAGGGTATTTCTGCCATGAAAAAGCTTTTCATCAAAATATATCAGCCGTTCGGAGTCGGCACAAAATTGTAGGTCGCTCCATTTGTGGTAGAATATAAAAACGCACACCACAAATGAAATGGTAGGAGAAACTCGGCCAAACACTGAGCTATATAGTGTACGCGCCAAAATTATATTATATTATATTATAATCAATTCAAGCTTTATCGATATTTTTTATTTATTTAATTGTATGTGAAATAAGACTGCCCCTAGATTGCGTAAATATTATTCAGTATTTTAAATAAAATAAATTCGTAGAGAAACTGTCTCTATTTTGGTTTTGTTTTCAGCTACACTTATACATTTTTAATGGGTTTTTTTTTATTTTTATTTGCTACACTTCTTTTTTTTTCAAGTAAAATCAATATTTGCTTTAACATGTCGCAATTGTTGAAGAGCACTTAAAGTTCAATTCAACCAAACATATTCATTGATTCATTTTTGTTACGGAATAAACATTAATTATTAAAAGCTACCGAGGTTCAATAACTTACCTATGCTCTTTCGTGGCGGCATAAGTTCTTCACAATTTGGAATTAAATATATTATTTAAAATAATGTTTTTATTGCACTTAGTTACAAACATAAAAATTACGGGCATTCAGTGCTGCTAATGCACTTCCATTTCTATTTCCAGCTGCCTCAGTGCGATTTGCTTAATCCACAAACAAGAATAAGCGAATTTGGAGATAAAAGCCATTATTTAAAATATATTAAAATGAAAACCACCAAATTTGTCGTTAAAATAAAAGTACAATGAAATAAAAGCATTATTATTTTTTTTCTCTTCTGCGCAAGGAGTAATAATACCTATTTTATGTCGTGTTTTTTACCACATTAGTTATATTCGTTTATGTTGGTTACATTTTTCAACACAAATTTCTTCTTCTAGAAAACACTTGCCATTTCGGCTGATTAACGTTATATTCACGGCATTCATTTTTGGCACAATACACGCTCTTCGATATACAAACGAGGTGAGTAGCTTGATTTTATTCATCAGCGTAAAGAATTGATGGAAATTAATACTGAAAGCAAACAAATTTAGCAATTAAAATTTTCAACATTTTGGCTCCACTAATTCCAAACAATATTATTATTTTCACGTTAATCAAAGTATTTTAATAATTTTTGTTTTTCCTTTGTTAAAAATGTTTGTATTTAAAATACTATTCATTCCATAGGAAAATCCACTCAATTTTATTTTTCAATATTTGTTTAAAATTCCCAATGATTTAACAAATTTTAAATGTGGCCATATTAATTTCTTCAATTTCTAGGAAGCAATTTTGTGACCCATAAAATTTAAAATTGTGATCTTAAGACTGCCAAGAAGTTTCGTTGGTTTTATATATATTTCTATAAAATTCTCAAAAATCAACAGCATATTTATTTAATCCACGTCAAATACGTGTGTGACTAAAATTGAATAGTCTACAAAATTGTTTGCATATTAAAAAAAATAAAAAAAATTGTTTGTGAAATTTCTTTTAGCCATTTTTTATTTTGAATTATTATTTGTTATTTTGTACGAAAAGCTATGAATATCGTGAAAAAATATAATTACGAATACTTAAATCTTTCAAATTTGTTAGCAGTCGCACTTATGGAACAAAGTATTTTTTTTATTATAAATTAAGAAAAAATACCATACAAATTAATCAACACGTATGTATGTATGCAGCATAATAAACAAATTTTAATAGTATAAATTCGAGTTTTGAATCGCTTATTTGTGAGATTTGTTTTGCCGCATTTACGTCCGCTTGAACCAAATTTGTTTTAAATTTTTATATATAAAATTATTTATATAGATATATACAAAGTTTGCATAAAGTTTAAAACTTTGGTTTATACATAGGTTTATTGATGAAAATTAACTGAATTTTAATTAAAAGATATTAGTAATTAGATTGTCAAAATATCCTATTATTTTTGCCAACAATTTATCTATGTATCTCAATCCCGAGCTTTATAAAGCACTGACCTTAAATAGTAGTGATTACTGCCAGAGGCTAATCTCTTGAATTTCATTAAATTTCAATTAACTTTTACTATTTCTACTCTGCGAGTTGACTAAAGTAGCTGAGTGCAGCTGTCGCAGGACTACTGTCATTTCCTTTGCTGCTCTATTTCCGTACTTTCGTTTTCGCTTGCCCTCCTTGAATTTACCTCTTTCTGCAGAAATTTTAATTTTTTCCGTTCACTTTTCCTTTCCTTCTTTCAATTTCTCTATCGTTAGTGAGAGCATCAAATTGAAAACCGATGCACATAGCGATGAGTGGCCATATCTGCATTATGCTCGCTTCGTGTCCACCCAAGCAGCTGGCAATGGCAATACAAAAACCACCTACTCAACAGGCAATGCTCTGGTGCTGGTCTACAACTATGACATCTATTATTGCCAGGGGCCGCGCTCTACCAATCATGTGTATCGCATAACGCGCGACGCTGTCGGCATCGTCATTAATGGCATACCAGATTGGCTCTATGAAGGTGAGTAACTACATACATAGTTCATATTTTATTTGATTTTTTTTTTTGGTTTGGTGGGCAGTCGAGCTTCTAACTGCTTTTGTTTGTTGCTTCTTTTTTCATTTCAATGCATTCATTCATTCATTCACTAATTGCGCATTCGATTAAATTGATTTGAATCGAAAATCGAATTTCCCCTTTCTATTTTCTCGCCATCTATTCACGTCGCAAACTACTGACCAAGCTGGCGGGCTTCTTGACATTCAAATGGCTTGTGAACCAAATGTATGAACTCGTTTTTAAATTGTAATTGGAATTTTGAATGATACGACGTTGGCATATCCAATGTCCACTAACAACGTCTATTCCATTCGTGGTCTGCACTTCTATGCTATTCTGCTTTACGGCGCATTCAATGACTCGTTGGTGCAGGAGCAACATTTCGCCTGGTACGGCACGACAAGTGGTGGCAATCCGTATGCGTATCTCTATCCGGAAATCAGATCATTAAGGTGAGTGGCAGTGTTACACGATTCCATTGATTTTGAAATATCGTAGATCGTAGGTGAGGAAGTGTAGTGTGAGTGTATGTGAGTTGAATAGCGGAGGGGCATCGAAATTGCGTGGATTTGAAGCAAAATGTATCGAATAAGGTATTTATATAAATATTAGTTTGAACATAAAACACACAAAAACAAAACTAGGGCCCATGTTTTATGCGAACGTAAGCATTTTCAAAGCAGAGGCAAACATAACTATTATAAGAGAAACTAATGAAACTCAATCAGTAATTATTTTAATGAGTGACTAACTCAACGCCAGTCCGGTACTCGATTGGCACGATTCAGAATGTTTCTGAAATGCACCAAAAAGTACCGAAATCGTACCGAAAATATACCGAAAATAAAACGAAAATGTATCTTAAAATATCAAAAATGTACCGAAATGTACCGAAAAAATATCGAAGAAATTCCACAAATGTAAGAAAAGTTCAAAATATGTACCCAAAATATATATTTAAAGTTTACCGGAACTGTGCCAAAATGTACACAAATTGTACCGAAATATGCAGAACACGTAACTAAAATTTACAGAAATTTACCGAAAATATACAAAAAAAAAGTACCTAAAATTTACCGAAAATTTTTCGAAATTGTACCGAAAAGTATCGAAATTGTACGGAAATGAAATTATAAGTGCAATTACAAAAAATGTACCCAAAAACGACCGAAAACATACCATAATTGTAGCAAAAAAATATACCTAAAATTTAATGTAAAAGTAACTTAAATTTACCTAAGAAATATAACTGAAATTAAATGAAAAAGGAGCAAAGCAAATGTATCAAATCGCAATGACCCTGAGCAAATTTCGGGTATAACACTCTTATAATATAATCCTCAGAAAAAATCTATGCAGACTGAACATTATTTATCTCTCTGTATCTCTGTTTATGTCTGACTTTTATTTTATGCGATCCTTTATTTTTAGCCACACGTTGTATTAAGCAAATCATTGTGATATTTGGCAAAGAACATTTTTGTAAAACATTTTAAATCTCTAGTAGTTTAAAAATATTGTTCGTGAGACTCTAACTCAATATTATTCCGCAACCGAGTAAGTAGTTGTAGAGTGATTCAATTAATTAGCGTTTTTGAAAAGATCAAAATGGGCTCACACTAGTTGTGAAATAGCATTGAAGTTGGCCGTCTCAAAATAATCTCAAATACGTCCAGAAGTAGACCTTTAAAAGGTCTCGAAATGGTCCAAAACTAGTCCCAAAGCGGTTCTGAACTAGTCTCAAAATGAATCAGAAGTCTTCAATCTATTATCGAAATAGTCCTGAACTACTCTCAACTCATCTAAAATTTGTCACGAACTGCTCCTGAAATAGTTCCGAAAAAGCGTTTAAATATTCTTGAACAGTTTCCGGAACGGTCCCGAAATGAACGCAAAATAGTCTCAATATGGCAGCAAACTAGTTCCAAAATGGCACCACACTAGTTTTGAAATAGAAACAGCCCTGCTGCGTTAACGCAAATTTTTCCCATACCAACCACCCTATTCTACCGTTTACACTATGCGACAAGAAATTCATTTATCAATCTAATCTAATCTGAGTTAAGCAGCTGGAAAACATTGTAAGGAATTTTGTAGGGAATTGGCACCAATGACCCTGAAACTTTTATGAAAAACTCATCACTGTCCATGAAAGAAAGTCATAATGACGTAGATAATGATTTGCGATTGACTTAAAAGTGGCGATTACTTGCCAGATACAAGTGGAACTACTAACTGAGTGACATTTTACTTCATTTGTGTATTGACTTTTTTTACTTTTTATATTCTCACTGCTTAGACATTTCCATTTCAATAATTGGCCAAATAATTACTGATAGGTTTTTTCATATTCATGTTATTTATGTGGGTATAGTATATTAGTGAAAAGTAAATTATTTTTAAGTTCAAACTAAACTTGCTGCAAACTACTTGCTTAACTCAAAACCACAGCAACTTTCTGCAGAGGGAGAGTAAAACTTTTTGCTCGTCCTCTTTGATAGAGGAAATCAAAAATAAACAAGGAAAACGAAAATACAAATACCAAGAATGCGTAGTGAGCAAGGAAGGGGACACTAATTCTCGCCGCTGGTATGTTTAGAAGAAAAACACATTATTAACTGAATTTGTTTTTAATTAACTTTCTAAGAATGTTTGTTCATTTTTCTGTTGGCCTAGTAAATGTTAATATTTTACAATTTTATTGAGCTCTAGGCCAGTTTATGGAAGATTTTTTTGTGAAAAAACAACAACAGTTTTTAATGGTTGAAGTTGAAGAAGAGAATGTTTATACCTATTTGCATGCGGTTGAGAACATATACCCTGCAGTCAATATATAAAAATTTTGGCGCTTACGCTTTGTGGTGTGCGTCTTTTGTATTATACCACAAATGGAGGGACCTACAGTTTTGTGCCGACTCCGAACGGCAAATGTATTTAATGAGAAGCCTTTTCATGGCAGAAATACCCTCGGAGGTTTGCCATTGCCTGCCGAGGGGTGACCGCTATTAGAAAAAACTTTTTCTATTATTAAGATTTTGCTTGCCCTGACTGAGATTCGAACCTCGAACTCACCGGCATATCAAGTTATAGCACGCACCGCTACCAACTCGACCACCCTGCAGTCAATAAATTGCTAAAACCAACTAACTTTTATATAACTACTTTACGATAATTGCGAAAAAATACCCCATTTTTATCAAACGCCTAAAAACTAATAACAACTGTCAATCGATTGCAAACATAAAGTTAAAAGGAAAAAGTGAAAGCGAGCTCGAAATTTTTGGATATCTTGATAAATGTAGGTAAAAAGCTATAAAAAAGGTTGAAAAGGGACATAGGTTAGGGGAAAGGGTAGGTATGGATTCGGTTTTATATGGATAACTTATAGGTTGAAGATATGCGGTTTGACAAAACTGATAAAACATATGTTTGTAAAATGCTATCCAATGGTTTAATTGTATTGAAAAAATAGGTTCGACCAAATTGCGGCCAAAAGTAGTTAGATAATTGCTACTTGGTACCTTATGCAGAGGTAGCCAAAATTGATTTTTTTTTACCATCGCCATGCAAAAGTAGTTAGTTTGCTTATATGAAAACTTATAGAAAAAAATCAGGATTAGTGTTTTTGAATGCAATTTAAAGTTACTGTAACATTAGCTTCAATTCCTGCAGGGTATATATAAGTAGATAGTTGTGAGACAGGTTGTATGAGTTATTTTAAATGTGTGCGAATATAATGTTAGTTTTAGGTTTCCGCTTTGTAACGAGCATCAAATGTGCATTAGTTTGAAATAAGTGACTGTCAATTGTGATTTTCTTTGAGGGTTTGCGAAGTTTTACATATCCATATACACACATAGTATGTACATACCAGGGCTGTTCATTTTGGGCATTTTATTGATCCCGGGATTTTCGAGATCTGAAAACAAAACCCTGGAACAATCCCGGGATCCCGAATTTCCCGAAGTTTTGATTCGAAAATTTTAGTTTGTCAAAAAATGTAACACGTCTGTAATCGTTGCATTATAGAATTATGCAGCATAACATTAATAGAACAAAGAACGATTTGTTGTAATTCATGTATGTATTTATTGGTCTTTTCAAAAATAAAAAATGAAATAAACGTAAAATTTGACACACATACAAAATAATTTATTCTTCAAGTACAAATAAATATACATACATATTTGGTACAGAAGCAAGTGCAACTACATAAAGTAAAATTATTTTTCATCACTGTTTGATACCAATATTAAATATTAATATATTACCATTCATTAAAAAAAGAAATACATGAAGTAAAAATTAAATACATTACCCATTCAATTTTGAGCGGAATTATTCCCTATTTTGATCAAAATGCAATCTAAAAGAAATAAAAGCTTAATTGTGTTATCCTCCAATCTGTACCTAAATTTGTTGCATTTAAAATCTGCAGTGGAGAAGCACCGACTCAACACTTGTTGGTTGGATTGTCGACAAAAAGTTAAATGATCTCTGTAGGAATTAGCCTTTTTCGTCACCATTACAAAAACTATTAATTTCATGTACCAAACCCTCTGATAAATTGTATGCCATTCAATTGTTGGATTCTCGCTCGTTCAAACTTGATGCAGTTTATCTTTGAGACTTTCTATCTAATAAACTTTAGGCGCATCGTTGTTAATTCTTTTAACATCGTTTTCATATTGAGGCTCATTTTCTACTCGAGTGGGATATTGTCCAGCTTATTTATAATGGCAAGGTGATGATGTGATTTAAAAAAGTACTTGTTGTGATTTCAATTTATTTATCGAACCATATTTCGTTAGGGATTTGGTTAGGTTAGGTGGCTGCCTTTGAAGAGAGTTTTACTTGAAGTCGTTTTCGCCATCACCTTAAATGGAACCTAATTTTTAAATTTTTCGTTTTCGTGTATATTAAAAATAATCATAATTTGGTGCTTACACTAAATAGCTTAGTGTTTGGACGAGATTCTCCTACCATTTGTGGTGTGCGTTTTTATATTATACCACAAATGGAGCGACCTACAATTTTGTGCCGACACCAAACGGCAGATGTATTTTATGAGAAGCGGCCACACATAATATAAAATATTGAAATATTTTTTCATTTAGACTTATTTCATGAAACTGGCTGTTAAGGTTGATATTTAACGACTAACGGTAGTAATGAATATAAATCTTGAATTCAGGCAACTTTAACTGCCGCTCTTTAACATTAAGCCAATGACACTAACTGTATGTACATATATACGAGTATGTTGTATGAATGTGTGAACTACATTGTTTCCTTTGGCAAACACGAGAAACGGAAAGCATTTAACTGCTGACTTCAGCAATAACCGCCATGCCAAATTACACTTTGCCAAGCTTTTATTGATATTTCCAGCAGTCATGTATTGCACATTAGCGCTACGGACTCCTGTGTGAGTGTAATTAACTACACATATATGTAATTTTATTTGTGCAATTGTATATTTCTGCTTCATGAGCTAGTCAGAATTCCCAAGCTAAAGTGGTACCATATCAATTCAAAAGAGAGAAAAACACGTTCAGGCAGTAAGGGGAAGTCTATAAATAAACATGTATGTATGAACACTTGTGTATGTAATTACACAGATGCTCTGCCAAATACATACTACACACTTATATATTCATTTATGCATACGAAAAGGTTAAGTACGAATCAACGTAAGCACTTTTATTTGCCTACAAACACATACCCAATTGTATTAATTATAACCTGCCCTTATCTTCATGAGATTGAGCTTCGTGGCTCTGTCATTTGACTATATTCCTATATGAATATAAACTTACCTGGTCATATATGTATATTCATATACATATCAATATATGATAGACATACAAATGCACATAATCGACTTGGACATCGAAATTCTTCTCCATTAATGGATTATTTCATGAGCAGCAGATATTTGAAGATTTTTTTTTTAATTCCATTTTTTTTAAACGCCAGTTAATTTTAAATTTATTTTCAAGATTTTTCTATCTTAACCCAAAAGTTCATAATTTTAAATGAGCTAAACGTTCAATAATTCTATATCCCTAAAGTATTAGAGATAAATATACATATGTATGTATATAAAAGTCACAGCAGATGTGGGAGTTAAGGTGTGGCTAATTTGGGTATGGTCAATTCAGGTGTGACGAATTTTTGCCTGATTAGTTCCGGTGGGGTGAGTTCAGGTGTGATGAGTTCAGGTGTGGTGAGTTTCGATATGGTGAGTTCTGGTGTGATGAATATAAGTGTGGTGAGCTTAAGTGTGGTTAGTTAAAATATGGCTATTTCAGGTGGAAGAGTTCAGGTGTGGAGGTTTTGTGTATACATAGTGGTGAGTTATTGAGTGATGAGTGCAGATGTGCGGAACTTCCACAACTGCTACGAATCTACGTATACACTATTTTTCAATTTGCTTGCGGTCTTCGCAAATAACAAAAAATGTTCGCAATTAAAATATTTAAAACCAAAATTAATTGATAAAAACACATTTTCTTTTAGTTCTGCAAAGAATTGCCCGCTTTAAGTAAAATGCCCGATAATTGCACGCAAATATATGAACAAATATATTCAAATTACATACACAATTTGGTTTCTAACATTACTACAGTTAAGTTTTTGGCTAGTTTTGTATCTGTAATTGTGCTAAGCACTATTTTAATTGAAATTTAATAATGTAAGCTTATTTAATTATGAATTCGCAACTGGTGCCACATGACCTCAACCACAGCTCGTTGTATACATATTGGAGTGTGTATATTTATGCTTTTATTATTCGCTTCGGCTTTTTGTAATAGTAAGTTGTAAAATTGCGATTGCTTGGCATCGTTCCCGTTTATATTACAAACAAGATTATGGCTGTCCGCTCTGTCATCAGGCTAAGGAGCGTTCGATTCACCTTCCCCCGGAGTATGAAAACTTGATGGCCTAGAGAGACTGTGTCTTCATTCCGAAAGTTGGAGATCGATGTATCAGGAATGAGCGTTTTCATTTGCAGAATTCGCGGAATTTGCTACATTAAAAAAAAAGAATATGAAGCGTGAAACTGGTCTTAGACTTTAAAATAAATTTTTCCCTCACTCTCATAAGCTTTCGATTACCATTCTCTGTTACATTTTCTTGACAATTATGGTCAATCGCGGCATCCAACGTGCAGATGAGTTTTTATGTCCAAATATGCATGTAAAATGTGTTGCACACACTCAGTTGATATGTCTATAGTGTCAATCACCTCTCCTATTTTTATTCTCCGATTATCCAATATTCTTTCATGGCTTTTTTTTGGCGTTTTAGTGTCACTCAAAGCAAAGCCAAATTTATCAAAGTTTACTGCCACTAAATTATATCCTGCCATGATTTATTTTTATTTTGTTTCTGGACTATGCAGACGCACCGCATGAGTGGCGATGGACGCGGTTGGGAGGATACGATTTCCATGCGATTGTTTGCGACGAATGCAACTTCTCGTGTTGCGATATCGCCATTGGGTGATGGTACATCCAGTGAGTTGAAATGAGCAGCAAAACAAAAAGCGCCGGTTTTACCAAATTTTCAAAATTTGTTTCTTTGATTGTTTTTGAACTTCCGGCACATTGTGCACGTGCCAATAACGCATGGCCAATAACAGGTCAACGAGTTGCTACATAATTGCTAAATAAATGGATGTAATAATTGTAGTAAATATATCTCTCCAGGTAAATTGTGCCACCTTTGCTTCAATGCGTTTTCAATTTTTCGTTGCACATACACACACAGCTCCTTTCTTGGCACGCCAGAGCGGTTGCCGTTCCAAGAACACCTGTAACATGTGTCTGCTGGAAAGTCACCTGCCAAATATGATATATACATAAGTATTTTTGGAGCTTTTTTAGTCTCCTAGTTTTGGGTCTTGGACCCTTGTTTCTATAGTGCGAGGAACTGATATTTAAAGTTCGTATATATATCTCGTTTGTTAAAGCTTTACCAATAGCTCGAACCTCCCAGCACCAGAAGAATGTGGTTGAAGTAAGGTGGAAAAACGTCTGTTCCTTTAGGGGCTGTATGACTTGTTCGAAATGTATTTCCATCGTTAACAAATTACCAGCTGGCGTCGAAGATTTTCAACGTGATGGAAATAGCTTTCGAACTGACAAGAAACAATATGTACATCGTTGTTGGTAGAGATTCTTGAGTAAAGTATTTAGTTGTGAACTCTAATCCAGTGGATGAGACTTTTTTTTGGGGAACTCCCGTGAAGAGAAAACTCTCATGAGTACTGCTATTCCCATAGCAGCATGCACGACTTGCAGTCTCTTGACTACACCTACGTTACTAAACTATCTCCACCACGACCACTCTCCCCGCGGAACTGCCAAAAGAGGTATTACCTCACGGGGCTGGTTAGCTTACTCGCTCTTTACCTGTGTTGTTGGCTACGTCTTGCCATCTCTGCACGCCTAAGGTCTATGTGAATGCCTATGCATTGTATGCTTATATTATACCAGGTTCTACTTATACAAGTTTTTCTTTATCTTGTAGGTTTGACTTTTGTTTACTACCTTCTTCAACGCCGATCATTTGGTCGTGAAAAATTAGATTAATTTTTGAATGGACGACAGTCATTCGAATATGTTTCATAGAAATTATAAGCTGTAGATTCAAAACTTCTGTATAAATGACTCTTAACATAAATTTTTCTTTCTTCCACAGTAGTGCGTCACACCTGTTTTCATATCCACTCAAAATAGAAATCGCACAATGCTCTCCCTCTTCCTCATCACAGGCGCTCATCCCGATATGAAGCGCGTAGATGGCGCTGCACCACTTTGGATTGCCGGACAAATGGGACACAAGTGTTGAGATGCAACATGGCGCTTTTGTCGATGCGGTACATGGTGATGGTGCGACGCCACTCTTCAAGGCGGCACACAAAGGACACGCGGCAGTAGTGACCGGAATTTTGAAGCACAAACCCAATTGGGGGCTACTACCGGTATGAAGGCTTTAAGCTGATCTTTTTACGAAAATACTGCTTAGATATTGTTTTATATTCTAACTTAGAATGGCGAAACATCGGAAAACATGCTGCAGCCATGATTGGTCACTTAACAGTCTGCACACAGCTGATTGGATCAGCCAGAGATATATTGCAAAAGAATCAAGAGTTTCGAACCGCTTCCCAGGTGGCACGACAGAAAAAGTACTTCTCTATTTGTGACTATCTGCAGGAGCGTTTGGTGACTATCTGCAAGGCCGGCGTCATAAATCATTATTGGTGGATTGTTAAATAGATACGATAAGCTTTAAAATGTTTAGAATAAATCAAACGAAAAATAAATGCCACCATTGCGACTTAATCGCATTTCGCTAGTTCTTTCCGTTATGGAACTTTAGGTACAGAGTTTAGGTATACTCAAAAGTATGAAGCATACATAAATAGAAAACCAAAAAACAAAAATGCAGAAATTGATTTGATTGATATCGACAGTTGGATGTTTTAAATTTCGATCAGGTTAGCAATTTTATCCGAGGAGCAAGCGTTGACTCCATGATTATCTTGTGCAGCTAAGGCGCGAAGAACGTTCAACAGGTGTCGCGACGACAGTTCTACGTCGAAAAGCTACAATCGCAACGGACAGCTGAGAATTTTCAATTTCGACTCTCAATCCTGTTAAGGTAAGCAACTGCTCATCAAAGAGCCATGGGATAACATCTCCCAATCAATTCGTGCCATTGCGGAGGAGGTGACAAATGGCTTCTATCAGCCAGACAGACACATCTGGTATGACGACGAGTATTGCGTCGCTGCTGCAGAGAAATACACAGCATACATGGCGACCGAGCAGCTAATTTCTATGCGTGCAACAATCGATCGATACCAAGAGAAGAAGAGGGAAGAAAGACGTATTTTCAAGACGAAGAAACAAGAGGCGGAAAGGCGTGAGTGCTAAGAGCTTCAGATGCTAGCACGCAGTAAGTTTTTGAACCACAATTATTGCTGAACTATGCTACTAGTTATGAAAAATGAAAGAGATAAAAATATATGTATATATATTTCACTAAATAAAAAAATCCCACGATTGTTGTTTAAATAAACTATTATTCTAAAATATTTTTGAATAAAGTTGGCAATTAAAAACGGTTATCACTTTTGACAGCAAAATTGCATATTCACCAGCAATTTATAGACCTAATCGCAGTAAGTATATAATTATTACATAAAAGCATAGGTATTTAGGAGGCAATAATAAAATACATTTTTTGCAATTACACTCTGTTCACACTCAGCACAAACACATATTGACAACTTTGAAAAATTTATTTATCCTCAAACTAGTTTTCAATTAAAACAACATTATTTTTCCAACGACCACAATTGCAAACAATTTTTTATATATTATAAAAACGAGAAAACTTTAATCAAAATTTAATTAACATTTTGCATAAACATTTTTTTTAATTTTATGGGATACGCAGATATGTAGCACCCTCAATTTAAGTAAAACAAAGTGCAAATCTCTAGTGGCTCCTAATTACCACTGATTTTTGACAATTTCTTTACTGGCGTTATTTTGAATTTTCTTCTTTATAACGTAGTATGAAGGAAACTGTCTATAAAATATTGTCAAAAATCAGTGATAGCTTGCAGACACTTGAAACATAAACTTAATTCCTTTAAAATCGAATGAGTGAAAAAATTGCATACTCAAAAAAATTTTACAAATTTTGTATAAAAAGTTTAAAATTGTGTTAGTTAGTTAAACAAAAATGGCAATGAACAATGAAAAACAATTTTAATTATTTAGAAGAAAAATTGATTGCCCAAATCTGTAATTATGTGGTTGTGCTATAATATGTGAACAGACTATACCTAATCTGCGGCGAAATTTAAACATAGCTACATACATAGATATTTAATATATTAAGCACCTATTCGGTTACAATCCCCTGTGGGAATATTCAAATATGTATACATACATTCATACAAACACCTGAATTACGCATGTTTTACTAATAATACAAAGCACACACATCTGCGTTGGCACAAATTGATTACATTTTGTAACTAACTACTAAGTTACCACAAAATGCTGGCTATAGTTACAGAAAGTAATTAAATAATAGTCCATTGAGAATGGCCGTGATCGAAAAGTTTTTAGTCAAGTCATTTAATGCCTGGCACGTGATATTGCTACAGGTAGTTAATTAGGATTTGCGGAGAATGTTGGCAGTACTCACATTACTGGCATAAATATATACAAATGTATGTATGTCAGGGGCAGAGACAGGAATTCTGCTTCGAGGGAATTTCCCAGAATAACCTACCCCTTTATTGAAGCTCTTAATCAGTTTTGTGTTTACCTAAAATGGCGTTAAAACATAGCCTTAATTGAGAAAATAAATGGGCAAAACTTACTTGTGGATTCAATTAATCATCGTCTGAAAAGGATATAATAATTTTTTTAAGAGTCAGTATACCTCTTTCCTATTTTATTCTTTTTTTAGCTTAAACATATTTGCTATTATAAGTCAGTCTCTTTCAGTATATTTAATATAATAAATTTGTTTATAGTTTTCGTCTTAAAATAATTTAACTAAATTTTATAAAAATTTTAAATATTTTTCAAAATTAAGCATTTTTCTTGAGTATGTAGTATTGTAGCCCATTCGATGTTAATAACTAATGTGTGAATTTCAAGGCGCTAAAAATATAACAGACTTTTGACGAGACACCAGCTTCCCGTAGCTTCAAAATTTTGTGCGCTTAAAATATTTTTTTGCATTTTATTCTTTCGTTTTCATACTAAAATGGTCTTCGATAACCAATTATGATGTATAGTCATATTTATAATGGCCTGTGCGGTTCGAAAAGACGCCAAGGTATGCGTTTATAGCCGATCGGTGCAAAGTAGGAGTCACCACAGCTTAATCGACACCTACACCATCATCTTAACTATGACGGAAAATGGAACGTAATCTGAGACAAGTCCACGTTTAAATGGGACAGAGCACATTGCGCGAAGGCAGTCAGCTCATACACCAAGAAGAGGAGAAAACATGGTCGGAATTTACGAGATATTTTTATCTAATTTGCTTGTGTACAAGTGACTAAGTGTAAGAAGAATGTAGCCCCCACCTTTTGTTACGCCCATGATGTATGTGCTTAAGGAAATCAAATGGATTGCATCATTTGTTTCTCATCTATGATTATAATACAAAATAAGTTTCGGCTAGTTGAGAATTTATACACACACGAAAATGATGTTATAATTAATTCAAATTACTTGCAATAGGAGTTACTCAACTGTTAAATTGAGTCCCAACTTAAGCGTGACTTTCCCATATAGTAAGTTGTATTATGCTTTACTATTCTAGTCTTTATATGTATGTGTGAATAAATGTTATGATATTTTACGATATTAAACATATCGGATTTAGTATCCTTAGCAGCAGTATTAAGTTGGTTGGAAAATTGATATGGCAAATGAGGCGGAAATAGTGCCGACGGGAATGGTTGCAGAATGCAGAATGCAGAAGTGATTAGAAAACGCTACAAGTGACTGTTCTTTACAGCCTTGGTGATTTCACTCACTGAGCACACTATAACTCACCACACTCAAATTCACCACACCTCAACTCACCATACGTAAACTCAACTCACTACACCGAAACTTACAACACCCAAAGTTACCACACTTGAAATTATTACTTCTAAACTCACCATATATAACCACAAACTCGTCCACTATTTTCACCTTTCCGCACATCACTTACCCGTACCATTTTATTTCACCTTAGCTCAACTTATCTCGCCTCACTTTATAACAAAAAGTGAACGAGTCATAAATAAAAATAATTTCAGTATTTTGGAACAAATAACAAATAAATTAAAAGCAGTTTTCCTTTCATGGTACGGACCAGGCGCACTCTCCGTTTTACTGCATTCCCTTTTAGGTTTATAAGAAAAGTTGTAATTTCATAAAATACACCATGACGTATGATACACTTTTTCACACATTGCTGTCTTTTGGCAAAATGCTGGGTAACAAATGAAAATTTCCATAGAACACAAAATGAAAATAGTTTACATTGCAGGCATATCGTATTAAAGAAATTGTGTTTGTTGCTTTTGCAAAAAATGCGTGTAGTTAAAAACTTGCAAAAGTTGCAACCTTCAACTTGCAATCAGCCAAGTTCACAAAAGCAAAAGCAAGTAAATAATTGAGCAGTGAATAAATTATAAGTTTAAAAGATATTTGGCAAAACATACGGAAGTAATTTCATTTGCAAAGATAATAGTGCATGGTGGTTGAGGAACTGAAAACAAAAGAATGCAACAAAAGTGCAGGCAATGTGCCGATACTCATGTTTTTGTGATAGGTAAGCACTTCATTTTGCAGTTGTCGACTAGTTCTTTAAAGTGTTTGGAATAATGCAATTTTTTTTTTGATTTACATATCTGATGAGCAATATTCACATTTAGTTTTATTTTTCTTATGTTTCCAAAATAAATACCGATATATTCGAGCGATTTCAATTCATTTGGATCAAAATAACAAAAATTTAAAGTTCCATCTTGCGTTATTTACAATTTCAAATAATCAAAACTAGTCCGAATATTTATTTGTTATATATTAATATGTTTATTTATAAATTATGTGTGACAATTGAATTAATTCAAATTATTAACATTTTTCATTATTTTCAATTTCTGCATATTTTATTGTCATTTCAACTATTGTTCCTCATATTTTTACTAAATATAACTTATTTATATTTAAACAAATTAATGATATCGATTATTTACTTTTCAAAAAACAAGTCCGAATAACAATCAGAATAATTTTTGGATAATGCTCATTAAATAAATTATAACTACAGAGCTCATCGGAATTATACGACATCGCCACATTAGCAAGTTTTTTCTAATAATTTTTCTTTTATTTTATGTCTAATAATACTTTATTAAATTAAAATGTAATCTCTTATAAAAACCACAAATAATTCAAGTACAAAATTTATAAAAAAAATTTTAAAAAAATTTTAAACTAAGAAAATTTTATAATTTTTTTTAATATATTTTTTTAAAAATGTAAAAAAATATTTTTTAAATCAGAATATAATCTTTGTATTATAAGTTCGTATCGATTGCCGTTTGTTTTGAAAATTTTTGTTTTTTATTAATTAAAAATAAGTTGTGTAAAATTTATAAAATAGAAACTTTATGGCATTAGCCACAATTCGAATTGCTTATAATCGAGAATATTTTAAATTAGTTATTGAAAAATGAGTAAATGACCACTCTTTGTTATTTAATTTAACTTGATTTTATTATTTGTTTGCTTTACTACAAGTTGTTTATATTTAAAACAAAAAATTCCAAATAGTTCATAATAAATTTTAGTTTATTTAGAATTTTAAAATTTGCTGGTCACTTTATTCAGCAAAATTAAGAAATAAATGGAAATGTCAATGAAATAAATGAAAGCTTCGCTTTTTATTCCTTTATCTGAATTAAACAATCTACATATACACATAAATATATTCACTGGCATTCTTAAAAAGCCATAAACAAAAGCCTACAACATCTTTGTTACCGCCACCAATATTTTTTCTATGATCCTTCACACAAGTGTTACTACCAAAAATACTAGAGTGTGATTGCGTGGTTAAGTGAAATAAATATTTATAAAATGAATAAAGCCGAAAGCGGTGAAGATTCGTATGCAAATAAAAATGTATGCAAGTGTGATTGAATAAGCTTAAATAAAATTGTATGTCCTTGAATATTTGAGTATAAAAAGGCATAGTGTCGAGGTCACTTTAATTCATGTGCCTTGCTATCGAGGTGAATTTGAAAAAGCCCTGGGAGGTTCCTATTCGAAAGCAAGCATTGTGATAAGCTAAATCTACTATTGTATGTGAATAATTTAAAGTGCTCAGCATTGTTATAAACACTTTCCCATTTCATATGTCTTTGGAATTCTTGTTCATAAGCTTTCGATAAAAGAAGTAATAATGACATCCTTGAATGAGAAAGTTAATTAAATAGACACAAAGCGCATTAGCGATTCAAATTGACCACGAAGATGTTAGTATAAATTTACTTAAGCCATCATCAGAAAAGCACATACTTTGTAATTGTTACCATATGTCCTGTACATATTTATTATTATTTGGTATATTTATGGTACAATTCATATATCTGAAAAAAATCTTTAAATCAACAAGCACTTGCGAACCTTGTTACCCAGGTAATTTCACTTTTGAAATATATATAAATTTATATATTGCAATATATCTAATCACTTCAATAACTACAAACAAAATTTTAAACCCGTTATTAATCTATTTTTCAATATAATGATTCAAACTTTTTCTACTTTAAATTTTCCGAATTGCAACTATAAGAGAATTCAAAAAATTTCGTAAAGTTATAGTTATACAAATTTTCTAATTTTTGTTGCATTGCACAAAAGAAGGACGTTAAACAAAACAAATTAGAATTTATGACAATACGACACTTTATGACACCTTGTTAATACTCTATTAGGTGATTCACAAGGTGTCATAAAAATTTGTAAAGTTGTTGGTCATCCAAATTTTCGGTAGTTCAAAATTTATTTATTTTTTGTTGCATTACGCAGAAAAAGGATGTAAAGTAACACAATTTGGAATTTTCCAAATTGTATGACTTAACGATAATACGACACTTTACGACACCTTGTGAATCACGTACATACAAACATATATATGTATGTTTACACATTTTTCTACAAAATTTAAGAAATGAAATTATTTGAATTGATCCCTACACAGTTCCCAAAAGAGATCCAAAGAGACTCTGAAAACGGTGTGGAGTGGTTCCATAACGTTCCTATAAAAGTATTAAAAAGGTCGCGCTATTGTCCTTTATTTGTCTCAAAAAATCTTGAAAATTCAAAAAATATATCAGGTCCCTAAGCGATCATAAAATAATCAAAAACTTGTTCTGAAATATTTTTGCAATGGAACTGAAAAAGTTCAATACTAGTCTCGCAATAGTTTAAAAAGAGTGGTGAATCGTTTCTGTAAAAATCGAGAAGTGTCTGTGAAACAGTGCTGAAAAAATATTTAACTTGTCTTAAATGACCCAGAAGTGGGCTTAAAGTTTCTTGAAGCAACCCTAAATAATATTCTAAAAAAAATTAAAACACATTTAAAATAACTCGCAACTTTTCCGAAAGAGTGATTGAGATTTTAGTGGCAAACACAAGGACCAGAAAATTGCAGTCGGGTTATTTAGGCGTATTTATTTACATGTTGAGCCTGGGTAGAGCAAAATTATCAACAACTATTTATACTGATTTATACACTTGTTTTACCAGGAGAGGCTTCGAAAACAAACAACACTGGTTTGTAACCATGGGACTGTATCGGTCGTATATATCCCGTGGCTAGTGTAAAGTACTCGTATTTCGTCGAGAGCACGGTCGAGTGAAACAAGGTTGCGAAATCCGAGAACCGCTAGTCCACTCTCTGTCGATTTGGCAACATCACAACAATCATAAGCATTCCTTTCATGCAATTAGCCGCCCTCACACGTGCTTTTTTGTTTGCAAGCGTGACTAACGAGGCAAAAATTATGAGCGGTTTTCAAAAATGGTTTCTTTATTTATTGTCGGGAATAGAGTTGCATTTACGTATAACCGTGCTAAATTGTGTAACGCATACTTTTTAATCCCAAAAAGGTGTATAAAAATATTGCCGTGTGAAGGCAGCTAATCAACTGTTCGCGCCATCCTCCACCTTTTTTACAATTTCTGGTTTGCTACCTCATTCAAGGTGTACGAACTACTCTCAGCTCGATTGTCACAATCTGTATTTTTTCATTCTTGGTCGAGAGGAGGTTTATTGTCGGTTTTGTTCGTTAGCTCTCAAGGTGGCATCCTACTTAAAGTTTACGACTACCATCTTATACTGAATTACCGGATACCATCAATTTTTTTATAAAATTTTTGGATCTTTATCTCGAAGCTTTCTTTCATTTAATTGATATTCGATACTTAGCAAAATTATGTTCACTTAAAGTGTAGTAATTGGATTTCCGGTTATTCACGCCAAGAGCAGATAATTAAATCGAAGCATAAAAATTGTTCTTAGAATTTGCAAGTAACTTTTTCGCAAAAAAATGTATTAACTAGCCCGTAAATTCGATTTGATTTATTTTATGTGAAAAGTTCTTCGTGTTGCGATAAAGTGAAATTGGAACTTTTCCAATGGCCTTGAAAACTTAATTTGTTGCTTGGTCGACCTTCGAAGTGTAGATAAGATTGGAATGTGCATTTCACGCTGCATTATTTGCGGTTATTGTCAGAAAGAATGCACTTTCGCAATTTTTTGTTTGGTTTCAGTAATTTTATTTGGCGCAGAAAAGTGTTCTAATTATGAGTGGCAAATGCAAATGAAAGAGATGATATAAAGTTGGTCCTTAAAAACTTGACCCGCAGGGACATAATGTTGCCATGACTGTGGCACACATTAAAAATTACTTAAAGTTTACTAAACTACTTATTTTCTACTACTTAAGCGTGACAAATGTAATAGTTGATGATGCTGTAATTTTTGTCAGCTGTGTGTCCTTTCACTTTTTGTGTTAAATACCGGAAAGGTTTAGTAATTGGAAGTTTTTCCTTTCTTTACTCAAGAAAGTTTGAGGAGCACAAACTTAAAAACCATTTCAATGAAAATGTTATTATGGAACTGAACCGAAGGCATTGGGAGATTTTTTTATGTGATCTTAGGCTTAAATTTTACCCTAAAGTAGCTGAAGTTCAGGCACACAGTATAAGTCTTTTTTATTTCGGATGAACATTAAAACTATTAAAAAACGAAAATTCAGTTTTATTTTATTTTTCAAAAAAAAAAAACATTTTTAGCGCAATTTTTTAGTTTTGCAAAATCTAGGATTACATATTTCATGGTCGAATGGATTTAACTTAACTTCAAGCATATAGTTTTTTCAATTTTGTGCGTTACTTTGCGAAACAAAAAAAAATTCCTTTCCAGTAACGGTATAACGGTTGTAAAGCTTTCAAAACGGTTATTTTTTCAAACTTTGAATTTTTGACTTTTTTTTAATATTTTTTGTTCAAGACACAATGAAATAAATAAAGTTTTAATAAAATAAAAATTGTTTAATGAGTTTTTTAATTTTTTTTTATTTTTCCACTACTGGGAAGATTCTCAAAAAGGTTTGGATTGATTTTATTTTCAAACTATGAATTTTTTCGTTTGGTTGAGAAAATAGTTATTTAGATTTTGAGGAAAATATTTCATTATGTCTTACTTATAAAGTACTTATTTTGTAAAATACAAAAAATTGTTTTCCGTTCAAGTTTCTCTTATGTATATTAACAAACTAAGTATGTTTAATTTAGTTTTTCAAGATTTTTGCTCTTTTGAACAGCTGGGAAGTCGCAGTTTTTGCAGGTTTCATATCTCAAGTAAAAATTTTTTTGAACCTTATAACCTTCTTTGAATTCGTTGAAATTTTTTCTCTTGAATGAATATGAAGTTATTGTGATTTTTTATTTTTTTATGCTCTCCAGCGTTTTCTTTGTAACTTGATTTAATTACTTTCTAACTTCTAACTTGGAATTTTAAGATATTTTAAGTTTTATGTTTCTTTGATGAAATTAATAAATATTTTTTGTTGTTGAGAAATTCTTTTGAACTCTTGAACATCTCTGACTACTTTTGATAAATTTCTGTTGTACTTTCCAGGAACACTTGACTGAAAAGTTTTACAAAATTTTTTTTTTTCGCAAATCATATATTTAGTTTGTGATTGTATAAGCTTAAGTTTCAAAAATATTAAGGAACTACCATAAATTCCAGTATAGTTCGTAAAAGTAGATAATACTTAATTTTTTCGCTCTGGCTGCCTGTAATATAAAATTATTTTTATAATAAGCAGCGAGAAATAGAATACTCTATTCTTATTTTTATGATGAGACTTACATATGTATGTATATATGTACGTGTATCGATAAATGCCAAAATAACGTAAGTATTGCAGAAATTTTTTTAATCATTAGGTGTTTTTTTACCTAATTTGTATAAAAAATTTTGTTTGTTTTTCGTACAAAACGCGACTATATCTATCAAAGAGCGCCTAGCCAACCTTCGTCCCTAACATAGTTCATGTGTCGCTAACGATATTTTGGCGCATATGTTTAGGTATTATGAGTCTTTTCAGGATAATAATGAGGGATAAAATAATGCTTGCCCAGCATCTTTTCGAAATAAGTTTAGTTCATTTTTGGTACACTTAAATTGAAAAAAGGTTTGTACGCTGTTCGGTGCAGTTTCAGTATTTTGTACCAAATATGTACACCTTTATTATTTTCCATATATTTTCAGTTTTTTTTTTTAATTTTAGGTATATTTAAGTTACACTTTCGGTTAATTTTTTAATTAATTTTCGGTAAAAATGTATCAATACACTTTATTATTTTATGGTACTTTTTCGTTACCTATTCGGTTTATTTTTGGTATATCTTGAATAGTTTTGTGGTAAATATTTTGAATAATTTCGGTATATTTTCGGAACATTTTCAGTTATTATTTGCTACAATTTCGGTTCATTTAAGTACAGAAAGTACTTCACGGTACGTTTTATGTACTTTTCCGATATCATAATATGTTAAGATTAATAGATCAATTAATTTTACTTAAATCAATTACTCCAAAAATTATTGGGTTTTTTTTATAAAAATTATGTATTTAAAACTTTAATTTAATAAATCATTCAGCTACTCGTATTATATTGTGGTTGCTTTTTGAAGATGGAAGATTGGATAAACAAACTTGGGACGATCAAATAAAACATGTTTGCAAATAAATTTAAAGAAATTATGGAATATTTAAATTAATTAAAATTAACCGCGATGATCCATTGTATAGTTGGTTACTTTAACTTGCAGTATACGCAGAATTATTGGCTAATAAATTGAGATAAGCATGAGCATGACTAAAAGTAAAAAGCTATGTGTGAGATTGCAAATATTTTCGGAATGTTGACAAACTAAATAAATATTCGAGATGGTCTGAAGCGGTCTTAAATTAAAAATTTGTGTATGTCGTTCTTAAATGTTTTAATGTTTTTAATGTTTCGAATATAAAATTGTCTGTGATCTTAAAATTAAATATTTTTTGAACAACTCTTTAAAATTGCTATAATGAAAAGCGATTTTCATTCTCCACCTTTCCATTAAGCTAAAACTTTTACAACTCTGGATTGCCTGCAACAGTTTAACGAAAAGTGACAAAAAAATAGTAATTTTTGTTCAGCAAGCATATACAACTATCACCCTCGAGAATTGCTTTTAATACCGAAATTTTTGTTGACAGATAGCTTCAATATTCACTCTAACCTAAAAAGAGTTATTGCTTCCACTTAAATTCCCTCATAGCGCTTTGCAAGAAAATAAATCATAAATTAATTTTATAATCGCTCGCAAGGAACATTTACTTGAAGACATTGTGAAAGAAGCACTTTGTAGCACAATTTCTGCACACTCATTACCGATTCATGGACTTCTGCTGCAAACAGCTGCTGCTGACAATCACTTTTATAGCACTCCAACACACACACACACTCAAAATAATACAAATATATACATATGTATACATATACTATATAATGCAGTCATCCATTGCGAAATTCCTCAACTCATTTTGGCTTAAATATAAGATGTTGGGGAAAAGCCAAAATAACCTCAGTTATCGCTTTCAAAGTCGTTAAGAACTCTCTGTTTCTCGCTCTGTTCGATTCGCCAGTGTCGATGTAGATGGCAGTCTTTATCGCCCACTTTACTAGTTTAGTCATGCTCCACTTGAGGAGCTGTGCTGAAATGCTGCTTCTACTGGTGGATCCAGTTGTTTTTGCTGCTCCCGCACTCGTTGACATTAAAAATCAATTTGGTACGTTTGTGGTGAAATGCACTTTGTTGGCTGTTGATAGGGAGATTTGCTGCTTTTTTTGTTGTTATTTGTTGTTGTTCGGTTAGTTTTTTTCAAACTTAAGTGCATCGCCATGGTGCACTTTGTGATCAAATTGTATTTTGTCTTTGGTGCTGCAGCAATAGAGAAAATGTGCATTAATCTCATTTTGTGTTGCATACTTTGTGGCTTTGGGGCTTATGGCGTGTATTTTTTGGTGGTGATGCGGGAAGCTATTGTTTAGTTAAGTTTCGCTGAAATAACTAATGAATTATTAAGTTGTCGGGAAACTGGATGGTATCATTTTGAAATGAGTCCCAGTAAATTAATTGTAAAGTATTTTGCAAAAAAATAACTTCTTTAACCAACTAAATGTTGAACAACGCAATGGTGAAAGGTATTATTCAAAATTCTTTAAAATATCTGTAGATCAGGATTTTTTTCAAAAAATTTTTAGCAGGATTTTTTCGTTTTTAGGAACTTGACACATTTGTATTTAATTTATATTTTCAGAAACACACATTTTATACAATAAACAATACAAAGTGTTAAAGATGTAATTTTCTACAAGCCAACTTCTTTGAAATGAGCAAAATTTTATAACATTGTATGAGAGCTAGAAGCAGACGAAAATTTTACAATTCAATGCACAATCAAATGCCTTTGCTATCTTTAAAATTTTACTAACAACTTCAACTTATTAAACAAATAATGAAGAAGTGAATAACTTAACAAAATTTGTGGGTGACACATATAAGATTAACCTCATTTGAAGTGGGTTAAAAAGTTACACAAAAATATTCTCTGCCATTGGGGGAAACCATTGACTTTCCTTAAATAAAACTCAGGCTGAATCTTTCATAATGCTTCATACTAACATACATATGTATATGTGGTCTCGTGCACCATAATTCGTGTTCGGTGCTTGTTATTTGTTTGATTTTCATTTTGGTTTTTATAATACATTTTATTTATATTTTTTTGCCCAAAAGGTGTTATAACATAATTTAGAACCAGTGCAAAAAAGAAATAATTTTCGGAAAGTATAGGCAAAAAAGAAATACCTGAATTTGCAGTTTTTCATGAATTTGCAGTTTTTCATGATCAAATCATGTTTGGTTTTTATGGAGAACGGCCTTGAAATTTTCTAAGCTGAGTCTGTGAACATATATTTCCATGTGATGATTTTAGAACTTATTAAACTTCCTTAGTTAGCAAAATGACGTCTTCAACCAGATAAGCTTTTTAGATCAAATATAATTACGTGATTAAGCTTTTTAAATCAGATATAGTTTCTTTATCAGTTGCATGCGTGTGTTTGTAATTTTTGTGCAACAAAATAAATAAAAATAATTTCTGAACTTGAATATTTCGAACAATGCTTTGATAACCCCTTTAAGTTGATAAAATAATAAAAATAAATTTATGAAATATTTATATGCTTTATAGTATGTTCTAAATTTTTTTTTATTTACTAAACTGTGGGAACTTTTGAATGAAAAAGGAGTTTTGACGAATTTCACCTCGAAATATTAATATCGAAGGATACTGTGCCACTAAAGTTATGTTCAGGACTAAATTGAGTAATAAAGTAATAGCTTTATTTGACATATATATATGGCAGATCAAAATTCAAAACCACGTTGCTCGGCTGGTTCACCAAAAACAAAAAAGATATCGAAAGTGATGTATTTGGGTAGATGTTAAGGCGCTGGGACCCATGACACATATTCATATCCCATGCAGTAAATATATGTCTTTGATAAATGTTAGAACCACAACTATCATGATGGGAAAATTGCGGTCTTTTCGCGCAGCTAAGCAACACCAAATGCTACCAGATATCATGAAGAGATTTCAAGTCATGCGATGGATTGCCTTGGCTAGCGAAACTCTGTGAGTCTAACTGAACGAAGTTAATTGTGAAGAAAACGAGATTGCGGTTAATTACGCACAAAAGAAGATCCACTATATTTGTCTGCCCTGATCTATTTTGTGTTACAGGAGGACGGAGACTATCTACATTAAAGAAGGAGTGAGCAAAGGAGAAAGCTAAAAAATAAGAAAATTTATTAAGTCTTACACCAGCAGCAAAAGAGGTAAATTGTTAATCGAAAGCGATAATGGATAAAGTTCTTTTAGTAACAAATGTTTTTTCAGGGTTGTAGGTAATGGAATAAATATTTGAAAAAGGCCAACCGATTAAATAGTTTAAATGTAACGTTTCTGGAAAAATTTTACTACAGCAACCAGAAAATAATCTAATTTTGCCTTCTATGTTGCCCTACGTACATAAACGTATAATACAAAACATGAATATACACTGAAAAATACTTATACGATGTGATCTGTTTGTGTAATCGTTTTTTGTTGTATGCGCGCAATTCAGATTATACTCTGTTGGAATTTGTCTACTATTTATTTGCACATACCTTTACATTAGATACATTCGCGTGGGGGCTGTTCAATCGGTCGCATTTGCATTTTAAATTCACCAATTTGTATATAAGTTCCATTGGGATTTGTGGTTACAAACTTTTGCTCTTCAAAAAACACACAAAAAAATGTGTATCGAGGGTATCTCAATGGTTGTGCTTGCTGCCCAATTTTCTGTGGCAGGTGTTTTAAATTCAAATAGGTAAAATGTTGTAGTTTATGTGAAAAATCACACTTGAATGTAGTGTGTGTAATGAAAATGAATTGACTTTATTGCAAAAACTTTGGTAGTTGTTCAAAATTGGATTATGTAAGGAGGAGTTGCACTTAAATGCGAGATGAAATTGTGAAAATTAATTTAATTGGTTAAAGCAATTATTTTAACATAAATTCAATATCAATTTGTCCATCTCTAAGTAAGTGAAGAGTTTGTTAATAAATTCTGATTTTGTAAAACATAACTGAACAGATTTTGTTACAAATGACGTTCTTTGCTCCAGACATTTATGGTATCTATACAAATATTCGCTAGATTCGTTGAATTTCCTACAGACTGTGGCCAACATTATTCACGTGGGTTTTAGCTGACGTCTTCGTGGCTCATCGGTTTTCAGGAGTACACTGGCTCGAATCTATGTATTGAATTGCCAAAGTATTTTCAGTACTAACTAATAATATTTAGTGGACAAAATACCCTTCAAGGTAGATACACAAAAATACTCTCCTAGGAGTAGTGTCCAATAACACCATGCCCTGAGAGCACGTGCTGACGACGGATCACATTTTGGAGTCCGAGTGTGAAGGCTACTAGCAGTAAAGTTCGCCTGCACGACTGCCACAATCATCCATTGCGCGCCAATGATGACGGAAGGCTATCTTAACGAAATTTTTTAAACTCAAGTACTTCAAGCAAACGCAGAGAAAGTGCCCCGCTCACATATTACATGTGTCATTATACACTTTACAATACAGAAGCGCAATGAAAAACCTATACTCCGCATTAGCTGCTGAAGATGCTAAATCATGATCCGTTCCAGTACTCTGCTATGTAAAACAAGCGACCTGATAGTCCCGTAAGACGAATAATCTATTCCGATCTTGTCTTTCTTTAGGCTACTATTGGCTGCTCAAGGGTCTATTGCTAGCTTCATACTTCTATGAATTACATTTTACATGTAGACTATTTTCAACAGACTAAAATTTTCTATCTAGGTCTTGCCACTCAGAATTATTGTAAAAAGTTGCCACCTATTTTTAATTATTTAGAAATTTAATAAAATATAACAATATGCGCATCAAATGAAAGATATTTTACATATCTTTAAAACAAAAAAATGTTTGAATAGAGTTTCCACCCATCCACAAAAACATTTTCTTTATTTAATTGAAGTACATACTTATGTACATATATGAACCAAAAATTGTTCAAAACATTTACATTTGAGTACAAATTTACACAGGATTGCCACATTTTTATATTTGATAAAAGCATAAAATGAATAAAATAATACAAATAAAATATGTTTAGACAATTTCATTAATGAAATAGTTTTGAAAGATTATTACTTAAAGCTCCAAAATGCTTTATATTTAAATTGTCTTAACATTATATACAATATTTGCCATATTATTTTTTTCAAAAATTTTAATTCAGCTTAATTAAACTATAAAGTTCAAATAATCTTTCGTACTTGGTTGCATCTATTTTTAATTTGTGTTAAATATATAAATGTTTTTTTTAATTTTTCAGTTGGCCTAATAAATGTTAATAATTGACAAGAAATCCAAAAGTCCATTTTGGAATTAAACAGGGTTTCCACCTAATTAAAAAAAACTTTATAAATAATTTTTATTTTTAATTAAGATACCGCATGACGACAAATAAAGCCATCACATATATGGTACATATTTTTGCAATTTTATAAATTCAATTTTAGAAATGAAACATCGCTCAAAATCAATGCCGTTTTTTTATTATTGGCTTTTAAATAATAATAACAACGTTTAACAAAATATGTTTTTATGGAAATATTTTTCATCATTCCTGTTGCTTGAAAATATAGTTTGCCATTGCTGTACATTTTCTTTAAGATTTAAATATACAAGCAATTTTTTTTGAGAGCTCCAGACTGATTTAAGTAATTCTTGAGTGCAATTTTATATGCATTTTTCGATTTTTTTGAGATTTCTACTTAGCTTATAAGAGATAAAACGCATACAAATTCTGAAATATTCGCAGAGTGATATACATTTTAACTACAGTGAAAAGAGCATCACAAGAGGGAAATAAACTCATAACTACTTTTCTAAATTAATACTCATTACGCTATACATACATATGTATGTGAGTTAATATGAAAAGCAATTTCATCAGTCCAAATATGAGTTCAAATCTCATAAATATAATACATTTGTGCGTATATACCCACACGTTTGCAATTTCGTCGTAAATGGACATCCGTTTGTCTATTTCGTTCAACTGGAGGAAATTAGCAAATGTCCACGTTTTTCCGGTCGAAATTAAATACCCAAGCAATCGTCCGCCCGACCGCCTGTATATGAAGCTGTAATGTGAAAATCATGCTGACGCTTTTACTTTTAACAAAAGATCATGTGGAGTGATCTGCAGGTTATTAGGCAGATTTCCAAAGGATGGATGGCAAAGTCATAGCTGATGATGAAGGCATTGCAAATCAGCACAGTCAGGACAGTTACTAGAATTCAATAACTTTCAATGCAGCTGAGTGAATATTTATGGGCTTTTTCAGCATCAAAAGCTTAGTGTATTAGTAGGAATAAATGCATGTGTGTGTGTGTGTTTGTGAGCGTAAATGAGAAAGCCTCTGGTGCACCGCATGCTCAACATTCACCGACCGATTAGTGGCGCCTGCTACATTTTCCACATTCATACGAGTTTGGATAATTTTGCCCATTCATGGTACTAATTTGCATTGCATCCTTGTTGTTGTTTAATGTTGTTGTGCTGCAATGCAGTGACTGTGTTAGGCGATAGGCAAATGTCATGGCAACTGGGTTAGCTGCTAATCTTATGAAAACAACATTTCGAATTGCAGCGGAACTACATTCTAATTTGCTTCCGTTTTTAATCTCACAGCGGTGAACTGCCATTGTACAAATACAGTTCACTGCTTGACTTCGAAATAGAAAATAATAAAATTAAAGGATATGCGTGGGTGTATGTGAGCATATTCTTAGTATAAAACAGTTCAGTAACTACAGAGAAACTGCATTTAATGCATGAAAATTAGGTCAACGCTTTAATTCAGAGTTCTAAATATTACGTTTGACTGATTAGCTTCATATATATGAAAACCCAGTAATTTTTATTGGAAAGACCGATTTGGTGCGATCGAATTTCATATGACTCTCTTGATTAAGAAGTGCTGCATTTCATGAACAGTGAGAATATTTCAAGCCCACAGCAAAAACAAAAAAATGGGATAATAAGTTCAAAAAATTATTGCGAAAAGGCCCAGTTTTTCAGTATGCGGATACATTTGTTTGTGGTTTAAACTTAGTTTAAACTCGGTTCAAGCACTCGGTCTTTAGCCATATGTTAATAGATCTAAGTTTAAACTGGCAATTAAACAACTGTCCCACATATGTTTGAAAAGGCTTTACATCCACAGTGAGTATATCAAAGAGAGTCTCCAACTATTTGGAAAGTAAAATGTAATTTAATTTATAAAAAACTTAAACATTTATCACAGCATGCTTGGCAGGGAAAATAAGTTTAAGAAGCTCTAAATTTTAAAATATTCTTAGGAGCTAGTATAACTGTATTAAATTATATTCAGTTTAAATAAATAAGTAAAATGCCTCCATGAATAAGAGATATTTAAAGAAAGCCTTAGCTTACAATATATAATCACGTATGAAATGTAAAATTTAAATTAATATTTAGATAAAACGAATTATCTCAAGGCGGATATAAAATAAAAATGGTTTCAGCAGACCGTATTTCTAAACCATACGTGGGAAGGTTGATTTGATTTGATTTATTTAGGTTTAAACTATTAATGCAATAAGATCTATATACATCTTTTGTAGCACAACATCAAGGTTGTCACCTAATTAAAAATGCAAAGCCTTTAATTCTCAATAATCTACTTATCATATTCTTATTTAATTTCAACTTGATATAAATTCTTTGAGTATGTTTATGGCTTAAACTTTCTAAATTGAGTAAAACATTGTGGCTTTTATCAGATAAGAGATAATTGTTTATTTTATTTGAGTGTATCTCTGTTTTTGATAGTTTCCTATTTTCTGGAGCAAAAATATTTTAAAATATATACATTTCTATTAAATTAGAAAGATGATTTATTGAGTAGGCTTGGAATGAATACACCAGACTACTGACACAGTAGCGGTTGCATTGAGGAAGAGGTACTTTATTGTACAATATCTTAGCTGCCTAAGTGCAGAGGAGAGTTTCTTTCCGCAGCAAATTCTAACTGACCCTTAAATAACAAAAAAGTCACACTAATTGTAGCAATATAAAATATTTTCGTATACACTGCAATCTTCTCATTTTCCCACAAGGATCATGACGTTTTAAGTTGTCAGTCACTTTTCGTTCTATTTTTTCTTTTATTTTTGAGGACATGGATCAACTTGTCTTTGCGCTCGGGTGACTAGTGTTCCAGAGGCAGCTGTAATGTTCGAGATATTTTTTGGTTGTAAGTGTGTGTGTGCGACAGAACTGCCACTTTTTGTCGTTAGAAAAATTCGAATCGGTTGAAAACTATGCGCAGCATATGCATTTGTGCAAAGTGAAGAATAAAAGGGATAAGACGCTTGTAAAAACAGCATCACTGTGGGGGATTAGTAGTGTGACATTGAGGAAAAAGCTTAGCAGAGAAACTGAACTTGAAGGGCAATAAACAATAGAAGGTGTTGGTAGACAATGATTTATTTATTTTTTTATTTGTAAGTATTCAAGATAGGATTAGGTTTGCAAAGCAAGCAAAAAATGTGAAAATGGGCAAAGTCGATTTTGGATGGCATGTAAATTCAATTCATAAAATTACCGAGTTAAAATAATTTCTTGAAATAAAAAATAAAATAATTTCAACTCTTAAGGGTAAAGCTTGCACTCATCAAGTTATCTTTTCTTACATCAACTTAACTTCAATTGAAGCAGCAGCAAGGAAGCCAAACTAATTCTGAAATAACTTAGCTATCCGCCTTCAATTTTAATTTATCCCAAGTAAATATCTTACAATTTCGCCTTACCACTTTACGCTTTAATTCCAACTTTGTTTCTTTCGCATTTTTTCCCACCCATCAACAACCTAAATAATATTTATTTTTCTATTTACACTCGATTATTTCCATTATCCACTTAAATGTACAGCCGTGATTGATTTATTTCTTTATCCTTGCGCTTCCTTCCACTGCCATTTTCACTTAGTAGTATTATCAAGGATCAGTGTTTGACCGCAGCTGACCGGCGTTGCTTACTTTTTGGTATATCCTGCGCTTTGTTAACGCGAGCATAAAATCTCTCATAGCCAACAGAGTGTACAAACTACTCAAAAAGTTGAGCTCTGCCACTCCTGCTATTTACAAACAGGTATGGTAAAGATTTTTTCCTACAATTTTATGCTTTCCTTATTATTTTCTTAACGCACTTAGTGCGTTAGTGACATTTTTGCCGGTATTCGTACGATTTTGTTGGTATGTGACCAAGAGAGATGTGGCTTATTTTTGGTAAACCCCAGCTGTGCTTTGTCACATCTTTCGCCATTTCTCTAAATTCTTTTTGTTTTCTTTAGTTTTTTTGTTTTTTTCTGCATCGCGTCGCTTTCTATTTAAATAACATCGCGTTAAAAGAAACTAAGTGATATGTTTTCTTTAAATATATCAAAGTAGCAACTGCGTTTAACTTAAGACCTTAATATTGGTTTTTTCGTCCTCTTTTCTGCGCTTTGCTATGCTGACTTCATCAGCAATCGTTTAAAATTCACTTTAACAGTTTTGCTATAAATATTGTCATACTTGGTTTTTCCTTTTAATTGAAATTATTTAGTTGTACTTACAATCTTTTGATCTACTATATTTAAAAAAAATTGTTAAAGAGTGTTAGGGCGAAGACAAAGCTAACAACAGATTATTCGGATTTAAAAGCAGCAGAGTCAAATGGTGGTGTTTTATTATAAATTATCAGTTATACGTAATCTTGTAAGAAATGGTTATTATTACACTAAAAACAACTAAAATCTATGGAGAAAAAATCCGATATTGTCTGATAGCGGTTTTATTGTTTATATACATTTTGCATTTTTTATAAATAAAAAAAGGTCTTAAGCCGTTTTCATTATTTCTTAATTAAAATATTTAGCACTGAATATAATTCTAAGAATAAAAATTTTATGATATCTTTTGAACCTTTTATTATTAACCATTTATTTCTTGAAAAATAATTATAATATAGAAATGAAACGACATACGACTAGTTTTGACTATGACAGAAAAACGTCAGTCTCTCGCAGCACGCTTTCACAAAGGGTACATCAGCACACCACCATTGAAATCCGTGCGCGCTCATCGCTAACATAAACTGTGACCAGTGTTGCCAGATTATTATCGTAAATTGCTTTGTTATTTTCCTTACAGATTGCATTCAAGTACTAGAAGTTTTAATTTATTTCTTATTTCTATTTTATTTAAATTGAAGTGGTGCAATGGGGTACAGTGGTGCTTCTGGGTATGCGGTTACAGTTGCACGGCTGTACTCAATCCCTACTCTAACGTCCACGTTCGTGCACCCTGGGCAACGTGAGCAACCCATGTGCCAGATACGGTAACCAACCCGTGTGGAGCCATGGGTCACGGCTAATAGAGAGGGAGCTTTAGCGGAGCCACTCCGACATATTTGGTTTAAGGGTCCACTAAAGACCGCAGCGTCTGTCCACCAGGAGGTGCGGCTGCAAGCGGGCGTCTGTCTTGGAGCAAGCGGCTCGCTATATAAACGAATATAAAATTTCAACCCCCAGCAATGGGTTGTGCGCAGGGCTTGGAACCCGCCACGTAAAAACCAACATCCAATGAAAAAGAAAACAAAGCCTTGGATGAGACCCCCCTTTTTTGATGACGACCACAGCAAACGTTTAAAGGACCATGATTTGAGGGCATGCACCTGGAATGTCCGAACCCTTAATTGGGAAGGTACCTCTGCCCGGCTGGTTGATGTCCTCAGCAGAGCAAAGGCTGACATCACCGCCATCCAAGAGATGCGATGGACGGGACAAGGGAAAAAATCGATAGGCCCTTGCGACATCTACTACAGCTGCCATGTAAAGGAGCGCAAATTTGGTGTCGGATTTGTGGTGGGAGAGAGACTGCGCCGTAAAGTACTGTCGTTCACTCCGGTGGACGAACGTCTCGCCACAATCCGCATCAAGGGGAGATTCTTCAACATCTCCCTGATTTGCGCCCACGCCCCGACGGAAGAGAAGGAAGATGGGACCAAAGATCGCTTCTACGATCTCCTTGGTCGCACGTATGAGCGGTGCCCCCACCACGATATAAAAATCGTGCTTGGCGATTTCAATGCCAAGGTGGGCAAGGAGGGCATCTTTGGTTCTACAGTCGGAAAATTCAGTCTCCACAACGAAACGTCCGATAACGAAATGAGACTGATCGACTTCGCCGGGGCCCGAAACATGGTAGTCTGTAGTACCAGGTTCCAGCATAAAAAGATTCACCAAGCTACGTGGCTGTCTCCAGATGGTAAGACACGAAACCAAATCGACCACGTTGTGATAGACGGAAGGCATGCTTCCAGTGTCCTAAATGTGCGCACGATCCGAGGAGCCAACATCGACTCGGATCATTTTCTTGTGGCAGCTAAGATCCGCACGCGCCTCTGTGCAGCAAAAAGCGCACGCAAACGGACACAAGGAAAGCTCGACGTCGGAAAGCTGCAATCGCAACAGACAGACACCCACTTCGCCACTCGACTTGCACTCCTGCTCTCTGAGAGCAATAATCAACAGCACGATATTTCCGAGCAGTGGAACCATATTTCTCGATGTCAACATACCGCCCCTGAAGAGTCCATCGGATTTCAGCGAGCCCGAAAGAACAACTGGTATGACGAGGAATGCCGCGCCGCTACGGAACGTAAAGACGCTGCCTACAGGGCCACACTGCGATCGGGCGCAACGCGAGCTGTGCGGGAGCGTTATCGTGAGTTGAAGAAGGAAGCAAGACGCATTTTTCGTGAGAAAAAGAGAGAGACCGAAATGCGTGAGTGCGAGGAGCTTGAGATGCTGGCCGACAGGAAAAGCGCCCGTAAATTTTTTCAGAAAGTAAAGCGGCTAACAGAAGGTTATAAGACCGGGGCGAATTCCTGTAAGAATGACAACGGCGACCTAGTGACTGATGTCCACAACATACTTAAATTATGGAGGGAGCACTTCTCCACACTACTTAGTGGTAGTGACAGAGACCACCTTGGAGAAGATGTTGAACCTGAATCCCCAATCAATGATGATGGAATTCATGTTCCGTTACCCGACTGCGATGAAATCCGTATAGCAATAGCACGGCTCAAGAACAACAAAGCCCTTGGGGCCGACGGGTTACCAGCTGAGTTATTTAAGTACGGCAGAGAGGTGCTGGTTAAGTGCATGCACGAGCTCATTTCTAGATTATGGTCGGAAGAACGCATACCTGCTGATTGGAACTTAAGTGTGCTCTGCCCAATCCACAAAAAGAGTGATCTTGCAGTCTGTGCCAATTATCGCGGGATTAGTCTTCTTAACATCGCATATATTGTTCTGTCGAGTGTATTGTGTGAAAGACTTCAGCCCACCGTCAATGAACTGATTGGACCTTATCAGTATGGCTTTAGACCTGGTAAATCTACCACCGACCAGATATTCACAATACGCCAGATCTTGGAAAAGACCCGAGAAAGAAGAATCGACACAAACCATCTTTTTGTCGACTTCAAAGCCGCCTTAGACAGCACGAAAAGAAGTTGCCTTTATGCCGCAATGTCTGAATTTGGTATCCCCGCAAAACTTATACGGCTATGTAAAATGACGTTGAGCAACAGCACCAGCTCCGTCAGGATTGGGAAGGACCTCTCCGAGCCGTTTGATACCAAACGAGGTTTCAGACAAGGTGACTCTCTGTCGTGCGATTTCTTTAACCTGATGCTGGAGAAAATAATTCGAGCCGCAGAACTAAATCGGTAAGGTACCATTTTTTATAAGAGTGTGCAATTGCTGGCGTACGCCGATGACATTGACATCATCGATCTTAACAACCGCGCAGTTAGTTCTGCCTTCTCCAAACTGGATAGAGAAGCGAAGCGAATGGGTCTGGAGGTGAACGAGGGCAAGACGAAGTATCTCCTGTCATCAAATAGACAGTCGGCACATTCACGACTGGGATCACAAATCACTGTTGACAGTTATAACTTTGAAAAAGTTGAGAACTTTGTTTACTTAGGAACCAGCATTAACACCAATAACAGCGTCAGCCTTGAAATCCAACGGAGAATCTCTCTTGCCAACAAGTGCTACTTCGGACTGAGTAGGCAATTGCACAGTAAAGTCCTCTCTCGACGGACAAAAACCATACTCTATAAGTCTCTTATCATGCCCGTCCTATTGTATGGTGCAGAAGCATGGACGATGACAACATCAGATGAGAGGGCTCTTGGAGTGTTCGAGAGAAAGATTCTTCGAAAGATTTATGGACCTTTGCGTCTTTGCGACGGCGAATACCGCGTTCGATGGAACGATGAGCTGTACGACCTGTACAATGACGTAGATATAGTGCAGCGGATTAAGAATCAGCGGCTCCGCAGGCCAGGTCACGTCGTTCGAATGGATGAAATAGCTCCAGCCCTGAAGGTTTTTGACGCGGTACCCGCGGGTGGAAGCAGAGGAAAAGGAAGACCTCCACTGCGTTGGAAAGACCAAGTGGAAAAAGACTTGGCTATACTTGGGACTTCCAATTGGCGACAGTTAGCACGAGATAGGGACAGGTGGCGTGCTTTGTTGACCTCGGCCAAAATCGCTTAGGCGGTTAATGCGCCAATTAAGTAAGTAAGTAAATTGATTTGGGAAAATATTATTCCATATTTTCTACAATTTATTGTTATTATGACATTTATTCGTTGAAATTAAAAATTGCGGGAAAACTGTATTTTGTACTGGGAGGTAATTGAGGAAAATTGTAATTTACAGTAAAAGCTGTGAATTTAGCAACATTGTATTTGACAGAATTGTTGCAGAAGAATAGTGATGAGGCATGGCCCGTTCAGTCATCAGACTACAAAGTTCTTGTTTCCGGTTGCCCTTGGCATGCGGGCACTTAACAATCTGAAGATTCTTCGATTTCATGCCAGTAGCTAAAGATCGGTGTATGCCGAGGAGCGCTCCGAGGAGATTCTTCTTTACACACATCCCATCGACGGTTGGATGGCGAACAGCGGTCTGATGTCTAAAACAAAAGTCCGGTGAGTATACTTTTTACGGATCGATCGAGTTTGAATGGCAGAGATGTCGTTTGTGAGAAACTCTCGCTTGACATTTCTGTAGTGTCGTTCGTATCGATGAAATTGTCTTTGGGGAAGCTTTCGACTAATTGCGATTTTGTGTTACACCGAAATAAAAGTTAAAATTTGCTCTTATAGCCAAGTGCCAATCAGAGCCCGTGGAGTGATGTTTGTAGGATCTTGATTAGTCCGGAATTACATGATCAGTCTCTCTCGAGCGTCTCGTTCTCTTACATATGCAAATGACTTCGGTTCCGCTGCATAGCAACATTGCTGGAGACTGCACTACCGATGGTTTGGCCCAGCACAACTGTGAGAATCTGCCGTGCATTTGCAAAGCTCAGGTAAAAATACGTCGGCTCGTTTTTCGTAATGAAAATTCAGTGCTTGTCCTGACCTCTTTTGAATGCTAACACTCAATTTAAAGGTATCTATTTAAACTGTTTTCCCCAATAAACTAAATCTTTCAGATAACGAACAAAAAATTACAAACATATCGGAGTTGGAATGTTTGGAATCTTTTAGATGTAAGTAATCTATATGCATGATGCATTAGTTTTTATGATTTTTATAACCTCGCTCCCACAGTTAACGAGGCAATAGAAACTACATAAAAGGAAAGTTAAAAAAGTGAAAACCACCGGATGTGAACTACACAGCTAAAAATAAAACAAAACATAAAAATCTACCGAGTGAACACTGAAAAAATAAGCAAACGAAAAATGAATTAAATGAAAATGTTGTAAATGTTAAAACCACGAATAGCGAATGCGTGTGGCTACACCCCGCCCCTCTCTTTCTTTCTTCGCTTTTCACGAGCACCGTTTTGTGCTCGGTTTTGTTTCTGTTTCGTCTACTTTGATGCTTTGTGAGAACTTTATTAAGCACAATGACATTTTAGGCGCGAAATATCAATTTAGTTGGCTGGAAAGTCAAATCGACTTAGTAGCTGGGACATTGAAAGCAAAAGGATGGCGGGTAACTGAAACATTTTTTTTTTAATTTCGACCAAAATTTACCGTGCGCGTGGTTTCGAAAATAAAGATCCAAATGAAGTTCTGAATGCACATATTAAAGTAGTATTTTTATTTATAAATTAAATTAGTGGCTTTTAAAAAAATATTTTTTGTACAGTTTTTTGTAGCTTTAGATGCTAAAAAATTGTACACAACTCCAAAATGACGGTTATAATGAAAATCTTTTAGAGCGATTTTTTTAAGAGCGTCTATTAAATTACTGTGAAGACAGTTTACAATTTGTGGGATACAAATTTATATAGATTAGCTAAAAGAACTCAAAATTTCAAAGTTTATAAAAAAAATACTATACATAACTTTGCAAAATTATGACAATGTCTCAAACTTAAATAAAAACAAAATTTTTTTGTGTATGCAGTTTTCTGTCGCATTTGTTCGATATAACAATACTTTTTTATTTTTTTCTGGTAAAAAATTTAACGACCACGACAGAAAAAAAACCAGCGATAACGTTAATAGTTATTCGACTTAAAATTTCAGTTGATAATTTTCCATATTATTAAAACAACTAGTATATAGAATTGACTGTGGTATTTGCATAAACGTGGTGGTAGGAGAAGAAACGAAAATATGTGATATTGGAAAGATCTTTTTATTAAATGTAATTAATTTATATATAATAAAAATAAGGCTCATCTTATTAACAATGCTTTCGAAGGTATTTTTAGGTATTAATATTGAAAATTTAAAAAATTAAAAAAATATTCTTATAATATTTTAAGTTTTTTAAACAAATCTTTAAAAAACTTAAAACACTTGATGCTGTTGAAATTAGATATGCTTTAAAAAACAACATTATTTTAAATATATACGTATATTTTTTTAAACTTTCTAAATTTTAAAAAGCCTAAAACTTCTGCTATTAACCAAAAAGCAAATAAAAAAAATTCAACAAAATTATAAAAAAATTGTTTTTTGAACAATTAAGAGAATTTGAAGTTGTGGAACTTTGTTTTGCTTTGGTAAAAAAATATATGCATACATACAATTTTTTTATCTTTTAAATTTTTAGAAAAATTTTTTTATATAGTACCTAAGTCACAAACTGGACTTGCAAATTATGCACAGATCGTTTTCTGTATAAGATAAAACGTAAATCAATATGTCTTTTTTATAAACTGTCAAACTTTTTTGGAAAAATTTAAAATATTCATATTATATTTGTTTTTATCAAAACAATCTTTAATTTTTTAAAAAGCCAAAAATTTTCAGGTACTATGCAACATTTAAAAAAGCAAAAATTCAACAAAAATACATTAAAAAAAAAGAAAATATCTTATTTTTATTTTTTTTTAAATTTATTAAAAGTAGAAGCAATTATGCCTATAATTCGCTTATTGCGCGATCTATTTAGAAATTATGTCACATTTCAAATATTATCGATCTTGATTTTTTCTCCAAAATTAATTTATAAAAATATGCTATAAAAAATTTTGATTGGGTTGACAAAATGGAGCCAATAAATAAAATGAAATAAAAATAAGCGAAAACAATTATTAAATATTTAAAAAAAAATGTTATATATATAAATCAACGGGTATTTTCGAGCTTTCAATTTATGCATTCTTAAAATTTAAGTGTTTTCATTAATTATAATTATAATTATAATTATATCTACAAATATTCAAAATATTTTAACTTTGCTCGAAACTCGTAAGATTTATTTAAATGTTGCACAAAATTTAAAATGTGGATTCGTATTGAACTAATTACAAATTGCTGACAAAGTTGCCAAACAATATGATTGCAAGTCGTTAAAATTAAATTCGAATTCAAATATTAATTAAATGACCAGACGTATATTCGAGCAGCTAAAATGGTGTTTAATTTTTGAATGCCTAAACTGCTGTTAATAATCTCAAAACAAAAGTGTGGGATAATTTGTTTTTGCCCTTTCAAAACGCCTATAAGATGAGCTTTGATGTCGCGTGTCTCACAAATTCAGAAAATTCCATTTGTGCAAAATTCTATCGCATGCAACTCACCTCACTGCCTCTTTCAACGCTTCCTCGTGGTCATCGTAGCATTCTGACCTGGCGACTGTCCATACACTTTCACTGTGACGCAGCGTGCCAAACGCAAACAATTTTTATTACCCGTCGCCAGAAATGCAAACAAAAGAACTCACAACTTGGCAGGCTTAGCTGACCGACTTTTTTCTATTTATACAAAATTATCTTGATTTTCTCCTTCTGTTTTGCTTACATCCTTCTTGCGTTCCTATCGTGAGCCACGTCACATATTTTACGCTCTTTACATTTTTCATGCGAAGTTGAGATTTTTTGTGAGTTTAATTTTTCGCTATGGCCGTTCTTACACCAAATATTGGCTGTGACTCCAGTTATTTTCCAGCCACGCCGCGTAGTTCACTGCTTCATAAATTTTGGCGTCCTCTATTAGTGCCAGGCGTCGTTGCTTTAAGTTCCTCGACTTTGACTTTGCGCCCGTTTTTTGTGGCAGACTTAAATTGATAAAGTGTAGTACAGCATGTTGGTAATATTTTTTCATGGCCTAGCGCACAGCAACAAATGAAATAAAACAAGTAGGCACAACCGGCGTCGGACTTCCTGCATTGGCACAAAGACAGTTGTGTAGTTGTTTGTTCACTTTTCACTTTTAAAAGAAAATTTCAATAAATCTGCATATAATTTCTATTAATTTTTCCCTTTTATGTGCTCAGACTGTTTACTTTGCAAACTTGTATCTATTTTCAATATTTGTCTTATCGCAAAGTAAAACCGTGTCTTCTTAAAATACGAATATGAGTCCTATGGAATATGGTGTATTATGAAACATCTAAATATACTTAATTTTTGGAATCATATTTACAAAAAACTGACAAAAGTACTGGATACTATTGGCGTTTGATGTGTAAACAGCTGAGTAAGATTCAGTGAAATAAGGTGATGTTAGATAGGTAGGTAGGTAGGTAGGAGTGGCTGCCACTGATAACCAGCGACACACTTAGGCCATTACATAGAGGCCCGTTGTGATACCACCGTCTAAACTCTCACCCCCCTTGCTGAACGATTGCTGAGTTCTTGACGAATCTTGTCAAGCATCTTGGGTCTATTTCACTTAATTCGCCGAGGTCCCCAAAAAGAGGTGCCCCCTAGAAAATGTAGCCTGCTTCTCGCTAGCGCTGGACATATGCATAAAAGGTGTAGAACTGTTTCTTCCTCTTCATAATTTTTGCAGCTTCTACAGCATCTGCGGAAAGGTACTCCGAGACGCGCCGCATGGTTACCTATGAGGCAGTGCCCTGTCAGGACGCCAATTACTTTGGATATTTCATCCCTTCTTAAAAATGCAGGCAACGCGACCGTTTACGATCCCATCTGGGCCATGTCTGCCTAGAGATCCTACAGATTGTAATTTGTACCCAGCTTTCATTTGAACTAGCTGAACGTATTCTTTTAAAAGGGCATACCAACGCGTTCTTTACCGGGAAGAATCTGCTTGGTTGTTCCCTCCGTTGCAAGTTCCTCCGCCATACATATATTCCTCGATATTCCTGTGGCCCGGAACCCAAAAGAGGTTTAGCCTGTTCTGCTTAGCCATCTCCTGCAGAGATCGGCGGTAATCCAGTACAATCTTTGATTTGATCGCAGACGAGCTAACAGCTTTAATTGCCGCTCGACTGTCACTAAAAATTAAAATGTCCTTGTCCTTTACAGTGGTTTGTATCATTTCCATAGCTTCCCTTACAGCTGAGACCTCAGCTTGAAAAACACTACAGTGGTCCGGTAACCGAAAAGAGCAACTCTGAGATAGGTCCTGCGAGAAGACCGCTCCTCCTACCCTGCCATTCAGCTTCGAACCATCCGTAAATACCGTAAGACTTCCAGGCGGAGCGTGGAAGTTTCTGAACCACTCCTCTCTGCCTGGGATCCTCATCGCGGATTTTCTGTCCGGGACCACAGTATCAACACAGCGATCCGTGTATTACGGAAGAAAGTTATAATACAATATAAGTTTCTATCATACAATATCACACACTATATATAGTTTTTCTCCTTAAGTGAGCGATACTAGGAATAAGTGGGAACAAATCTGAATTTTTAGCGTTTGAATAATATATGAATTAATTTCCGTGCCCAAGAAAAAAATGTGAGATTTTATGCAAAAGGGCGCGATCACATAGACTGAAGGTTTTACTATACCACATGTCTCTGTAAGTAATTCTGTTAAATTATTGAAATTTGATAGAGAGATTTTTACGTAAAATGAAATCCACACTCATAAAAATTTAAAGTTAGTTTCATAGATGAATTGACGCATGTTAAATTTCCTTCGGAAGACAAAATTGAAGAAATTAAACAAATTTAATAAAAGTAATTAAGGATATACTTAAAACAAATATAAAATCGTATTAAAAAGTCAACGGTAATTTCGGAGATTTTTATTTAATTATATCTACAGTCTTATAGCATAAGAAAACATTTTCTAATTTTCAGTATTTTACAATAATGACGAAACTACCACAGGGAGTGGTACTGAAAAGCGTAGGTCATATGTTAATAATAAAGTAAATTTTAATAGATAGATAGTCGCCCAGAAGATCCTTAAATATTAAACATTAAATATTTAAACTTCCAAAAAAAAAATTAAAACATGGATCCGTATCGTTTTTGTAATAAAAATAATTGAACATAGTTTCACATAAGATTTAAAAAAATTAAATACAAACAAAAAGCCTCCATTTACCGTTTTTGGGAAGTGTACGACAATTTTTATTTATATTTTTTTGAAACATTTATACCAAAAATTTCACATGCTATACATTTTGTTCGCATACAAACCAATAATGATCTTCGAGAACATGTTGCCCTATAAATTATTAAAAAAAAAAACAATAGATTAAATGAATTATATACACACATAAATGTTAGAGAATTTCTCTGTAAAGTTGTATTTAAATATAAAAAGCAATTAAGCCGATATAAAAATAATATAAAAACGCAATACATGTTCAATTTAATAGCAGGTTATTTTATTTTTAGGAAGTAGAAACATTTTATATATTTTCAATATTGCATGCTGGTAGTTTTAGTGTTTACTTGTGCTCGTATGCAAATGAGTGTCGTAATGCAAATGTCGTTTGTAGATAAATTCGCAGAATCAGAAATTACCGCAGCTTTGTGCATTATTAAATAAAAAGCAGTTCGATAAGTTTTTTATGACAATTTTCAAATATTAAGCTTACATGCGAATTTTTGCTATTGCTATTGCTATAATAGAATTTTAGTTATTTCCGTTGCTCACGCGATGCATAGTTTTTTAGATTTATTATTTGAAAAGTTTTTTTCTTAAATACTTTTATAATGCCTTTTGATAAGTACGAGTATTTGTAATAATTTCCCTTTGTTCTTTCTTTTTTGCCATAAACGAATTCTGATAGTACACTGACGGCAAAAATAATAGAAATGCCAGCCATTTTTTTTTTAACAAGTTTACCCTTAAATATTATCATTAAGTTCATTCTCTCACAAAATCTGCATTAACCCAATTTTTTACTTACTATAAAACTAGAAATCTTGGCGAACTTCGTTCTGTCCAAATTTATAAGAATTAAATGAATTACTTTTTGAATTCTGATGTATTTAATGAGGAAAATGAAACTGCCACCTAAATTTCGCATCCGTTTTTGTAGCTTCCAACTTTACTTTTCTTTATACTTATGCAGCTTTTTCAATTTAAAAATTCAACTATGATGATGGAGCTTTTCAAAGCTAAATATAACATTTTTTTTATAACAACAAATCAAATTCAACAAAGTCACAATCCAACTAATTTGTGCATTAAACTACAGATGTGCATACATGTTTTCAAAAATCACAAACATATTTACACTCAGCAACATAATTCCATTCACACACTTTCTTCAACAATGGCAACCAAAATCGGTGTTAACCAAATGCTCACTCGCTCGGTTAATAGACTGATGCAAAGAGACGACAGTCGGTCGCACGTTTGGTGAGCAGTCTCAATGGCAGACTTTGTTTGCTGAAAAATAAAATCCGAAAAACCCGCAATGGTAATGTAGTACTATATAGTATATCAGAGGGACAAATTGAACAAAATTGGTTACAATAATAACGAAAAGAAACACAAATATGTCGGCCAAAATCAGCATTACTGTGCAAATGTGTGAAGTGTATTTGAAAATCGGAGGGCACCGAAGGAAGCAATAGGGTGGAGGGGAGTCTATGCAGATGAGCAACTTTTTTGCTTTGGTTTTATTTTGCTTAAAAATTAAATGACTGGGACTGAAATTACTTTTGCTGAAAACAGCGTCAATAATTTTCACAACTGGTTTTTCACTGAATTGGAAAAATTTACATATTTCTTTTTAAATTAAATTTTTTCTTTAATTAGCTCAAATTTTATTAGATTAACTTAACAAATTATGTGTGCTCATTTGTTTTTAGTTCCTTCGCTCAGCGATACCATTTTAATCAAATATTTTTTTATGTTTTTACACAAAAAGCCAAATTTCGCTGATATTTTTTCCATATTCTAATTTTTATAAAAAATTCGACGCAGAACTTTCGTTATTTTTATGGTAACTGTCAATTGATGCGCAACACGAATTGGTAAACGTTTAGATCGATTCACTGACTGACTGTTTGATTGATTGATGGGCTACATATTGACATAATTTTGTAAGTGATGAAATATTATCGCCAGCAGAAAGTTGGCGTAGGAAAAATCATTTCAAAAGAAAGCAAAAATTAAACACAGACAAAATAAATTTGCAGTTCAATCGGCGAGTTTTGGAAGTATGTGAATTACAAAAATATGTCCATTTTCAGTGAATACTGCATTTCTGCTTTCCAAAAACAATGTCATGTAGATACAATATATACAGATTTCTCGAAGGCGTTCGACAAAGTATCACACTAAGGTTCAGTTTAATGTCCCATATAAGAATCTCAGGCATTTTGAAACCTTACATATGTATTGATTTCTTCAGAACCAATTATGGACTGAATGCCCCTATTTCTAGGGCATGTTCTGATTTAAATTCGCTCTTCAGTTATTTTGATGCTGATTTCACGTTGCCGTATACCATACTATTAAACCATCTTAGATAATTTTTCTTTTAAAATTACTTTTGTATGCCAATTATTTTTACCTATACTCTATTAGAATTTGCAATTTAAAGGCGTAATATACATATTTACATGTATCAGTGAGTGCGTAACTTACTATAGAATTTTTCTGTACTTCCAGTCTGAAAGATTTTTTGTAATCATAGACCTAATAAAGAATGAAATGAAATAAAATGAAATAGTCTCAAAGTATGAATGAATTTTTAAACTTTCTTTAACTATGTATATATTAGCCCAAAAAATTGACAATTTTTCTCCTTTTAGTGTATTTCTTATATTTGTCCATTAAAATTAGGTTCATTCCAGAATTTTATTCTTTTTACAAATTTTATAATAATTCAATAAACTTAAAAAATTAGAAATAGTAAACAAATTTTGTAGGTCATAAAATTTTATTACGGCAAAGTGCAAGTTTGAAGTCGTTTGAATTTACCGCTGAATTTTGAGAATTTTTTTTTGTCGAGTTAGTTCGGTTTGTTTTGCACGATTAATTGTTTTGACTTAAACGTTAGATGAAAGCAAATTCGGCGAAAAAATCTCAAAACTCTGTAGTAAGCTTTAACGATAAAAAGTCATAAAAATCATAAAAAATTCAAATTTTCATATTTTATTTCTAACATCAGTTGAAGAATTATGCAGTTCGATACAAAGATATATGAATTAATTTCCGTGTCCCAGAAAAATATGTAAGATTTTATGCAAAAGGGCGTGACAAATTCTGTTAAATTATTGAAATTTGATATAGAGATTTGTATGTAAAATTAAACCAACACTCATAAAAATATAAAGTTAGCTTCTTAGATGAATTGGCGTACATTACATTTATAAAAGACATTGTCACCTGTTTAAGGATTGAATTTAGATTAACTCATGAGTTGAATGAAATATTAAGATATGAATGTCAAACAAAAGATATTTGGAAAAACTTAATATCAAAAATAATAAACTGTTTAATAAAAATTTAAATAATAAATATTAAATGAATTTTTTAAATATGGACGTTTAATTGAAATGTGTTTACTTTAAACATATTTGAAGTATTTGTGGTGGATTAGTAATATTTCGTATGCAGATAAGTGAAATAAATTTAAAAATAATGGAGAAAAAAGTAAAATTTTTAATATTGCATACTCTTGATGTGTTTGTCGTAGAGTACTGAAATTTAGAATGGAGATATTTATATTTATAAAGTTTGGCACGTTCCATGAAAATTAAATTTTTCAAATCATAGTGGATCTTTGTTATTAAAGCCTTGCTGTTATCGTTTAATTTGAAATAAAAAGCGATGATTCCAATGGTACGCTGATCAAAAGTCTGCAGTTCCCAACTCGTTTGATTTTTAAAAATCAGGAAAACGAAGCATTTTCCATGGTATTAAAAAATTCCTAAAAATCTAACGTGTTCAATTTAAATTGATGAAAAACGTAAAGAGAAATTGGCGAATGTCACTGGTAATTACTATGGAAAAACTTAAAGTAGTTATATACTAGTAGTTATGTAACCACCGATAGTCGGGTGGGCATGACTCAGCAAATTTACCAAAATTCAAGGTACTCCGATGTATCAATTTAAGATATGATTATCTTATATATAAAAATCTAAAGCTATTTCGTTATATCCGCCCAGAACGATCGAACCACAGCAAGGAAAAACGTGAAAATTTGCACCGTTATTCATTTATTCCTGCAAAAGGTCCTAACGGAGGCCATTTTTAAAGTTATAGGTAAGGCAGGGTTCTAATTTACATGGCGATTTAAGTAGACTTTTTAAGTTGTGTTTGTCTTTTTCCATGGAAATCGAGTTATATCTAAAAATCATATTTGTAGTCATATTCTACATGCATATGCATTGGCAAGGGGAAGAAAATATCTCTGCGAAAAATTTATCAGATAGGAGGCGCTGGAGTCGAGTTATTTATAAAAGTCGTGATTCTGAACCGATTTTGTTGAAATTTATGTTGTATTCTACTTGCATGATTAAAAATGGGTTTGCGAAAAATGATGTTGATCCATAGCGCTGGAGTCGCGATATACAGAAAAATATGCATCTTAACTGCGACGACAAAATATTGCTTTTATATTCATCAAAGCTGCATTTTTAACTAGTTAAATCTCTACAGATATAAAGAAAAATACGTACAACAGAGTTCAGAAAGTCTTCAAGTATTATATATAAACCTGCACATATACAAGAAATTTCATAAAAATATTCAAAGTTTACTTTTGTTGTACTTTGTATTTTTAAACGCAATCTCTCGTTTACTGAAACAAAAATACTTAAAACTTTTTTGTTTCTCAACCAGAAAATAGAAAGTCAGAATTATGAACAAAATCGCATACAGACATCTAGTTTCATATCTGCAAGAAAAAGGAGCGAAAAAATATACGAAATAATTCAAGTTTAATAACAAATATATATGTATATAATATCATATATAATTTTGGCACGTATACTATATAGCTCAGTATTTGGCCGAGCTTTTCCTACCATTTGTGGTGTGCGTCTTTATATTATACCACAAATGGAGGGACCTACTGTGACGACTCCGAACGGCAGATGTATTTAATGAGAAGCTTTTTCATGGCAGAAATACCCTCGGAGGTTTGCCATTGCCTGCCGAGGGGTGACCGCTATTAGCAAAATCTTTTTCTATTATTAAGATTTTGCTTCCCCTGCCTGAGATTCGAACCTCGAACTCACCGGCATATCAAGTTATAGCAAAATAGCTCATACGCCGTGTACTACCCCAAAATAATATTTAATGAATAACCAGCGAGAAATACACTAATGACCCCACAAATAAACAATAAAGTTGCACGAGGCATAACAACCTATGCCAACATGCGTTTGCTTGCATGTACACACATAGACATGTATCGACTTAACAACGCAAATGTTTCGAGTCTAAGAGAAATCCATTAGACAACGAAATCTGCGTATCTGTTTATTTAAGCAACAACGCCAAAAAGTACTTATACTCGTTCAATTAAATGTACTCGTATATGTGCAAGTACTCGTACATATATTTGTAAATTTTTGTATGCAACTGACAGCAACCTGACTAACGTGAAGGCATTTGGCAAATCGTTTCTGCCATAACTCAAAGCCGCCGCCTAGTGCAGCGTAGCACTGGCACGATTTTACACTTTGCTTTAGAGTTTTTGTTGGTTTAGTCTTTGTTAAATGAATGTAGTTGTTTTGTGGCTGCGATTGGCTGTGCCGAAATTTACATTTTTCGTGCACGTTCCGTTTTGACGTTGTAACGCAGAGGCAGAGATTCCGCATACGCCCTGTCGCACCAATCGTTTTTTTTTGGTTTCTTCTTTTCTTTCTTTTTCTGTACGCTCTGCACTTCTTAGAAGGTGAGAGCGCATTTATTTGATGGCCCCTGCTATATATATTTACGTGATTTGAATATTAGTTGTAGATAAACTGTTCAAAGATTATTGACACTGAAACCTGAGCTACTCTGTGGCCTCATTATGATTTTCCTCTAAATATTTATTTATCAAACGAGTAGATACAAAGCAGATGACGAGAAATATTGCGTATATCAGTATAGTTTTTTAGGGAACACTTTTTTATTTTTAAAAGCATTGCATGGAATGAGATAGTTTATGTATAAATGCTCTTTTAGAGCTAACTTCAATAAAAGTTTTTCTTTATGAAAAATATTTGGCAATTTTTTCACTTACATAATTTTATTTAGTTTTTTCTATTAAAATACAATTTTTTCCTTAACAAAAAGTTTATAAACTGATGTTTGAAACTTATAAAAATATAAGATATTTAACAAATTTTCATTTGCGGCATTAAGAACTCACAACTACCTCGGGCAAATAAATCTTAAAAAACTGCTGTGATTTTTTGAGACTTCAAGCTTGCACTGGCATTTTGTGAATCATTAGAAAACATTTAAGATTTTGATGAAAATTTGGCTTTAATGCTCATAAACAAATAAATCTAAATAGTTTTGTAGAAATGACAACAGCTCATGCAGCGTAGCCTAAGCACAACACGTTCAGATGTCGTCCAAGCGTGCGTGGTATCGAAGGTTCGACATCCGTGGAAGCCAAGAAGAAAGAAGTTTGATGAGGGTATGTTTTTTTCTTGCAGTAAAGTTCTTCTTACAGATAATTAAAAAAACTCGCATGAAGCCATAGAATACCACAATATGTACTACCGACTTCTCTATTTTTTTTTTTTTTTGTGAAATTTTTAGTCAATGCTCCGACCCGAACGTCCGAAGAATTCCGATATCATCAACAGACATTAGTAATGTACTTGCTTATGTCGAGTATTTTCTCACAAAATTTCAAGTCAAGGCTTTAAATAGTTTAAAAAATATATCCCAATAGTCGAACAAATAGTTTAGCAATGTGGTAAATATGAGATCGCAACCGGTCGCCCCAGTAATTTAAGTGGAAAGTGGTTAATTATTATCGACCAGTTTTAATATAAATTACAAAATATTTCAATTGATTTTTAGTCACATAAAATTTTTATCTAAACAAATATCATCCAAATTTCAAGCTAAGAAATAATTAAACCACTCAAGAGCATGCAATTTTTTCTAATGACGGTACTGTCGTTCGGAGTAGGCACAAAACTGTAAATACCTCCATTTGTGGTATAACAAAAAGACGCACACCACAAACGGTAGGAGAAGCTCGACCAAACACTAAGCTATATAGTGATGGTGCCAAGTTATTATTATTATTAATAATAAGCAAATTTATAGGGGCTAAATACCACCGTTGATTATTGATATTATTTTTACAGACTTTACTCCGCAATGTTCGTTCTTGTTATTATACTAAAATTTTATAGGCTAATAAGCTACATGCACAACAAAATTAATATAACTGGCGTTTAACGCACTTTTTAAATTTATAACCTTGTCCACGGTGTGTTGCTATAAGGCCATCGGTGATAAAGCCATAATGGCTTTATTTCACATTTAAATGTGAAATAGTGCCATATTTTTGATATGGTATTATTTCCAAACATATTTGGGCAATAAAGTAATTATGGCTTTATTTCGTTTTTTTCATTTTAAGGAATTGGAATTTTAAAATAGTTATGGCTTTGTTTCTCATTTTTAAAAATTTACTCTTATACGAGCATTTTTGATTATAATTTTTATATTTCACAAATGTTTGCATCCCACAATAACGTCACTGGTAATAACGTCACTGTGATTTTATTTCGAATTGGAATGTAAATTAAGGCACGGGACATTATTTCCAATTGAAATGGAAATAAAAACACATTAAAATGGACTGTAAATGAGAAATAAAGTCACTTTTTAATTTCGTACTGGTAACGCTACTACTGTAACACATATTTAAGGTGGCGTTGTTGGTCCGAAGGTCTACGGCATGCGGCCTCCGACCCACGAACAAATTTAGGACTTTAACCCTTACCAATCAGAATTCTCAGGACGGCACAGCGCGGGGACGGGCGCACTGCGTGCGGCGGAACGCAATAGAGAGTAATCACAGACCCGCCAAACTATCCTAATATACTCACATTTTTTTATAAACTATTGAAAGCGAAATAATGCTGCCTCTTTAAATTTCTTGCAGTTATCGTCAAATATAGCACGGACGGATGACCTCTTCAATGGAGGTTCTTTTACTTCATTTTTATATTATTCATAATTTCAAACTTCTTCAGAATTTCATTTTGTGGACCATGATTATGCACTTTACTTTTGTTCACTTTACGGCAATATTTGTTACTTTTTTGCTCTTGTTGAGAAATAAAGCCATATGGCTTTATTACCGATGGTCTTATAACACCCCACCCTTGTCCGCTCTGCCTGACTGCTTTCTCATTATTCCCACCAAAATTTGAGTGGGCACTTCCAAATGCATCCATAAGTGCTGGCTACTATTCGCTAGACCAAAAATACGAACTGCTTAATGTGATATTACAAAACCCATTAAAATAATTATAAAGCAATCTAATTATGACATAAACTTTGCTTTTATTCAAATTTAATTAATTTCAAATTAATGTACGAGTACTCTTTATGAACTAACAAGAACTACCATGATCAGAACGTCAAACTTTGCACAATACTAAGCCAAAACTCAATTTCAAAATGGTGAAAATTAAATAAAAGAAAAATTTATTGTACAGAGTCTTATCGGTATCTGTGCTATAATTATTTCGTTGGATATACTTATCAAAGGTGTTTAACATGAAAAGATAAATTCTTACATACATATTTACACATCAGCAAAATAATGCTTCATACTTTCAGATAAGTTTGAGGACTTTCATTGCAACTAACTATTATTGCGCGTTGAAGTGAGGATTGCTAAAATGGTATATGTTGTAAGAAGAACCAATTTTTTAAAGTAGTTTTGAGCAAATGTCATAAAGCGATTAAAGATTCAGTTAAAATGAAAGGAGCAAATTAAAAAAAAAATGTTGTGAAATTTTTGTAATATTATTTAATATATTTGATTTGTCGATATATATATAATATAATTTTGGCGCGTACACTATATAGCTCAGTGTTTGGCCGAGCTTCTCCTACTATTTGTGGTGTGCGTCTTTATATTATACCAAAAATGGAGGGACCTACTGTTTTGTGCCGACTCCGAACGGCAGATGTATTTAATGAGAAGCCTTTTCATGGCAGAAATACCCTCGGAGGTTTGCCATTGCCTGCCGAGGGGTGACCGCTATTAGAAAAAACTTTTTCTATGATTAAGATTTTGTTTGCCCTGACTGAGATTCGAACCTCGAACTCACCGGCATATCAAGTTATAGCGCGCACCGCTACCAACTCGACCACAGCGGCCACAATTTGTCGATATACTCGTATTTAAAATCACTTATAATTCTGATAAAAAACGCATGTCTTATATCACACAGAAAAAAAACAAAGCATACAACACACATGGGTCATTGATGGGACCATTGAAACTTTTAACAAACCACATTTTAATACAAACATATCAATGCACTAGTCATTGAAATTCGTGATTTTGCCAACCGGTGAGCTTGACTACCATCAATCCACAATAAAGTTTGCAAACAAAGAATAAAGTTGAATGGAATTGATTTTTTATTTATTTATTTTTGCTGAGTACATTTGCAGTGAACACTTTTTAAACATGCATTGGAACTTTTAAAGTTATTTATAACATTTTGTGAAATTGGTTTGAAATAAAACTTCGAGTAATGGAATATACTACACTCTCTTGATGTAATACTGTGTAACTCTTAGTATAGAAACCAAGTAAAATATTACGAACGAACATGATAATTGCATTAGAAAGCAAGCTAAAGATGACCGATGAAGTGCAAAAGGAAGCTGTTATTCTAAAATCAAAATGGCGACGGATAACATTCGACGGAAACCGCCCCGACTGTAAGGGTTTACCCAGTTGTAGAAGTCATAGTCAAAGTTTAGTTACGTTATGTTACGTTTACGTTGCAGTATGTCATGTTTATATAGTAACATTTTGCTACTTTATCTTATATAAGGTTGTAATATGTCATGTTATGTTGTGTTATGTTTGGTGAGTTCTGCTATTTTATGTGATGTTATCCTGTTTTATTAATATAATATGTTATATAACGTTACGTAATCTTGTGTTATATGTTATGACATGATTTGTTTTGTTGTATTGTGCTTTGCTATGTTGTGCTATGTTATATCATGAATGCTAAGGTATCTAATGACATGTTATTTTATATTGTGCTTTACTTGTAGTGTTTTGCTATGTTATGTCTGGTTTTGTTATTTTACATTATATAATAATATGTTCCGTAATAAATTGTTGTGCTATATTGTGTTAAACTATGTTGTGCAATGCCACATGACACTAAATAGCGTAATGGTTTGTAAAGCTGTGCTGTTGCATGTTATGTTATGTTTATCATGTCTTTTAGCGACGGTAGTAATTGAGATTCGGTAGTGAATAGAATATTGAACATGGCTAACGTGACAAAAATGATGCCGACGGTAATGGTGTATAAGGAAATAGTTGGAGACTGAGAAAAGTGCTTCTTCTTCTCATCATAACAGATTTCACCTAACCTAAACTCATTACATCTAAACATGCCACATTTAAACTCCTCTCATATACGCCCCACACCTGAATTCTCCAAAGCTAACATATTTTAATCTCACTGCACCTCACTTTACCTCAATTCATTTCACCTTACCTTATCTTCCCATACCTCAGCTCAACTCACTTGATCTCATCTTATCACGTCAAGTAAAGCAAATCAAATTAAATCGATTACTTAAACTATCAAATTATTAATAATATCAAATTTCATACCCCTAGTTTCGAAGTTGCGAAAACACGTGAGCACTTATATGAAACGTATGCTGACTTATAGAGTAAATGATCGAGTTAATTTTTTTACAATAATTGACAAATTTTTTGAGCTCGAGGCCAGTTTATAGAAGATTTTATTGGAAAAATAACAACAGTTTTTAAAATGGTAGAAGCTATAACTTGTTATTTTTCCAATTAAATCTTCTATAAACTGGCCTCGTGCTCAAAAAAAATTTGTCAATTATTAAAATCAATAAGGCCGAAAAACAACTAAAAATTTTTTACAATAAATAAATTTTTCAATCAAAAGTCCAGAGCAATTTTTAACATTTTCTAGATCCAAGTCGGTGCAACATTTCATATGGAAATTAAAATGTGTTGTTGTAACGTAAAAAAATACAGTAAGAATTTTGGTGCAGTAATATATGTATAGTCCTAGGCCGATAATAAAGTTGGGTGGCGTCAACAAATTTTCGATCTATATTTCGCCCTCTAATGCATTGCGACCAAAAGTTAACTTTGTAGTGTTTTTTCGGATCCCTCTTCAAACATCATTTTATGTTTTGCAATGTCTTTCGTGGGTATCTCGAACTGTGATATTCCTTTCCACATTAAGAAAATAAAGCTTTTTAATTGACGACTTTTCATAATTTTTTAACTTTTCGCAGTTCGCGAGCAACTATTGTAGCTCTCAAAATCGCATTTCTTCGGCAACTACACCAATTATAATTTTTATAGTAATTATCTGCATTTTTTTTAACCATTTCAACTTTTAAACAAATTGGTATATTTTGCTTTTCTTTGTGATTTTAGCTTTGCATCCTTAACTTTTGGCTTTCGCTTTGAGCTGCAGTAATTAACGCTATGCACTTGCCGTACAAGCTCCTTTACCAAAACGAGTACATACATATGTTGTTGACTTTTTCTTAAGCAAGCTTTTTCTTTGTCAAAGATTTTAATATAGCTAAAAACGTTGTTTGTTGTTTTTGTTTATGCAGCCAAAGAGTAAGAGAGAAGCTTTTAGAGGGTTCTTTGCTTCGTATTTCTTTTTCGTTCTACCATTTTAATTTCTAGCAATTTTAATGCATCGTAATTGTTGCAAATGCAGTTTCTCTGCATGCTTCAAAGGTATGGATTTTTTGTGTTGTTTGTTTTTGATAGAATTTTTTAATTGTGCTTTGACTACTTGTAGCGCTTTGAATAACTTAAGTATAAATTCTACACCTGGGCCTTAATAATGACGGAGAAAGGTTAAATTATATGTGTACGTTGTAAGAAATATAATAATAATCACATTGCGGCTGAAAAAAAAAAATTTAACTAGAGCAAATAGTTTTGCAAGTAATCGTTATCGAAAACGGAAGCTTTTAAGTGTTTGCACAACTATATTTTTATCTAAATATTTTCCATTCCCGAAAAAATATTTGTATTTTCTTTTATTTGTTTCTGAGAAAAAAATTTAAAAAGCTTAAAAAAAAATTAGTATGATAATCCTTTATATTGATACTTTCTTCTAAGAATTAACCATATTTTTCATCTCAAATTCAATTTTAGTATGCAGTTTCCTCCATCTAAAGCAAAACCGCAATTTGTTTCAGTAAAAAAATTGTTAAAAATCTATGAAAATTTGTAGTTACTTGAAACTGCCATTTTGTTATACTAAAATTTTCTGAGCTACAAAACTACATATCCAAAAATGATTTACTCAACATACCCTTTCAGAATTATGGGGTCGCTATTCTGTTCCATTCAAAAAGTCTTCATATGTTGGACAGTGTTATTAGTAATTTACAAAAAAAAAAAAATGTTGGCGAAAACCATTTAAGTTTTTCTGAAATCATTTGTTTTTGAATTGAATTTTTCGAAATTACTTAGTCAAACTTTAGGTATTTATTAGTTTCATTTGTATGTCAAAAGGTGTATACATTTTATTTCCTCTTAAAGGCTTTAGCTCTAAAAAGGTAGGATAACCGATACATCTTAAAAAGAGAAATATTTTTTTCGACGCATTTCTTTATGCAAACAAATGAGCGCATATTCATCACACATTCTTAAAAAAGCTTTTATGAAAATGAAAACAATATATTACATACACATTTCAATGGAGAAGTCGAAATTGAAAACAAAAATTTAAAATTTGCTCCTCATACTGTGAAAGTGGCAAAGTTTCGGTTTTCTATAATCCATTTTAAACAAATGTACAAATTACAAAAAAAAATATTGGAAAAAAAAATGGGTAGCTATTTATTTTACAATGAATTATGAGAATTTAGCGCAATTTACTGAAATTACCAGCGATTTTGATGCATACCAAACTAAATGGGCTACACGTGTCGGCAAAGGGAAACATAAAAAAGGCTGCCCAAGTACACAAAAATGAAGTTTGATTTCGAGTGTGAGCATTCGATTCTTCTACTTTAAGCAAAAGCACTAACTTTATACAACTTCTTCGCCATTCATGTGGGTTTACAAATAATTTACTTTATTTTAATTTGCGTTGCTTTTGCAGCTTTTTCCTTTTTTGAGGGCGTTTGAAATGCACTACGCGATATTTTTTCAAACTGTTTGCCTCTTTTTTGTATCGCTTCTTTTTCGGCACAATTTTTCATGGTTTCCCAAAGTAGCGATTTTTTTCAACCTTTTCCTAGCATGAATATTTTTTATTTGGTATTTTTAGCTCATAACTTTTTCATTTACATTTTTATTCTTCGCATCATTTACTCTTACTATTTTCTTTGCTATTCTCTAAACAGGCTCTGTTATTCTTTAGTGTTTTTTTTATTTTGGCTTGAAATGTGTAATTTTGTGGGCAATACGTTAGCCACCTATTATTCCTATTATATGCATGGTTTATATTTATATTATGGGTTTTTGAAAGTGAAGAATTAAGTGTAAGTTAAAGAAAAAAGAAACAAAAGATTACAGAGAGATTAATTGAAACAACATAATTTTCTTATTAATTTTAAGGTGCATTAAATTTAAAAAAATATCGCAATTTACTTTAAATATTTTTCGTTGGTTAAAACTTATAAACATACATTTTATTTCCTGTTAGAGCCTTTACTGGTCATTTGATCTTTTGACCCAAAAGCTTGTAGCAGCAAAATTGCTAACTTATAATACGAAATTCAATATAGCTCATTTCTTGCAAAAGTAATTTAACATAATAGTTCAAAATTTTTGACAAATTTTTTCCGCATTTAATTCTATACATAATGGATTTTTTTTATCGCAATGATATTGCCCCGATTGTGTTTTTAGCTCTTTTGAGGCGTTGCGTACCAATTTTCCACATTTCTACAAACAAAGCCATATTTCAGGAAGACAGTCTTTTTCGAGAATAGTAAACGCCATTAGGCTGAAGGTAGAGAAGGCCGTTGTGAAACAACTAGCGTAAGCCATGGATTCCTACCCATCCCTGTAAAAACTGAACTACCCCGTTCGCTTGATGTAGACAAGAAAATTAAGAATGTTCGCAGAGTTCAGGTCGGTTAAGCAGTCCAAGAAGCAATTTGTGAAGAATTGGTTGCTCGTCTTGGCTAGACGGGCAGTGGCAGATATAGTAATCGTAACTCTCCACCCCTTCCTCGTTCTTACAGCTGCATCAAGTCAATTGTATATAAAACTAGTCCGTTACTGAAAATATGATAAATCACTTAAAAACAAATTAAATCATCAAAAAAAGGGACCTTATCAAATTTCCATTCTGTAACCTTTTCGGTTATTTTCCTATTTAATACCAATTAAGTTTCAGTTACACTCTATTATAAGCCCATTTCTATATGTGTTTTCATTTTTTTCGCAATGAATTATTTATAAATTGTTGTCAATGTATTCTGCCATGTTTACTGAATTGTGTTTCCTTATCTACAAATAATTTGAGTTAATCGGCTATTCACAAGTTTTCTGCTAAGACATTACATACATTTCTTTATTTACAATTCGTCGAGTGACAGTGTCTAAAAAAATGCATGCACTTCACTGGACAGCAAAAATTCTACCACGATAAATATTAAAAAATTCAAGAAAGTAGAAATAACAGCAACAAAAAGTAAAGAAACTGTCAAAACTTACTTACCCACATTGCTGTCAAAATGCAAAGACATTATAGTCGTGCTCAGTAGCATTCCCTCACTTCATGAACCACTCCCGCCACTTTCACTTAACGTTCTCGATTTCCACGCTTGGCACCTTTGTAGACTTGTTGACTGGGTTGTGAACCATAGCTAAAAGTCAAGTGAAATGGAAAATTATTTTCAAAGTCGAAAATTTTGTATGCTGTCTGCATATATCCTTACACACACAAACATACATATTTGTGTATATAATGCAAGCTTTGACTTGAAAATAGTGTGGGTGTTAACTGCTGGCAGAGTCGTATGCTTTTAGGCTAAAGCCAGGCGGAAAGAGACGTCAGAGTTTCAACACTTACTTTTAAACTAACTCTGGCATGTACAAAAATGGAAACAAAAAAATTTTTAAAAATTCAAGTCAACGACTTTGTAAGTACTATTTTTACTTAAATGTTTCGGAAGATATAATACAAAAAATTTTGTTGTTTTCAAATATTGCACGAGTGCATTCATACATATGCAATACTTTTCCCGACCATAACGCTAACATATTTCGACAATTCTCACTTTTTTTCCACTTAACGCTATTTAATTTCGAATGTCGTGTTAATTTTGACATCAGAACAAGGTCGAGTGGTTAGCGGTGCGTGATATAACTCGATATGCCGCTGGGTTCAAGGTTCAAATCTCAGTCAGGCCAAACAAAATCTTAAGCATAGAAAAACCTCCGAGGGTATTTCTGTCATGAAAAAGCTTCTCATATAAATTCATCAGCCATTCGGTGCCGGCACAAAATTGTAGGTCCATCTATTTGTATTAGAATATAAAGACGCACACTACAAATGGTAGGAGAAGCTCGGCCAAACACTGAGCTATATAGTGTTAGTGCCAAATTATTATTTTTTATATGTTTGCTTGTTGTACAATAAAAAACAGAAAATGCAAATAATTTGACACTACAATGGTCACGAATTTTGTATGTGTTGTGGTAATTTTCTGTACATTATGCGCTGTCAAATGAGCATTTTAACGCAATTATTTTACATTTAATTAAAAACTGCCACTGATTGCGTATTTCAATTTTTTTTTGCACTACGCAAATATATGCGCAAAATATTGTAGTGAACATTTTTGCTTGTTTTCAAACCTACTAAAATATTGGGAAATATATTTGAATAAGCTTTGAGGAACAGCGCAGCCAAAACTTGAGTCGCACAAACCAAATACGAGAAGCGCACTTATAATGAATTTGATCAATTAATCACTTGACCATTGCTACCAAATTAAGTAAAACATTACCTAAAAAGCTTGATTTTAACCACATTCTGTCAAGCAACTTAGAGAGTTTTTTATTCTGAAATATGGATTGAGATAGAAGTTTTTCGCCAATGTGTATAAGTCTAAAGCCACTTTTAAGCGGGCATTCACAGAAAATAAGCTCAGAGATTTCCACACAAATTCGTTCGGTAGTCACATTTCGAGAAAATCGTAGCTCAGCCTGCTGAGGGTCATATTAACTCCATTGTGTGTCACATCTTTCGCAACATATTCAGCCGTTTCTCTCTTCTGCTAGTTTAACAACGAAATCATTCCTGAATGATTTTAGAGCACTTAATTTTTCTCCTGAAGTCACTATCCTAAGATCATTGCAACAAGCCGAGCGGTACAGTTTGACACAAACAAAGCGATAGGGCTATCCGAAAGTCTAACTATTATTACTATAATATTTGACCTGATTTGTGGCCTTGAAACCGTTGAAGCTCGAATTTAAAATAATTGAAAACTAGTTTGAATTCAGCCATGGAACCAACTCTGAAAAATTTCAAAAATCTTGTGTGACGTGATAATGGTAATTAGATCAAGAAAAAGGTCGAAATCTGGATCAAAGATAATAGTTTGGGAGTTAATCCAAATAAAACGGATCTAGTTCAGATCACTTGGTGTTTGTTATAGGTATTTGGACACTGTAACATACAAGTAAACGAAAAAAAACCCATAAGCTTGTAAGAAGGGGTACTTCTGCCTTACTTTTGCTTGACTAGAAGATGTAAAGTAACCCACTCACTTCTTGCATGCTTAATTAATTAATGAATTCTTCTAACTGAAGCACGTATCAAGTGGGAAAATCCAAAACATATAACAAAGCAAAGCACATATTGCCCACGCAGAAGTTGAGTTCATTACGTGAGCTTCTTTGAAAAGGTCGCAATTATCAAACGGATGGCAATTAGCACTGACCACTTGCTTATAGTGACCAAAAGTTTCTAAATTTGTGGATTCCGTAAACTAGATAAACTAGTTCAAAGAGGAGTAGGAGTTTGAGATCTTTGCGTTATCACAAACCACCAATATTAAAGGACTGAGTATGCTAACGGAAGCCTAACAGCCATGTCAATCTGATCTTACCTTTATTGGAGCTTCACTTTTCTCACTCAATACAAATGACTCTAATGAAGTCCTCCTGATACTAAGGCCCAAGACTCTTTGAATAAACACGAAAATCCGTTTTTTGGTTGTCAGGTAATTTCCGTGGCTCATAAATATTGCCCTAACTCTCCCAACCCGCCTTGTAGTCGATCAAGTCCACTCTTTTCTTGGCGCAAAATACATAAAATGAGTAATGTTTGTGAAGAACCAATAACGCGGTATGTCATTTACACTTCATTTTTCTACACACTCTTATCGCCTGTATTAATGTAAATACTTCCTTAATGTAAAAGCAGATAAAAAATTACCAGCTTATCGTCTCTCATTCATCGTTATTTCCTTGATAGCGATCTACGCTAAGTGAATTTCTATTGAATTTTTTTTTATGTCTGCTCTCTGCATTTGCCTTTCAATTCAAGGTGAACCCCGCTTCCATAACTGCTTACTATTAACTTATTTTACGCTGTCGAGAGGTACGCCTGTGCTCGCTCTCGTTTTGTGCTTTTGGCCATAAAACTGTGATGGTTGTCCGCCCGAGCAAAAAAAATCTGTCATTTTAAATTTCAATTTACAGCGTTATTATTTTTGTGCAATTTGAAATTGATTATTATCGAAGGCAAACAATTTCTTTACTTTGCTTTCTTTCATTTTTGCACAGTTGCGCACTCAAAACAATTGTTCAGTTTAAGTGAATTTTGCCTGAAAACACAGACAAATCGAAATTGGTTGCATACGTTTTTGTAAGGGACTGTCAATAAATTATTTTCTTATTGGAATGTCACACAAATTCGACCGCAGGTATGTCATGAAAATGACACGCGTGCTAAACTTATGACTACATTTTTTTTATGGAATATGTGTGGTTTTACCTTTTTGCTATATATTTGTATGCTTATAAATATACAAAACCTTAAGTACTATTAAGTGCACATCAATGGAATTGATTTTCAAAATAGGTTTCTGATTGAACTTCATAAGCACATAAAAAAAAGATAAAGAATTATTGCATTTATGTCAATAGTTCCAAAAAAAATACTTCAAGGCTCAAAGTTATCAGTATCAGGAATAGCATCTGAATACAACTAGATTTAATTATTAACTTAAAATTTGGAGGAAATCTAAAAAAATATTCGAAAAAAATTGAATCTTCAGACATCTAGATAAGGTCACTGTTAGTCAGTCAGCTGACAGCTGCATTATGTGCTAAATGGAAAAAGCAAATTTAGTGAATAATGCGAATATTTTCTGCTGTAAAAAAACAATACAAAAACGGAAAATACGAATGAAAATACTTCAAGTTTCATATTCTTAAGATGGCCAACGTACGATGTGGGTCGTTGCCAAGTGTTTACTTTTACACTTCCTTTATTTTGTACAGCAACACGTGTTATGTTTGTTGTTGTGTAGGAAAAATCAAATAAATGTGAGTATTATTGCGTGTATGAATGCACATAAACTTAGCTGGTAAGCAATATATCTTCGTCGCAAGTTTAGCCGGCCTGTTGCAAAATAAAAAAAAATATTATAAATTTTATACCAAAAAATTGTTTTCGAAAGCAAAAATCCAGCTCAAAAGCAGTTAGTGATTATTGCAAAAAAAAATTAGTTTTTCTTGTCAAAATAATATTGTTTTAAATGCAAAAATAATCGATGCTTTTAATTATTTATTTACATTAATTGCTTTTCTAACTTTTGATCATTCTTGTATCGTTTACGATCACTCGTCCTGATGAACCTAACTCTTGGTATGAATTTAGTTACAAGCGCAACAGCATTCGCCAATTGAACAATGACACCGACAAGTTGACATCGCACAAACTCCTGTTTGTTATTATCGTAGGTCAATGTGGTAGTTAGGATCATTGTCACACACGCAATATGTAAATTGAAAATGTACTCGTATGTAAAATCGAATGTACTCGTACGTATGAGTTTGAACAAGCCAATTGGAGCGCCTATAATTTTGAGTAGCTACTTAAAATCTAAATGAGTATTGGTTTTTATCGAATGAAAAACTAATGTGTATGGTTTCTATCATTTTTTAGCAACTGCAACATAATTTATCTTAAAATAGTTCAGAGCTTAAATCTTTCAAAAAATCACTTATATGTTAAAGATTACTGATTAAAACATTTCTTGTTTTAAGTACTATGAATAACAAAATTCTAGTTACTCTACACATACGAGTATTTTTTGCAATTTATTTTACTAACTTGCGTTACTTTATGCATTCGATTTATTTGTGAATATTCTTAGTGTACGATTAAAAAAGTTTTTCGAATACCTTAAGACTTTGTGGATAAAATTTCTTCTTGACCAAGCAGTTGTCACTCTAATATTACTCATACGCAGTGGTGGTATTCTTGTACATACTTCAGATAATGATTTCGTATTAGCAACGAAGAAAAAAAAAATTTTCTTAATGAACTTTCGATTTTCTTTGGCACATAGAGCAGTCCTTAGAGCGGAAGTTAGTGGTAATATCGCTCTGTATCGCTATGTATGTATATCGCAGGTCCATTTTAAGATAACTCACGGTATAGATGGCAAAAGACTTACCAAGCGCTTGTTATCCCGCTCTAACTACTGGTGGAGTGCAAATAAAACTTTATAAATAAGAATTGCTTAAATCATCAAATAAAATGTATTATTTTTAAACTAACTGACAATAATTTCATTCATTCTATGGATAATATTTCATAAATTGTAGTAAACAAAACCAAAAAGCTATTGACGAAAAAGTTAATTTTTATACAAAATTGAACGCCAATTGCTAGACTCCGTAGTTACAGAACTGTCAGTCGGAAAGGCATTTACAAGCAAACAGAAACTGCAAGAAATCCCAGCTTGAAAGGGGCTGGCAGGAATTGAGTAAAACGACGAGTAACAAGCCATCACTGAAGCAAATGTTAGTAAGCAAAAATTTCTGAAGACGATAAAAATATAATGAATATTTAAATTTTAAAAGGTATGTAAAACTCAATTAAAATACTTAAAGGTGTAAATATGTAGCTTTTAAGCAGCTTCAATATGATACATTTGTGATACTTGGTCTTTATATGATACTGTTACAATTCAAGGTTGCTCTCAAATACAAAAATATTGTGGAACCGCACTTCAGCGTGCCTGTCAGCCGTCGTCTCTCTAACAACCAAAAAACCATCCGCTCTCCCGAAGTATGAGCACAAAACGAACCGTCAAAATGTCAACGACTGGTGGGACTGCCACAGGAAGGCAAAATAATAAACAGATACCTTGCTATGAGTTAGCCATAATTCTTCAATAAAGCATTTAAGCAGAGAGTTTGGTTGAAATTTGGAGAGAAATGTTTTTAATCAGCGAATACTCAAAAAACAAAAATCTTGGAATGCAAGAAGGCCAAATTATTTTAGTCACGTGTGGACCGGAATATATTCAGGAAGTTTTGAGACTGATTATATTACAAATTTCAATATTGAGCGGGAGTTTCAATTGGTCATTGTCCGATATTGTTGTAGAAATCTTGTCTTCCTGACTCAAACTAAAATCTCGCCTTTAAATTTATTTTGCTTAAAATATATTCTTAAAAAATCGTTTGCTTATGACAAATTTATAATATTTTAAAATAAAAATTTACTTTTGATAACAGGACAATTATTTACCAATTTTTTTATTTCATTTTTTTTCATAAACAAGCTTTTACAATTTTGTACAAAAATTAGAAAGAGATCATCAAATTTCCACAAAAATTTCCATCTTTTTCAGTGGCAACTTATAGTATAGGAATGACGTGGTGCTAATTGCGAAATTTTTTTTCTTTTCCATATGATTACTAAAAGTTTTCTCCGACCTTTTGTAGTCTCGCACACCAACAGTCACAGCGACACTTTAAGCGAAAGAAAAGCGCTGTCAAAATTAAGCTATTAAATACATAAGCGCAGAATAAACGGATTTGCATTATAAATTATTTTCAAGTTGACATACTCGTATTAGGTGAAAAGGCGGCTTTTCTTTGCGTTAAAATAAAAAATAATGAATACATAAAAAGAAAAAATAAGAAGTGGTTTCTCAACACAAGAAAGACGAGTTCATATTAATATTTGACTGTCGAATATTGCTTTTACTTTTTGTACAACTGCATTGGTTTTTCGTAACCTTTATTAAAAGTGCAAAATGTTGCGGTTCTCTTCGAAAATAAAAATAGGTTTTGTTCAAAGGTTTTAGAGACGCGAGCGTGGGCCAAATTTGTTAAACAACGGTGGAAACTTTAAGTTCCTGGAAACATGCATCATATAAGTCTAAATCATTCTTGCCATGAATTAACCATTTCTTATTACAAATTATTTATACTCTTAATAAAAACTGTTAATACTTCTACAAAAAATTTTTAAGTATGCATGAGAACTTGTGGTTAATTTTTATTTTTTTTGTTCATTTGAACTTCGGAACCTTAACACTTAATAACATTTCTAGAAAACAAGTCAAAAATAATGACACAATTGACTCAAATTTTCTAAAATTAAGACTATTTGTTAAACTATGAATTTAAAATTTTTATAATTTGTCGACTTTGAAAGGCCCTCCTTAAAAAAAAAATCTATTAAAATGCCTTTGCAAGTGCCATTAAAAGTGCGCGTATTTACTCAGGATTGTAAAATGGTACAACCCTTGTTAGTATCATACTAAAAAAATGAGTAAATAAATAAAAACCTCAAGTAACCCGATTTTTGCTAACCCATTTTACTCAGTTCAAATTTTTTATTCGCACAAGCTCTTGGTAGGTTCATAATTTTACGACGAAAGGATGAGAGAGATGGATATTGGTCATGTTTGCCATGATCGAGCGAGACAGATAGGGACGCCACTTTACCAAAGTTAACAAAAATTAATAAAATTATGAAAAATCCTGACCTAGTTTAGTTCAGGTTTATTGGAATAAAAGTCAGATAGGAAATAACAATTTTTATTACAATAAATGTTCAAATTGTTTACCATCAGCCTCAATACACGCCCTACATCTTCTTAAAAAAATCCACTTATTAGCCAGGCATATCCTCGAGATTCCATGAACGGAAATACTTTTTTAAGGAGGGCCTTTCAAAGTCAACAAATTATAAAAATTTTAAATTCATAGTTTTTCTCATGTTGGTTACAATCAATCCTGTCAACCCGTTTCGGCTTGACGTTGAGTTCTGGGACACCCCGTATATTCTTTGATTATTTTTATTGATTTGAGTTTCATATATTTATTGATTATTATAAAAACTATTTTTGAAATAAATGAAGTTTTAAAGCCATTTCAAGTTCAGTATTTTACAGTGCAAGTTTCAAGCTAACATTTTTCTACTGACGTAGAAATGCCATGCTCAAAAAATTTAAAAAAAGTTTTTTCTACATTTTATATATAGAATTAAACTTGTGTTTATATGAGTTTTTGGTAGATATCTCACTTAATTTAACTTTGCAAATAATTCTGATGTTATAAAAATGTATGCTGTCCCATTTAAAGGTGCTATAAATATTTTGTGAGGCATAAAACTACATACATAGTATGTACATACGTATATATTTATGTACAATAGTTACACAAAAATCATGATTGATATGCTTTCCAAAATTAATGGACAATTTATTTGAATAATTGAGTGTTTTTCCTAATTGGATTTTGTTTGAATTGTCGCTTATTCGTATTTTCGAGGGATACAGTTGAAAGGCAAATCAATCGATCTTTTCTTTCTTTTGCTACATCAACACTTCCGGATGTCATATGGCATTAAGTTTCGATGTCAGAAGTCGACGCGTGGAAAGTTTACGTTAGCTAACCGCATAGTTCACACTTCCACATAAATCAATAGTCCGTTGTGAAAACATTTAAGAAAAATGAAAGGAATAGAGAAAAGCACGTCAAGTTAGAAAGAATGTACGAGTAGTATTTAATTGATTTAGTAAGACTGCGCGATGTGTTGAGTATTTCGTTTTACCGAACGAAAAATAATGTTTTATCCAGAAATTTGTACATCTAGTAGAAATTATTACGATCTAAAATCAATATATAGTATTTGTTTCAAGAAAAGGCACCACCAGTAGGCTGAATGTGTTTCAACTTAGTAATGGCTTCCAATTGGCGCTATTAGACGAAACTTATGACCAGGATTAGCAAGGCAAACACATGCTACGGATTGTTTTTAATGTAATCTGTCATATCCCCTAATACAATGAATCTGCTTTTCAGAGTGAGGTGCTTCCGCCTATAACTTTCACGAAACGGACCAAATTGTAAATACTTGCTTGACTTGCTTGATTTGTCTACACAAAATTGTAGGTGTTGCTCTTAAAAGGGCGAAAGAAATTCCGACTTTTATGATCTCTAGAAAATAGGAAATAATCTAAACAACGTGAATTAAAAATGCTCTCGTCGAGTGTTTAGCGGCGCATGCTATAACTCTATATGTAGCTGAGTTCGGGGTTTGAATCTCAGTCAGGGCATTTAAAATCGAAATCATAGAAAAAGTTTTTTTCTATTATTTCTGCCTTGAAAGAACTTCATAGGTCCCTCCGTTTGTCGTATAACGTTAAGACGCACACCAAAAATGGCTGGAGAAACTGGGCATAATACTGAGTGTATTTAATAGTGTAAACAGCCCGTCACTAGTCATAGAACTGGTCCCGAAATATTTTCTATACATATAGTCCCGAAATAGTGCTGAATTGTATCAATAAAATGTATCAGATTTACAAAACCTTTTTTAAAGTAAAGGCAAGAAGTATTCGTTTTCAAAGCCTGCAGATTATTTCAATCATTATTTTCTCCACTAGTCCACAAGAAAGCGAAAAGAAAGTGGAAATTACATTTGTCTACAAGTTGCTACTGATTTAAAAAAATTGTTTATCTGGCAAGTTCCTCTATGCAAAGCAAACCCGCGATTATTTTTTTTTATTAGCGTCAATAGAAAAACTGTCAAAAATCAGTGGTAATTTGTAGCCGCTAGAAACTTGCAGTTTGTTAAACTAATTCTAAAATTTCTTTTACAAAGTTCGAATTTTAATTGAATTTTTTATTAATGTTTTATACTTTTTTTTATAAAATTTAAACATTGTTTTTAAAGTTGTTGGGTAGAGAATTAACGATATTATAACTGAAAGTAGTTTTAAACTATTGGAAAAAAAATAAATTATCCAAATGTGGCAATTTGTGTTTGTGCTATTATTTGTGAATTGAGTGTATACTTATCAAGAGCAGAGTTTTTTTTTGTTCTATGGGTAAAACTCCAAAGTTTTAATAAATTATATGCATTATTAACATTTGTTAAAAAACTAAAATTACTCTCTCTACTTGATGTTGCAAAATTCAATCAAAACAAAAAATTCTGACTTTTCTTACAGATTTCATGAAATTACTTTTGATTTAGTGCTTTTCAATTAAAATGAATACCTGTAAGGGTATAAGTATCCCAAATAGAAACAAATTAAAACAATGTTTTTTTAATATTCATTTAAACAAATTCTAAAACAAAAACCACATTAATCCACGTTTCAACCTTATACAATATTTACATTTCAATAATAAATTTATATTAAAATTTAACATATTTTCAAAATTTGAAGTTTTATAATACTTTGGGTATGCAGTTTTGTGCTATATTCAATTTTATAAAATAAAACGAAAATTAATAGTCGCTTGAAGTTACCACTGATTTTTGAGATTTTTTTGGCACATTTGCTTTCAAATAACGCATGTACCATATCTATTTTTTGATTGGAAAACGATGTACAGTCTCGACAAATAAAAATGTCAGAAATTATCGATTTTAGCGAGTTGAAACCTACACTTTATTTACTAAAACTGAAAGGGCTACAAAACTGCGAACTTTGAAAATGTTTTGAAAATCGTTGTAATTAAAAGGAAAGGAAAAAATTGTTATATTCTATTAAAAGGAATATTTATTGATCTTTTTAAGCCTTATTTAAATAATTTTGTAAAAAAATATTTTCCAAAGATCACACTGTACAGTTGCCTGATTAACTACAAATTTAATAGAAAATGAAGAGAGAAAGAGAGATCGAAAATATAGCTCAAAGAGTGTAATTTCGTAGCATTCTCAGTGCTTCTTGTCTTTATAAGGAAATGTTAAATTACAAAAAAGGACAATGACAAGCGATGCACAGAAACACTTTGCATTCAAACACACAAATAAATTGCTAAAATGAGATATCTACTGTAATCTGAAGAATAATTATAACTCTTAAATATGTTTCAGAAACATCACTTTCCCCAATATTCAATGTCTCATTACAAACAATAATAATTATTTAAAGTTTCACATTTCCCCCTCCAATTTGTTTTCATACAATACAAAATTATTTTGAGAAAATTCTCTACCGCCGCTCAAGAATGCCTACCAAGCGCATGAAAGTGAAAACCACTCATTAGTTGGAATATTTGTTCTCCACAAATTTATAAATGTTGCACATTTTTCAATGCCAAAAACAACAATAAAGACTCCATGTTACTTGGTGACACAATTATTCAGAAATGTTCTTGAAAATTGAATTCAACGAAAGGGAGTTTTATGAGTTTATCGCCAACTGATAATTTTTAGATCATAGAGTCATAACTGGATTGCGCTTAGGTCCTATGAAAGTTTAATTAGGTTAGTGAGAGTAATAAATTCGTTACCAATGTTAAGGTGACAGCATCTGGTAGCTACTCAGCGAAGGCATTTTGCAAAGAAGGGACTCGAAGTAATAAGAAAATATAGCTCTTCAGAGAGAAATATATGTCATAGATGTTTGCAGTTTAACATCAGTCACAACTACTGGGTACGGAACATTGCTCTCCTATCGAATATCCAAGCAGCAATTAAGACTCCCAAATCTCACTAAGTAACCTCAAAACTGGAGTCAAGGCAGTCTTCAAGCTAAACACTCTTGGTCTGCCAACCGGGTCTGGGCTTTCTGGGTTCCAGGTTACGCTGAATTCGTTGGTAACGAAATTGCGAAAATGCCGCCAAAAAGAGGGGCAACGTTTTTGGACCCCGAGCCTTTTTCCAGAGTGGAGAAAGGGGATTTGCATAGCTCTATTAGCAACTAGACAAGAGGAGAAAGCCCTCAGGGAATTACATAGAATTACATATAGTGGGACAATCTACCAGTCCTGGAGCATTCCAAATCGCTTTTGGGTACCTAGAACAAAAAATATTCAGAGAATGCAGAGGTTTATCAAAGAACAATTTGTGAATGATCACGGGAATTCTTACAAGGCCCTACAATCTGGATTATCACCTGCTGAGATTAGGAATATAATCGCAAGAACGTTGTAGTCTTTGCAAGGAAGAGAAGGTAAATACAATACATGTCCTGTAGCAGTTCCCCTTATTGGTGCATACACCCAAAAAAATACCTGGTCGAATATTTGATCACAGACGGCGGGATGATTTCAGACTTAGGCGCGATACTGACATTTATCTGGGAAGTTGAGCTAAAGGAAATTGTTAAATCTATTTAGGAGCACAATAGATTTTAAGGTCACAGTGCTTCCTCCCCTAACAATAATAACAAATGAGACAAAATCAAATATGCTATGCAAAATCCGGGCATTGGTCTAATATTGGCGATTGAGAAAGCTTTTGATCGTAAGACCATGCAGTGGCAACATTTTCGCAGTGACCCAAAAAAATAATTTCTTATTAAAAAAACCTCTTTTGATAAGAGCTTTTTTAAGTCATTGAAAAATAATATTTTAAGACTTATAAACGTTTTTTCATAATATTTATCAGCGAGTTAAATATTTTTAAGTCTTCAAAGACTTTCAATTAATCAATTCTTTTCAGATCCATAAACTCGATCTCCTTGGTTTTCAACCTAATCTCCTTCGTTGGATGGCTTCTTACCTCATTGACAGAACACAACGAGTTCTTTTTAAAAATAGTTCCTCAAACATTATTCATGTTTCTTCAGGGGTCCCGCAAGGAAGTCACCTTGGTCCGATTCTGTTTTTACTTTTTATAAATGACTTACCTTCTGTAATAAATTATTCAAAAATTGTATTGTATGCTGATGATGTAAAGCTTTTTAGATCGTATCATTCTGTTGAGGAAAGGTCCTTACTACAAGCGGATTTAAATAGCATGACTAACTGGTGTGAAATAAATTACATGCCACTAAACCTTAAAAAATGTAAAGTAATGTGCTTTTCTCGCAGAGCAGTTCAACCAGCATCTTATGAAATAGGTAACCATAACCTCGAACAAGTGTTTAACTTTGTTGATCTTGGAATTATAATGGATCCGAAATTTAATTTTAATCTTCACATCAATGTTACAGTTAACAAAGCCAAGGGTGTTTTTGCATTTGTAAAACGGTGGTCAAAAGAATTCAATGACCCTTACATCACGAAGGCTCTGTTCACAACGTTAGTGAGGCCCATACTGGAATACGGATCTGTTGTTTGGAACCCGCGCTATCAAGTTCATTCCGACAGAATAGAGTCCATTCAAAAACAATTTCTGCTTTTTGCTTTAAGGAATTTTCGTTGGGATTCTCAGTACAACCTGCCGCCATATAAAAGTCGTTTAAAACTCATTAATCTTCCTACACTTGCTAGTCGTAGAGAAATGCTAGGCATTGTATTTTTGGTCAAGTTACTGACAGGCTTGATCTCTAGCCCATATCTTCTTAGCGAAATAAAACTTAACGTTCCCCCCAGAATTTCAAGACATTTCCGGCCTCTCTTTCTGAAGCCATGTAAAAGTAATTTTGAGTTAAATGAGCCACTCCGTAGTTTGTGTCAGGATTTTAACACTCACTCCGGTTCTTTTGATATTTCAGACTCACTTTTTTACATAAAGAAAACTATACTCAATCCTCTCAATAATTAATACATACATACATATACATATATTACTATTCGATCAGCTGATGAGCATTTGTTCTGTAGCTGAACAGTTTTAGATCTCGACACTTAACAAACCTCTGCCTTTCATGACTCGGCGCAATATATATGAAAAAACAAAATTTTTTTTTTTTTTATATATCCGTGCGTCATGCGGATGCGCCCCTCGCGTCGGTCGGGCGGGTATGGAGGGATACAACCGTTGGGATTATTATTATTATTATTATTAAAAGAGTCAAGCTGTTTAGAACTATGTCAACATTGGTTCTGTAAATTTTAAATAACTTTACGATTCATTCTGGTTGCTTTTCCGGTACTTTTAAGAAACCTTTTCAATACGTCTTTGGTTTACTTTTAGTGGGTCTGCAGCACTGTTTCTTTATAGTATTTACAATAAACTAATTGTTCCAGAATCGTATTCGGCACTTTTTGTAGTTTACCGGTAGATTTATAGTTCATTTTTGGTAATTTTATTATACATATTTGATAATTTTTTAATAAATTTTCGGTATTTTTGGGGATTATTTCGGGACCAGAGTTCGGGACAAGTCCCCAAAAAGTGTTTAACTTGTCCAGGAGAGAAATCGATTCTTAAAATGACTTTGCATAAGTCTCGAACTCCTCCCAACTAATGCGGACTACAAACTGATCCCGAACAATTTCTGAACTTGTTTCTGAACAAACCACGCCAATTAGGACTTATAAACATTTTCTGTTTTTGTTAACAGGAAGCCGTAAGGGGCGAAATTATAATGGAGTTACGTTTTCTTGCAATTTCGGGCGGATCTAAATGGGCTGCGGTATGAAAGCTGTAATATTTTCCTTGAAACTTGGTATCGCTCGCTCACAGCGGCTGGGGAAGCTTGTCAAATACTTAAGGATACCACTAATTGGAATAATATACCAAAAAACATACTCTTATAGAAAGACAGCACTCTCATGTTAAGCATCCAATGAAATCTATTCAAAGGTTGAGAAGTAATCCAAGGTGGAACTACGCTCAGTGGTTCAGCCAATGTCAATATCTTTCATCTGGTACCCAGATTAGAGAACATTGAATGAAATGAGGCAGCCAACAAACTGCAGGGGAATGTCAAAAACTCACATTTACCTTCACATTTGAAACATGAAAGAAGGAAAGGTAAGATATTAAAACGTTAAAAGTATTACGCACACACATTACTGGTACCACTTTCGAATAGTGAAATCATCAAAAACCATTGGCCAAAACTGCTGATTGTCTTTGCCAATGATCAGGTCTTATGTTACCTACGATACAAAGAGAGTAGTCAACCAGTAGGGAGATGTTGCCCGAGGAGCTTCATTTTCGTGCATGATAATATATCTGGGTTAAATAAATATTTTTTAGTTCCTTATAAATATTTTTTAACAGACTAGAAAGCATATCTGTTTCAAGTGATATTTATTAAATAAACTAATCTCAATAAAACTTTTTTCTGTAACAAAAATCTATTCAAACATAGGAAAATCTACTGCTATAATAACAAATATACATGAAAACAGCATTTAAAACAAAATTAACCGCAAAGGCTTTCCAAAATAATCATTGTGTCGACAACTCTCACCTCTCTGACCCAGCAGTGCCGCGTCCGTGTCTTCTACTTTCACCACCTAACTAATTGCAAAAACATTCCTATATGCTATACCGCTAGTAATGAGTAGGTCGGCTAGATCGCCGAATATTTGTTAGCGCCAAAACTCTTTAAGTGTGGCAACGTTATTAAGTTGATGATTTATTATCAACAATTACCGCGTGCTGTGTACTTTTGGGCCGCATTTTGGTAGTAGCAGGAAAAGCGAGTATGGCTGGAATATGGAATGAAGAAGTGGCATATTTTTGAGAAAATTTTAAGCGAAATTGCTTTACTGCACAAACAAAGTATGGTCAAACAAATCATGAAACGAAGAATATTTATTTCTTTTTTGAGTAATTTATTGTCGACATAAATATTGTGATGACTGTAATTTGTAGGTAAATTGAATTTTTAAGAAAATGTTAAGGTACAAGAAAATTATTTTCATGCAATGATTAAGTACTAAAAAATAAATTAAAGATTGAAAAAGGTAGATATATTTTATGGTAAGAGGAAAAAAATGTAGTAAATTTGTTTGTAAAATATTTATTTTAAATTATAATTGAGGTACACGCTCTGAAACTAACCGTTTGAAATTCGCTTTTAGTTTTTATTACAAAGAGCTATCTTAGACAGAGTGAGGTATATATACTTTGTTGGTGTCTGCATTTAATATTTCAGCATATGAAATTGTTTTAAAAATAAGCTTTGGAGACAATTTTTTGAGAAATAATAATCAGAAATACTTTTAACTTCAGTTGCGATTTATTGAATTAAATCCATAATTAAGGACACTTATAAAAATATTGGCGTTAAATAACGCATCCATTAGAAAAAAATTTAAATTTTTAAAATTGTAAGAATTAAAAAAAAAATTATATTAAACTGTAGTGAAGATTTTAAATAAATACATACAAAAACCTTTTACGCATTTAAAATAATTTTCAACAAACAAAGTAAGTTAACTTGTTTTTAAATTTTCTAATATGCAGTATTTTAGCTCAGTTAGTTGTTAATAAAAAGCTAATGTTAATTTTCTAGAAATTACCATTGATTTTTAACAATTTTTCTACTGGCGCTCTTCCCCAAAATACAAAATATCATCTGGAAACATTAATTTTTCTTAAATAAAAGTAATAAGATTCAAAAGTTAATTACTTAAAAAAACTAACAATTACAAAAAATAAATTTGAATTATTTCTGATGAAAATATATGAATTTTCTTTTAATTCAATAGAATGCATTAAGCCTTATTTTAAATAGGTATAGGGAATAAAAAGAACAATACTACCCACTCATTCTTAACCGATCTACTAAAATCTTTATCATCATTTCGCGTCAAAATATCAAATTAAATGATACTTGCTCTCAACAGTCCAATTAATACAAATTTACATTAGTCATTTATTAAATATGATAACCATCAGAAATTTTTATTTGCATATATTATGAAATTGAAATTTGTATGAAAATGAATGAAATGAACTGCCAGTTTTTACAATTATTAATGTATGCTAAAATCCCGAAAAATTATGTTATGTATCATGGTGTGCTGTTTAATAATTTTTTGTTAATAATGCAGCTTATGAATTTCTTGACAAGTTTATCTAAGCCAAAAATAATAAGTTATTTTCGTTCAACGAACGTGACAATAGAGAAGTCACGAAAATATCCCGAACTAAGTCATCAATTATGTATGTATGTGTGTAGCTACTTAAAATAATGAAAATAGCAAAGCGAATTCATGCGCCAACACCAAACAACCATTGCTGAAAGAACAACGAAAGCGCGTACAAAATAAAGCAAATACAATTAATCAGTTTTTGTGCACTTTAGATTTTCATTTGTTTTTACAAGAAAAATAAGCAATTCATTTTTCTAAAAGCAAATTATAAAAAAATCAGGAAAGTGTTTGCACAAAGAAAACAAACTTGCAACCATAAAATTTGCTAAGCAATGTTGGCAAGATTTTGTTGCAGTTGGACGCAACTGACTTGCTAAATTGATTTTTAATGCGAGCGCGACGCGCTGCTGCATTTATCCACACTTTTCCTCACTCACATCATACAAAAGCACCCTTCTATGTACATAAATAAACTTTGTGCTGCTGATGATAAAGACTTCCTGACATTAGCAGGCGAGTGCTGCTTAATGACTTTGGACGCGTTAAAATGATCGTTTTCGCATTTATGTGAATTAGATTGAAATGTGCTCAAAGATACGACTTGCAGTAGGAGTAGTGAGAGTGAGCGGGGAAAGCAAGTTGTCTGCGGCAGCTGTTCGGTAAATCACTAATGAGCAATCTTGTGTTTCGAAAGCTAATGCACATTAAACTTATCGACATACATCTTTGTATCAGATATGCTGAAATGAATTGATTAAGATGAGTTAAGATATTTTTTTAAAACAAAATAAGTATATTTAAAATACAAAGAAGGAAAACGGAAATAATAAAAATAAAGGTCACATAGATGTATGATACTATAAAAATGTATAATTTCTTAAAAAGTATAAACATGAAATTAGTGCGGTGTTGAATGCTTGAATACCACATTCTCATACCTTAATAACTTATTTATTAATTTCCGTTATACATTTCCGTACGGGTTTCTACATTAAAGTGTATCACAAGAAATCATAGATTGTCCGCTTTATTTAAATAGTAATGTAAATATTCATATCGAGAAACAAATATATATTTTTAATATTAATAAAGAAATATAATTTTTAATTATTTTTTCTTTTAAAGTTTTTACGACACTTCAATCTTTAAAAATATGAAAATGAAATATAGTCCTTCAGAAAATGCTCAAAAAATTTCAATATAAGTTTTTTTGCAAAAGTTTATGATAATGTTTAATTAATTTTAAATTTAATTTGAGAGTTTTGAGAACAATCCATTTATTTCACTTCGAAAAAAGTGAATAATAAAAATGACCAAGGGTCAGGCTTGGGAGTAAATTATATATTTTGGCGTTGCCACATTATGGTCTCCAATTGAATGTGCAACAAACCTGCTTACTCGCTTAAGTTTAAAACTTTGATGAAAGTTTGTAAGACTTAACACATTTTTTTTGTTTAGTTTTCAAGTTTATTTTATTTATATATTTTTTAAAGAGTTTTTGGCCGATGATTTAAATGTTTTTTTTGTTAGAGAATCAACCGATTTAAATTTCCCTAAGGGATTTATCGACGACACTTGAAAATCGAGTTCGTTACTTTAATAAGTCGTGAATTTTTTAAGTACAGAGTTATTCATTTAAATATACACATGTAGCGGTGAAATGTACGTTTTATTTGACATCTCAAATAAACTTGGTAAAATAAAAGATGCAAAAATTGTGCTTACTTAACAATTTGTGTCTTAAAGGATTTTCTTTTTTATTAATAATCACTCGTTCAAACTGTAGATTCATATTTCAAACTGTAGATTCTTATTTCAAAACTGTAATATTTAACTACGTACTATATTTCTGTTTTTAGATACGTTTTAAATGTAAGATTCAACGAAAAATTTTATTTAAATTTAAAAATTTATATTAATTGTTAACTTTTGTGATACAACACCAAGTGGTGTAGTAATGTAAATATAACTTAATGTAAAATACTTAAAAGTGTATATTTGATACTTAATACCGAATAATTTCAGTCGATCCAGAGTCATGCTTGGTACAGACTATTTTTGAGTAATCAATTCGGATTCTTTTAGATAGTTTTTGTTACTTGCGGGCGCTGAACACTTTTGGGGGGTACTGTCGCTCTTTTTGCGACACTTTGAGCTTATTTGAAATGTCGCTCTCCTTAAAATAGATTAAGTTATATTAGTAAATTATTGCGATTTAATTGTGGATTAAAGCTGAATAGATTGTTCGGTTCATAAAACAGTTTCAAAGTTGCGATTACTGATACAGTAAAACTTCGGATATTTTAGAATAAAGATTTGGTATTAAATGTTGGAGTTAGATTTGGCATGAGAGAAACATGCTTAACTTATCAAAATTTCTTTCCTAATAATAAACAATGTTTGTTCATTTCATTAATAAACATTCGTACAAGTTTAGCAACAATAAGCGGCTTTTAATGCTAAAACATTTTAAGGGTCGGGTTTTATCCTTAAAGAGACCCTTTCGGCCTCGTAAAGATTTTAAAAATTGAACAGAAAATTATAAAGTTTTAATAAGACGGTTTAGCTATTTTACAATTTTTCACATAGCAAAACGAATTATGTATGTATTTACTCGTATGTATGACTGAGATTAATGTTCGTTTAAAGGAATTTTTTTCAATCCAAAAGAACACACATCCGTGTCATTGTGTGTTATAAAAATATTTAATTTTTTTTTTTCAATTTGCAATCATGCTGTTGGTGTTAATGTAGATTTGCAATAATTGCAAAGCCAGCCTGCAGCAAGCAGCTCAACCAATGACTTGCAAATTTACCAAAATATTAACCAACGAACCGGAAAGGGAAGCGGTAGCGGATGTGAATGTGCGCATTTTAATCGTTATGACTTATATTTTGTAACGGATATGTGATCAAAGCGATAAGGACATTAAAATATTACTAGTTGTATGAAAGTTGTAATGCTTTCACTAAAATTTATTTTATTTATTTACATACATGATTTTGTTAATGCCTCTGAAGCGAATTGATTCACATTGCGCGTTTTCCATTTATTTGATTTTTCTCTAAATTTATGTTGCAAAAGGAATTATTTATTTGTATTATTGTTGCTATAATTTTCAAATAAAATTTTACAGTACAATAAATTACATTAAATATGTTTGAAAAATTAAAAAGAAATATTTCAAAGCTCTCGTGGCTTGTAGTAATATAACTATTTAACATTCTAATTTTAACTGAGACTTTATTTTGCACATAAATATGTATTTTTTTTAATATTCACTACTGTTATTTATGGACTTATGAAAATACTTACATATGCATGCATGCTCTAATCTAAATAGTCGCTGCTTAGCCAAAGTTTACATTGCGAATTTCCAAATTTGCATAATTTAGCATTTGGGATATTTGGTTGAGTTCTTAACTCGCTATGTGGATTCCAAAATTAAAAGAAATAATTTTAATCAAAGTATACAAAAGCGTGCTACTAGTCTATATGTTTTTATTGTTTACAAACAATTGTCGATAAAAAACTATATTTGAAACGTTAACATTAATATGTAAATTTCAGAAGACGTTTAACGAGTTTATTGAATAGGAGGAGCAAAGATATATTCCACAGTATTTGAATGTAAATAATTGAAGATTGTATAGTGCAATAATTTTGGAAAATGCACAGCTTTAAAAAAATATTTATATTTTATTAAAAGAGTGGTTGAAATATTAAATACTTCATGAAACTTTTTATATTTTAATTGTCCCTCTATCCATTCACTTTGTTACATGGTCTAAATCTATAATCTTATTTTACCATTGTGTGTGTATAACCAAATTTATCGGCGGCTACTGCGTGAACTGCAAGTGAAATTTTCTGGTAACTAATATGAACTTAGTACATTTCAGTCTTCCCCAATCCCCAGTACTTCCGATTGGATGATGCTTGCGGAGTTTAGTAGTCGGAACAAGAGAGAGACATCCAGCATTCGAGATGACTATTTCGTGTGAGATCCACCAACTGTATGAAATCTATCAGTGTAAGGGGCTTGGACTCCTTTTCATTTAATGAAACTCTACTCCACTTGCTCCTTGATCACAATTACTTAAAGTGCGAAGTAGAAATTAAGTCTGACGCCTTCTTCAGTAACGAGAGCTTGTCCAGAGTACTGCCACGACCGAATTTCTTCGGTTTCCAGCAGTTCAAGCTCAAGTCATACAGCGTAGGTTGCTGTAATATCGAAGGTGCAGAGCTCGATGGGTACCTGCTTAAGGACTACATTAAGCACGTTTGTTTGGCAGGACGTAAGGGCTTCTGTAATACCTGCGCATACTGCTGAATGTTAAATGCTCGATAATTTTATGATTATATTGCTTGCCTAGCACCGGCCATCACATTATGGGGCATTTTGTTGAAATTGGTTTCAGTTGTCATCCTCTTGCAATCATAGAAGGCAACGTACGCTTTCTGCAAACGTCTTTAATCGTTCACCTTCCAAATCAGTTTCCTTCATTTCAGTTCGCTCCGTTTTGTTCAGGTAAATACCAAGCTCACTTTTTCCAAGAATTCACTTATTAGAGAGGAAAAGAAACCATAAGCTGCCAACAAAAAATTTTGTACAGAGCGGCACCGGTTGACTTACTTAAATTTGCAGTATTGACTGTAGATATTACTGGTTCTCTAACGACTGATTTTAAAAGAACATTTAACATATATCGCAGATGATCAGAACATTTAACTAAATATAGGATAAATACGAATTAATTTTACAGCATTGAGATTAAAGCGAAAACTCCGTTACACCACTTTGCATTTAGGAAAATTATTTATGTTCATATTTCTTCAATAATGCTGATTTGCATTCATTGCTTAATAAACTCATAGCTCAAAAGTTGGTGTGAGCTTCAAAAATATTGCAAAAATTTTTAGACGTACAAAATATCCCAAAATCATTATGAAATGGCAATGCATATCACTTAACAAAATCAGCAAGATAATGTAATTTTCCTTAATGAATGTGTGTATATGCGAGTATATTTGTTTGAATTATCTCATTTGCCTTAGTTAAAACATGGAGATCCTGTGTGTCTGGTACGAGTGAGTTTGTGCCGTCTAAATACATTTTGGGAACATCCAACAATCCTTTCACACTCCTCACCCATTTAATGTGATAAATAGTGTGTATTTCACTTAGCATGCCGTCTATACAGAGCTCTCGGAAAAAACAAATGCTCTGGGAAGAAGCTTGTCACCTATAATAACGTGCACAACTGAGCAGAAATGCTGACCAAAGAATGTGTGTTAATGAATGTGTTTGCAAATGTTAGTGTTAATGAGGAAACATACATATTTCTCTCTATACAAATGTGTATGTTTCTATGTACTCTCTACTTGCAAGACTTGACCCTGGCGCAATATGTCTACTACAGCTCATAATTATTTACAAACAAACATGTGTACATGAAAATGTGTCCAAAATGTGTACTAGAATATGCAGCAATGATCAACTTATTAACGCCATGCGCCGCATGCCACATTTGTCAAATTCTCTGCATATTCAGTCCATTTATGCCACTAATTTGCATTGCTGCTGCATTACGGCGAATATCATTTTACATTTTGCAGTGCTAGAATTGCATATATTCCTACACACACCTCCATATGTACATATGTATGTATGTATGTGACTAGATACATTAGAACTCATTTAGATGATTTCAACAAGTCAGCAGCGCTGCTGTGGCGCCACTGCTTGTTGCTGCTAATCAGATGCGAAGAACTATCTAATGTGCTACGGAAATTAGTTTGCCGGCAATAGATGTGTCTTAATTTAAAAGGTAAACGGATTTTTTAGGGAAAAATACGAGAGTCAACTCATAAACTTCGTAAGTAAATGCCCTCCGTTCAAAGATGTATTCTTTTGCATTATTTTATATTATTTTTATCTAGCTGGATATTTTTTTATTTTTTTTTAGGAACGCCATTGTCCGTTACTTCATTCGACCCCTTCATACATCTGTATTTTTAACGTCTTATGTACTTTTTAGTTTTGGACCAATTCTTTTCTATATCGGATGTTTCAACTCGGCACCGTGGGTGATAAATGGAAGCAAGAGAATACATTGTTAGGATGAAGTGCAGTAGGAGATCTATATTCACTTGGTGTGAGAAAATGGCGTAATTTTGCAACAAGGTGAAGCAACTGGGGAAGCTCTTTTCTCTCAACAAAAACCGATAAATAATTTATCGACAGTGATTTATTTTACCAAATGCGCAACTTAAAAAAATAGTTGACGACTAGCTTAGGACCATTTCGGGACTTAGAAGACATTTGGTATAGTTTCTCGTCTAGTTGACGATAATTTAAGGCAAGTGTAAGTTACGAGTCTGGTTAATATAATATTTGTGACCCATTTAGAGACTGGACTGATTCCAATTAATTTCGGGATTATAATTCACGACTACTTTGAGTCCATTTCCGGACTGGTTCACATGATATTAAAAAAAAAGTTCGGGACTAATAGGACATCATTTCGAGACTGGTTCCGTACTAGTTCACCAATATTTTAATCCAAGTTCCGATTTTATAGAACCAATTCAGGACAATTTGGAGGTTGCTGAAGAGAATATTCGCGGCGCATTTCGAGACTGGTTCATGACTAGTTTGGGTCCATTTCGTAAACGAGCAGTTTGCAATCATTTCGAAAGTGGTTTGGTTTGATTAGGTTTCTACATAAAATTATTTTTGGACTATTTCAGACGTATTTCAGGAATATTCCAGGAACGTTTCACGACATCGACATTATATCATAATTCTTTTTCACATTCCATTTTCTTCGGGAAATTTTAAAACAAATAATAATATTCTTCCATGATTTTTTGTAATTTTCCTACAATACAATATTTTAGTTTCATCTCTAGAAATGTATATCACAAATTCCTAAAATGTCTTCCCTATAAGTAATGCAATTACTATAACCTAATTAAAATCGATAATTGTGAGTACGGAAACTTTCTTGTAACTGAATTTTATTTCATTTGTTGTTATTTGCATGCAAAAATATCGGGTGTTAAACGAAGTGTGTAATTAAATTTGCACTTATTTGGGTGTAAATATCATTTTTACTTCATCTCATCTGGCGAGCGTAGTTGTGAACGAGTTGCAAAAAAATATTAACAGTTCTTGCTATTTTTGCTTGCAAAGGAAGAAATGCACGTCAGTATTCAAGGGAATGCGAACAAACAATTGTACATAAATTCTAAATTAAGAATAATAAATATGTATAATTGCAAGGACTTTGTTAGAGAACATTGTGTACTGCTTTGATATTATAAATGAATAGTTTTCTTTCTGCACTGCTGCATATAAAATACGGTTAATACGATTTGGAGAAAAACCACAAAACTAAATTTAATTTTTTTGAAAGATTGTGGATTCAGGAATTGTTAAGCATGGAAGAATTGTTGAAAAATTTCAAGCTTAAAATAAGATTTATAGAAATTAAAATTGTTTTTAAGCAAACATATTGTTTATTGAAAATTTGACAAATTTAGCAAAATTAATTAGTATTTTTTTGCAACATTCAAACAAGTTACTAAACTCTTGAAGCTCGTTTTATAAATTAATTTTGTTGTGACTAGAATAAACTTAACAATTTTTAAATTAAAAGGAAGGAGTTTTAAATTTAAAAAAAATTGTTTGCTTATAGTAAACCTTTTAATGCGGGTTGTGGAAGATTTTTAAATATTCTTTTAATAATTAACAAAAAGTTGTTAATTTTATGTATTATGTACATATATATTATTATTATTATTATATCAAAACAAAGCTTTGCAGAAAAATTAAAATTTATGACAATGCAATAATTTTGTAAGGAAATCATAATTAAATTTTTTTTCATCTTAGAAATTTCGTGACTTCTAATTTTTTGTATGAAAATTGAAAAATTTTTTTTTAATTCAAAACACATCGTCCTGTTTTATATGTATGTATGTTAAAGACGGCAACTATTTCGAATGAAACGCACGAAATATTTTTAACAATACAATGGAGAAACTTACTTATTCGTGCTATTCGTGTGCTTCGTTCCAAAAGAAGGAACCGGAAGCATACAAACTATAGAGTTGTATATTATACAGAGTTGCTTATATAGGAACATAGGTTTTACAAAAGTATAAATAAACGGTTTCTAAAGTATTCAGTACAAATTATTCAGTAAATGAACCGGTTTATAATAAATGATTATATTATCAAAAAAGAAACTAAGTTAAATCAGTAACAATGTATCTGAATTAATTTTAATGTTATAAAGCACTATATATTTAGACAGTTAAAACTATTATCTTATTCTTTTAAAAACTAAAAAATTAGTTTGATTTAAGTATAAATTAAATGATCAAAATTGTATCCGTATTTAATAAAAAAAATTGTATTACAATATGTTTATTAATTATAAATTTACAAGCTAAATGGAGATGGCGAACAAATAGTTATAAAAAAAACTCTCATTAGCACTGAAAAAGTGTTAACTTAAAAAAAAAAATTTCAAATTTTCGGAAACTCAACGTCGCATTTTTATTTTTGTGGAATTAATTAGACAAAACATATTTTGTTGATCATTTAAGAAAGATAATAGCTTCTGCATTACTGTCGCATATTATTTTAAATGTTCAGTTTAGTTAATAGGTGGCATATATAATATGATCAACGAACGCGTAAAAATTACCACATTTCAGTTAAAATTAAATCCAAATTTGGGGAAGTAACTAATTTATTACATATGTACAGTTTCATTATGCTTTGCTACATATTAAAATTAAAAAAGAGATCACCTATAACTTAAATTAAGTTACACGACGAATAAATCCATACTTGAGTTCTTAAAATAACCTGGAAATAAGCGCTGATGTTTCTCTTTCTGCATGTCTTTATGTAAATCCCGGTATCACTCCATATGATTTTTTAAATATCGACGAAATTTCGCTAAACGTTCATCATTAGCGCTTGCAAAACGCGTAAAAAATAAAAAAAAAGTACAAAATTAGAACAAACCGCGAAAAGTAAGACCGTGTGAAAAGAGACAATAGGGGATTGTGGAAAAATCGGGGTTAAAAAGAACCGCGTTAAAAGGAGGTCGACTGTACAAAGCAAAATCCATTTTATTAACAAATTATTTGATAGTCAATATCGGACAAATAATTTAAGTCCAAATGTACTTAGTTAAAGATAATTTTTCACTGATACTGCAATTTTTTTTTCACTATCATTAAATGCCCAACCTAGAACACAATCCGATATCATAACTGCGTTATATAATTATTTTTTGTTAACTCTGTTAAGTGCTCTCAAGTTACTTACGTAAAATAAAATTATTAGAAACTTTAGGTTATTTGTTGGAACTTCACTCAACATTTCATAGCGTTGCAAATTCAAAATTTACATATCTAAAAAAAAATTCAAATGAAACATTTGATAAAACTAAAGAATTTAAAAAGTTTGGAAAATTATAAAAACTTTCTAATTAAATTAACTTTCAAAATGGCGAGGAAGTTTCATTTTGAAAATAATAAAATTTTTCCAAATATTTTGGATTTATTTTAACTATTTTGTATTCTTAATTAAAATAATTTTTATTAAAGGAATATCTAACAACACTTTTTAAAAAATGGATGTTATAATTATAGTTTAAAATTTTTGTTTTTGGGTATGCAGTTTTGTAGCTCATACAGTCTCAGTACTATAAAGTGAAAGTCTTAAGTGGCTAAATCTCCACCGTTGATTTTCGACAATATTTTGTTACCGCGAATGTAGGGCATACAAAGCTAAATTCAGTTCATGTGTTATATGGAAATAAAAATGTGGCGAATTTTTTTTTTTAATATTTAATGAGTTGTTAGAAATATTTTACGAGATTTGGACCTTCGGTCTGTTAGAAATTAGAAAAAATAAAAAACAAAAAAAACCATGTTCATCAATATGTCCATGAGATCTAAACTTAAACTTAAAACTTCGAACGCATAGTGAGGCGCTTGCCATTGACTTTATACAACTTCGTTTACAGCCCGATCTTAGTCTTAACCAATATAATTACATGCATGTAAACATATTAATTTTCCGTTTCCAAGTGCTGCATCCGCTTAAACAAACTGGATATAAAGCTTTTAATTAAATTCACATAAACTCTTATAGTAGCAGTACATACTCGTAGCAATCTACTTAAAAAAATTGTTCAATGAAATTCTCTGAACTTCAAGTGTTGGAAAAGTTGTTTTCTCCTCCACAGTTTACATGCAAAACAGTAGAAGCACAAAAACAAACAGACGACCGCTAAAATTAAAAAAAACACACATTTGCATACTGCCGTTGCGTAATACTCTTTAAAGTCCCCTTTCACCTTCGCTTCCTGTATTTTGAGAAGCTTAACTTGTATACATTTAACCGCAATTGAAACCCATATCCTGATCTCGGAATTTAAGCATATACATAGTACTGGAGGTATGTTATGTATATGTGCGCGTTATGCTCTGATAGTCAAGTGTTTGTGAACAAAGCGTGCAGGGGATGGAAAGAAAAAGTTCTTGAGAAATGTTTGAGAATATGCCACGCAAAATAAAGAACAAAAAGGGAGGTGTATAAGGACAATAAGGATAACATTGGTGCCGAAAAATATATACCAAAAGTATTGGAAATGGTATCAACACGGGTATTAGACAATAATCAGAAGAAATGGGATGGAGCAAAGAACAGAATAAAGTTCTACGAGAATACCGTTGTTGGTAAACGAAGCAGCAAAGTGGCCAACTAACAAGAATAATATTTTTTTTGATCAGGGAACGCATTAAGGTAGTAAGAATAGATATTATGCAGACCTATATAGCTCGATTATTTCATAATTTCTTCATAGTTACATGATAAGTATCCTATAGAAACTAATATAAAATTGTAATTAAATTTATTAAAAATACAGAGTATCAAAGAAACATTTGCATCAAATTTACATGGAAAGAGTTAAAAAAAGAGCTAATAAACTAAATTATTTAATTTATGTGTGTCTTATTTTTGCAATCGACGGAATAAAATCTTCCCATGCGATAGCATAAAAGTTGTTAAAGTAAAGGCAAAACAGGCCAGGTACTCATGAAATTTGATGTGTACATACATATTTGTGCACGGCTCGGCAATTATGAGGCAAATTGGGGTGAGATGAGGTGAGTTGAGGTGAGTTAAAATGAAGCAAGGTGAAATGAGGTAAGTTAACACTAATTTGTGTAAAAAGTTTTAATGCTGAGTTGAGGTAATTGAGGCTCAGGCGAATTTAGGTGAGTTGAGATGAAATGATTTGTAGCAAGGAGAAATACGATGCATTGCAGTAAGATAAGTTGAAATGATAGCAAGTGGACAGAGTTAACCATATAAATACACTCCCTACAAATACAACCTTCTTTTAGACAGAATTTGTCTTCAATTCCGAAAATTATGGCTTTACTGTTGGACAAATTCGGCCGCACTATTCACTGCTTTTAATAAGCCTTCGGCAAAAATATAATATATGACCGCAAAATACGAAAGCAACAGATATTGTAAAAAAAAAAATTAGCTATAGACAAAATTTTTAAATTTTATTATTGTTATGATACAACTTCATTAAAATTGACAAACTGAAATTTGCTGGGGTTTTTGACTCGTGTAACTTAGTCACATCATTAAATTAAGCAATTTAATCAAAACTTTTGAGCGTTTAAGGTCCCTATTACGTGTGAAAAAAATTCTTTAAAAGCCCAAATTTGAACTTCATGAATATCTACTTAATATTCAAAATATTATTTTCTTTGTACGTTCCACTAATATGTGAACACACAAATATACATACCACAATAAAGAGCTTTATCAAAAAAACATTGGAATAAAATTTTGCATCAACTTTGTTGTCTTTTCGACATGTTTTCTAAGCAAACTTATGCAACTCACTTCAAGTAAATTCGTCAGCTTGCGAAAATCATGCCAATGGGAAATGGCAACACGTGGTAAACGTTTAGTTTCGCGAAAGTTTATATATTTTTGTTATATTTACAAACAAGTACATACATACACACGAAATATTTATATGCATATGTATACAGGTAGGTAGGACTCATACAACATCGTACAAAATAAAGTGGTCATAGCATATTTAAATAAAAAAAAATTTTTACTAAGTTTTGCCCTTTTGCCATAATCCTACTGCACTGTCCTGGTTTTTATTATTTTTATACATTTATTGTTGCCCTTACTCTTTTTTTGTTTTTGCTTATCAACATTGAGTGAGTGACTTGGAATCGAAAAGGAATCCGATAAACTTAAAACGTAAAGTCGCTTTCCGTTGTCAACGCTTTTCCGTTCTAGGCAGTAGCAACTTGTCTGCACTCTTGTTTTTTCGCAAAAATACGCATTAAGAGAAATGGAAAGTATTAAGTATATTGTAAAAATGTATGTATAAGTTAAAGCAACAAAAAGTTTATTTCGGTGAGACCGAGCTAGAGAAAAGCGATGTGGAGACTTAGAGAGCTGCGGCGAGAGCATTTTATTTAAAAAATATATGTGTTCTTAAAGTGCGAGAAATCTCAACGTGTCAGATGTGTTTTGATGAATTGTTTTTATTATTAGGAACAGAATTTGAAAAAAAATTAGCTTTCAACCATATTTGATTTTTAAACAAACATTTCATAAACATAATTTGGCGTTATCTGTGCACTCCAAATCTCTGTCGACAAATAAGACAAAACCTAATAACTGGAGTGTAGTATTTAAACTAAATAAGATGTAATATAATCAAGATAAGGGTTAGTTGTTATCTATACTAACCTGCAGTGTTCCTAGCTAAATCCCCTTGAAACCAAAGCCAAAGCATAGCATTGCAACCCGTAGGAAACGATAGCCACCGGAGGTCCCGGAAATTTTAAGCTTTATACAAAAAATTTTATGTTTCAACAAAATGTCATTAGTATGTCAAAATTTTTAAGATTGAACTAAAAAAAAATATAGCTATGCAGTTTTGTAGCGAAATATAAAAAGTTAAATTTTAAACTTTATTAAAAAGTCATTAAAATGATGAAATGAGAAATAAACTGGCCTCGAGCGCAATAAAATTGTAATATGCAAAAGGATTTAAATGAGCTGCTTAACTAAACATACATACGAAACATAGCACTCGATTTGAATATTTTGAATTTATCACATCAAAATTGAGATTTTAATTTGCTTTGCTTAGATGTGAGAAACAGTGATATGAGATGAAGGAATGTGTAGAAAAATGGAAGGTCATGAAAGGTGGTGTATTAACAGTCAACGTGTGGTGAGTTAAGGTACTGCGAGTTTAGGTTTGATAACTGTAAGTGTGATTGGCTGAGGAATGATGTGTTCAGTCGTGGAGAGATAGCGATCGGTGGGTGTAGGTGTGGTGAGTTTTGAAGTGGTGAGTATAAATGTGTTGAGTTTATGAATGGTTAGTTCAAGAATAGCGAGTCTACGTATGGAGGGTTTTTTGTGGTAAGCTAAGACGTGATGAGTACAAATATGATATGTTTATAACTGGTGAGTTCAGTTGAACTTTGGCATTGTGATCTAAGGTATGGTGAGTTTAGGTGTGATTAGTTAGGTATGGTGAGTTTAGGTATGGTGAGGTCAAATTATACTAGTGAAAGAGGCACATGTTTCCATCCCCAACCATCTCGATGCACCAAATTACCAGTGCCACTAATTTTTTCGCATTTGCCCTATACATTTTTCAACAAGTACTACACGCGCTAAAGATATTTCATCAGAAAAAATAATACTAAATACTTATGAACATAGATATGTGTTAGTTGAATTGAAATAGTGTCATAGCGAATTAAGCTGCCGGCTAGTGGATGTTTTTTCTCTCTGCAGTAAATAAACATTTTTGCTACATTTCATTTCCAAATATCTGCAGTTGGTCACCCTGCATACTACAGCACACAATGCGCTCTCTACATCTCTGCGCATTAGCTTTTCCTCTCCCAAACAAGCGCTCATTGCCGCATTGAAAGCACTACGGTAACAAAATCTCACGCTCACCAACCAACTATTGTTGAACTTTATCCAAATTTTGTTTAACTTTCCCGGAGTATTTTATCTCCAGTATATCTCGCAGCTGGCTCAGTTTCTATTGAGACGTGCGACAAAGCGGTCGATAAAGCGGAAAAAAGGCAAATGAACGAACGCGTGCCTGGTGGAAAAAAAAAAATATAAAAACTCAACAGCTAGCCTACTTATAAAAAGGATATGCTAGAGAACAAATAATAAAGTGTGAGAAAGTAAACAATCGTTAACAAATTAAATTGCTGATTGAATGAAAATACTAAATGTGATAGAGGGGCTGTCGTACTCTTTCGAATGACATTTCATTACGTTTGACAAACTTTTGCGCTAATTTACTACAAAGTGCGGAGAAATTTGCACACATACGTGCATATATAGAGCGTGAGTAATTTTTTTTTTACGTTTGCGTACATGCGCTTGTATGTGTGCTAGAAAGTAAGAGTATTTTGGGGCCGCAAGCTAAATGTGAAATGGCAGTAGACGAAAAGTGTTGAAATTTTTATGCTGACGATTTTTATTTGGGATTCCCCCAAACCGTAAAATAAACAGTCAACAACCGCAGCGTGACCGCAAGCAAATACTAGCGTGCGAATATATACACACACACATAGACATGTACTAGCGCTTATGTGCAGTGGCAGATTTTTTCGACTACTTATAATTGTCACGCGTGCTTTGCGACTAAGGGCCTGCTTTGAAGTGCGATTCGAACGTGATTTCCGTTACATTCATTTCCGGCAGTACTTTCCGCTGTACTAAGCAGTGTTTGTGGGTTTGTCGAGCAGCCGAGCGCTTGACTAAAAGTTAAAACGTGTTTCGCTGACGACGCTGTTTAATCGCCATTAGAGACAAAGGCGTGTGTGCTTTTGTTTTTCGCAACGTGTTGTCACCAACTTGATTTCCGCTCGCCGCCTTTTTGAGTGACAAACTGCATTGCTCAGATATTTGTTTCGTGTGTTAATCAAGAAAAAAAAATGCCATACAAGGCGTATGAGTGATTTTATTAACATTAATTGTTAGCAAGCAGTTTGTGTTGCGGAATTCCTGTTATTTAAAAATAGAGCAAAAGCAAGAAGACAATTTGTAAGCCAGCGTGTTTTCCGGTTTCGATTGTTATCGCTTAGCTGTCACAGCGGAGGTGGACAGCTTTAACTAGAGGACAACATGACGCGCGTCCGACGCATTGTGGTAAGTTGAGCAGCATATTGCGGCGTTGATTAACATTTTCTAAATGCTTGAGGTACACTGCTACACTTGTCCTCTTTTTGTACATATAAATGTTAATAGATAGTTTTTCTTGTAAATATGCATCAAAGTAATTACAATATAATAACTCAGGCTCATTAAAAAAAAATTTCTTTTTATAAAGTTTCCACTAATTTTGTGTATTCATCAGCCCTGCGACCATTTTTATATTAAAGCAATATTTTGAAGTATTTTTTCGGTGTTTGTACTAATACACTTTTGTCTAAATGCTTGACTTCGTGGCCAAAATTAGCTAAACTTACTTTTTTGTGTTTTATTTTAAATAATGCAGCAGATGAGAATTTGTTTTCTCGAAAAGGAATTACGTAGTAAATGATAAGCAATCAAAGTAAAATAATTAAATGTGTGACACCAGCTCACAATTGGAAGGTAATTGGAAGAGGTATGGCAAAAACAATAAATCCATGACGCTTTCAAAATATCGGTTAGATCTATATTTTCTTCAAATATGTCAGTAATATATTTCAAAGAAATTTTTTTTGTGTAAATCGTCAGTGCGGCGTATTAAAAAATTATAAAGGAGTTTAAAGCAATTTTTGCAGTTAATTATAGCAATAAGAGAAGTTTTTTTAGCGAACTAATATATATTTGGTGTGACGTACAGAGTTTACACTGTACCATACCAGTTTTAAAAGTATTAGAACACAATCTTAAAAAAACTAGTAAAGAGACTAAACTACGAGTAAATGAAAATAAAACGATTTCTTGTAAAAACAAGTTTAAAATTTTATTTGATGATAAAATCGTATGTTTTTGCTACTTAATAAATTATTAAATTTCTCTTAAAACTTAGCTCTGAAAAGCCTTTATATTTTTTCAATTGTCTTCTAAAAATTTCTATCGCTTGAAAAGTGTTAATTTTTGCCTAACAATTTAACATTTTAGGCAATTTTGCATTGTTATTATATTTCAAAATTAGCTTGCGTAATTTGCAATTATTTAGTTAAAAACTGAGAAGAGACTTCTTCGCTGTATATATTTTAATTAATTATAAAATTATCGTGGTCCATTTTTCATTTTCTAATTTGCCTAAATTATTTAAGTTTCTTTTATCTTGTTTTTAAAGAGCTGCCTATAACTTTAATTACCGTTTTTGCACTTCTAAAACTTAGTTCCATCGACCTCATTTTGAAAAATGTATAGCCGTAAAAATTTGTTAAGGTCTTCCGCAGGCTTCTTTAAAAGCTTTAAATTCAATAATATTAAACGAAGGAATTTCCTCTTCTGTGGAAATTTTCATCGCACTTAAATGTTTAACAATATTTTCACTAAGCTCCAATTTATTAAATTTCAAGACAACTTCACTTAAATGTTGAGGAGATTCAAAACTTTAAAAACATTTCTCCATATTCCTTTTACTTATAAGAGTAAAACGAATTTTCACATTTTGGAAAAGAGCGCAAAAGTATGTATTTAATTTAAATATTTCGATTAAACTCCATAAACATGAGTTTACTTTAATAAAAAATAAAATAAATAAATTAAGGGAATGAGGTGTTATTGGTTTTGATGAATTGTTATTAATTTATTAAAAGTCAGTTTGGAGGTCAATAACAAAGAATATAATTTACTGAAATTATTTTTTAATATCGCTAACGCAAGATTGTGTTTTCAGATTTTAAGAACTACTTTTATTTAAAACTTTAAGCATATAATAATAAAAAAAAATCAAAGAAGGGGTTCTCGTGGAATCTTATATATTCCTTACTTATAAATAGAATTCATTGAAACTCATTTTTAATTTCTATAATTTTCTTTTGTGCCACCGAAATTCTTCGAATACTTCCATTTTCGCTTTGAAAACACGTACAACTATTTCATACTTTGTCATTTAAATGTAATTTATTTAAGTATTGAAATTCAAGTTGACACAAATTGTATATTCCACATCATATAAAAGTTTAATTTAAATGTCATTTAATCTGTATATACGAATAAGTAAGACATTCGACTTAGCCGCTTCAATATTTATAAAAAATAAATACTAAAAACTAAATACTATCTATATATGTTACTTTTATTATTATTATTATAAATATAGTATCTGAAAGCATATTTTGTGAAACAATACCAAATATTCACCGGTCGATTAATTTGCAAAACTAGGTGAGAAACAAAAAGGAATATATAAATGCAATTAGGATTTAAGTAAAATAAGTTAAAAAGTGTTTAAAAAATTAATTCAATTAATTTCAAAAGTATAACGAATCGCATGCATATCACAATATGCGTTTAAACTCAAATAACTTTGAAAGGGCTTTGTTTCTTAACTCAATGCAAGCGGGTTTCCACCTGTTCAGAATTTCAAATTAATTTCAAAGTAAGCAAATAAAAAAACTGAAATACAAACATACATGTATATTATAATATGATTTTGGAACTAAAGGGATTTAAAAAGAGTTTAATTTAGAAGTTTTTTAAGAGGGTTATCTGCTAATCCACATTTCAAACCTCAATAGTTTCTGCACAATATAAACGAAATATTATTAAATGTGCATCATGAAAACAGTTTTACGAAATATTTATTTTAAATGTTATGTTTTTGTATAGGGTTGCATTCTCTTTTTTTTTTTTGTTTAAAAATAGTTAATCGGAATGAAAATTTTACAATAAGGTTGTCGGAAGAAATATTCGTTAAAAGGCTTTGTTCTTTAACACTTGTTTAAAACGTCGAATTTATTCAGTTGGTTTGCTAAATGGATATTATAATATGTATGTATGTCTAACGGAAGACGTTAAAAATATTTTAATTTTAAAATATTGGAAGCGTTTGTCGCCTACATAAAAATTTGTATTAAATAAAATAGTAACGTAATGTCTATGTTTTTTATAAATGGGAAAATTTAATACTTTAAATAAATACATTAGGGTCAACCTTATTTTGCAAATTTCCCCTAAAAAGCAAGATTCTCCCTAAAAATTATTTTTTTGGCCATAAAATTTGCCCTGTCAAATATGGTATAATTGAAAGATGTGTTCCAACGACCACAAATTTCAGCATATTCATGAATTTTTTCACAACTAAATACTTAAAAGATACAAAAAAACGCATCTTCTTTTTATTTCACTTAATTTTGTTTCTGCTACTTCTAAATTAATCGTTTTCTTTTTTTGTGCAATCTCATACGAAATGATTTCGGCCATGTAAACGCGATATGGGTTGCTAGTTATTTTCTATTCCTTCGAAACAAGAACTTAATAATAATAGTAAAAAAGTAATTAAGTACAAAATAACGTGCCTGAGAAACCAACAAAAAAAAAATTTCTTAAGTTTTTTTATAGAAAGGTTTTTTTTCATTTTCATTTCGACAGAAAGGGAGACATGTGGTTTATAGCTGAGCAAAGCGGAAAATCCCAAAACTATAATATAGTATATGTACATATGTATTTACTTATTGACCAAACCGCTTCTTAAAAATGTCTTATGTTTGAACTCATTTGCTGAAATAGTGTGAAAAAAATGCTTGCTCTTCAAGTAAGTCATTTTATGATTCGTATTTTAACTGTTACCTTAGAAAAATTCGTGTCCCTTTACAGTGCCTTAGTGGAAAAAAAAAACACGAACAAGTAAAATGATAATCCTTCAGATTGCAATATTGCTAAATAATGTGAGAATCAACCATAAGTTATTTATAAATCCCTGTTAGTATAAATTCGTTTCTAATATCCTCGTGATATAATATTACGAGATATTTTTATATTTTTTTTTTGTTGCAATCTGTTTTGGAGCAATTAGTATTGCTTTAATCGATATATTATTTGTTAGAAAAATCATAGTGCAGAATATTACAGTATCTAAGACACCCTTAACGTATGTGTTAAAAAATAATTATGGTGAAAGTTCGCGGCAATGAGTTTTTAAGCTCGGTAATGAGTTTTAACAATTGTTTTTGCATAAAAAAATTCATGAAAAATCTGCAATCACGCCAATCACGCCAATTACTAAACTCATCGCCTGACTATTTTTACAAAATCTGCGCCGAAAACTATGCCTCAAAAATGTATTATGTTTCTTAAACGTATTAAACGAACTTGTTTTAAAATTGTGAGCATTTCTTGAATACTTAAAATAAAGTTTTTCTACACTGACTTATGTAGCTGCAGTAGTTGTGTCAGTTGTCATTTTACTATAGAAAAATTGAACATCGATGCCTTAAAGTATGCAACGTGACACCAAACAAATAAGTTATATAAAATCAACATTTCACAATTAGAAAAATTTTAGAGAAGAAAATTAAGTGCAGTTTATCTCTAAATTCTACTAAGGACCTTGTACGAGTAAGTTGATCAAGGTTTTTATGTATTAAAAAGCGAATATTAGTATTTTGTTTACTGAAAAAAAATGTTCAAAGATTAATAAGATTTATTTGTGTTTCCTTATGAAAAAAATATTATATTTTAGTCTGACGGAAAAATATTTCCGAAGATCAAAACACACTTAGTCCTCTCGTGGCATCAGCTTTATGCTTTGACTTTAATTACAGCTTATTCTGTGTTCTATATATTTGAATAATATTTAGAAGTTACTATTCGTTTGAGTTCAAAATTGCTTAGAATGAAAACTATATACATATATTCATTCCACAATAAACTACACCTGTACAATACCTTAAAGAACAGTTTACAGTGGTTGTATTATTTACAAAGAAAAAAGCCATTACATTGCCATTTTGCAGGATATAAATAGTCAACAATACTTGAAAAGTTATTATATTTGAAAAGAGTTGTAAGTTTACACTGAAATTTCATTAAATATTAACTGAAAAATGCCGCCATCGTTGTCTAATGTTGGCACTCAAATGTAAGGCTAAGGTTAAGGAGAACGCAAGACATGCTAGCTAACACACACACATTCATAAATGCCTACAAACACACTAACATATTAATATGCTCCCACACAAGACACTTGTTTAAAAATAAAATATCAAGAAAGAAAGAAAATGAAAGAAAAGCGATGTCATTAGCATGCGAGTAAGTAAACGACAGAGCGAGCGCAAGAAGTAGCTGTGCCATTGAATAGTTGCTCAAGTGAATGTCAGAGAGAATTTTGTCAGTAGTGACATAGTCATTATTATTGTTATTATTTTGTTGCTTAATGTTTTTGTTGTAGTTATAATGTCAGGTCACATTTTAGATTTCTACTTGACTGCTTATTTATGCGACTGAAAGTTTGATTGATATATTCAAATTGCTGGTATTTCCGAGCAAATTTGTAGTATAAGTAGGCAGCAAATGGTAATCAAGAGTGAATCAGTATTCAGCTGGAAGTAAAACATTAAAAGCAACAAGCCATAAATGAAAGTGTAACAGTAGTTTTATATTTACAATGTAATTTAATGCAATAAGTTACTCAAAAAAATTTATACATGAACTTCATAAGCCGAAATACATGCTAAATTCAAAAATATAAACACACTGCATATTGACAGTTTTTATGTTGTGTAAAATATTTAATAATATTATGTTTTATAAAACCTTTGGATTTAAAAAAATTTTAAGAATTTTGTAGATCATTTAATTTCAATATATTAATGCGCAAGCTTAAAATAGCTACAAATAACACAGTACAGCAAAATTTGAGATTTCAAAAATTCTACCAGATTTCTCAACGGATTCTTAAGCTTTTGGGGTCTTTTGAATCCGAATCTGAAATCAGAATTTCCAGGTCAGCCTGGGGTTTCTCTACAGTACGTGCTTTTTCCATAAACCGGCATTTGATTGTTTATCATTGAACAAGTGAAATTAAACCTTTTGGGGTCAAATAATCATATTTTAATATTTATTTTTTCATTTGACCAAACTTAAAGGCTTTACAAACCATTTATTTATTTTTAAATTTAACTAGTGGGATTTTTTGTCTGTTGTCCATATAAATTCCGATACGGGAATTTTTTTTTTAAAGAAATTGCGAAATGGGCTTAGTAAAATTTTTGTTTTTAAATAAACGACAATTTTTGGTTTCTTTAAACTTGCTTTTTTCTTACTTACTAAATTTTAATGGGCAACACAAAAATGTAAAAAAATTTTTTTTTATTTATATGAGTTGACTGATTATTTTTTAATTTTTAAGTATTCGAAACTTGTCGGTTTATGATCGTAGTTTGGGCATTTTTTTTACTTAAATTGAAAATAATAAACTTAATATTATGAAATGAGTTTTACACGAACATAAACATTTACATATGAAAGGATAAGAATTCAAGTACACAAAACAACTATAATTTAGCATCCATTTATTTAATTTCTGATTGTTTAAGAGCTTATTAGTTTTAAAGTACAGTAAGAATAGCTGTCGACTCGTGCGCGCTGATTTTACGTAACTGAACAACTGCTCGATTTTCAATTTGCCACCGTCGTTTATCAAGGGTCGCCATGTCGTAACACGTATTGAAAAATTTGGAAAATTTATTTTTAGATTTTTTATTTCAATTAAAACCAGAGATTTCTCAAACAACATATCCGACAACATCTATAAGATTTATAATAAATTAACATACTTTCAATAAAAGCAATTTTTTTTTCAAAATTAAAAAAAAATATTTTAAATTTAAATAAAATTTTCAAAATTAAAGAAAAATTTCGTAATAAAAAAAAAAAATTTGGAATTAAAATAAAAATTGTTTGGGTACGTAGTTTTAAAACCTATTTAATTCTTGTTAACAAAGTGCACATTTCAAGTCGTTTAGAGTTATTGCTGATTTGTGATATTTTTTTTTAAATAACAAAACATATTTTTCTAAAAATTTCCATTTATCGGTGTGCTAGATTTTTGTCTGGTGCTACACATATTTAAGTGTATGTTTGTATGAAAACTATATATAAATAAGTAAATTTTATAAAATTACTTTCTTTCATCATCTAACACATTATTTTATTTCTTTTTGACAAATGTCTCCTTCGTTGATTTGATTAGGAGAAATGTATTAAGTCAAATATCCGAGCATTCAAGCACTGGCTTCAGATGGCATAGGCGTACGAGTAACGTGATGGGTCGACAGTGACAGCGACGCATTTGTTTCGTAATGTGTCTTTTGCTTTTACTTTGCTCGCCTTACGAATTTAAATTAAGTATTTTAGGGTAATTTATTTTCAAGAAGTCTGTTTGCTTTTTTTTTTTTTGAATGGAATATTTTAGGATTATTACGTAAATTAGAATAAATTAAGCAGGAATAAGATATGAAAATACAAAGTAATCTAATTGCAAGTTGGGATTAGAGACAGCTCTATGTAGTTTGAGTGGTTCAAGAGAAGCTTTAAACTACTGAACTATTTTTTTAGCTGAAGTAATTATGCTGAATTTGCCATTTCAATATTGCTAAAAACCATATAACCTTTATTTGAATGAACAGAAACGCCCAATGTCACCAAAGCCTATTTAATGGCGCAAGAAAAAAATTGTATGAATTAAATATTGATAATAAAATTGTATATCAAATTGTCTTGAATAAAAAAGTTCAAAGGCCATTTTGAATATCCGATATGTGCTACTTTTTGGGATTTTGCTTGACTCTTGTCGATCTGGCATATTTTGTAGTAGATGGATATAAAAGCAGCTACAGTTTCTTCCGCCTAACAACGTTCTGTTTGAAATATACATACATTGCTTTCCACAGTTATATGACAGCCACAACTTATCATAAGTATTTACAATTTCTTTTTCTTTTATTTAATTTGCCTTGTTTTCTCTTAAAATATAATTTTTTTCTCTTAATGCAATGTTCAAATTTTCTACAATATTTATAATAATTTCAAAAAAATGCATTAAAATTGTTAACCGATTAAAACGCTTTCCGCGTTTAATTGATTTTATGGAAATCTCAAGGCTCATTCTTACATTGAGAAAAAGTCCTCGTAGGATATGTACTTCATAAGAAGCTTGACGCCTTTGCTCAGTGTAATGATAGCCATCTTCTGTGATTAATAAGATACACAAGTCGACCCATCCGACCAGAATAACGGTCGCCTAAATTCCTATAAGATACGAGCCTTCCCTTACGGTAGGACCAAACACCAAAGAGAAGGCGCTTAGAAAAGAAAGGAATACACAGGGAAACAGCTCTAAAAGACAACTTCCGACCTAAGAGGTTGTTGGAAGATATAACAACAGAAGCCTCAAAGCATTGCTGAACCTCAAATCACAAAGAGACCTCATCATTCCTACTCTCGAAGTGTAGGGTCCTTGTTGCGGAGAAGGGAGAGGTGCATTAAACAATATACATATCTGAGAGTTTAGTTCCATACTTTGGTGCTCATTGAGGAGTTGCAAGAAATTTGGGGGCCCGATCACCTTGCTGTCGCAAGAGATTCCTCATTGTTCTTTTGCTTGCAAAAGCACGCCTTCTTTCTAATTTTGCGGTCTTTGTTGCCCATATATTATCGTTTTGATGATGTATACGGAAAGAGGTTCAAACAAACAAAACGCGAAAATCGCCAAATGTTCTAAAAATGCTATCTACTACCAAATTAATATTAAAACAAACTTGAATAATGCTCACACAATAAAAAAAATTATTTTTAGTTGTTTTAACAAACTGAAGCTAGCCATTTTAATTAAAACAAGTAAAAGCAAAAACTGTTTAATCGAAAAACTTTTGCAAAATAAATTTTCAGCAAACCGTGAATGTGATTCCTACTAGAAAGCAGCAAACAATATAAATAAACGCTAGCAATATAGTAAAAAGTAAATGAACTTTGAAGAGAAGGAGCAACGAAGAAGCAAACATACATCGTAGCACTAAGGTCCTCTGCTTCCTTCCAACTACAGCGATGAAAGCATGGAATTATTAAAATAAAATATTTGCAATTTTTCTCTTTTGCTATTTCATTGTAGTGCTTGAAGATGGAAGAATATAACCAAGACAATGAAATTAAAAATAGCGCGCAATAAAACGCACAGAGAGCAGTAAGGGAAAATAGCGAAGAAAGTGCCAAGACAACAAGCCACTTGAGTGACTTACCACGCTGTTTCAAAATTGCTGATTCTTCTAAAGCGTCAAGTAGACTGAAAGGCAGGAGAAGATTTTAGGAAAATAGAAGTGCAGGGGATATTAAATATAAGCTGCGAATGGTAGAAATTATTAAGTTTATAAAGGCGTGTAATAAAGTTAATACAAATATTTAAACTTGCGCCCAAGAAAACAAACGTTCTGTTCTAGTTGCAAACAAGAAAATTAATAAAAATAAAAGCGATGATATGAGCCATCTTTTGAATTGTGATTTTTTAATTGTGCCATACTCCTGACACTTATTTGATAATTACTTGCTTGTGTAAACGAAGAGAGCATATCATAACGGGTATTTTATAATTACAATTTAATCAAATCAATTTTAAAATAATTCATTTTTTTATTTATATTTACGATTCGGTAAGCTTTGTTAAGCGATGAAGTAAAACTTTAATAAGCAGAGGTGCTGTTAAGTGAGGTCAGGTGAAATGAGTACTGATGAGGAGAAGTGAGGTCAGATGAGGAGAAGTGAAGTAAATTAAGGTCAGGTGAGGTGAAACGAGGGCAGGTAAGGTGAGCTGTAGTGTATTTAGATATAGTGTTCTTAGATGTGTTGTTTTTATGTGTGGTATGAGGCATTTTAAGGTGGTGAGTATGGGTGTGGGGAATTTGGATGTGGTGAATTTAGGTGAGGGGAATTGTGGGTTGAGATTATGTATGGTGAGTTGAAGTGCGGAAAGTTTAAGTTTCTCGATTTTTGATATCTTATGCTTAGGCGGGTGAGTTTAGATGTTGTAAGTTTATGTCTGATAACTTGAGCTATTGTGAAATAAGTTAGGTGAGTTCAGATGCTGTGAGTTCTGTCATGCTGAGTTGGAGTATTAGATATTGCTGTTCCTATCCGCTTCAACTTGTGGCATCCATATCAATATAAATACCGTAAAATATTTTAGAACCTATAAGTTGGAAACAAACCATTATCGTGGTATGATTGTAGCAATTATAACGAATATGCATCCAATAGTCTATGTGATCAAGTATTTTAGGGGGATTGAAGCTAAATACGTTTATGTTATGCTTTCGAAATTGCACCTGTCGTAGTTACTGAAAATTAGAGGAAGTTACATTTTTAACCATTTTTAATTTTGTGGCTAAGTATAATCCATATTTCGTTTTACTTTCTGTGTGATAAATATGAGACAACAGAATGTTGTCACAATAAACATTACTCATACGCAGTGTTGCACAATGCTATCTTCGCTAATCAGGTATCATTATAAAGTAATCAGTTACCTCAAACTGACATTCTGTGGTTAATATTCAAGTCATCACTGCTTGTACACAATGCTTCCTGCAATTCAGCCAATGATTATATGTTTATACCCTAACACTGCCAATGTATATACTTAAAATGCTTGCTCTTCGTTGCCTCTATAACAAACTTCCCCGAATGTTAAATTGCGGCAGAACTGGCGGATAAGCAATAAAAGTTTTAACCAGCCATGAGCGCATAGGAAATGATATGCAGAAAATAGCTTACTCCTAAACATATAAAGGCTTCCCATATATCTAGCTATTTGTGCAGTTGTATGCAAGTGGGGATGTCTGTGAAACATGTAAAATATGTCAGCGTGTGTCAAGCATTTGCTTTACGCTAGAAGTGAACACCAAAATGGCGGAAGCAGAAGTGTGCTGATAGCAAAACGGAACAATGGAAGGATGTGTTGCTAAACAGACAGCGAAAAATAAAATTAAAAAATAAATATACAGCTGTGTTAAAAATGACTGTAGCGTCAATTTCTTTAAATTTAATTTAACAAGTATTCGGAAATTTTCTTCTAAGTCTGATTATATCTATTTAAAAATTTATGTTTTGAATTTGTGTGATTTTTGCAAAGGAATTAAAATAGTATTTTACCAAAATACTAAAATTAAGACAAAATTTAATTGCCAAATTCAAATTTATGGCACATCGAAATATTTTCTATTTCAGTTTAAAATTTGATACACCTGTTTTTGTAATAGATTTAAGCATTTTTTTAATTATTAGATATAAAATAAATACAAATCGGTTAATTTTGAAAAAAGTGCGTTTTTGCGGTAATGTATTTGCATGCAATAAAATATAACTTTTTTAACAATAATATGTTAAAATTCCATTTTAAATATTGAGAAAATTCAAAAATTTTTTCATAGTATTTTTTCCAAAGAAAATTATTAAAAAAAGTTAATGTAGTGAATAAAAAAGATTATAAAATTATGAAAATTTTTGTATAATTTGTTTTTTTTTTTAATATTCGCCGTTAATTTTATGAAACGTGGGAATTGGGTTTTTATGAATAAAATTCTTTTGCCTGTGTATTCATAGATATTTCACTAAACTTCTCTGAAACGGCTAAGCCGATAAGCATCATTTTTCAGTAGTTACCTAATGATTTGGTTTCATAGTTAGACTCGTTCGTTGACAAAAAGATGTTAGTTAGAGCACTTCTGCTGTAGTTAAAAATTAAGTCATCCAAAAATCAAAAAATGTAAACAAATAAAACTCTTTTGTAGTCAATCCAACGTTCGAGCAGGAAAACGTCTGTTGGCTGCGCTAAAGTTGATTAACTATAACATAAAATGCGTTTTTATACAATAAAATTAATTTAAAATGATGTTAGTCAAATTCGCTGCTGTAAAGTGATATTCAAAATTTTATTTACTACGTTTTCTATGCAAATTTGTGAGTAGCACAATTTGCAAAGTTAGAAAAGATAAGATTAATCAACGAAATCAACGAAATCAAGTTAGCGAAAATTTTACGATAACTTCGCTATGTTTGAGCTGTTTTTATGGCTGCCAAAATTGCTACGAGCAGTTATTATTTGCATTCAAAGTGTTTCCTGTCCCATTCATATTCCATTGAGAATTCGACTGCGTGCCTGCATAAAGTGAAGAAGTATTACATTGATATGCTTTTTCTCTTGCAAACGACATTTTTTTATAGTCATATGTGGATGTACTTACACATTTGTCTGTATTGAAAATAGTTTTGACAAAACTGACTATCTGATTTGCGCTACAATTTTTGGCAACCATCCTTAGTTGCTCTTTAATTCAATGTTTCTTCAGAAACATGTGTATTTCTTTTTTTTTGTAAATATCTACATACATTTTTGCAAAATTTGGCAAAAAAAATTAGAAGAGTTGAGTTAGAAGTAGCTTCAAAATACTTATTTAGTTGAGGTTTGCACCGCACTAGAAGTAATTGAGGTAGTGAATAAAATCCCCAAAAAAAAACATTAAATCAGTTTGCAGGTCCTAAACCTTACTGTTATATGTATATTAAAAAGGGCACTCAACGAAAGAAAAGTTGGAAGTTAAACTTTAAAAGTCGACCACATATCTCTTATTTTAAAGCTCGTTTAGCATCCTTCGACCGAAAATGATTTGGAAAATGTATGAGATCTATTAGAGGACATTGCTAGTTGATTGTGCGTTCATCTAGACAAACTCAAAAATTAATGACGAAACATTTTCAGAACCCTTTCTAGATTAGCTGGGTACATTTCCACTACTCTTTCGGTATTTTCTGCAACTTTTTCTGATTTTTCGATACAATTTCGACAGTGACCCATTATAATATTTTATCATTGTGAAGTCTTACAAATTACCTAACTAGCCTCGAACTAGTGCTCAACTTAAACTTAAACTTAAACATTTTAGTCTCACTCGTAATTATTATGAGAGGATTTTTATAATATACATAATTTTCAAAATTAAAATCTTTGAAAACTAAAAAAGTTGATTTCGCTGTTGATTATTATGAAACGACTTTTTTAATATGTCTCTGAACTCAAAAAATTTATGTCATACCATAATAATTATTGATTGAATTTTATGATATTTCTTGTAAAAAGTTGTATGTATCTGGTTTCCATGCTTTTTCGATACATTTTAAAAATATTTTCGATACGTTATTGTATAACTATCGAAAAATTTTTAGTAAATAATTGTCGATGCATTTTTGGTACATTTGCGATTTATTTTCTGTACTTTTTTGTTACTTTGTCCGTTCGGAAATTTCCGCGACAATTTAAAGACCAGTCAAGCTCTACTTCAGAACTTTTTCGAAAATAGTCCCAAAAAGCCCTTAACTCGAAATTCATGGGCTTAAGCCTGTCTCGAGCTGGTCTTGTTTTTATCCCGAAATATTTCTTTAAACAGCGTCGAAGTGATTCTGAAGAAGTTCCGCCTATTTAAAATATAAATACATCTCAAAATGATAAATGTTTTTTATAATAACAAAAGTACGTTATTCATTCCCTTCCATGTCCCAATACGTCTGTTATTAAATTTCTATCGATATTTGTTTTTATCTAACAAGTTCCACAAATATCCGATGGCGTGAAATATACAGAAGTCATCGCTCCGCAGAGACGCAGGTTTCGCTACAAAGCTCCTAGCACATCATGACAGTCTACTTTGGAACCATCGGTCTAGAAAAAGGGGGAGAGAGCTTATATTAATTGTTAGTTTAAGCAAAAAATAAAAGTATGAACCTTGCGTTCAAAAAGAGGGTTTAAACTGCGATATCTTGTGCTTATTAGTATCTCCTTTTCTTGGGTTTTTACCTCATACTTCTGGTGTCCCGCAGAGGCAGAACTTCTTGGAAGCGAATCTGTTGACAGTAGTTAAAGATTCAAGTTATGAGTATTAGTGAGTGAGCCAATGTTTTCATCGGATATAAACTTTTGAAGCCGCTGCATTTCTTGGCATTTTATGTTGAGTAAACAGTGAAGAAAATGCATATTTCCTTGAAGCAGGAGAGTTCATTCTATATTCACGAGATTACATTCAAATCTTTCTTTTCACATTTAAAAAATTATTTTTAAAATAATTAGCTTAAATATGTGTATTAATTGCACACATCAAAATTAAATTTCAAAAAATTGTACAAAGCGTCGGTGTTGAATTGAATAAAAAATCTCTGACTTTTATATACTCGCATTCTAGTAAACTTTTTCACAGCTAAATAACCAGCTTATTTGCGCCTAAAATACCAACAGAGCACAATGAAGTTAACACACAAACGTCAAAGTTATTCATTGGGTGGTCAGTGCAGCTACAAAACCATTTCCGTAAGCATTTCTAGTGCTTTTTTTTGTAAAATTTTTTATTCAACGCTTTTTTAACTATCAAATTGCGATAACTCGCTGCCTGGAAATAAATTGACTTTCTTATGCGTTTTTATTATATTCAGTTGAATTGAGATGCCATGGGCGGAAATACATACATACGCATATTTACGATATTCCACACGACTTTATATATGAATCTGCATACATTTTATTTTACATACAAATATTCGCATACAGGCAACTATAACTAACGACACAATTTTCATAGTATTTAAAATTCAACGGCCTTTTTCATATCTGAGTTTTTTTTTGTTTTTAACGCATACTTTCTGTATTTAAATCCTTTACTTCCTGGATTCCTGAAAAGCCCCTAACGTTTAAGAAAAATGAAAAAATGTATCACAACAAAATGGTAGACTCCCTTATAATTTTCTTACGTTATGAAATCTGCAGAGATATATATAATGAAAATAAAATAATACATTTTTTAAATATATTTAGCAAGTTAAGCAAGTAATCAAAAATGCAAAAATAATCGAATTATCAGAAGTAATTAAATTGTATCAATAATTTGGCGCTTATCATTTGTAATGTGCGTATTTTTTGCTATACCACAAATATAAAAAGTTATTTAGCAGAAACAAACTGAAAACACTTTTTTACACTTTTTATGGAGGAAAGAAAGGTTTTTTTATTTATGCTTGCAGAAATAATTTTGAACCATAATTACGAAAGTTCCCGAAGACAATTTTTAAAATTACGCACACTAAAGTTTTCTAATATTTCTTCCTATCACGAATACGTCACATACACTTATACTATTTTTTCTTAACACAAATTCATTCGCATTTTCGCGAAATTATGTTTTAATACATTTTTTTTTATAAATTTAAAGATCTCTAGCCACAACTCCATACCGCACGTTTTTTTGGTTTTTAGGCTTTCAGTGCTGATTCAGCAATATTCGTTATAAGCTGACAATATAGCTCCAGAATCGGACTAATTATTTTCACCGGTTTTTTGTAATTATGCGTGATGTAACGTATTTTAAGGCGTGACGCCATTTGTGCGGAGTACCCTGCACTGCTCTAATACTCGTACAATACTTTTGAATATACACTTCTCCACGGGACAGGGCGTATGAGCAACATTTAATTTTATCATACGGCAATGCAATTTAGAAGCAAGATCAAAGTTTTGTAACTTAGTGAGCACCCAACTGTTATTATTTTGAGTAACGAAAACAAGATACATTGTTTATATAAAAAATAATGTGAACTCCTAAATACTCCTTAAAAACCTTGGAAGAAAACTTATAAAACACCGACGCACGTTTATATTCATAAAAGTACTTTCGGCCTACTCTACGAGAATTCATAGTCAGAGCATTGTTTTTTATAAAAAAAATTTAAAAGTGTTGTGCAATGTTCTGAAAAAAATGCTGATTTTATTGTATGTACAGTAATATTACGTTTTTCTTTTACTTATTTATTTTTTTTTGTTTAGGTATACCCAGTACACAGAAATAATATCCCAGATTACATAGCTATGTATGTAATAATCTCTAAAACAACAGCGACAGATGCATTATTAAAAGTGATTTAAATATTTTTCCTAACTTACAGAGTAAACGTTTAACCTTAAGCTCATGCCATTAAAATGAATATCGTTAAATGAGTTTGAGTTCAATCATCCACTCAATCATTGCATTGTTAATGCTAGCGAAGGTGATGGACCATTTCGAATGTCAACTGCAGTGAGAAATTAACTTACCATCAATAGATAACTTTACAGTATGTTAGTTTTACCTCATCTCTACAGTTGTTAAATATTTAAAAGCATTTTATTACAAGAGTCATAGAGCTGAGAAATTGTGGTAACAAAAAGATAAGTGAGCAGGAAGCGAGCGACAGCATCCTGTGTGCTGTTAACTATAAATTAAAGAAACGCTCATTGCAAGCTCCCACATTTATGTTTAAATCGACACAGTTGTAGTCAAATACACTACGTGTAACAATTATAGCACAACTACATACTGTTTTGTTTTGAAGCATTTATTTTACTTCTTTTTTATTTAAGTTATTTTTTTAATGATATACTGCCATTTTCTAAAAAAAAGTATAAAAAAACCCCTTATTTACTTTATACAAAATTTACAATTACTTCATCAAAATTTCGAATTTTCAATAAAAAATTTAAAGTTAAAAAATTTAAAGTTAAAAAATATATAAAATAAAATTTTAGTTGCAATTTTAAAGGTCTTTAGATTTGAGTAAAATAAAATGCTGGTACAATTTAACTTTCATTTTTGCCAATTTTCTACTTGCAATTTCTTCTCTATAACGCAAGCCCGCGATTTGTTATATGCACGGAATTGAAAAAGAGGTTTCATAAAGAAATTATGAAAAACCAACCGTAACTTTTAACAACTTCAACCCTGCGCTTTATTATATTTAAATTGAAAGAACTACAAAATATCGTATTAATTTTTTTTTAAGATTTTTACTCAGGAATGAACTGTATTTTAACTGAGATATAATTTCATGTTACAAGCTAACTTTGTATGTATGTGTACATGTATGTATGTCTGTTTGTTTGTGAGTGAAAATGCATCGTAAGTGCACATATGGTCGCATTTAATAAAGTTGCTGCTGTTTACTATTTTTCTCATGCTGACATACGCGCATACAACTTGGAACGAGTTTTGAGCTTCCAGCTAGTTAATTTAAGTACAACTTTCATTGTTGCTTTAACTGCGCTTCCAATGATTTACTTACTTATTTCTCTTAACTTTTTCTCCTTTACTTTGCTTTAATTATTAGTGCCCGCGTATTGGGCTACTACTTTTATGTTGGTGCAAATGCTTTGAGCCATAAAGTATGCTATATTTTTACGAGAAATTAACACTATATTTACGGATGTTGATTATATTCCTTTTTTTTTACTGAAGTGAGCCAATTTGCTTCAAATCAATTCAAATGAAATATTTGGTATCAAAAAAATCATTGAAAACATTTTTTACATATAAGTTCTCTTTTTGAAACACATTTTCTGCAAACATTTCTATTACATTCAGCACAACGATTTGTACATCTGTTGCCATTGCATGATTGTTGAACTTGACAATTCTTCTGTGCATCAGTAGCATGAATTTCTGTCATTTGAATTGAAGTGTTCTCGACTTCTTCTCATTATCTAACACTTTTTAGCTCTTCAGCAAATTGGAAAATTAAATCTTTTCATGAAATTTTTACTAAAGTCGTCTCCTGATAGGACCAATAAATTTCATGTTATGCGATTAACTGTTGAACCATTCTATGAGTCAAATTGGCTTACAATTTCGATAATTCGAAATGAAGGTGTCTGCGGGGAAGAGAAATGAACGTTTACATATATTTCATTACTTAACTAAAAACCAACGTATGTTTTAAAAAAATAATATTAAAGTTTTATTTATATATATATGGGTTTAGTATTAAAATGTTTCATGAGTCTAATTGACTCGGTCCATAAATCTCGTATTAAAAATACAAAACCTCCAACTGTGTGCTATCTAGGCATATATTTATATATACACTAACCCTGTGTGAAAATGAAGTGTGTAAGTGAGTTTGATAATTAAGCAGTAAATAGGTGCTTTTTATCAAATTTGTTTAAAGTTTGATTTGTGCTGTTGGTTTCGTAAGGTGCTGTTTATTCAAATAGGTAAACAACGTGCACGAAAGAGGGCAAAAAAAGGACAAAGAGAAAGATGAGCATTACTTCGCTTCAGAATTGATAAATAAATAAAAATATCTCAAAAGTACACATAATTTGATCAAACAGTTTGATCGTGTAAGTTCTCAGAAAGAACAACTTTTTAAATCGGATTAATTTTGGTGAGTTTTTTTTAAATAACTAAGGTGAAGTCAATTTATAATAATCCAATAACCAGTAAATGTTTCATATAGAGGTCCCTTCAATTATATTATTATATTATATATTGATAAGATGCTCCACAAATTCATAAAACTGAGGATAAAAAATTCATACTAAGGCGCTTACCAGGTATTGAAGTAGCTTGGTCACAAGTTCAGTAGCATTCAAAACCCGCAAAATATTTCATTTTATTTGAATGCAATGTTTCGAAGTGAATAGGTGGGAGTACTCTTTCTTGAATTATGTGGATATATATGCAATTAAATTTTAAACAAAACCAGACGTTATTTTCTTTCGGCATTTACTTGGTTCATTTAATGCTAGTACATTGGAAATAAGTGGTTGTCTAGTTATTTTTGATGTGACTTATAAACTTCTTTTTTCAAATTTTACCTCATAGTTTTTATCGGAGTTAACTTTTTGCTATTTCATTTGTTCAACGACGAATCTCTTTTTTTCATAAACTCATAACAAAATGTTTCCCTACAGGTTAAGTTACAATGTGTTTGCTCATATGACTACGTATGTTTGCATGTGTGGTAAGTTTTTAAGTCAACAAACACTGTGCGTACTTGACATTTATAATAAGTCGCTGCTTTCTGAAGCGAGTTTCATAGGCAATTATTTTCCTCCGCAAGACACCCAAGTACTGCAATCTGCACGTATGCGAAAAAATAAGTATAAATTTCGAGCGAATACATTCTACACGTGTGCCCGGATACTTAAGCTTAAAATATTTTTGTGTTTAGCGTTTACTTATTTATCTCATTTTTTGTATGTTTTCTTTGTCTCTATGAGTACTTGTACTCATCTTAAGTTTTATCTATGTTTTATCCTCAACCTTGTCTGTTTCCTTTTCTTCATCTACATATTCACCTTGACATATGTAGGTATGTCGGAGTGGCTCCACTAAAGCTCCCTCTCTATTAGCTGTGCTTCAAGGCTCCACACGGGTTGGTTACCGTATTTCGAACATGGGTTGCTCACGTTGCCCAGGGTGGACGAACGTGGACGTGAGAGTAGGGATTGAGTACAGCCGTGCAACTGTAACCGCATATCTAGAAGCATCGCTGTATCGCATTGCACCCCACAATTAAATTATTGAAAATTTAGGCAATTAAAAGCTACTTCATAACACATCATATCGCATCAAATTCGACGATCACATCACATCACATTACGTTGACACATCATATCACATTTCCTCATATAACTTAACAACACATAACGTAATATAAACCTACATCACAAAATTTAACTTAACATTACATAACGCAATTTAACTTAGCATAAGTTAGCATAACTTTAGTTAGCTTAAATGTTGCATAAATTAAAGAAAACGTCACTTAATATTGCTAAACATAACTTAACGTAACACAACTTAATATTATTTGACATAGCTTAACATAAGTAAACACCACTTAAGATAACTTAACATTACTTAACATAACAGAACTTAACTTTAACTTAGCTAATACGTAACATAAATTAAAATGACAAAACTTAACATAGCTTAACATAACAGTTCTTTGCACAACTGAATATTATTTCACATAACTTAACATAGAAAAACTAAAAGTAACATTACTTAACATTACTTAACATAATTTAACATAACTTAACATAACGTAACATATTTTTACTTAGTATATACCATTCACGTAGGCAGCATTTCCGTCGAAATGCTATCAGTCTCAAGTAAAAACATTTTGTTTGGCTAACAATTTCCTGTCTTCCACTTTAAAACTCTTGGATGCACAATCGACGAAGCCTCACTCTCAGGATAAACATCAGAACTAGCATGTTAAAATCATATTCAAGGTTGATCCTCACTACGGTTAATAAACAATTACTCATTTCTTAATATCTAATGAGAAAGCGTATCCCTTTTGATTGATGTCGACAAATTTATCTTTAGTCTTTATGGATTTTTAAGCAACTCTGAATTTATTTAATTTCTGACAAGTGCATGCACGCGCTATGAATAAAACCCCATCACCTCGGTTATTAAACCAAATGCAGTGACAAAGGACATCATGTAGAACGACAGTGCATCAGTAACAGCAGATACACACAAACACCTTAACACATGTATTCTTACAACAACATATGCTTACATTATCAAAAAAAAATAAAGAACGGGAAGCACAAAATGCAAAACAACAAATGACTATGACAACAGTGCCTCCAACAAAATACGCTCGAGCGCATCTGAGTGCCACCAGCAACACAAACACCAGCTGCGACGCAATTTTTCTTCTTGAGCATGCTAAAAAAACACAAATAAACAAAAACAAGCAACGAGAATGAAAATGTAAATACAAAATGAAAAATAGTATGCAAAGCCTACAATACAACAAATTGTGCCAAAGACAACTCGCCGCTTGGTATAACAAATAAGAACAACAAATATGTGCCATTTATGTTCTTGCTATTGTTGTGAATTTTGTTGTTGTTGTTGGTAATGGTGTTGGCAGTGACTGTGACCGTAGTGTAACGCATCAGCGAGTCAGCAACCAGCGCCGCAGTTACTTTGGTGGTTTCTCATATGCGCCGCCAGCTTCTGGGCATGCCGAGGGAGACGTGTGGTAGGTGCAACAGCAGCTCAACTCATGAACTGGAAATTAAATTGCATGCCCGCGTCGGCAGTTGGAAATAAAAAAAAACTATCAAGAAAACAAAATGAGAGGCGTTGCGCTGGTTTGTGCAGTCGTAAATCATGGAGGAGTTTTCCTACGAAGGAAGCAATGACAAAGGCACATAGATGCAGCAGCTACTCGATGTAGTTAAGTAATTCGGTTTTATTCCTTTTTCGGCAGACACAGATTTTTTTTAAATTTCGGACCGTAAATAAATAACTTATGTGTTAGTTTTTGGGGGAAGTCTCAATTTGAAAGCGAGAAGAGAGGCAAGTGATAAAAAATCATTGCAATGGAATGGCATTGTGGTAGGCCTGGAAACCGAGAATGAATTTCCAAGCCCTCTTGATAATTTAGTTAAATAGTGAACATGACTTGGTTGGTTGGCTAAAGTTATAGTCAAAGCAGATAGTTGCGCAATTTCAATATTAGTTCACACATTTTTCAAACACTTTCATGCAATTGAGACGCTTGCAAATGGGTAAATATATAAATTGTCCAATAATAACATCTGATTTAAATATATTCGCATCCGTTTAGTCCAAAAGATGCCGAAAAGAATAGAAAAAAGGTTCTGCACGTTATTCAATAGGCATGTCAATCCCGGGATGCCGGAATTGTAGAAAACAAAGAATTTAACACCTATTTATTTTTCAAATTTTGTATCATTCTTAAAAACTACCCTTTCAATTGTAAAACAAAGCCTTTAGAGATTCGCAATCGACAAATAACACAGCTTGTTAACTCCCTTAAGTCTTTGTTTTGTTCTTGCCATTATAAATAAGCTGGATAATATCCCACACGAGTAGAAAATGACCCTCATTATGAAAGCGATGTTAACAGAACAAACAACGAGGTGCCTGAAGTGGAAAAAGAAGAAAGTCTCAAAGATAAATTGTATCAAGTTTTAACGAGCAGCTCGCAATCGCTTCTCATTTGATACCTTGTATACTGTAATTTTTTTTTTTAATTTTTTACATAATTTAAAAATACATGGCAACCAAGTACGAATAAATTTTTAAACTTTATCATTTAAAAAATAAAAATTTTTGTAATAAATAATATGGAAAATATTTTAAATAATGTTAAGACAATTTAAAAATAAATGTCAACCGTAAGCAAATATGATGAACACCAAAAAAATGTTTTTCCCATAAATGTAAAGCATTTTGAAGCTTTAAATAATAATCCTTTAAAAAGTATGTTTCTAATGAAATTGTGTAAACGTATTTTATTTGAATTATTTTATTCATTTTATGCTTTTATCAAATAGCAAAATGTGAAAATCCTGTGTAATTTTGTACTCAAATTTAAATGTTTCCAACAATTTTCGGTTCATATATGTATGTACATATGTATATACTTATTAGGCATGTCAATCCCGCGATCCCGAAATCCCGGACTTTTTAACTCCCGAATATAACGGGATAAGTCTGTTTATATCCCGGAATTGTAGAACGCAATGAATTTAATAGCCACTAAGTTTTTAATTTTGTATCATTCTCAAAAATTCCCCTTTCAAGTTCAAAACAAAGCCTTTAGAGAGTTTACAGTCGTTATTGAATCATTATAAATGAGCTAGAGAATATCCTTCTTGATGTAAAAAATTAACCTTTCTATGAAAGCGATATTAATAATACTAACGACGAACAGCTCACAATTGTCCAAAAATCGAAAGGCATAAAATTTATCAGAATATAAATTATTTTGTTTGTGTGTCAAATTTTACGTTTATTTTAACTTTTTCTTGAAAATACCAATAAATACAAAAATGATTTACAACAAATCGTTCTTCTCAACGCTAGATTTATGTACCTCGCCCTGTCTATGGTTTATCAAGAGGACAAATAACATAACTTCTTCGAATATGAGTGGACTTATAACTCAGTGGCGCTTATAAAAAGCAAAAGACCATCTAAAAGATTTATTACTTCTTTCACGACTGCTTAAACTTATTAGAAAAGGTTTTGAACTCACACCAGATAGCTGACGAGTCATTGCAATTTGTGATATCATCATCCCAAAAAGTCTCGTATGTACTGAAAGTTGATTGAGCTTGAGGAGGAAACCTCTGATTGTGGAAATCTCAATTCAGAATCTGGAACATTAAAGAAATAATCAAACAACGGACTTCAATTATATATTAGTGCTGACTCCAAAAAGGTGACAGGGTTTTCCAACACCTTAAAAGCAAAAGCTAGTTCTTAAACTCGCTTTCGAAATGCTTTGGTTAACTGAAGGTAAAATTAGATCTTCTGGAATCTGGTTTCAAGTTGTTCTAAGATCGCTTTCCTCTTAATTGTTTGAATTGGAGAGTTTATTTCTGACCGCTTTTAATAAAATAAAAACCATCAATAAATCCCTTACCTTCGCTTTTATGTTTTGAGGCCACCATATCTATTTTTATATATCTCAAATATGTGCATAGAAAACACGAATTTTTGAAAATTCCAATCCGCTTCTTCTTCTTATTTTTGAGTGAATGCTTCAAATCTATTAAGCTTAATAACCGAATATAGTCCAGTAAATAGTGTCTTTTAGAAAGGTCAAGTTTTCCAGACACCCTTTCTAAGAATTTAATATTGGGCAAGATGAGTTCCGGATCGGATTTGCTTGAACTATTGGAAAGGAACGGAAATTAAAAATTTGTATAGATAAACAAGTAGTCACACGATAACTGCGCCTTTAAGTAGACAACGAATAAAAAATGTCTGCAGATTTCTAACTGAAATCAAGCGAATCAAAGCTCATTGTTCGTTAGACATTGCTGTATGTATGTAAGTATGTTTGCTATGTGACACACGTTTACTTTCCAACATTTACTGTCTTCAATTTGTTTACTCGCTAAATTTTTATGGATTTTTCTCACTACACTGCCGCGACAGCTACTTACTCGTACATTCTTGGATTACTCGAGTGTGGCAGTGAAGCTGACCTTGGTACAGACACTACCGAATTCTACAATGACAATGTTGTTGACACTGATTGGAAGACGGCAGTGCCATTTCGTACCGCCGAAATCGTGTGGAAATAAATTTGTCGTTGTTGTAAGCATAATAAATAAGCAAACGAACAAAGTGTAAGCAAATATAGTATGTCAACTCGGCTGAGATTGTGTGAGGGTAGCGAATTGAGTTGCTAGATTTTGTGGCGCTATTGAGAAAGAATAGTGGAGTTGGGTCAATTAGCGTAAGCGCTAATAAAGCATTACAAATATTTTTTAAAGTAAATATATACGAGTATATACATATTTCGAGAAATGTTATGTCAACTTTAGAAGAATAATAAATAAATAAATTAAATTGAATGTCCAAGATGTGAGCAGAAAATAGCAGCTTAACAAATTATATGAAAATATACGGCTTTTATTGCTTTATAAATAAGAATATAAATAAGATAAATGATAGTTTAGAATCATGGAACTTTTTGAAAGGGAGAAAATATCAGTACTCTTCTGAATACTAATAAGTAATGTTTTAAGTTGGATTGACTGACAATATTTGAATTTTAATAGGAATAGGAAACAAACTCCAAAGTAAATTGTGCAATAAACATTCGCGTTTTTAGCGGAAGCGTAAAAATTGAAAGACATGTTTTTCGTTTCTGTGGCGAAACTTTTATTCGCTCGTTGAACGCAAATGACGCGAGAACCGCAACATGATTGTTATTTTATATAAATATCGTATTCAAAGTCAATTTGAATGTTAGTTAAGTAATGTTTGGTTAAGTTTTGTTATGTATTGTTATATTATGTAATGTTTTTTAATTAAGTATAATGTTATAAAATGTTGTCTTATGTTAAGTTTTGTTTTGAAATGTTCTGTAATCCTTTGTAATGTTATGTAACGTAATGTAATATTATGTAGTATTTTGTTATGTTATGTAATGCTATGTAATGTTATGTAATGTTATATTACGTTATGTGATAAAATGTTACGTAATGTTATACAATGTTATGTAATGTTAAGTTATGTACTGCTATGTAACGTTAAATTATGTTATGTTATGTAATGTTATGTTATAAAATTTTATAAAATGTTATGTTTTTAAAACATAATGGTCAATTTTACAGAGCTTGAGGCCAGTGTATGAATGATTTTTATTTGGAAAAAAGCACACTTTTTCGTAGATTACCACATCTCCTCATCAGACTTCATTAAATTTTATTAAATTCATTTTTCATCGATGCTATGTCAAGTCATGAAATGTTATATGATGTTACATATGTTTTGTTATGTAATGTATTGTATTGTCATATTATGTTATGTTATCTAATGTAATGTAATTGATATGTTGGTGTGTTGTAATGAGTTGTGTGCTGTGGAGTGATGTTATTTAATATTATTTGATGCTATATGTTAAAGTTATGTAAAGAATGTGATGATATGATGTGATGTGCTGATGTGTTGTGCTTTAAAGTCATGTTGTGATGTCATATATTGATATACTGTGACGCCATATGATCATATGATGTGATGTCTTTAGGTGATGACATTTGACATAATGTGTTGTGATGACATAATTTATGGTTATTTGTGATGTGATGATTTGACATTATGTGATGTTATGTGCTGTAAATGTGCTGTGATACGACGATGTAATATGATGTGATGTGGGGATTTGATGTGATATGATGTAAATGTGATAGGTGTGTCAATGGGGTGGTGTGTACCGATATGATATGTTGTAAATGTGATACAATATGATGTGAAATGATTGAATTCTCAGTTTACCATGAACGAAGCTAAGCCATTAGTAGAATTTAAAAGTGTAAACTAAATAATAACAATTAAAATAAATAATTTACGTTCAGGTGTTTTCGTATATACTCGTATCATAACACAAACCGATCGCAGCTTTTCCGTACATGAATCATTTAGAAATTAATGAATACATTTTTTACACATAAAAACCAAAATATCAGTCAAAGACCTTATTTCATTTGATTAGCTCCCCAAATAATTTGGTATCACGAAGTTTCACTTATAACGCCCAGGCTTAAAATGATTGCTTAATCTGATCTCATAGCCATATGTATAGTTCCAAATGGATTTTCTCAATAAAGATCACTGCGCTTATCCAATATTTCATCTGTAAAGGCAGCTACTGCCCGCAAGCCTTGGACTTAACACATTGTCCAGTTATCAATACTATGAAAATTCACAGCAGCTAACTCCTGATTTCCACTGAATTTTCTAAGAACATTTTCCTTGGCTCAGGCAAGACTCCCAGACTAGAGTTCCATTAGAAAGTATTACCAAATTGTATACTTCGATGTTCGACGAACTGGTTGAGCTTGAACCAATCCACTTACTCCCATACCCCTCATTAACACCCACTCAATCATCAATTTTTTAATCAAGTCAATTGTTCAACTTGAAATCAACTTTCTTAACTTTTGTGACTCGTATTAAATCAACATTGATTTCAATTCGAGATAAATAAAATTATAAATAAGTTTATGGGAATGAATCAGCATACGAGTACATACGTGCATACATACATACACACACACATATTCATACTCGTTTATTTGTTCGCTCGAATGTCAATAAAGTCACATAATAAAGCGTTAACGCAATTCTTGCATGTCAGCACGTCATTGCCATTCAACTATCGAACATCGAAGTCGCGTAATAAATCAGCTATTAAATGAAAAAAGGAATGCTCTGATTGTACGCATTGTACAACAATAGTTATAAATTGTTGACAATTATTTTTATTTGAATGCGATTGTACTTGTGTCAACATCGATGTGCACAAAGATAGTGCAATTTCATTTATTTTCGCAAGCTTTTAATGATAACTAGAATTATTATTATTCGAAAAATGTAATTTATTGTCATCGTGAAGAATGAATGGTGAACAAGACAAGTGAGGAGAACATATGTATGTGCGTACGATTTGTTGATTATCCTTACCATCCTGTTAAATGAAAACGAGTGGGGAGAACGAAGTTATCAGAAAGATGGAAAATTACTAAAGTTGTAAAGTTAAAAAATCATACAATTTGTTTTCTTTAAGGTTATGTTATTTCAATTACTTTTCCTGTGCAATGCAAAGCAGTTAATTTTAAGCTACAGAAAAATGTTAGTTTTTTCTTATAATATTTTTTCAAATTATTTAAGACTGTGTACAAAACAAATGGAAACTCCAAACTGAAAAAAATGGGCAACTGATACTTTTTTACTACTTAAGAAAATTATAAAATTACAAAAATCAAAGGAAAAATTCAGTCACTCCAAGCTAGCTTTTTATTATATTATTTCTAAATCGGACGCCTTACCAAAAGTCAGACTTTCCTCTACTACATTTTTTTATTTCCTAAATTTTTATATTTTTGTAAAAAAGACTAGCGTGTTTTATAAAAAAATTCGATTAGCTATACAACCGCTTTTACAAAACTGAACTCTTTCCTTAAATTATCTTTTAAAATATATAACAATAAACAATTTATGTAAACCTGTAGATTTCTAATTACCATTAAAATTAAATAAAATTTTATTTGTAGAATATACGAAAATTGTATTTTTAATAATATAAACTTTGGCAAAAAACTATTTTAAACATTTATTTGAAGGGCGTTCTATAACGAATGCGATATGTATTCACCTTTATTTAATTTTTAAAAATTTTGTAAAAAAAATAAAGCCAAACTTCATTGAAAAAATTTTCATAATGATTTTTTCTAATGTTTGTTTAAAAAAAATTAAAAAATATGTAAAAGTCGATGTAAATTTCAGTATTTAATTGCATTGAAATGGAATTGCATTTACAAGAATTTTAAATATTTTCATTAAATAATTTGAACTTTGAGGCAGCTTTGTTGTTGGTATATTTTTATTTTAAGTAAAATTTAATATAATATAATTAAAATATAATTTTTTACATATTGAGTACGTATTCAAAATGTGTTTAAGAATTTTTCGTTTTTCTAAAAACCAAAAATTTAAATTTTTTGTTAGAGTATAAGAAAAAAAAAATATACGAGAATTGCATTCGAGTCGATATATACAGAAAGTACTTATTTATACTTAGGTTTAACAAGAAATACATTTACGATAATTGGCTGCGATGGGTGGCTTACTTTTTAAATCGGCATTTCTGATACGATTTAGATAAAATAAAAAATTAATACTGGGAGGCGACGAGATGTCCTTTTAGAAATAGCCATTGCCTGTCGAATGGTACGCGCTGTAGGAAAAAACTGTTTCAATGATTAAGATTTTACTTGTCCTGGTTGAGATTCGAACCTCGCACGCACCGCTTCCCACTCGACCGCAGGGACCCCTATGTGTATTATATGTATACGTGTACTTATATTTATATTTTCAAATCAAAGGATTTTTAGTAGTTTTCTTTCGAAACGAATCGCATTACAAATAAGTTAAAAATCTTTAGTCTACACTGTACGATAATGCTTTAGAATAAAGAAAACCCATAGTCTGACAATTGTACAATAACTTTGTTTAATTTATAAAGTTTTTTCTACAAATAAAGAATATATACTGTCAGGCTACGTGCGTTGGCGTCAAGGCCTAAACATATATTTTTCCGTCAATCAATAGTTGGCTGCCTCATAAATGTATAATTTTTCCACTTAAATTAACAATAATTGCCAACGATTTACCATGTATGGCAATAAGTATTAAAGTTTTACACAAGAAATGCAATTAAATTAAGAAATATGTTAAGAAATAGATAACATAAGAAAGTACAAACGATGCACATAGCCATTAAAGCCAATTTAGTGCAATTATATATAACAATATGTTTGTTTGTGCGTATTCGGTTGTAAATCGATGTGGCTTTATTTATAAAAGTAATAACCCAAATATATGTAAGCATGTTGGTGTATATTTTGCTGGGATACAACACTCATTGCATTTTCCGCATATTTGTATGAATGTTTATTTGAAGAAACTTGCTCCGATGCGCTGTTTAAACGCACATCAGCATCGCCTAAGATTAACAATCAAATAAGCAATTAAAATTAGCAAATTATGCAAGTTCCTATAAACAGCTTCATGTATGCGGGTATATTTATGTAGCAGTAGACAAGTGCAAGTTTTGGTAGTGTTTGGATAATTTATTTAATTTTTTTTATTTTCTCAACGAGTAATAACTAGGCCAAATGATGCTCCAACAGCCATTGGACTATTTATGTATTTTTTCCATGCAAATGCAGTTGCTTGCCAAAGACAACTGAATGCAATGCAACAACAAAAATTAATCAACACAAGACTGCCATGAAAATTCATACAAAGCGAATACAAGGTAAAGGGTAAAGCAAGAAAAAATGAATAGTATTTATGTCAGCAGGAAATATTGTGGAAAAGTTTAACGTTAATATTTTACAATTTTCGGCTTTGCTTTTTTGCTTTGATTTTATTTTTCTTTTGCTTACAATAAATCAATAAACAAATCTTGCTGAGACGTTTGCTGGATTTACGCAACGCTCAGCTGCGACATGCCAAATTGGCGTGGTTTTATTAATAGCCATAAATATATAATCGGTTGCTCGTAAATTTGTAAGAAGTTGGCAGAAAATCGCTTTGAATCCATAAATAAATAAATATGTATACAAATGCAGGGCCACTAAAAACTTAGACTCTATAGAGGCTGGAGCCGTGGCGCTACATGGCGTATAAGTATTTGTTCGTGGGAAGCAATGTAAAATCAAATATTGTGTCTTGATATACATACATATTTTGTATGTAGTATAGTACGTATGAAAATGTTACTATAAAGGCATCTCTAATGCGAAGCGGACAATTTAAATTTATTCAATTCATGTAATAAAATCAGCAGCAACAATAAAAATATTGACAAAATTTCCGCAGCTATTTCCGAACTGTACTGCTTCTCGAGCTACTGATTGCTTCTAAGTCTTTCCATCTGTTGGCCAATACAGTACCATAGGTGCCTTATTCCATATAAATTAATAATATATTTAAAATATAACAAATTAACTCTTGCTTAAGTAACTTACGCGCTTAAACGCTTTAGTTATATAAAAAAGCTAAGATACCATAACGCCGGTTTCGCAATTTTTGATATAAATTGTATTTCAGAATCACTTTGCTCAGATGTTAGATAAAGCAAGTTGAATTGAAAAGCCAGGTGTAGTGAATTTAAATCAGGTGAAATGATTTGAAGAGAGTTGACTTGTGGTCAGTTTAGCTCTTGTGAGTTAAGAGTAAATTTAGGTGTGGTGAGTTAATGTGCGTTGAGTTAAGGTGTGGTAAGTTCTGATGTGGTGAAGTTTGGTGTGGTAAGTGGAGGTGTGGTAAATTGTGATGAAAAAGGTTTGGGTGTGGGAAGTTTAAGCGTGGAGGATTGAAATGTAGTGAATGTTGGTAAGGTGAGAATACAAAGCCATTGCTTTCATCCGCAACCATTTTCATCAAAATTGTCGTTATAATTGTCAACGTTACCGTATCCTGCTCTTTCGTCTCCACCACTTCCGTTTCGTTCGCTATGTGGATTTTTTAAGTTACTGCCAACAGTAAAGTAGCTTGTCTTCAAAAAATACGCTGCTTTTTTATTTAGCTCAAATCTTATTTAAGCTAACTTTACGTAACGTAGCGCGACATAATAAAACATACATTAAGTTGAAGGTGGGGTGAGTTTAAGTGTGGTGAGTTTTGGTAATGGAGTTCAGGTATGGTAGGTTTAATTTTGTTGAGTTTTGACATGGTGAGTTGAGGTATGGTGAGCATAAAAAGCGGCACCATCCCTTACGTCACGGTTTCCATCCAATTTTTTAGATTACATTATCTTTTACGGTGTCACGGTCTCAAAATAATATAAGCCAATTTTACAACAACATGGCGCATTTTTGCATTGATTGTTGCAAATGGATGCAAATTTTGGGAAAGTGTTGTTTTTTTGTGTGTGTAAGAATGTGTATATTTTTCAGTAAAAGCTACAGTCAACGTCTCAGTTTGCTTTTCATTGTAATCTTTTTTCAAGCGACTATGTCAAAGAAAATAAAATAAAAGAAGAAGTAAAAAATAAAGATAAAACAGTGTAGGAAGCACATTGTTTTCATGAGAGAAAAATAAATTTTCATTCTAAGAACGTGTTAAGAAAGAAGAAACTCAGACCTTTGGAAAGATATATAGACGTCTTAGTAAAGCTGAAGAAATTTACTTGTTTTTGCACAACAAATTTAAATTTTGCAACCTTTTTTCTTCTCTTTTGACTTTGGCGATATTTTCACACACTATTTTATAAAAACACAAAATAGGTTTTGATTAGATTCAAAGAGAACGTTTAATACCGAGATCAACGAATGTTTCTTTTAAAAAATCGGCCAAAAAGTGACTGAGTTATTTTACTTTTTATAAGAACGAAATTTTTGCTAAAATTTGCTTCTGTTGTTCCCTAAGAAATTATCACTTAATTTTTGAGTTTTTACTCAATTTTGAAGTCTTTATAAATTTCCGTTATATTGCAGTGCACGTGTTGTTTATCTTTTGTTGTGTTTGCTGTTAAATTGGATAAAAATCGTGGTAAAGTAAAACTTAAATGTGCGACAAGCGTAATAAGTTTTGGTACATTTGTGGCTTATTTATTGACAATCAAATTCTGTACGCTCTAGGAAAAAACAGAGAGAGAGGGCATGGAAAAAGGTTTATATTGTTTACATTTTTACATCAAACTACGCAGAAACATTATTTTAAGCACTTCAATGTATACATATTAGAACCCTCAAATTAAATTTATTTCATATTGTTCAGTATCCAAAAAAAAAAAATCATCAATCTAGGTATGATTTTACAGCCTCTAAGGTGGCCTAACTACTTACATTCAGCATTCATAAATTCACCACACCTCATCATACCCAAACTCATCACAAGTCAATACAACTCACTACACTTCACCTGGCCCACTAGGCTTCTATGCAGTATGTGATCTCCCCACACCTAAATTTACTCACCTTAGTTACTTCAGCTCACCATGCGCTTGAAAAGGTAAAATTAAAATAAATAATTTAATTATATCAAATATTATATCTTATGTAAATAAATAAGTTTTAAAAATTTGCCTAGTTTTTAACGCATTTGGCCTGAATAATTTATTTTTTAATTTTATTATGTATCCCAAAACTTGTAAATTGGGTACCCAAGGCAAACTTAAAACTGTCGAGGTACCTTAAGTGTTTATCCACCATTTAGGGGAAGCATCTACGTACGTATGTATGTATAAATATTTGCCCTTTCCCAGCAATACCCTTTTAAAACCATTTTAAATGCCAGTCAACGTCTCAGTTTGCTTTTCATTGTAATCCTTCGATATTTGTTTGTTTTAAATAGAGGGAAAAAATCCTTTTTAAAGCGACTATTTCAAAGAAAATAAAAGAAGAAGTAAAAAATAAAGATAAAACAGTGTAGTAAGCACATTGAAAAATAAATGCAAAATTTCGGGCAATATTATTTTATTTTTATTCATTTTTTTTTAATATTTTTTTAACGCATTAAATTTTATTCAATAAAATGTAAGTTGCAAATAGATATATCTTACCTCTTACTTTTGAGTATTGTTTGTTGCAATTGATTCCTTAAAAAGTTTGAGCCCGATTTATTTTAATATAGAAAAAAGCGCAACACCATCGACAAAAAAAATTCAAAAATCGCCACTAGTCTTTAACGACTTGAGACTTGCACTTTATTTATGAAAATGAAATGGACTACAGAAATGCATACTTAAAATTAAATTTATTTTAAATAGTTAATTAATCATTAAATTTTTAGAAAATACTATGTACATATTATTCCTTAAATTAAATTTGCTATGACAACTCTTTTCCGAATAAATTCCAATAAATATTTCCTCAAACCTTTTTTGTAATATTTAATTTAATTACTTTAAAACCTTTTCAGCCAAGCTTTAATTCGTATATTTAATCTTGTGGAAATCCTTCTCTATTTAGTTTAGAAATTAAATGTTTCTATTTCCAATGAATAAGGGAAATGAATCACTTGACTTTCAAAAGAAAACGATTGACCGGCCACTGCTTCAGATAAAGTTTCAAACTGTTTTAAATATTTCATGAAAAATTTTTGAGGCAAAAAACATAATAAAGGTAAATTTTACCATACAAATTGTTATATCTATTTGTATTTCTTATTGCTTCCATTTGTATTATCTGCATCTATCTGTATCTGTTTGTGCTGTTACATTTTTATTTAGGTTCGAACATTGGATTGTTAAATTAAACTTGCTCGGGTTATCCTAATGCTAACTTTATTTATTTACCAATAATTTACAATACTTAATAACGCTATTTAATAAGCAGATAGATGTACTTGCGCACTCGCAACTTTAAAACTCTTAGCTTACTGCTTTGCAACTTCACTTTCTAAAGTTAAATTACAAACTGAATTTAATTTTATCTTATAACTTGAAAGATGATTTTAAAAAAATATAAAATATCTGTAAAATGTGATTGAACTAAAATAAAATATGATAACTATCAAATCTGGACCTGAACTGGACTGAAAATTTTTTGACACAGAGTTACTCCCTCAAAATCAAGCTCACCATCCGCCCCTGCCTGCTATATGAAGCTTTATTTATTTAGGCTGATACCCATATCGTGAAGATCCATTTTACCCAATAAAATTTTTAACTGAAATTACTAAATTTTGAAAAATATTAATATAAAGCGCGAACGGCCAAAAACCATAACCGATAAATACAACTGTTTTATAATAATGCAACAAAACTTTTATCAAAGTTTGAGGCTTAAATATTTTTGAATATGCAATTTTGGAGACCATTTATTTGTGCTTGCGCAAAGTGCTAGCTTTAAGTGTCTAAAGATGACCGTTGACTCTTTAGAATTTTTTCCCGCATATTCTTCCATATAAGACATGAAAAAACAAATATTTTTACATGGAACACAAGCCAAAAACTCTCAACAAAAAATGGCAAAAAACATCATTTACGGCTCATTTCAGATATTCGCCTGGCTTCGCTTAGAAATACTTACTTAAATTACGTAAATAATTATGTAAATACATGAATATATGAACCGTCACTCTGTCCTCAGTTTCAGTGCTTTTTTCCTACGAATCACATTAATTCTGCCGAGTATTTTAAAAATTGTATTTCTCTGTATATTTATTTCTTTACTCGCATTTTAATTTTTGTTAAAAGGTCATAATAGCAATTATTATAATGCTAAGCATCTTAATGCAATGAAAGAAAATAATGTGTACAGAAATATTATAAGTAAATCCACCCAGTTCACTGGCTGTGCGTATCTACGTAGTTATAGGTATAAATGTATATGTTTACGGATGTATGCGCTTTTGTGTACATCATTGTAGCCTCAAGTGATGTTTTATTTATTATTGGGATTGATATAGTGGCTATGAAAATGCACACAAGCGCTCATACACAAGCAAAATTTAAGTGTACATGAATATTAAAAAATATGTAAGCAAATACCAAAAAAAAAATACTACAGCTACCGGAATGCACAACATATAATCTCCCTAGAGCAGCAATGGGCATAAACAATGGCTGAATTTTAATGTACAAGAGGGGGAACAAAACGAAAATAAAAAAAAATTAAAAAAAAGAAACTCAAAAAGTAAATATTCCTTACACTTCTCTAGATATGTTGGGGAAAATATTGCGCTTGAAAACCTTTAACAATTTTTTATTGAAATTTTCTTTTTGCATGCGAGTGAAAGTGCTTTTAAATGGATTTGGTTTCATTTTTAATTTTTATTTTTATTTTTGTGTTGTCCACTCGCAAAAAACGCTTTGTTCGCTTCACTGCACATGCTGTGCGGGTCACTGCAAAATACTGGGCGTAGTTTATGAGGCAGTTTTCGTGTCGCCGCATAGCTGGAGGATATCTTCTTTCCGACCGAGTGAGTTGGTGAGTGAGTGAGTTTGTAGTCACCTCTTAGCTGTACACATTATTCGCCGCTAATTGATTTTGCACCTTTGGCCGTTGGCGTTACGAAAGTTATTTACAGGTAGTGTTGATTTAATTATAGGCAAAGCGGGCCTAAAAGCACAATTGAATTAATAGTAATAAATATAAGTTTGTTCAAAATTACTTAGCGGTCAAGCTAACACCAATTAGTTAGCTATTAAATGCAAGCATCCTAAACTAATTTCGACAACCCAGAAAATAATATTTGTGTGTAAAGCATTTTAGGTAATATTATCGCGATTGTCCCTACAGGAATACATGGCTCTGGGCTCATGTGGTAATGTCAGTAACTCACAGTTTGTCCCGAAACCACTTTGAGTTTAGCAAGCTTCGTAAAATGAAACCGATTTTAATGCATCTCACGACCTTCAGATCATTTAAAAATTGTGTTGTTAAATTGGCGAATGCTCGCCTGAATAGAGCAGCGTACTGAGGCTACAGTGTGAAAGGCTGGAACCTTCCATTAACCCACTGATAAATGTTTATCAGTGTTCTTTCAGGTTTGTCTGTTAGGGTGTGCTAGTTTCTTATCCCCATTTTTTCTACTCTACCAGGAAGATAAATCAGCATTTAATCTGACAGCCATGCCCTATCTAATATCTGAAATCTAGCGAAACAATGTTTAAAGTTAGGCATCGAACTGCTTTTTGAGTGTTGTATGGATTTCTGAACAAAATACATTCCTGAAAAGTGCAAGGAAAGTCATGCAAGTATCTATTCGTGGTAAATCTAAACCGAGGGCATACCTATTAGCTCCTGTAAACACAGACGATAAATGCATCAAAAGCGGTTGGGATATCCCACAAATGATTTCTCTTGCACTACAGAGAAGAGGAGTCACTGACCTAATATTTTAAAAACTATTAATGTGATTTTTTAACTGGCCTGAGCTCACGAACATTAAAAGTTGTTTGTTCTTTTTAAAACGCATCTGGTACTTTAACTTTTGAAGAAGGAAAGAGATAAAAAGTGGACTCCGCCAGCGGCACCACAACGCTCTTAGAATTTCAGCCACGTGTGCCTCCGTGCTCTTGTGCGGAGACAAATGCTTATATACAAATTGAGTAACAACAAGTAAGAAATGCTAAATTCGAAGGACAATATGTTCACCAAATTTTGTGACGATACCTTACACCGTTATTGAGATACAGATATGTTTTCCTAAGTGGCCGTTGTAACGCTCTTTTTAAAAATTTCATAAAAATCAAGTTTCTTAGTTAACTATCTCTCTAAATAACAAATTTTAAATAATATGTTCCCACAGAAAAAGTAAAAACGATAATTTTGCATTTTTTAAAATTTCCGTTATAGGGGAGGTGGGCGTGGTTATGATCCGAATTCAAAAATTTTCTACAATAATAATAGCGATATCAAGGGAAATATGACCACCAATACCTAATTTCTTAGTTAAAAATCGCTCCAAATACCGAATATCACTCAATTCGTTTTAATAGACACCAAAAAAATTAAGCTTTTGCATTTTTCAAAAACTTCCGTTATATGGGAGGTGGGCGTGGTTGTTGACCGATCTGGTCCATTTTCAATACCAACCTACCCTGTCCAAAGAGCAATCTATGTACCAAATTCCATTGAGATATCTCAATTTTTACGCAAGTTATCGTCTGCACGGACGGACGGACGGACGGACAGAAAGACATCGCTAAATCGACTTCGCTTTTCATTCTGAGCATTTTGGTATATATGTATATGTCTATAACTATATTGATTATTTTTTGCTGTTACAAGCAACCGTCTGTTTTGCATTATAGCTCTAAGCGAATAGTTGTGATACTAGTTATGTGAAGAGCTTTTTTAATAGCGTTTGAATATGGAAAATATAATAAATAGCTACCAAGAAAATCTCTATAAATATTACTGTGTAAATCTGAAACGGTTTTTGCTCGAATATATAGGAACAATTGAAATATGAAAATGGAAGCTCTGAAACTTTTCGATTGCTTAGTTTCACGCCTAAGTAAAAGTATGGTCGAGAATAATGGATCTTCAAATTTTTCAAGGGGCCAATGAGTAAACTTTGTCTTAAAAGTATGATACTATCTCAAGGTATTCTTAACCAAAGAGAAATACAAATAATTTCTAATTAGAACTAACCTTAGTCAAACAACTTTCATATTTTTCAGAGTTAATATTGCACCTTACTTACCTCCTACTCTTCTCTCCTTTAGTTAATACTCGTAGCATAGCTCCCTATATTTAGGTGTTAAATTATAATGCATATAACATTGGCACACTGATGACACTGCCACATATATTATCTAGCTATCAATAACCTGCATCAATGGCAGATCATTAAATTTTTTTGACAATTTTTAAAAAGCGTTTTCAAATTTCTAAAAAGCAATAATTTAAAAGTTTTTTTCTTAGCAATCATGAGGTTTTCTATCAAATACAGATTATTGAATTTTGCATACTATTTTGTTAAATAATTTAATAATCAAAGGGCCTCAGTTCCAAGATGAGTTTAGAAAAGCTATTGGAAATACTTTAAAAGGTACTTAATTTAAATTAAAAAAACACATATTAACACCGTTTAAATATTTTAAATCAATGGTAGTGGCATGTTGTATGTATATACGAGTACATTCATACTTATAAATATTAGACTGTGTCCAAAAATGTTTTTTTTTACCTAAAAAATAATTATGGCAAAATTTCAGATATCTTAATTTTTAGTTTTAAGGTCGCAAAAAATAATGTTCACTGGATAACATATTTTGTTGCGCAGTATTTCTATTCAAGCATGCGATGAATGGAAAAATTTCGGAAGAGTGGCAGCAAAAAAGTCTTAAAAATCAACGGTGCTTAGTAGGCACTTAAAATTTCCACTTTATTGTACTATTTAAACTTGAATGCGCTACAAAGCGGCATGTCCATAAAAATTGGTATTTATTTGTTTTTTTTTTTAATTTATATTTTATTACTTAACTGTGTATACAAAAAAAGTTCTGCCAAACAATTTGTTTTTAATGTAGTTTCCTATTTTGGAGAAAACTAACTAAAAAAGCAGAGAGCGTGCTGAAAATTTGTTCAACCTAATATTGTAAACGATGACGAGATTTATTATTTGGAATCTTTAAAAATAAACTGTTTTCTTTTTGACACACTCTAATGTGACACGTAGATATTTAAGTCACATATGAACATAAGTATAATTTGCGCATTAATTAAACAAAAGAAAATAATACAAAAATTCAGTGTGAAAATAAAACTCTTAACAAGCAAACATTATTGCATACGTGCGCTTAACACTAGAAGAAATAGCCCGAGAGGCAAAATTTTCCGCAATGTTAAACAAAAGCACACCTACATAGATACATACTAAGTACATATTGTGAAGATTTTAAAATACACACAACAAACTACCACTGAAAAAGCAAAGACACTGAACTTAAAGAGGAGCACAATTGGTATCGAATAGACGACGTACAAGGTAGCAAGCCCTTTGGTTGCTTGTTTTGAGGAAATATGTATGTATGTCCGATCAGGTCTCGTTATGGAACACTGAACATACCAGACTTTGAAAGATATCAAGGAGACTTTTATATATACCTTTAAATCACCAAAGGGATATGAGAGGAATAAGAGAGCCAAATTAATACTTCCGAGTTAAGCTCGAAAGAGACTTCTGCATCAATATTAATACTCGTAACATATCAACTAGACTGTTTAATGCTAGATTGAACGTTAAGACTCGGTTACATTATCTCAAAAAAGACGGGATGAATCTTCTAGAAAAAAATTGTTCGAGCATCAGGCTCGTTCCTCCCACAGACATGGAAGTATGTGGCAAGAACAGCATCAGTTTGGCGTATGGTGAAAAAGAACTTTAAGGGTTTTACTAGATAGCGACCTCAGTATTCACCAACATTCATGCACAAGATCTTCTAACAAACATCTACGTAGGAAGGAGGCTTTTGGCAGCGCTATCTTTGATTCCGCGATTTTCAGATAATAGACGGCATTGATTAAATAAAACCATATTGAGGTGGTTCCACTTCATGTTTTCTGAAATATTGCTGGTTGGAAGAAAGGAAAACGGCCGAAGTTGTAAGAGGATATTCTCTTCTCCTTTTATGGTGATTCGTAGTGGACTACCAAATAATGGAAATACAAGATTTCACTCATGCCAAAGCTTTAGCTAATGATGTATGAAACTAGCATAAGGATATTTTTCTCTGGAATGTATATGTATGTAAAGACACAAAGATTCCTTAAGGGATGCAGGGTTTTGCTATCAATCCCAGTAAAACAACTCTGATACTGCTTACACAGAAATTTAGCAGGCATAAGCTTAAGTTTTCCACAGAATTAAAATGCTTGGAAGTAACTCCAAACTGTTAGCTGAAGTGTAAGACTCATGTCGAGCTGTAGTTAAATCGAACGCTGAAAGTTTTCGCATAGTATCAGATTACATTTGAAAAGATCTGGTATCTAAGGCCGTGTGTATTTTTTTTTGTTTTTTGATTCCCTCAGCTGAAAAAATATCTTTTTTCTCCGCAATGCTATGGTGGTGTAGAACCTTAGGCTAGAGCGCGGAGTAAGCAATGGTTATCATTATTTGAAAAAAATATATAAGAAAAAAACGTAACAACGATTTTCTCCAATTTTCTGGGAATTTTTATCTGAAGATATTTTTCACGTGTTATATTTGTAGAAAACGATTTGAAATTCGTACTACTTTTAGACAGAACATTAAAGCAACTTTTCAAAAAAAAACTTCTAGAAATTACTTATTGTGTCAGGAAAGAGTGAAGTGAATTCAATAATGTACATACATAAATATTGATAGTAAATATTCATTATTGTTGCTTAGATCCAGCACTGCAAAAACAATTAATAGAAAAGTGATTGTGATCTATACGGATGAATTTGCCCGAAATCTATTCTCTATTTTCGTATTGGTTTTCTTACTTTTATTAAAGACAGCATATTTTTTCTTACGCCGGAATCAGCGATAATACCTAGAAAAATTGATAACTTCGACAATCTGACTGTAAGGGGAACGTAATAAGAACTTTCTTGTTTTTCTTGAAATGTATAATAGGAATTGTTTTATAAATAAGATTATACAAGAACTTATTTAAGTTTATATTTAAAAAACTGGTAAAATTTTAAAACTGTCTAAATGTATATATTATCTTTTTAAATATTTCCAACTTAATTTATTCCCTATTGGGTTTATTGGACATAATAAAAAGCTTGCATTATCTTATGTTCTACAAACCAAACAAAAACTCTACATATTTATTGTCGCATGCGAGATAAATTCACACTTACACTCCTTTCAAACAATGCAATCATTATCAATGTGCGTGCGTAAGCATGTATTTGTGTGCATATGTATATAGATCCAACAAAAACGTAACACACTAAAGCCAACAAAAATGTAATTTTAACAAATAAGTATTTATGTAAATTGTTACACGAGAAAATTACACGCACGCACTAATTACCACAGCACAGCTCATACCATTCAAACAGGCACACGGTGTACATGTACATATGTTTGTATGTATGCATGTATGTATGAAAAACGAGAAAAAACAAGCGCAAAAAAGTATGCAACACTTGTAACATCAGAACAATTTCAATCCACAAAACACGAACATACATTGAAGAAAAACCTTCTCAAAAGAACTAACAAGAATTTATATTCTCTTCTGCAGTGTGCACAATATTAACAGCGAAATAAAATGTTACAAATAACAACGCATAAAAGTATGCAACATAAAGCTAAGCAAAGTGTTAAGGCGCCTAAAAGTATGCGTCAATTATGTGAAATAGCAATGTTGCGCGGCAAATGAGTTTTCTTTGAAAAGTTTGACCTCACAAACGGTTAAATAAAAAAAAGAGCTGAAAATACCAATTATTATAAAAATTTATAATACTGAGACAATGATTTTCTAAGAATTAAAATTTGGAATACAAAAGCATTGCAATTACCTACCTGAAGTAAAGCACAAAAATAGCGCAATCAAGAAACTAAAACAAAAAAACGTCGGAAATCATGCAAATGTGCAATCAACAGCTGCAAGTGGCGAAATCCAGGAATTAATGAGAGCGCAAGAATTACAAGAGGAGCACAAAAAGAAATAAAAAAAAAATTGGCTTTTTCACAAGCAATCTTATAAAAGGCCAATGTAAAGTAAAAAGTAAATAAGCATAAAAATCGAGAAGATACAACTGAAAAAGGAATTTCAAAAATGAACACATCGCAACACGCAATAACTGCAGCGAGCAAGCAGCCGTTCAATAAAGGTCAACACAAGGCATAGAAAATAAAATTTAGTTGCTTGAAAGTTAAAGTGGTTTTTGAAATTCAATACTTGAAAGTTCACAAGACCACGTAATCGACAGCTAATAGCGCTTGAATATACGATTTTCAAAAGATATTTAAAGAATCGAAGCAAAGCGTAGCAAATATGGCTGAAGGCGACAATTACGATGATGAGGTAATTCTTATTTTTTTATATAAATCATATTTTAAAAATTTTTTAGTAAAATGTTTTTAAAACGCCTTTGATTGCTTCAAGGTTGTAGAACTTTGTGGGGTACGTCTTTCTAATCAAACACTCTAGTCATGCATAAAAAATTTTTATAGTTTTCCATATCAAAATATTCCCTCTAGGAAAGGAAAGGTGATTTATACAGTTTCCACAGTAGCATGGAATCATTAAATTTTTTTAATTTATTATTGGACAATTCAATCTCGATTTTTACATGCGATGTTATTTGAGGGAAGTTTTCATTCTCGCTTCCCACAGAACGTTTAGGTAATCTTTCTTCTAAAATACTTCCTCAAGATTTCCTTAAGAAGTGGAGTGAAAATATTGTTCTCACATTGTTTTATTTTTTTTTATAAAGTGTTGGTTATTAAAGGGTTTCGTAAATACATTTTCTAAATCTTAATTCACAAGATTAGTTAATTTCAAGCGTAAATATAAGATAACATATTTCAAGTTGCGCCCTCAGCAACCGTGATTAACATTGATATTATACGTCTGTGGTTATAATAATTACTAAGAAAGTAGATACATTACCCATTTAAAGAAACGAACATGGTGAAATATTGGGAATATAGAAAACTTCAATAAGCATTAAATAAGTTACATATTTTTAGAGTAAGATAAAAGCTACTAATGAAATTTAATATGATATTTAAAATTGGTCATTTAGCCACTAAAATTTTAAGGATTTAAGATCTTCTAAAGGTTTTTAAATTTCTCGTTTGTGACACGCTCTAACTGTTTACTTACTGGAAGTATAAAACTTGTACAGTCCTTTAATATTATTATTATTATTGCATAGTAGCACTGCGACCTAACAATATATATTGTGCTAACCAGGGCCGCCAAGAGAAAATCGGGGGCCCCTCTCAAAATATTTTCTTTATAATATTTCCTAATTTCCTATCTTCTTACATATTGAGTAAATTTTTTAGTAAATTTCTTTTGTCCGTACCAAATTAAAAAAAAAAAAAACATTTATACAAAATTAAGATAAATCGAAAATTCGGGCCCCTTCGAAAAGTCCGGGCCCGGGGAATCACCACCGAAACATACACCCCCTTCTCACCTCGCGGCGGTCCTGGTGCTAACCATTTCGGTTGTCAATCCCTCTGCTGAGGTTTAGAAATATTTCAGAGGCTTCACGGGATTAACATATGAATCGCTCGGACTGTCTATTAAACTTTGGCGATCGCCATTTGGCTTCGATCCTTGTGTCCACTCACATTCTTAGAAGCTCTGCACTGTATTCCACGGAAGGACTCCTATGGACCCCATTTTTTTAGCAAGATAATCCGCCTTTTCGGGTCCTGACATTGTTTTTTCGCCATGAACCTGTGCAACATTTTGTATGCCAGTTCTAGTTGACGTATGAAACGAGACGGTGAATTGCTGCTTAGTCGATTTTGCGGTGCAGAAGCGTGTCGACAGTATAAAATTGCTGGAAAGAAAATCTGTGTAAAAATTTAAATTGAAATTCTTAGGAAAGTTCGTTCTTTGGCAAAACTTTTGTGAAAAAAATTTGAGCAAATAATACAAATAAATGTTTCAATGCTGAGCTTCCCTGGCTCGCTTTTTAGACTCAATAACACAAATATATTAATTAACTCCAAATAAGGAACAAATGTTTATTCAAAGTTTATTATAATGAAAGAAAATTATTATTGAATGCCAAGAAGAGCAACGAATAAACCAGCTGAGTCATGTTCAACCAGAAAAGCAAAAAAAAAACAAAAAGAAACAAAAACGGAAGTCACTAGTCTAGGGTAACCAACTGTAAATATTGTGCGTGCAGCTAAATGCTATTTGAGCATAAAAATTCAATTAACTACAGGCACAATTAATTTAACGTAATATTGCGACATTTCACGCTTGAATAGCAGCCTAATTAGGTGGAAGAGAAGAAAACGTGCCGAAGTAAACAAAGAAGGATTTGCACAAAATACTAAATATTGCGATAAAAAGTTGACCGGTTAATGTATTAAGAACGTTAATTAGTATTTGTTGAGCGAATATTTTAGCTTTTTTTCACTGTGTATTGTGAAAAACTTTGCAAACCGAAACCATTAGCAAAAGTTGCACTAAAACGCGTTACAAATAATAAAATTTTAAAACTAGTTTCAATTAGCTTGCCTCTTCGGCTCTGCATCGTTTCATTCATAAACTTGTAAGCATATCTGCGTCTACTCTTGCACACTTTCTTTCCCATATTTTCCATTCATTTATGAAATATTAAATTAACTATCGACATGACTGGCATCATTCTCAAGTTGAAAGGATAAAGTTTCAGGGCGCTTTCGTTTATTATTTGAATTTGAATATAGTTGAGTGAAGCGCCTTTGAACTTTCTGCCACACTACTGCTACAATTATGTTAAGTAATTTCTAAGCACAATTATCTGCTGCTATATACATACATATATACATTTCCTTATATTAAATTTTCGCATTCTCATTTTCCACTTCAATGGGTTTTGTGAATTTCAAAAGACGTAATTATTTAAGTCGTTGCTCATTTAATTACGCGTAGTTCTATTTAAGTAAATTGAAGTATCCGAAGTTATTGATGAGCTCACCTTTAGTAAAAAATTTGATAAAATTAAGTTTTCATGGTCATTGGGTAATAGAAGAGAGGTGATACGTATAACTTTTGTGAACGAACTGGACGAAGGTATATTTAGAAATTGCAAAATGTTAGAGGAATATTCTAATCACATTCATATATGGTACACGTATATAAGTTCCGAACTATGCATTTCTAATAAGGAACGCAAAACCTTCATTGATAAAAGACGTACAAAGAAGGTCGGCAACTACTAAAATACCCTCCTGAAAGGCCATGTGATTATAAAAACACTTGCTTCAACAAAAGATGCTAACATAGATGCCCTTCAATGAGCAACGTCCTTCATAATGATCTATTTGAATTATGAGCCTTCGGAAGAAAAGCAGGATAGAATTTTATTTAGCCAAAGTTACAAACTGTTGAGGTTAATATAAAGGTTACCAACGTAGGATCAAATATATAGTGAGATGCCAAACATTTCTGTTAGGAAAGTGTTATTCGAGAGAAAGTAACTCTGAAGCAAGCTGATAGGGAAAAATCTTATTTAAGAGTGTTTACATGGCTGGGTACCGTGTGAAAGAGTACAATAAATGGACCAGCAGCAGCAAGGAAACGATAGAACTTCCAGTGTAGACCTTCTTTCCCTGGATTTACCGGAAGAAACTTTAGCTTTGATATCATAACTGAAAATATTATTGAGAATACAAACCAAAGCGGGCCTCCCCGTTGATCCACAAAATAACTTGAACATAACCAAAGCAAGTGGAAAATCAATAAAAGTGAAACGTCTTTCGTCGTGGCGTATTAAAAGTTACGAAGATACCACCTACAAAGGCACCAGGGGCTTCTGATAGACTTATAAGCTAAGAAGGTGGCATGCAATAAGGATATTAGACCAAATCAATAATTAAATGATCAATATCGTGAAAAAATTCACAGCACAATAATAGCAGAAGTCCCCAAAACTCGCCACTATTATCAACCATGGCAACCCAACCCGCTCAATCAAACCAAATACATTCAAGACCCGCCGGAAAAGTTGGTAGGTATATCATTAAGCTTTTGCTTCTCCAACTATTGCAGTGCATTTCAAGCAGAAATAATGACAAAATCTTATCAATGATAAAGCTGATTAGCTTGCTCATCAAGTAATGATTCTGCCTTATACCGATATTAGTGATATGAATTAAATTCGTACCGCGAATAGCTGGCTGAAGCCAAGAGTAAAAGCACTCTCGAGTAGAATTCGAGGAGAAAGGATATTGAGATGACCACCGCTATTCCAACGTAGCGTTGTGAAATTACGGACGTCAATGACAACCGTCAAATACTTAGGGAAGAAGGAAGAAGCTCCTCATTTTCTGCAAGACGTAACGCAGTGGCTCGGTATCTACTAATTTCTTCAGCGAGCTCAATAGGCTCGAATTGTAAGGGGTTAAAGATTTAAGAAGTTTCCTATGGGGTACAAAATGGGTTTTCTGCGGAAGAGGGAGAGCCAATATCGCCTAAATGAGTACCATCGCGGATTGCCATCTAACCTGAACTTAGAACTTGTGTGCCACTACTTCTGACATTTTGAATGAACTCTCACATCCTCATATGAAAATACAAAGGGTGGTATGTATATGTTTGCTTCAGCTCAGCGGCATGCACAATTGCAACATTTCCATATTTCATACAGACAATACCTGCCTTTGAGTTATGCATTCCAGCTATGTGTGAACGTTTGTATAACTGCAGACTTTTCCATCTTCACATCAAATACTCGTACTTTCCCAGTAAACATTTTTTACAACTGAAGATCTTCTCTTACTTCAACTTATGGTACTTTCAATTGCGCAAGATTATTTTCTTCTTTTCATAGAGGAGTCTCCAATTCCAGTGACTTGTCCAACTTAAGGCGAGAATTCCAAAAGTTTTGCCGAAGACTCCAAGCATTCAGAAAGAGTTTTCAAATTTTTTTCAATTACGTTGTTGGTTGATTTGCAAAATTATTTTCAGACATTCTTCTGTGAGAGCTGTGGTTTTATCGCTTTTAAATAAACCTTTTCCAACTATCTTCCAAATGTTCGCTGGGTTGTTTAGGTATTCATGCAAGCGAATCATCATATTCTTTTACATTCTTCTAATATTGTATGCACAGTGATTCCTTTGAGTTCGCGTCAAGTGCTTTACGCATCGGTGGATCGATTTGAAATGCAATGACAATTCACACTTGAACTGTCATCACTTTAGGAATCAATCGCATTCACTTTTCCTAACCTTACAACATTAATGTACATTTTTTCTTTTGACCTTCAACTTTTTTCTGCTAAATGTTGAACCGCTTCAACTGTTTCAAGTTCAGCGCATGCATACGGGTACAAAAGGGACGTAGCTATTTTTTTTTTTGCAAACGAATTCCCAATTGCAGAGCAGTTTACTCTACATTAACGTATTTTGCTCTTATTCGTCTATTGTTATTTCGACCAATTAACTTGGGGTGGATGTTTATGAATTTTATCGGAAGTTTTAATGTTGTTAAGAGAAGAAAGGTTGAAAAAAATATAAAATTTTAAATCACTTTTAATTTAGTATACGAGAAGTATTACTTTGTGAGTATATGTTTGTAAAAATATGTAAATATATGAGTATGCATATCACAATAAAATGTTGAAGCATACTTTATATTGTTATGAGCATTGTTTGCAATTTTATTTATTTTTAATTTCATGCTCCGCTGCAACTAATGAACGGTTTTATTTCGGAATATTTCAAAATATTTTGTTCAGCAAAGAAAAAATTACCGAAGAAAATATCAAAATATATTGCTAAATGTTAAAAAGAATCTTGGGTTTTTCTTCTTCGAACGAATTTAGGTTTGATCGTAATACTGTAAATTTAGGAGTCCGAAAAGAGTGCTGCTATGTAAGAAATATGTGATGTATATTTATGATCCAAATTATAAGTCGGAAATTTGGGGAATAAATAAAATATAAATATATTTAAAAGTAAATTTCAACCATTTTGTCCTCAACATAAGAAAATTAAAATTTTTCGGGGTTGCTATTTGTTAGCTTGTAATACGAGTAAATGGCTAAAACATGTTCAACGCCTTTCATTTGACAATCACATTTCCAAGACTAAGTCGATACGCTTAGATATATTTATGTACATTCCAAATTAATAAATATGTCTTCAAAATAAACAACAGGCAAACTGTTTTTATTTTCCATAAAAACAAACAAATCCTTTCAAACTATTAACAAGATTTATAATAAATTTTAAAAATTTTAATAAATTAAGTGTATTTAAATTACCAAAATAGCTACCTAAATATGGAAAATGCAACACTGGTTTTACATCAAACCACAATCAGCTGTTCTATAATTAATTTTAATAAAAAACAAAATTCGCCAAAATATCAACGAACGAACAACAATGGTGTCGCTTACTTGAAATTTTTATATGAAGGCGATCTGAAATCATACGATAGTTAATTGGCGTTTAAATAGCCTTGGGCGTCTCTGTTTGACTTGGATCCATAAGGACCCAACAACCTTGCTATTCACTTTCTCGACTCGACCGGTGATTGCTCAACGTGCTTGTTGGCCCGCTGTTCAGAAGGGCAAATATCAAAAATTTCATGTCTTCAACTGGATACACATTTAAAAAGTTTTATTCACTTTGAATTAATTTTATTGGATACGGAAGGCTCTTTAAACATAAAATATGCATGTAATAAAAAAAGCAATTGAACAATTTGTGCCGGCAAGAAATAGTGACAAATTTTGCAAAAAATTAATTTCTCATTATATTACAGCAATTTTTTTATAATTTATAATTTATAATTTGAAGGTACTTTGTTTTATTAAAAGGTACTTTTATTTTCAATTAAGAAACGAATTCGTAACAGAACTATTTATAGTTAAACATTAAGCTGTTTTCCTGACAAGAGAAACTTTTTTAAGAAGATTTTGGATGACATTACAAAATGATTGCATGAAATTCGTCAAAAAGTAGCAGAAGGCTTTTTCTTGTGTAAAATTTATTACTACTATTTTGCAAAAATTCATACATGTTTTGCGTAGTTTTTCAAACGCATTTTTTTAAATGCTTAAATAGATATTTTCTACTAAGTTAAGATGAATTTGCGCGAGTCAAAAACACGGTTTAACGGACAGTTTATTATTTTGTTTTTTATTATTAAATATTTTGGTTATTTTTTTTTAAGTATTTTAATTTATTAATATTGGTATTTGAACATAGTACTGTGCGACGTTCAGAATCAAAACGACCTTCCTTGGAGTTGTTTATTCCGCTGCTGTAATCAAACCTTTAAGTTAAGCTTATTTTGTTTTTTATTAAACAGCCTTCCCTTCGCTTATTTTCAATCAACTAGTCAAATGTTATTGTCACCTCAATACTTTTTCACATTCTGAGAAATGATTCCCTCAACACCTACGCTGGCATCACTTTTCACTTTTTAGCAACGTATTTTTCGCTCATTGGCAAATTTTCAATCACAATTTTCACATTTTATACTCCTTTATGGTTTTCTGCTCTTGCTCTCCGTTAGTCGAGTTGATTGCGGTTCGCTTTACCCCTAGCTCCATAAAGAAACAATGAGTTATGTCAAAAATGTGCTTCAATTTTCACTTACTTTTCTGCTATCGCAATTGTTAGCTTTGTCAATTTAACTGATCCTTTCGCAAGTCCACCCTTTTAGCTCGTTCGTCCACAATCGACAATGCAACGCCAGTGGGCAAAAACCGAAGACTCCAAAATCAAAATCTGCAGAAGTACCAAAATCCTACCCGCATATTTCAAAATAAACGAAATAATACAATGAAAGTGAAACAAAAGAAAAGTTGTCGCGTAGCTTCCAATGTTTGCTAAAGCAGACAAAAAGAACAACAAAACAAACGACACCGTTAACATAACGAAAGTGGCAGCGATTTGGTATTGTTTGAACATTCTAAGAATGTAGATTTGTTGGTATAATTGTGTGGGTTATCTGATTGGCGTTTGTTTCTGCTTGCTACTGTTAGTTGACATTACATAAATAGCTTAAGTGAAACAATTAAGCCACAAAATAAATTACCAAAAAAAAAACGCTTCGCGCGTTTTGCTGAAATTGATGATTTTATTAGATGACCTTTGTTGCTGGCGGTTTAACGCGGATTTGTTATGTGAACAAGCGTTCAGCTAAAAATGAGGCCACATAAATATCTATTAGGAATTTATCTTGCTTTGTCATCGACTGCAAATTTATTAAATGGCAGGCAATTGTGTATTAAAAATAAGTATTGAGCGTTTGGTAACTCAAAATAGGTCTTTGTGCTTTGTATTCCATAATCCTGAAAAGTAATTTTAGGTTACGATGAAATGACGCTGACGCTAATGCGTGTAAATTCAAATTGGTGGGATAAAGTGCATTGAACTGAAAGCAGGGATGATAAGGCAAAGTGAAGTGAGGTGCGGTTAGGTGAAAAGAGTTGATGTGAGGAGAGATAAGGTGAGATATTTATAAAAATTTAGATACTGTGAAAAATTTATGTTTGATGAAGTAAATTGTGGTGAGTTTAGGTGTTGTGAGATTAGGTATAGTGAGTTTCGCTGTGGGGAGTCCGTGTATTTCTTTTTCGAACAACTTCAACTTAAAATTATCATTAATATACTTATAATTTCAAGCTTTCAGCAGTCATTAAGCTTTCGCCACTCATTTCACTTGTACAACCACAATCGAAAGCTCTTTTATATGATACGCCAGCATTTGCCTTCTCCATTTGGCACCTCAAATTGTACGCCTCTACATTGAACTCATAAAATATGCCATCAAATTAAGTTCATATCCTGTGGGAGGTTTTCATGAATTAATATTTAATGCAACAATTGTGTACAGAATTGTATAAAGTTCGATAGAAGCTGCGCACACAAAAAAGAAATGCAAAATATTTATCACCTACACAAAGCTAAGCGATCTTGTTAGTGTCTTATATTGTTGTAATTACACGCTTTATACAAGAATACAGCTACAAATTAGCATCGGAGCTGCTTGAAATCATAACTAAGCGTTTTAGGTTCTTTTCCACTTTGGCTGGCGTTAAAAATGTAAAAAATGCGTAAAAAATTACAAAAATGTAGCATTCTTTTAGGCGAATTAGTGTGGTGTACATGCTTCGAAATAAGTTTGACAAAATATAAATTTTAATGAAATAATAATAAAAAAATTTTCAAATGTGTAAACGAGTCTAAGCTCCTGCACTTTTGACTCCGGGAAGTTTGCTACAAAATGGACAACATCTTAAAGCGAATGTTATTCTTTTGTGTCATACTTTTGGTTGTCTGGTTGTTTGGAAATTCAGTCTCCATCATTAAACTCTCGATAACTGACTAGGGCTGCTCGACTTCGCAGGGACCCGAAACATGGAAGTAAGTAAGTACTCGTATAATTGGATTCCAGCATAAGAATAATCCCCAGTTTATATGGATATCTCCAGTTGAAAAGACTTGTTAGAAAATTATTCCTTTGTGAGCCATGTACATAATTTTCTTTTGCCAGAATGAACAGCACTCTTTCAACAAATCCAAGAACTTATCAGATTCTGTAGTGCCTCCTTTGCAATCCAATTTGATAATTGAATATAGTTTCCTTCTGCCAAAATTTAAAGCAAACTTTTTAGAAGATGTTAGTTTATATTTTAAGTAAAAGGAAGCTGCAACTGCAGCAAAAGTATTTCGTCTGCTGCCACCATTCTTTGGGGGGATATTTCGTCTTACCTTGGTATTTATAATCTGAGAGATAAGTACTTATATTTTTATCTTGCCTCGGATGAGAGTTGTGTTACAGGCAGCATTTGGGAGTCAATTGCCTAAATTTTCTAGCGCAGAAGTTGCATTCTCCAGTCAGCTTCAAGTCAAGAGTCAACAAGAACATGCTTTGAAAATATTTCCAATTTCTTTAAAACTGGGTCTTCCAAGCTAAAATTTAACCTTTGAGCTACTGCTCTTATTGTGGTTTATGCTATTCTGCGCTAATCAAGTTGTTAAGCAGCCTTTCAAATTATCTTCTAATAATCTTAATAAAGAAAGCAAAAATGAAAAATAGTGTAATAAATATACCATACACATACCATCGCTTACTCTCTATTCAACATTTATTACCTGCAACATCGCCCGCACCTACCAACATTTTAAACAAGAAATATTTCTAATAATGGTTGCCAAAATAATGGCCACAAATATTACAAAAGAAATAAACATACAATTTGGCTGCAAAAAAAGTTGGCAGACGCAAGAACGATTGGCACGATTTTGTATAAAATGAAAATGTCCTAAAAAAGGAAAGCGTAGCAAAAATTATTCATACATGCACAGAAGTAAATGTGTGTACGAGAATGTGTGAAAAATACTTTATCAATGCAATCTCCTGTTGCTCGACCTCCAAGTTATTAGTTGGATTGAAAAAAATAATGCGAAAGAAGGTGAACGGTACTTAAAGACCAAATGTCTACAAAGAAGAATGTTTAAAAATAACATAAGTACTTAGCTAAGAGCAAGCTTGATTTATGTATGTACTCGTATGTACGGTACTATATTATCCTATAATTATTTTCATTTTGAACGAGACATCGAAAATAACGTGTAACGTGTACATTCGATACCCAAAATAAGTAATAATAATTTGTTGGAGGAGCTTTAAAAAAAGTTAAAACTAATTTTCGAAAGAATTATGGTTCTAAATATATTAATTAAAAGTGCGAAATATGATTTAAACCATCGAATACCATTATTTGGGGTGTTATATTTTAAAAGTTTAACCAGCAAGATAAATGTTTTAAGTCATCAAAGGCTTATATGTTAAGACTTATAAGTCTTTCCATAACAACCATCAGGGAGTAAAAATTACTTAGAACTTGATAAAATCCTTTCGACATTAATTCAGTACATTTTTCGCGTTTTTTCGGTACATTCTCGGTTCATTTAAGGTTCTTTTCGATGCAATTTCAGAACTCTCTATGTACACCGATTGGTTCCATACTAATACCGGACTGGCCCTGAAGTAGTCGCGAAGTTGAACCGAACTCGTCTCGAACTTTTCCTGAAATGGTCCAGAAAACTCTTAACAATTCCCAAACTGGCACCGGTTTTGGTATCAATGTTGAATTGAGTTTTCTCACTGGTCCAACAGTTATTGATATTGGGGAAATTTCCTCAGTTAAAGTAGAAAGACATAAAAAAAATTTCCCCATATGAAAGTGAACAAAAATAATTCAGACCAAATTTGATGATCTAATATTTTTGCAGAATAGAGGATGATGTTATGTTGTCGCATCATATTTTGATTGATTATATTTAATAAAGAGAATTTATATTTAAAGGGGAAAGTGTGTTGAGTTTGTGTACCAAAATATTTCATAAAAGATACCAGTTTTCGAGATCAGTTCGTTGGCTTTAAAATCTGAGTGTCTTCATCAGGTTTTTGTAAGTTTTTGTTATATGGTTACCTATTGCTGAGAATGGCGGGTCTCTCCTGTGTCATATTAAGTTTGGAGGATAAGCAGTCCTGCAAAATGTTATAGCTTTTTTTAATTAAAACAGATATGTATAATATTTCATTTCATGTTATACTTGAATCACTCTTTTTCACTTGCAGTTGGTCTCCAGCAATCCGAATCAGCGGAATTGGCCCACAATTTTGTATTGCCTTGTTGGTCATAATAATTATATTGGCGTTAATTGTAACATCGGTGGTAAGTTCATTTGTGTTTATATGATATATGTATAGATATGTAAAAGAAGTAAAGACTTTATTTTATGTAACAAAATCGAATTTTAGTTCAATTTATAAGCCTGAATATGCATGTAATTACTATATGTACATTAATATATTATTCCTAATTACCCGAAAATATGTATATATGCTAACATAAGGGTGCTTCTTATTTGACAATTTTTTTTTCAAATTTTTCCTACTTGCAATACTTTTATTTTATTCCACGGCATAAATACATTTTTTGAGGTATATTTAAAGCTACCTGGTGCAAATAAAAAAAAAAATTTATATATTGTTTCCAGGATTTCTATTACTAAGAAATATAAATCTTGTGAAGATGCAATTTTATGGTCCTTTCAATTTAAGTATAGTAAATGTCATTTCGTTATCATTTTATTATTCTAAAATATATTAATTCCTAGTTGGAAGCTACTACTTAAACTTAAAATATATATAACGTATCGCGACGCTGAGTTTCGTAATCGGAAAATGATAAAAAAACAATTTAAGAAATGTATACTTTTTATATATGATATCATTCGCTGTGATATTGGATGAAGTAAGGAGAGATGATAGAATTGAGATCAGGTAAAATCGCTTAAGATAAGAAGAGATGAAGAAGAAAGTGAATCTGAAATGAATTTAGGCGTGGTGGATTTAGATGTGGGGAATTTGGTGTGGTAAGTTCAAGTTTGGTGAGCTTACTTGTAGTTAGTTTAGTTCTTGCAAGTTGAAATAAGGTGCGTATATATGCAGGGTACTTAAGTTAGGTAGGTTAGGATATGGAGGGGCTAAGGTGCGTTGATCTTTAGTGAGGTGAGTTATTTATGTGAAGACAGTTAAGAAATATAAGAATTTAAGTATAATCAGTTTAGGTGTGGAGACTTCAGTTATAGAAGAAGAAGATATGATCGTTGGCATCCCCGACATTGTGGAAGAGTGCAATTAAAAGAAAATTTATTAAAAATCTACGTTAATAATTAGCCACTTATAAATTTCGCTTTATTATACTAAAATTTAATGTAGTACAATATATATAATATTATAAGTATGTATACCGCTTACGAAAATGTGTGAAGCAACTTATAACTTTGTTTACTTTGTCGCATGGAAGCGATTCCTAAAACTCAATTAAGAGATATGTATAAAAAAAAATTACGCGTGCTTTATCTACTTATGTAAGTGAGAGGAGCAAAAGGCGAGTAGATCGAGTACTTTTCGAAAGTTTAAAAATTATAAGTACCCTCATATACATATGTACATACAAACAGAAATATATTTAAAAGAGAACTTAATACAAAAGATGCACAACTCTGAACTATAAATCTAGATAATAAGATAAATCATTAGCTGACGGTGTATTTAGTTGAGCTACATACTCGTATGAAAACATATTGCACTGGCAAAGTTTTGAGTTAAGTCTCTTTTATATATTGCATCTCATGAGTTCCTTTGTATGATGGTTTAACAAATATCGTTGTGTGTATCCATGTACTACTTGTATAATGTCCATAAAATACCACAACACGTATGTGTTCAAGTAAATTTCACACAAAGTTCATTTTATAGTTCAAAATTAAATTAATTTTATAATTTACTGAGCCAAAAAATAGTTTCCTTCTTTTCCACCCACCCTATTGAAAATGCACATTTTTGTAATTTATTGCATACATTACGGCTACTTCATGTTTATTTACGTCTGTTAATCGATTTAGCCCTGACTGTCTGTCCGTGCGTCCGTCTGTCCGTGGTTACAATAAATTGAGTAAAAATTGAGATATCTCAATGAAATTTGGTAATATATTGCTCTTTGGACAGGGTAGGTTGGTATTGAAAATGGTCAAGATCGGTCAATAACCACGCCCACCTCCCATATAACGAAAATTTTGTTGAACATATTGTCCTTGATATCACTAGCACCATCCTCAATAATTTTTAAAATCGGACCATAACCTCGACCAACTTCCATATAACGGAAATTTTTAAAATTTATTGGTATAAATTTTGTAATGTTTAATACTAGCTGCGATTTGAAACAAAGAAGCGGGAATTTTATGAAATCTTGGTCACCGACCATGCAAAAAAATATCGCGAGGGTATATAAAAATCGGTTTCGCCCGAATTTAGCTTTTCTTACTTGTTTTTTTTTACGTAAATCAAAGTATTTTAATAAAATTTGTTTCCCTTCGTTTAAAATGTTTGTCCGCTGTGGTTGAGTTGGTAGCGGTGCGTGCTATAACTTGATATGCCGGTGAGTTCGAGGTTCGAATTTCAGTCAGGGCAAGCAAAATCTTAATCATAGAAAAAGTTTTTCTAATAGCGGTCACCCCTCGGCAGGCAATGGCAAACCTCCGAAGGTATTTCTGCCATGAAAAAGCTTCTCATTAAATACATCTGCCGTTCGGAGTCGGCACAAAACTGTAGGTCCCTCCATTTGTGGTATAATAAAAACACGCACACCACAAATGGTAGGAGAAGCTCGGCCAAACACTGAGCTCTATAGTGTACGCGCCAAAATTATATTATATTATATTTAAAATATTATTCATTCCATAGAAGAATCCACTAAATTTAATATTTGTTTAAAATTCCCAATGATTTAACAAATTTAAAAATATGGCCATATAAATCTTATGAAATTCTAGGAAACAGTTTTGTACGCCTACAATTTTAAATTGTGATCTCAAGACTGCTAAGACATTTTTTTTTTGCCCCGAAAGTGTTGAACATTTTCTGCCTTGCAATTCATGAATCTTTTTTTTTTAAATTGAAACTATTTTAAAAAATTCTCAAAAATCAACAGCATATTTAATCCACGTAAAAAGTGGAAGGGTGTTTGTATACTCGAAAATTAAAAAAAAAGTTTTTGGAAATTTGTTTGCCATTTTTTTATTTTGTACTATTGGTATTTTTTTAGGAAAAGTTTTCAATATCGTGAAAAATGTAATTAAGAATACTTTTAGGAGCGAATGTATCAGGAATTAGTTGAAGTTCAATTATGAAAATTTTTAAATAGTTGCTCAAATGGAATACAATTGTAAATTATTAAATAATACCATGAAAATTAATTAACACATAAGCAATTTTGTAGCATAATAAACAAATTTTATTAGAATAAATTCGAGGTTTGAATCGCTTATTTTTGAGATTTTTTTTCGCCGCATGTACGTTTAAATTATAAATATTAAAATATAGGCTTATATATTTTTTGTTGAAAATTAACTAAATTTTTGATTAAAGGATATTAGTAATTATATTGTCAAAATATCATATTATTTTTGCCAACAGTTTATCTACGTATCTCACTCCCGAGCTTTATAAAGTGCTGACCTTAAATATAAGTGATTACTGCCCGAGGCTAATCTCTTGAATTTCATTCAATTTCAATTCGTTTCTACTATTTCTACACTGCGAGTTGGCTAAAGTAGCTGAGTGCAGCTGTCGCAGGACTACTGTCATTTCCTTTGCTGCTCTATTTCCGTACTTTCGTTTTCGCTATCCGTTTATTGCCTACACATACAAACAAACTATGGCAGTAAGCCAAAAAATACAACGAACTGTTGCTTACCAAGCAATATGTTTTCCCTCCTTGAATTTATCTCTTCCTGCAGAATATTTAATGTTTTTTCGTTCCCTCTTCCTTTCCTTCTTTCGATTTCTCTATCTTTAGAGCATCAAATTGAAAATCGATGCACATAGCAATGAGTGGCCATATCTGGATTATGCTCGTTTCGTGTCCACGCAAGCAGCTGCCAATGACAATGCAACAACCACCTACTCAACGAACAATGCTCTGGTGCTGGTGTACAACTATGACATCTATTATTGCCAGGGGCCGCGCTCTACCAATCATGTGTAACGCATAACGCGCGACGCTGTGCCCGGCATCGTCTATAATGGCATACCAGATTGGCTCTATGAAGGTGAGTAACTACATACATACATACATTGTTCATATTTAAGTTGTTTTTTTTTTTTGGTGTGGTTGGCAGTCGAGCTTCTAACTGCTTTTGTTTGTTGCTTCTTTTTTCATTTCAATGCATTCATTCATTCACCGATTGCGCATTCGTTTAAATTTATTTCAATCGAAAATTGAGAAATTTCCCCTTTCTTTTTTCTCGCCATTTATTCACGTCGCAAACTACCGACCAACCCGGCGGGCTACTTGACATTCAAATGCCTTGTGAACCAAATGTATGAACTCGTTTTTAAATTGTAATTGAAATTTTGAATGATACGACGTTGGCATCTCCAATGTCCACTTACAACGTCAATTTAATTCGTTGTCTGCACGTCTATGGTATTCTGCAGAGGAAATTCTACACTCGAATAATGCAATTTGGCTTTCGGAGAATGGACATTTAATGCTTTACGGCGCATTCAATGGCTCGTTGGTGCAGGAGCAACATTTCGCCTGGTAAGGCACGACAAGTGGTGGCAATCCGTATGCGTATCTCTATCCGGAAATCAGATCATTAAGGTGAGTGAAAGTGTTACACGATTCCATTGAATTTCAAATATCGTCGATTGTATGTGAGGAAGTGTCGTGTGAGTGTATGTGAGATGAATAGCGGATAGCATAGGCGCATCCAAATTGCGTGGATTTGAAGCAAAATGTATCGAATAAGGATTTCACATAAATATTAGTTTGGACATAAAACACATAAAAAGAAAACTAGGGTACGTGTTTTATGCGAACGTAAGCATTTTCAAAGCAGAGACAAACATAACTTTTATGAGAGAAAATAATGAAACTCAATCAGTAATTATTTTAATGAGTGACTAACTCAACGCCGGTCCGGTACTCGATTAGGACGATTTAGAATGTTTCTGAAATGTACCAAAAAGTACCGAAATCGTACCGAAAATATACCAAATATATAACGAAAATGTACCTTAAAATATAAAATTTGTACCGAAATGTACTTAAAAAATATCGATTTAAAGTTTACCGGAACTGTACCAAAAAGTACACAAATTGTACCGAAATATGCCAAAAACGTAACTAAAATTTACAGAAAATTTACCGAAAATATACAAAAAAATTATGTACAGTACCAAAAAAGTACCTAAAATTTACCGACAAATTTACGAAATAGTATCTTCGATTGACCGAACATTTTTCGAAATTGTACCTAAAAGTATAGAAATTGTACGGAAATAAAATGATATGTGCAATTACCAAAAATGTATCCAAAAACGACCGAAAACATACCATAACTGTACACAAAAAGTATACTTAAATTTAATTTGAAAGTAACTTAAATTTACCTAAGAAATATAAATGAAATTTAACGAAAAAGGAGCAAAGCAAATGTATCAAATCGCAATGTCCCTAAGCTAGTTTCGGGTATAACACTCTTATAATAACTATAAGCCTTAGAAAAAGTCTATGGAGGCTGAACATTATTTATCTCTCTGTATCTCTTTTTATGTCTGACTTTTATTTTATGCGATCCTTTATTTTTAGCCACACGTTGTGTTAAGCAAATCATTGTGATATTTGGCAAAGATAATTTTTGTAAAACATTTTAAATCTCTAGTACTTTAAAAAAATTGTTCGTGAGGCTCTAACTCAATATATTTCCCCTACCGAGTAAGTAGTCTAATCTCTTATAGAGTGATTCCAGTTTATATTCATAGGTCGCTCTTAAACAAACATCGAAGTTTATTTAATTTTGGGCCTAGAGCTTGGCAAAATAATTTACAAAACATAATATTTAATATAAATTAGCGTTTTTGAAAAGACCAAAAAGTCTCAAAAAGGTTCAAAACTAATCCCAAAGCGGTTCTGAAAAAGTAGTGAGCTAGTCTCAAAATGATTCAGAAGTCGTCAAACTTGTATCGAAATAGTCCTGAACTACTCTCAACTCATCTAAAATTTGTCACGAACTGCTCCTGAAATAGTCCCGAAAAAGCGCTTAAATATTATTGAATAGTTTCCGGAACGGTCCCGAAATGAACGCAAAATAGTCTGAATATGGCAGCAAACTAGTTCCAAAATGACACCGCACTAGTCTCGAAATAGAAACAGCCCTGCTGCGTTAACGCAAATTTTTCCCATACCAACCACCCTATTCTATCGTTAACGCTAGGCGACAAGAAATTCATTTATCAATCTAAGTTAAACAGTTGGAAAACATTGTAAAGAAATTTTGAAGGGAATTGGCACCAACGACTCTGAAACTTTTATGAAAAATTCATCCATGAAAGAAAGTCATAATGACGTAGATAATGATTTCCGCTTGACTTAAAAGTGACGATTACTTTCCAGATACAAGTGGAACTACTAACTGAGTGCCATTTTACTTCATTTGTGTATTGACTTTTTTCACTTTTTATATTCTCACTGCTTAGACATTTCCATTTCAATAATTTGCCGATTAATTACTGGTAGGTTTGTTCTTATTTATGTTATTTATGTGGGTATAGTATATTAGTGAAAAGTAAATTAGTTTTAAGTTCAAACTAAACTTGCTGCAAACTACTTGCTAAATTCAAATACACAGCAACTTCCTGCACAGGAAGAGAACAACTTTTGCCTCGTCCTGTTAGTTTTAGGTTTCCGCTTTGTAACGAGCATCAAATGTGCATTAGTTTGAAATAAGTGACTGTCAAGTGTGATTTTGTTTAAGGGTTTGCGAAGTTTTACATATCTACATTCAAACATAGTATGTACATACATACCAGGGCTGTTCATTTTGGGCATTTTATTGATCCCGGGATTTTCGAGATCTGCAAATAAAATCCCGGAACAATCCCGGGATCCCGAATTTCACGAAGTTTTGATTCGAAAATTTTAATTTGTCAAAAAATGTAACACGTCTGTAATCGTTGTATTATAGAATTATGCAAAATAACATTAATAGAACAAAGAACGATTTGTTGAAATTCATGTATGTGTTTATTGGTATTTTCAAAAATAAAAAAGAAATAAACGTAAAATTTGACACACATACAAAATAATGTATACTTAAAGTACAAATATAAATATTTGGTACAGAAGCAAATGCATCTACATAAAGTAAAATTATTTTTATCACTGTTTGATACCAATATTAAATATTAATGAATTACCATTCACTTAAAAATGATATACATGAAGTAAAAATTAAATACATTACCCCTTCCATTTTTGAGCGAGGCAGAATTATTGCTTATTTTGATCAAAATGCAATCTAAAAGAAATAAAAGCTTAAGTGTGTTGTCCTCCAATCTGTACCTAACTTTGCTGCATTTAAAATATGCAGTGGAGAAGCACCGACTCACCACTTGTTGGTTGGATTGTCGACAAAAAGTTAAATGATCTCTGTTGGAATTAGCCTTTTTCGCCCCCATTACAAAAACTATTAATTTCGTGTACCAAACTCTCTGATAAATTGTACGCCATTTAATTGTGTATCCATCGCTCGTTCAAATTTGATACAATTTATTTTTGAGACTTTCTGTCTTATCAACTTCAAGCACCTCGTTGTTAGTTCTAAATATTAACATCGTTTTCATATTGAGGCTCATTTTCTACTCGAGTGGGATATTGTCCAGCTTATTTATAATGGCAAGGTGATGATGTGATTTAAAAAAGTACTTTTTGTGATTTCAATTTATTTATAGAACCATATTTCGTTTTAGGTTAAGAAAAAATACTTGACTCGAGGGATTTGCGATTTACAATCATTTTATTATTTTTTTTTTTTTTTTTGATAAGGTTAGGTGGCTGCCTTTGAAGAAAGTTTTACTTGAAGTCGTTTTCGCCATCAACTTGAATGGAACCGTTTTTGCATATATTAAAAATAATCATAATTTATTGCTTACACTAAATAGCTCAGTGTTTGGACGAGATTCTCCTACCATTTGTGGTGTACGTCTTTATATTCTACCACAAATGGAGCGACCTACAATTTTGTGCCGACTCCAAACGCCAGATGTATTTTATGAGAAGCGGCCACACATAATATAAAATATTAAAATGTTTTTTCCTTTAAACTTATGTATATCATTTAACTGACTGTTAAGGTTGATATTGAACGACTTACGGTAGTAATGAATATACATCTTGAATTCAATGAATTGAATTGAATGACTGCCGCTCTTTAACATTAAGCCAATGACACTAACTGTATGTACATATGTATATACGAGTATGTGGTGTGAGTGTGTGAATTACATTGTTTCCTTTGGCAAACACGAGAAACGGAAAGCATTTAACTGCTGACTTCAGCAATAACCGCCATGCCAAATGACACTTTGCCAAGCTTTTATTGATATTTCCAGCAGTCATGTATTGCACATTAGCGCTACGGACTCCTGTGTGAGTGTAATTAACTACACATATATGTAATTTTATTTGTGCAATTGTATATTTCTGCTTCATGAGCTAGTCAGAATTCCCAAGCTAAAGTGGTACCATATCAATTCAAAAGAGAGAAAAACACGTTCAGGCAGTAAGGGGAAGTCTATAAATAAACATGTATGTATGAACACTTGTGTATGTAATTACACAGATGCTCTGCCAAATACATACTACACACTTATATATTCATTTATGCATACGAAAAGGTTAAGTACGAATCAACGTAAGCACTTTTATTTGCCTACAAACACATACCCAATTGTATTAATTATAACCTGCCCTTATCTTCATGAGATTGAGCTTCGTGGCTCTGTCATTTGACTATATTCCTATATGAATATAAACTTACCTGGTCATATATGTATATTCATATACATATCAATATATGATATACATACAAATGCACATAATCGACTTGGACATCGAAATTCTTCTCCACTAGTGGATTATTTCATGAGCAGCAGGTATCTGAAGATTTTTTTTTTAATTCCATTTTTTTTCAAACGCCAGTTAATTTTAAATTTCTTTTCAACATTTTTCTATCTTAACCTAGAAGTTCATAATTTTAAATGTGCTAAACGTTCAATAATTGTTTATCCCTATAGTATTGGAGATAAATATACATATGTATATATGTACATATGTATATAAAAGTCAAAGTAGATGTGGTGAGTTTAGGTATGGCGGGTTTGGGTATTATCAATTTAGGTGTGAAGAATTTTTGCCAGATTGGTTGCTGTGTGGTGAGTTCAGGTGTGGTGAGTTCCGATATGGTGAGTTCTGGTGTGATGAATACAAGTGTGGTTAGTTCAAATTTGGCTATTTCAGGTGGAAGAGTTCAGGTGTGGAGGTTTTGTGTATACATAGTGGTGAGTTATTGAGTGATGAGTGCAGATGTGCGGAACTTCCACAACTGCTACGAATCTACGTATTCACTATTTTTCAATTTGCTTGCGGTGTTCGCAAATATCAAAAAATGTTTGCAGTTTTTGTCGAGTTTTTATCTGTGATTGAGTTAAGTACTATTCTAATTGAAATTTAATAATGTAAGCTTATTTAATAATGAATTCGCAACTGGTGCCACATGACCTCAACCACAGCTTGTTGTATATATATCAGAGTGTGTATACTTATGCCTTTATTATTAGCTTCGGATTTTTGGAATAGTATGTTGTAAAATTGCGATTGCTTGGCATCGTTCCCGTTGATATTACAGACAAGATTACGGCTGTCCAGTCTGTCATCAGGCTAAGGAGCGTTCGATTCACTTTCCCCCGGAGTATGAAAACTTGATGGCCTAGAGAGACTGTGTCTTCATTCCGAAAGTTGGAGATCGTTGTATCAGGAATGAGCGTTTTCATTTGCAGAACTCGCGGAATTTGCGACATTAAAAAAAAAGAATATGAAGCGTGAAACTGGTCTTAGACTTTTTTAAAATAAATTTTTGTTCAAAATTTCTTTTCCCTCACTCTCATGAGCTTTCGATTACCATTCTCAGTTACATTTTCTTGAGAATTATGGTCAATAGCGGCATCCAACGTGCAGATGTCCAAATATTCATGTAAAATGTGTTGCACACGTTCAGTTGATATGTCTATAGTGTCAGTCACCTCTCCTATTTTTATTCTCCGATTATCCAATATTCTTTCATGGCTTTTTTTTGGCGTTTTAGTGTCACTCAAAGCAAAGCCAAATTTATCAAAGTTTACTGCCACTAAATTATATCCTGCCATGATTTATTTTTATTTTGTTTCTAGACTATGCAGACGCACCGCATGAGCGGCGATGGACGCGGTTGGGAGGATACGATTTCCATGCGATTGTTTGCGACGAATGCAACTTCCCGTGTTGCGATATCGCCATTGCGTGATGGTACATCCAGTGAGTTGAAACGAGCAGCAAAACAAAAAGTGGCGGTTTTACCAAATTTTCACCTTTTTTTTCTTTGATTGTTTTTCAACGCTTTTTTTCGCGAAATTGTCCCTTAAAATGTATTTATGTGCTGTCTCCAGGCTACTTCCGGCACATTGTGCACGTGCCAATAACGCATGGCCAATCACAGGTCAAGGAGTTGCTCCATAATTGCTAAATAATTGGATGTAAGAATTGTAGTAAATCTATTTCTCCAGGTAAATTGTGCCACCTTTGCTTCAATGCGTTTGCAATTTTCCGTTGCACACACACACACACAGCTCCTTTCTTGGCACGCCAGAGCGTTGCCGTTTAAATAACACCTGTAGCACGGATCTGCTGGAAAGTCGCCTGCCAAATATTATATATGAGTATCTTTGGAGCTTTTTTAGTCTGCTAGTTTTGGGTCTTGGACGCTTGTTTCTATAGTGCGAGGAACTGGTATTTAAAGTTCAGACTGGCTACTTCCGTAGGCGATATATATATCTCGTTTGTTAAAGCTTTACCAAAAGCTCGAACCTCCCAGCACCAGAAGAATGTGGTTGAAGTAAGGTGGAAAAACCTCTGTTCCTTCAGGGGCTGTATGACTTGTTCGAAATGTATTTCCATCGTTAACAAATTACCATCTGGCGTCAAAGATTTTTAACGTGATGAAAATAGCTTTCGAGCTGACGAGAAGCAATATGTACATCGTTGTTGGTAGAGTTTCTTGAGTAAAGTAGCTGTAAACTCTAAACCAGTGGATGAGACTTTTTCAAGCGTTTTTCTTTTTTTGACTTTTGTTTACTACCGTCTTCAACGGCGATCTTTTGGTGGTGAAAACTTTGATTAATTTTTATATGGACGACAGGCATTCGAATATGATTGTTAGAAATTATAAGCTGTAGATCTAAAACTTCTGTATAAATGACTCTTAACGCAAATTTTTCTTTCTTCCACAGAAGTGCGCCACACCTGTTTTCATATCCACTCAAAATGGGCATCGCACGATGCTCTCCCTCTTCCTCACCGCAGGCGCTCTCCAGATATGAAGCGCGAAGACGGCGCTACACCACTTTGGATTGCCGGACTAATGGGACACAAGTGCTTAAATATTGTTTTATATTCTAACTTAGAATGGCGAAACAGCGTTGCTTGCTGCAGCCATGATATATTGCAAGCAGAGATATATTGCAAAAGAATCAGGAGGGTCGAACCGCTTTCCAGGTGGCGCGACAGAAAGAGTACTTCTCGATTTGTGACTATCTGCAGGAGCGTTTGGTGACTATCTGCAAGGGCGGCGTCATAAACCATTATTGGTGGATTGAAAAATATATACGATTAGAAGCTTTAAAATGTTGAGAATAAATCAAAGGACAAATAAATGCTACCATTACGACTTAATCACATTTCGCTAGTTCTTTCCGTTATGCAATTTAAGGTACATATGTAAATAGAAAAACAAAAAACAAAAATGCAAAAATTGATTTGATTGAAATCGACAGTTGGATGTCTTTAACTTCGATCAGGTTAGCAATTTTATCCGAGGAGCATGCGTTGACTCTATGATTATCTTGTGCAGCTGAAGTCCGAAGAACGTTCAACAGGTGTCGCGACGACAGTTCTACGTCGAAAAGCTGCAATCGCAACGGACAGCTGACAATTTTAAATTTCGACTCTCAATCCTGTTAAGGTAAGCAACTGCTCATCAAAGAGTCATGGGGTAACATCTCCCAATCAATTCATCCCATTGCGGAGGAAGTGACAAATGGCTTTTATCAGGCAGACAGAAACATCTGGTATGACGACGAGTATCGCGTCGCTGCTGCAGAGAAATACACAGCATACATAGCCACCGAGCAGCTAATTTCTATGCGTGCAACAATCGATCGATACTAAGAGAAGAAGAGGGAAGAGAGACGTATTTTCAAGAAGAAGAAACGAGAGGCGGAAAGGCGTGAGTGCTAAGAGCTTCAGATGCTAGCACGCAGCAAGTTTTTTACTTCTATCAATTTCAAGCGATTTCGGTGAAAATTTCAAGTTGATCCAGACTTTCGTTGAATTTCGCCAATTTTCTATGAACCACAATTGTTACTAAACTGTGCTACTAGTTATAAAAAATAAAAGAGTTACAAATAAATATTTTTTCACTAAATAAAAAAAGTCCACGATTGTTTTTTTAATAAACTTTTATTATAAAATATATTTGAATAGAGTTGGCAATTAAAAACGGTTAAGACTTTTGACAGCAAAATTCCATAAAAACCAGCAATTTATAGACCCAATCGCAGAAAGTATATAATTATTACATAAAAGCATACATAGGTATTTTGGAGGCAATAATATGATACATTTTTTGCCATTAAGTAGTCACCCTAACTACACTCTGTTCACAAATTATATGCATATAGCACAAACACATATTGACACATTTGGATAATTTATTAATCCTCAAACTATTAAAACAACGTTATTTTTCCAACGACCACCATTGAAAACAATTTTTTATACTTTTAAAAACGAGAAAACTTTTATCAACATTTTATTAACATTTTTAACTGTATAAACATTTCTTTTTAATTTTTAGGGGTACGCAGATATGTGCAAATCTCTAGTGGCTCCTAATTATTTACCACCGATTTTTGACAATTTGTTTACTGGCGTTATTTTGAATTTCCTTCTATTTAAAAATTATGGCGATTTAACGTATTATTGGGGAAACTGTCTGTAAAATATTGTCAAAAATTAGTGATAGCTTGCACCCGCTTGAAACTTGAACTTATATATAAATAATTTTGGCGTTTCCACTACATAGCTCAGTATTTGGCTGAGCTTCTCCCACCATTTGTGGTGTGTGTCTTTATATTATACCACACAAATGGAGGGACCTACAACTTTTTGCCGACTCCGAACGGCAGATGTATTTTATGAGAAGCTTTTTCATGGCAGAAATACCCTCGGAGGTTTGCCATTGCCTGTCAAGGAGTGGCCGCTATTAGAAAAATATTTTTTCAATGATTTAGATTTTACTTGCCCTGGCTGAGATTCGAACCTCGATTCCAGCGGCATATCGAGTTATAGCAACTTGACCACAGCGGCCACTTAATTACTTTAAAAGCGAATGAGTGAAAAAACTGCATACACAAAAAAATTCTAAAAATTTTGTATAAAAAGTTCAAAATTGTGTTAGTTAGATAAACAAAAATGGCAATAAATAATGAGAAACAATTATTATTATTTAGAAGAAAAATTGATTGCCCAAATCTGTAATTATGTGGTTGTGCTATAATTTGTGAACAGATATTTATTATATTAAGCACCGATTCGGTTACAATCCCCTGTGGGAATATTCAAATATGTAGACATACATTCATACAAACATACATATACCTGAATTAAGCATGTTTTACTAATAATACAAAGCACACACATCTGCGGTGGCACAAATTGATTACATTTTGTAACTAACTACTAGGTTACCACAAAATGCTGGCTATAGTTACAGAAAGTAATTAAATAACATTCCATTGAGAATGGCCGTGATCGAAAAGTTTTTAGTCAAGTCATTTAATGCCTGGCACGTGATTTTGCTACAGGTACTTAATTTGGATTTGCGGAGAATGTTGCCAGTACTCCCATTACTGGCATAAATATGTACAAATGTATGTATATCAGGGGCAGAGACAGGGATTCTGCTTCGGGGGAATTTCCCAGAAAACCCTACCCCTTTATTGAAGCTCTTAATCATTTTTGTGTTTATCTGAAATGGCGTTAAAACATAGCCTTCATTGAGAAAATAAGCAAATTTTCTATGCGTTTTTGTAAAACTTACTTATGGATTAAATTAAACATCGTCTGAAAAGGATATAATAATTCATATATAATTATTTTAAGCATCAGTATACGTCTTTCCTATTTTATTCTTTTTTTATCTTAAACAAGTCAGTCTCTTTCAATATATTTAATATAATAAATTTGTTTATAGTTTTCGTCTCTCTTAAAATTTTCATCGAATTTTCATAAGCATTTGTTTCTTAATTAGCATCAATATTCTAACATAAAAAGCAAGCAGGCCGAGATTGTGATCTTTATTCAAGACTTAAAATAATTTAACCAAATTTTATAAAAATTCTAAATATTTTTCAAAATTAAACATTTTTCTTGAGTATGTAGTATTGTAGCCCATTGAATTTTAATAATTAATAAGTGAATTTCAAGGCGCTAAAAATGATAGCAGATTTTTGACGAGACACCAGCTTTCCGTAGCGCTGCAAATTTTTTGTGCCAGTCGACGAATAGAGTACGTCTTTCTTTCCGGTGTGGCGTTATGGTCCTTGCCTAAGGGTTCTCGAAGCTCCCACCATACAAGATGAGAGAGCCTTGCTAGTAGTAGCGGTTCCACCAAGTACCAATCGCATCAATCCATGACTTCTTTAGTCTGCTATTTTCCGCCAACTCTTTCGACATTTATATTTTAAGCGCCCAGTACAGATCAGACGTTAGGCATCAACACGACCCCTTTCGCCGCTTAAAATATTTTTTTTGCATTTTATATTTTCGTTTTCATACTAAACTGGTCTTCGGTAAACAATTTTGATGTGTAGTCGCCTTTATAATGGCCTGCGCGCTTCGAAAAGACGCCAAGGTATGCGTTTATAGCCGATCGGTGCAAAGTAGGAGTCACCACAGCTTAATCGACACCTATGTACACCATGATCTTAACTATGATGGAGAATGGAATGTAATCTGAGGCAAGTCCACGTTTAAATGGGACTGAGCAGAGTGCGCGAAGAAGAGAAAAAACCATGCTAGGAATTTAGGAGATTTTTTATCTCATTTGCTTGGGCGCGTTTTGTTACGCCCATGATGTATGTGCTCGAGAGAATAAAATGGATTACATTATTTGTTTCTCATCTATTATTATAATACAAAATAAGTTTCGGCTAGTTGAGAATGTATGCATACACGAAAATTATGTTATAATTAATTCAAACTACTTTCAATAGGAGTTACTCAACTCCTAATTAAAGTCCCAGCTTAAGCGTGATTTTTTCATGTAGTAAGTTTTATTATGCTTTTCTCTGCTAGTCTTTATATGTATGAATGAACAAATGTTATGATATTTTACGATATTAAATGTAGCGGCTTTAGTATCCTTAGCAGCAGTATTAAGTTAGTTTGAAAATAAATATGGCGAATAAGGCGGGAGTGGCTTATGCAGCAGTGACTCTTCTTTTCAGCCTTCGTGATATCACTGCCCTTGAACTAAGCACACTTTAACTCACAACGATAAAATTCACCAAACCTCAACTCACTATATATAAACTCAGCCCACTACACCGAATCTAACAACACCCAAAGTTACCATACAAGAAAGTATTACTTATAAACTCACATATATAATTATGATCTCGTCCACTATTTTCACCTAACCGCACATCACTTAGCGCATCATTTTTATCACCTCAGCTCAACTTATCTCACCTCACTTTATAACAAATAGTGAACGAGTCATAAATAAAGTTAATTTCAGTATATTGGAACGATTAAGAAATTAATTTAAAGCAATTTTCCTTTCATAGTGCGGCCTCTCTTTTTTTTTACTACTTTCGCTTTAAGAATTATAAGGCAACTTGTAATTTCACAAAGTACACCATGTCGTATGTTAAACTTTTTCACTCATTGCAGTGTTTTTGCAAAATGTTGGCTAACAAATGAAAATTTCCATGTACACAAAAGGAAAATAGTTTACATTGCAGGCATATCGTATTAATGTGAATGTGTTTGTGGCTTTTGCAAAAAATGCGCGTAGTTAAAAACTTGCAATAGTTACATTTTTAGTAGATGCCTTGAGCCGAAAGGCCAAAAGTTGCAACCTGCAACATGCAAGCAGCGAAGTTCACAGAAGCAAAAGCAAGTAAATAATTGAGCAGTGAATTAATTATAAGTTTTAATGATATTTGGCAAAACACACGGAAGTAAATTCATTTGCGAAGATACTGTTGCACGGTGGTCTAGTAACTGAAGAGAGAAGCATGCAACAAAAGTGCTGGCAATGTGCCGATACACATGCTTTGTGATAGCTAAGCACTTCATTTTGCAGTTGTCGACTAGTTCTTTAAAGTGTTTGGATTAAGTTGCGTATTTGTTCAAGATCAATGTGGCACCGGTACTATTAACCTTTGAAGAGCTGAGATGAATGTGGATCTAGTTCTAAATCGTTTGATGAAATTTTGTTTTTATTTTATCTGATGAGCAATATTAACATTTAGTTTTATTTTTCTTATCTTTCCAAAATAAATACCGATATGTTCGAGCGATTTCAATTCATTTGAATCAAAATAACAAAAATTTAAAGATCCATCTTGCGTTATTTACAATTTCAAATAATCAAAACTAGTCCGAATATTTATTTGTTATTTATTTTATTTATAAATTATGGGTGACAATTGAAATAATTCAAATTATTAACATTCTGCTGTTTTATTTTTCATTATTTTCAATTTCTGCATATTTTATTGTCATTTCAACTATTGTTCCTCATATTCTTACTAAATATAACTTATTTATATTTAAACAAATTAATGATATCGATTATTTACTTTTCAAAAAACAAGTCCGAATAACTATCAGAATATTTTTTTGATAATGCTGATTAAATAAATTAGAACTACAGAGCTCATCGGAATTATACGACATCGCCACATTAGCAAGTTTTTTCTATTAATTTTTCTTTTATTTTATGTCTAATAATACTTTATTAAATAAAAGTGTAATCTCTAATAAAAACATCATTAATTCAAGTACAAAATTTATAAAAAAAAATTATAAAAAAATTTTAAACTAAGAAAATTTTAGAATTTCTGTAAATAAATTTTTTTAAAATGTAAAAAATTATTTTTTAAACCAGACTATAATCTTTGTATTATAAGTTCGTATCGATTTCCGTTTGTTTTGAAAATTTTTGTTTTTATTATTTAAAAATAAGTTGTATAAAATTTGGAAATTGTGATTTTATGGCATTAGCTAGAATTTGGATTTGCTTATAATCGAGAATATTTTAAATTATTTATTTATTTTATTTTATTTATTTGATTATTAAGGTACATGCACAACAACCAGGGGTTTTAAATTACAGTGCATGCACTCGTAGATACCTAATGATAACATAAAATGTGTCTTAAATTTAGACTTAACTAAAAATACAAATATATGAATTTAAATATATATTAAGATAGAAGATATAATAAGATTAGTAAGATGGTTTAGTAGACGAAAAGAGACAATAGATTCAAAAAGAAGAGTTAATGGTATCCATATCAATTATTAAGTAAAGTGACACATGAGTTCACCTTTGAATCGCAGCGTGGTTTTATTATTCCTAATCGCGGACGGTAAACAATTCCAAAGACGGACGGAGTACACAAAGAATTGACGTTCAGAGGTCAGGCAACTCGATTTCAAAGACGAAATAGTCGGAAACCGGGAAGATCTGGTCCATGACAGTCGTTCCTTCAGATAACTCGGCTCCTTAGTTGTCATGACTTTATACAATAACGTTAAGCACCTGAAATTAGTTAATGAAAAATTAGTAAATAACCACTCTTTATTTTTTAATTTAAGTTGATTTTATTATTTGTTTGCTTTACTACAAGTTGTTTATATTTAAAACAAAAAATTCCAAATAGTTCATAACAAATTTTAGTTTATTTAGAATTTTAAAATTAGCTGGTCACTTTATTCAGCAAAATTAAGAAATAAATGGAAATGTCAATGAAATAAATGAAAGCTTCGCTTTTTATCCCTTAATCTGAATTAAGCGATCTTCATATACAAATAAATATATTCACTGGCCATGAGTTGTAAAACACACAATCGCATTTCTTGCATTCTTCAAAAGCCATAAAAAGCCTACAACATATTTGCTACCGCCACCAATGTTTTTTCTCTGATCCTTCACACAAGTGTTACTAGCAAAAATACTAGAGTGTGATTGCGTGGTTAAGTGAAATAAATATTTATAAAATGAATAAAGCCAAAAGCGGTGAAGATTCGTATGCAAATAAAAATGTATGCAAGTGTGATTGAATTTGCTTAAAAGAAAATGTATGTAACTAAGTACTTGATACATCTTGAGGTAGTCCTTGAATATTAGAGTATAAAAAAGCGTAGTGTCGAGGTCACTTTAATTCATATGCCTTGCTATCGAGGTGAATTTGAAAAAGTGCTAGGAGGTTCCTATTCGAAAGCAAGCATTGTGTTAAGCTAAATCTACTATGTGTGTGAATAATTTGTTTTATTTTTTGTGTATATAAACTCACTCACCAAATGAATAAAGCATCTAAGTGTAAGTACTCAGCTTAAAGTGCTCAGCATTGTTATAAAAACTTTCCCATTTCATATGTATTTGGAACTCTTGCTCATAAGCTTTCGATAAAAGAAGAAATAATGCCATCCTTGAATGAGAAAGTTAACTAAATTGACACAGCAGCGCATAAGCGATTTGAATGGACCTCGAAGATGTAAGTATAAATTTACTTAAGCCATCATCAGAAAATCAACTACTTTGTTAATGTTACCATACGCCCTGTATTTATTATTATTTGGTATATGGTACAATGTTACATAAGTTGGAGCTAGAACCATGCGGTAAGATTTTGCTGAGTCGGGTATGTTACTTCTAAGTCGTGTGCAAAAACAAACAGTTAAAAAAATATTAACTCAGAAGCCTGTATTACATATATTTCTCCTTCCAACGCAACTGTAATGATTTCTTACAGAAAGTTATGCAATATTATTACATAGTATATATTTAAAAAAATGTTATATCAATTATTATGTAAAACATTTAAGAATTTGCAAAACTATATACATTTAAAGTGATTATTCTGTTGTAGTATTTCTTATTTTGATATTTTGTGCGGAAGGTTTCGTCAATGTTTCGATCACGATATTGATGTTGGAATCCGATGCTGTTCGAATACATTTTTTCAAATTGATAATAAATCATCAAACCGTAACCAAATTCGCACAACTTTTATATTCGTAGGCATCTAAAAGTATGAAAACTAAACCGCAACAGCCAACAAAATTTTAAAATTTTCTATCTTTTTTTCGCTTTTTAAATGAATGCCTTTTAAAGCCAAATTATGCAGTTAAACATATAATAAATATCTATATGTCAATTTTGATTTTTATTTATATATCTGAAGAAAAAAACGTTAAAGCAAAAAGCAACTGGGAAACTGCGCAACAAAACGCAATAATTTCACTTTTAAAATATATATATAAATTTATATATGTACTACAATCTAAACAATCACTTCAATAACTACGAACAAAATTATAAAAACGCGTTTAATCTATTTTTCAATATAATGATTCAAAATTTTTTTACTTTAAATTTTCCGAATTGAAATTATAAGAGAATTCAAAAAATTTCGTAAAGTTATAGTCATAAAAATTTTCTAATTTTTGTTGCATTGCACAAAAAAAGGATGTTGGACAATACAAATTGCAATTTATGACAATACGACACTTTATGACACCTTGTTAATACTCTTTTAGGTGATTCACAAGGTGTCGTAAAAATTCGTAAAGTTGTTGATTATCCAAATTTTTGGTAGTTCAATATTTATTCCTTTTTTTTTGCATTACGCAGAAAAATGACGTAAAGTAACACAGCTTGGAATTTTCCAAATTGTATGACTTAACGATAATACGACACTTTAAGACACCTTGTGAATCTACAAAATTTAAGAAATGGAATTATTTCAATTGATCCCTACAAGAGTCCCGCTTTAAATGCCGCTCTTTAACCTTAAGTCAATGACATTAAGTGTATGTACAAATATATTCGAGTATGTTGTGTAAATGTGTGAATTATATTGTTTCCTTCGGCAAACACGAGAAACGGAAAGCATTTAACTGCTGACTTCAGCAATAACCGCCATGCCAAATTACACTTTGCCAGGCTTTTATTGATATTTCCAGCAGCCATGTATTGCACATTAGCGCTACGGACTCCTGTGTGTGTGTAATTAACTACACACATATGTAGTTTTATTTGTGCAATTGTATATTTCTGCTTCATGAGCTAGTCAGAATTCCCAAGCTTAAGTGGTACCATATCAACCCAAAAGAGAGAAAAACACGTTAAGGCAGTAAAAATAACCATATATATATGTATACATGAGTGTGTAATTACACAGATGCTCTGCCAAATACGAAAAGGTTAAGTACGAATCAACGTAAGCCCTTTAATTTGCCTACAAACACATACCCAATTGTATTAATTATAACCTGCCCTTATCTTCATGAGATTGAGCTTCATGGCTCTGTCATTTGGCTATCTTCCTACCTGAATATAAACTTACCTGGTCATATATGTATATTCATATACATATCAATATATGATATACATACAAATGCACATAATCGACTTGGACATCGGAATTCTTCTCCACTAGTGGGTTATTTCATGAGCAGCGGACATGTGAACATTTTTTCTTTATTATATTTTTTTTAACGCCAGTTAATTTTAAATTTATTTTCAACATTTTTATATCTTAACCTAGAAGTTCATAATTTTAAATGTGCTAAACGTTCAATAATTCTATATCCCTAAAGTATTAGAGATAAATATACATAAGGAGTATATAAAAGTCACAGCAGATGTGGTGAGTTAAGGTATGGCGAGTTTGGGTATGGTCAATTCAGGTGTGACGATTTTTTGCCTGATTAGTTCCGGTGTGGTGAGTTCAGGTGTGATGAGTTCAGATGTGTTTAAATTTGGTGTTGAAAGTGGAAGAATTCAGGTGTGGAGGTTTTGTGTATACATAGTGGTGAGTTATTGAGTGCTGAGTGCAGATGTGGAGAACCTCCATAACTGCTACAAATCCACGTATTCACTACTTTTAAATTTGCTTGCGGTGTTCGCATATAACAAAAAATGTTCGCAATTAAAAAATTTAAAACCAAAATTAACTGATAAAAATGGAACACAATTTTTTTAGTTTTGTAAAGAATTGCGCGCATTAAGTAAAATGCCCGATCATTGCACGCAAATTTATTCAAAATACATACACAATTTGGTTTCTAACATTACTACCGTTAAGTTTTTGGCTAGTTTTGTATCTGTAATTGTGCTAAGTACTATTCTAATTGAAATTTAATAATGTAAGCTTATTTAATTATGAATTCGCAACTGGTGCCACATGACCTCAACCACAGCTCGTTGTATACATATTGGAGTGTGTATATTTATACTTTTATTATTCGCTTCGGCTTTTTGTAATATGTAGTAAGTTGTAAAATTGCGATAGCACACGGAAATGTTTTCATACGATAAAGTAAAAAAAGTAACTCGATTAAGTATATTTGAGGGATTTACTATACCCGAAACTCAGTCGACTATATTGCCTTAGAATTTTAAGCCAGTGTTGCTCAGTGCTCTGGTTTGAGCTAAATTATGGATGCTTAACGTCGTTCACGTTGATATTACAGACAAGATTACGGCTGTCCGCTCTGTCATCAGGCTAATGAGCGTTCGATTCACCTTCCCCCGGAGTATGAAAACTTGATGGCCTAGAGAGACTGTGTTCATTCCGAAAGTTGGAGATCGATGTATAAGGAATGAGCGTTTTCATTTGCAAAATTCGCGGAATTTGCGACATTAAAAAAAAGGAATATGAATTTATTTTTCCTCACCCTCATTAGCTTTGGATTACGATTCGGAGTTACATTTTCTTGAGAAATGGCCAGAAATTGCCACACGATGATTTTTTTGTCCAAATATTCATATAAAATGTGTTGTATCCGCTCAATTGATATGCCTATAATGTCAGTCACCTCTCCTATTTTTATTCTCCGATAATCCAATATTCTTTCATGGCTTTTTTTTTGGCGTTTAAGAGTCACTCAAAGCAAAGCCGAATTTATCAAATTTTACTGCCACTAACGTAAATCCTGCCATGATTTTTTTTTTTTTGTTTCTGGACTATGCAGACGCACCGCATGAGTGGCGATGGATGCGGTTGGGAGGATACGATTTCCATGCGATTGTTTGCGACGAATGCAACTTCCCGTGTTGCGATATCGCCATTGCGTGATGGTACATCCAGTGAGTTGAAACGAGCAGCAAAACAAAAAGTGGCGGTTTTACCAAATTTTCACCTTTTTTTCTTTGATTGTTTTTCAACGCTTTTTTTCGCGAAATTGTCCCTTAAAATGTATTTATGTGCTGTCTCCAGGCTACTTCCGGCACATTGTGCACGTGCCAATAACGCATGGCCAATCACAGGTCAAGGAGTTGCTCCATAATTGCTAAATAATTGGATGTAAGAATTGTAGTAAATCTATTTCTCCAGGTAAATTGTGCCACCTTTGCTTCAATGCGTTTTCAATTTTTCGTTGCACACACTCGCACAGCTCCTTTCTTGCCACGCCAGAGCGTTGCCGTTCCAAGAACACCTGTAGCACGTGTCTGCTGGAAAGTCGCCTGCCAAATATTATACATGAGTATCTTTGGAGCTCTTTTAGTCTGCTAGTTTTGAATCTTGGACGCTTATTTCTATAGTGCGAGGAACTGGTATTTAAAGTTCAGACTGGCTACTTCCGTAGGCGATATATATATCTCGTTTGTTAAAGCTTTACCAATAGCTAGAACCTCCCAGCACCAGAAGAATGTGGTTGAAGCAAGGTGGAAAAACCTCTGTTCTTTCAGGGGCAGTATGACTTGTTCGAAATGTATTTCCATCGTTAACAAATTACCAGCTGACGTCGAAGATTTTCAACGTGATGGAAATAGCTTTCGAGCTGACGAGAAGCAATAAGTACATTGGTAGAGTTTCTTGAGTAAAATAGCTGTAAACTTAAATCTAGTGGATGAGATTTTTTCAAGCGACATATGTATGTATGTAGGTAATATGCATTGTATGCTTATATTATAGCAGTGGTGACCCCAGTTCTACTTCTACAAGTTTTTCTTTATCTTGTAGGTTTGACTTTTGTTTACTACCGTCTTCAACGGCGATCTTTTGGTCGTGAAAAATTATATTAATTTTTAAATGGACGACAGTCATTCGAATATGATTCATAGAAATTATAAGCTGTAGATGCAAAACTTCTGTATAAATGACTTTTAACACAAATTTTTCTTTCTTCCACAGAAGTGTGTCACACCTGTTTTCGTATCCACTCAAAATGGAAATCGCACAATGCTCTCTCTCTTCCTCACCGCAGGCGCTCATCCCGATATGAAGCGCGAAGACGGCGCTACACCACTTTGGATTGCCGGACAAATGGTACGCAAGTGTTGATGCAACATGGCGCTTTTGTCGATGCGGTGCGCTGTGATGGTGCGACGCCACTCTTCAAGGCGGCACACAAAGGACACGCGGCAGTAGTGACCGAAGCACTAACCCAATTTGGGGCTACTACCGGTATGAAGGCTTTAAGCTGATCTTTTTACTAAAATAATGCTTAGATATTGTTTTATATTCTAACTTAGAATGGCGAAACATCGGAAATAGCTGCAGCCATGATTGGTCACTTAACAGTCTGCAAACAGCTGATTGGATCAGGCAGAGATATATTGCAAAAGAATCAGGAGGGTCGAACCGCTTTCCAGGTGGCGCGACAGAAAAAGTACTTCTCGATTTGTGACTATCTACTGGAGCGTTTGGTGACTATCTGCAAGGGCGGCGTCATAAATCGTTATTGGTGGACTGTAAAATATATACGATAAGAAGCTTTAAAATGTTGAGAATAAATCAAAGGATAAATAAATGCCACCATTACGACTTAATCGCATTTCGCTAGTTCTTTCTGTTATGCAATTTTAGGTACCGAGTTTAGGCATGCTCAAAAGTATGAAGCATACATATGTAAACAGAAAAACAAAAAACAAAAATACAGAAATTGATTTGATTGAAATCGACAGTTGGATGTCTTTAACTTCGATCAGGTTAGCAATTTTATCCGAGGAGCAAGCGTTGACTCCATGATTATCTTGTGCAGCTAAAGCCCGAAGAACGTTCAACAGGTGTCGCCACGACAGTTCTACGTCGAAAAGCTGCAATCGCAACGGACACCTGAGAATTTTCAATTTCGACTCTCAATCCTGTTAAGGTAAGCAACTGCTCGTCAAAGAGCTATGGGATAACATCTCCCAATCAATTCATGCCATTGCGGAGGAGGTGAGAAATGGCTTCTATCAGCCAGACAGAAACTTCTGGTATGACGACGAGTATTGCGTGGCTGCTGCAGAGAAATACACAGCATACATGACCACCGAGCAGCTAATTTCTGTGCGTGCAACAATCGATCGATACCAAGAGAAGAAGAGGGAAGAGAGACGTATTTTCAAGATGAAGAAACGAGAGGCGGAAAGGCGTGAGTGCTAAGAGCTTCAGATGCTAGCACGCAGTAAGTTTTTTACTTCTTTCAATTTCAAGCGATTTCGGTGAAAATTTCAAGTTGATCCAGACTTTCGTTGAATTTCGCCAATTTTCTATGAACCACAATTATTGCTGAACTATGCTACTAGTTATGAAAAATGAAAGAGATAAAAATATATGTAAAATCCCACGATTGTTGTTTAAATAAACTAGTATTATAAAATATTTTTGAATAAAGTTGGCAATTGAAAACGGTTAACACTTTTGACAGCAAAATTGCATATTCACCAGCAATTTATAGACCTAATCGCAGTAAGTATATAATTATTACATAAAAGCATAGGTATTTAGGAGGCAATAATATAATACATTTTTTGCAATTACACTCTGTTCACAAATTATAGACATTTGGAAAATTTATTTATCCTCAAACTATTTTTCAATTAAAACAACGTTATTTTTCCAACGACCACCATTGAAAACAATTTTTTATATATTTTAAATACGAGACAACTTTTATCAAAATTTTATTAACATTTTTAACTGTGTAAACATTTTTTTTTAATTTTTACGGATACGCAGATATGTGCAAATCTGTAGTGACTCCTAATTATTTACCACAGATTTTTGACAATTTTTTTACTGGAGTTATTTTGAATTTCCTTCTATTTAAAAATTATGGCGATTTAACGTATTATTGGGGAAAATGTCTGTAAAATATTGTCAAAAATCACAGCGGCCACTTAATTACTTTAAAATCGAATGAGTGAAAAAATTGCATACTCAAAAAAAGTTTACAAATTTTGTATAAAAAGTTCAAAATTGTGTTAATTAGTTAAACAAAAATGGCAATGAACAATGAGAAACAATTTTAATTATTTAGAAGAAAAATTGATTGCCCAATTCTGTAATAATGTGGTGTTGCTATAATTTCTGAACAGAGTATACCTAATCTGCGGCGAAATTTTAACATAGCTACATACATAGATATTAATTATATTAAGCACCTATTCGGTTACAATCCCCTGTGGGATTATTCAAATATGTAGACATACATTCATACAAACATATACCTGAATTAAGCATGTTTTACTAATAATACAAAGCACACACATCTGCGGTAGCACAAATTGATTAAATTTGGTAACTAACTACTAAGTTACCACAAAATGCTGGCTATAGTTACAGAAAGTAATTAAATAATAGTCCATTGGGAATGGCCGTGATCGAAAAGTTTTTAGTCAAGTCATTTAATGCCTGGCACGTGATTTTGCTACAGGTAGTTAATTTGGATTTGCGGAGAATGTTGGCAGTACTCACATTACTGGCATAAATATGTACATATGTATGTATATCAGGGGCAGAGACAGGAATTCTGCTTCGAGGGAATTTCCCAGAAAAACCTCAACCTTTGTTGAAGCTCTTAATCAGTTTTGTTTTTACCTAAAATGACGTTAAAACATAGCCTTCATTGAGAAAATAAGAAAATTTTCTATGCGTTTTTGTAAAACTTACTTATGGCTTCAATTAAACATCGTCTGAAAAGGATATAATAATTCATATATAATTATTTTAAGCATCAGTATACGTCTTTCCTATTTTATTATTTTTTTATCTTAAACAAGTCAGTCTCTTTCAATATATTTAATATAATAAATTTGTTTATAATTTTCGTCTCTCTTAAAATTTTCATCGCATTTTCATAAGCATTTGTTTCTTAATTAGCATCAATATTCTAACATAAGAAGCAAGCAGGCCGAGATTGTGATCTTTATTCAAGACTTAAAATAATTTAACCAAATTTTATAAAAATTCTAAATATGTATTTTTCAAAATTAAACATTTTTCTTGAGTATGTAGTATTGTAGCCCATTGAATTTTAATAATTAATAAGTGAATTCCAAGGCCCTAAAAGTTATAGCAGATTTTTGACGAGACACCAGCTTTCCGTAGCGCTGCAAATTTTTTGAGCCAGTCGACGAATAGAGTACGTCTTTTTTTCCGGTGTGGCGTTAAGGTCTCTGCCTAAGGGTTCTCGAAGCTCCCACCATACAAGATGAGAGAGCCTTGCTAGTAGTAGCCGTTCCACCAAGTACCAATCGCATCAATCCATGAGTTCTTTAGTCTGCTATTTTCCACGAAATCTTTCGACATTTATATTTTAAGCGCCCAGTACAGAACAGACGTTAGGAATCAACATCGACCCCTTTCGCAGCTTAAACTATTTTTTTTGCATTTTATTTTTTCGTTTTCATACTTAACTGGTCTTCGATAACCAATTCTGATGTATAGTCACCTTTATAATGGCCAGTGCACTTCGAAAAGACGCCAAGGTATGCGTTTATAGCCGATCGGTGCAAAGTAGGAGTCACCACAGCTTAATCGACACCTACACCATCATCTTAACTATGACGGGGAATGGAACGTAATCTGAGGCAAGTCCACGTTTAAATGGGACTGAGCAGAGTGCGCGAAGGCTCATACACCAAGAACAGGAAAAACCATGCTCGGAATTTATGGAGATTTTTATCTCATTTGCTTGGATAGAAGTGACTAAGTGTAAGAAGAAGATAGCCCCGCCTTTTGTTACGCCCATGATGTATATGCTCGAGGGAATCAAATGGATTGCATCATTTGTTTCTCATCTATTATTATAATACAAAATAAGTTTCGGCTAGTTGAGAATGTATGCATACACGAAAATTATGTTATAATTAATTCAAACTACTTTCAATAGGAGTTACTCAACTCCTAATTAAAGTCCCAGCTTAAGCGTGATTTTTTCATGTAGTAAGTTTTATTATGCTTTTCTCTGCTAGTCTTTATATGTATGAATGAACAAATGTTATGATATTTTACGATATTAAATGTAGCGGCTTTAGTATCCTTAGCAGCAGTATTAAGTTAGTTTGAAAATAAATATGGCGAATAAGGCGGGAGTGGCTTATGCAGCAGTGACTCTTCTTTTCAGCCTTCGTGATATCACTGCCCTTGAACTAAGCACACTTTAACTCACAACGATAAAATTCACCAAACCTCAACTCACTATATATAAACTCAGCCCACTACACCGAATCTAACAACACCCAAAGTTACCTACCATACAAGAAAGTATTACTTATAAACGTACCTTATATAATTATGATCTCGTCCACTATTTTCACCTAACCGCACATCACTTAGCGCATCATTTTATATCACCTCAGCTCAACTTATCTCACCTCAGTTTATAACAAATAGTGAACGAGTCATAAATAAAGTTAATTTCAGTATATTGGAACGATTAAGAAATTAATTTAAAGCAATTTTCCTTTCATAGTGCGGCCTCTCTTTTTTTTTACTACTTTCGCTTTAAGAATTATAAGGCAACTTGTAATTTCACAAAGTACACCATGTCGTATGTTAAACTTTTTCACTCATTGCAGTGTTTTTGCAAAATGTTGGCTAACAAATGAAAATTTCCATGTACACAAAAGGAAAATAGTTTACATTGCAGGCATATCGTATTAATGTGAATGTGTTTGTGGCTTTTGCAAAAAATGCGCGTAGTTAAAAACTTGCAATAGTTACATTTTTAGTAGATGCCTTGAGCCGAAAGGCCAAAAGTTGCAACCTGCAACATGCAAGCAGCGAAGTTCACAGAAGCAAAAGCAAGTAAATAATTGAGCAGTGTATAAATTATAAGTTTAAAAGATATTTGGCAAAACATACGGAAGTAATTTCATTTGAAAAGATAATAGTGCATGGTGGTTGAGCAACTGAAAACAAAAGAATGCAACAAAAGTGCTGGCAATGTGCCGATACACATGGCTTTGTGGTAGCTAAGCACTTCAATTTGCAGTTGTAGACTAGTTCTTTAAACTAATTAAGTTGCGAATTAGATCAAGATCAATATGGCACCGGTACTATAAACCTTTGAAGGGCTGAGATGAATGTGGATCTAATGCTAAATCGTTTAATGAAATTTTTTTGATTTATCTGATGAGCAATATTCACATTAAGTTTTATTTTTCTTATCTTTCCAAAATAAATACCGATATATTCGAGCGATTTCAATTCATTTGAATCAAAATAACAAAAATTTAAAGATCCATCTTGCGTTATTTACAATTTCAAATAATCAAAACTAGTCCGAATATTTATTTGTTATTTGTTAATATGTTTATTTATAAATTATGTGTGACAAATAAATTAATTCAAATTATTTACATTATGCTGTGTTATTTTTTATTATTTTTAATTTCTGCATATTAAATTGTTAATTCAACTATTGTTCCACATATTTTTACTTAATATTACTTATTTATATTTAAACAAATTAATGATATCGATTATTTACTTTTCAGAAAATAAGTCAGAATATTAATCAGTATAATTTTTTGATAATGCTGATTAAATAAATTAGAACTACAGAGCTCATCGGAAATATACGACATCGCCACATTAGCAAGTTTTTTGTATCAATTTTTCTTTTTATGTCTAATAATACTTTATTAAATAAAAGTGTAATCTCTAATAAAAACATCATTAATTCAAGTACAAAATTTATAAAAAAAAATTATAAAAAAAATTTTAACTAAGAAAATTTTAGAATTTTTTTAAATATATTTTTTAAAAATGTAAAAAACCAGAAGATAATCTTTGTATTATAAGTTCGTATCGATTGCCGATTGTTTTGAAAATTTTTGTTTTTATTAATTAAAAAGAAGTTGTATAAAATTTGGAAATTGCGATTTTATGGCATTAGCAAGAATTTGGATTTGCTTATAATCGAGAATATTTTAAATTATTTATTTATTTTATTTTATTTTATTTATTTGATTATTAACGTACATGCACTACAACCAGAGGTTTTAAATTACAGTGCATGTACTCGTAGATACCTAATTATAACATAAAACTTGTCTTACATTTAGACTTAACTAAAAATACAAATATATGAATTTAAATAGATATTAAGGTAGAAGATATAATAAGATTAGTAAGAAGGTTTAGTAGAAGAAAAGAGGGACAGAAGAGATCAATAGATTCAAAAAGAAGAGTTAATGGTATCCATATCAATTATTAAGTAAAGTGACACATGAGTTCACCTTTGAATCGCAGCGTGGTTTTATTATACCTAATCGCTGGCGGTAAACAATTCCAAAGACGGACCGAGTACACAAGGAATTGACGTTTAGAGGTCAGGCAACTCGATTTCAAAGACGAAATAGTCGGAAACCGGGAAGATCTGGTCCATGACAGTCGTTTTTTTAGATAACTCGGCTCCTTAGTTGCCATGCTATATGCAATAACGTTAAGCACCTGAAATTAGTTAATGAAAAATTAGTAAATAACAACTCTTTATTTTTTAATTTAAGTTGATTTTATTATTTGTTTGCTTTACTACAAGTTGTTTATATTTAAAACAAAAAATTCCAAATAGTTCATAATAAATTTTAGTTTATTTATAATTTTAAAATTAGCTGCTCACTTTATTCAGCAAAATTAAGAAATATAGTGAAATGTCAATGAAATAAATGAAAGCTTCGCTTTTTATCTCTTAATCTGAATTAAGCGATTTTCATATACACATAAATATGTATAATCACTAGCTATGAGTTGTAAAACACACAATCGCATTTCTTGCATTCTTAAAAAGCCATAAACAAAAGCCTACAGCATCTTTGTTACCGCCACCAATATTTTTTCTATGATCCTTCACACAAGTGTTACCAGCAAAAATACTAGAGTGTGATTGCGTGGTTAAGTGAAATAAATATTTATACAATGAATGATGCCAAAAGCGGTGAAGATTCGTATGCAAATAAAAATGTATGCAAGTGTGATTGAATTTGCTTAAAAGAAAATGTATGCAACTAAGTACTTGATACATCTTGAGGTAGTCCTTGAATATTAGAGTATAAAAAAGCGTAGTGTCGAGGTCACTTTAATTCATATGCCTTGCTATCGAGGTGAATTTGAAAAAGTGCTAGGAGGTTCCTATTCGAAAGCAAGCATTGTGTTAAGCTAAATCTACTATTGTGTGTGAATAATTTGTTTTATTTTTTGTGTATATAAACTCACTCACCAAATGAATAAAGCATCTAAGTGTAAGTACTCAGCTTAAAGTGCTCAGCATTGTTATAAAAACTTTCCCATTTCATATGTATTTGGAACTCTTGCTCATATGCTTTCGATAAAAGAAGAAATAATGCCATCCTTGAATGAGAAAGTTAATTAAATTGACACAGCAGCGCATAAGCGATTTGAATGGACCTCGAAGATGTAAGTATAAATTTACTTAAGCCATCATCAGAAAATCAACTGCTTTGTTAATGTTACCATACGCCCTGTATTTATTATTATTTGGTATATGGTACAATGTTACATAAGTTGGAGCTAGAACCATGCGGTAAGATTTTGCTGAGTCGGGTATGTTACTTCTAAGTCGTGTGCAAAAACAAACAGTTAAAAAAATATTAACTCAGAAGCCTGTATTACATATATTTCTCCTTCCAACGCAACTGTAATGATTTCTTACAGAAAGTTATGCAATATTATTACATAGTATATATTTAAAAAAATGTTATATCAATTATTATGTAAAACATTTAAGAATTTGCAAAACTATATACATTTAAAGTGATTATTCTGTTGTAGTATTTCTTATTTTGATATTTTGTGCGGAAGGTTTCGTCAATGTTTCGATCACGATATTGATGTTGGAATCCGATGCTGTTCGAATACATTTTTTCAAATTGATAATAAATCATCAATTCGCACAACTTTTATATTCGTAGGCATCTAAAAGTATGAAAACTAAACCGCAACAGCCAACAAAATTTTAAAATTTTCTATCTTTTTTTCGCTTTTTAAATGAATGCCTTTTAAAGCCAAATTATGCAGTTAAACATATAATAAATATCTATATGTCAATTTTGATTTTTATTTATATATCTGAAAAAAAAACGTTAAAGCAAAAAGCAATTGGGAAACTGCGCAACAAAACGCAATAATTTCACTTTTAAAATATATATATAAATTTATATATGTACTACAATCTATATAATCACTTCAATAACTACGAACAAAATTATAAAAACGCGTTTAATCTATTTTTCAATATAATGATTCAAACTTTTTTTACTTTAAATTTTCCGAATTGAAATTATAAGAGAATTCAAAAAATTTCGTAAAGTTATAGTCATAAAAATTTTCTAATTTTTGTTGCATTGCACAAAAAAAGGATGTTGGACAATACAAATTGCAATTTATGACAATACGACACTTTATGACACCTTGTTAATACTCTTTTAGGTGATTCACAAGGTGTCGTAAAAATTCGTAAAGTTGTTGATTATCCAAATTTTTGGTAGTTCAATATTTATTCCTTTTTTGTTGCATTACGCAGAAAAATGACGTAAAGTAACACAGCTTGGAATTTTCCAAATTGTATGACTTAACGATAATACGACACTTTAAGACACCTTGTGAATCTACAAAATTTAAGAAATGGAATTATTTCAATTGATCCCTACAAGAGTCCCAAAGAGACTCTGAAAACTCTGTGGAGTGGTTCCATAACGTTCCCATAAAAGTCTTAAAAATGTCACGCTATTGTCCTTTATTTGTCTCAAAAAAGTTTGAAAATTCAAAAAATATATCAGGTCCCTAAGCGATCATAAAATAATCAAAAACTTGTTCTGAAATATTTCTAAAATGGAGCTGAATTAGTTCAGTAATAGTCTCGCAATATATCAATATTAATAATTCACCCTGTCGGACAAGAAAAAGAAGAAAACAATATAGACTCGCAGTAGTTTAAAAATAGTGATCAATTGTTTCTGTCAAAATCGAGAAGTAGGCTGTCAAACAGTACTGAAAAACTACTTAACTTGTCTCAAATGATCCAGAAGTGATCTAAAGTTTTCATGAAATAGCCCTAAATAATTTCATTAAAAAAATAAAAACACATTGATTTATACACTGATTTATACATTTTTTTTACCAGGAGAAGGCTTCGAAAACGAACACCACTGGTTTGTCACCGTGGGACTTTATCGGTCGTATATATCCCGTCGCTAGTGTAAAGTACTCGTATTTCGTTGAGAGCACGGTCGAGGGAAACGAGGGTTGCAAAATCCGAAAACCGCTAGTCCACTTTCTGTCGATTTGGCAATATCATTCGATGACGTATAAATATTCCTTTCATGCAATAAGCCGCCGTCACACGTTCTTTCTTGTTTGCGAGCGTGAGTAACGGGCGAAAATTATGAGCGGATAATGGTGAAAAATTCATGTTAATCATCCGTATATGACGGTTTTCAAAAATGGTTTCTTTATTTATTGCCGGGACATGACTTTGCGTTTATGTTTAACCGTGCTATATTTTGTAAAAGCCTTGCAAATTTAATTTGTTGTTGGTTAGCCTTCGAAGTGCAGATAAGATTGGAATGTGCATTTCACGCTGCACTTTCGCAATTTTTTTTTTGGTTTCCGTAATTTTATTTGGCGCAGAAAAGTGTTCTAATTGTGAGTAGCAAATGCAAATGGAAGCGATGATACAAAGTTGGTCCTGTCCCGCAGGGAGATAATGTTGCTATGACTGTGGCACACATTAAAAATTATTTAAAGTTTACTAAACTACTTATTTACTACTACTTAAGCGTGAGAAATGTAATAGTTGATGGTGATGTAATTTTTGTCAGCTGTGTGTCCTTGCACTTTTTGTGTTGAATGACTAAAAGTTTTAGTAAAGAATATAGTTATTGAAAGTATTTCCTTTCTTAAATCAAGTAAGTTTGAGTAGAAAAAACTTAAAAACCATTTCAATAAAAATCTCATTATGGAAGTGAACCCCGAAGGCATTGGGAGATTTTTTTATGTGATCTTAGGCTTAAATTTTACCCTAAAATAGCTGAAATTCAGGCACACAGTATAAGTCTTTTTTATTTCGGATGAACATTAAAACTATTAAAAAACGAAAATTCAGTTTTATTTTATTTTTCAAAAAAAAAAACATTTTTAGCGAATAGATTCGACTTAACTTCAAGCATAAATTTTTTTCGATTTTGTGCGTTGCTTTTGCAGATTTTTTCTATTCAAAAATTATGCATTGTTTTTTTAGACATTACATTTGATTAATTTGTTGGCGAAACTAAAAAAAAATTTTCTTTCCAGTAACGGTATAACTGTTGTAAAGCTTTCAAAACGGTTATTTTTTCAAACTTTGAATTTTTGACTTTTTTTTAATATTTTTATATTTTTTAGTTCAAGACCTGGAGGTGCATCCAAATCCAAACCAGACATATTCGACATGTTTCACAATGAAATAAACACAGCTTTAAGAAAATAAAAAATTTTTAATGAGTTTTTTAGTTTTTTTTTTATTTTTCCACTACTGGGAAGATTCTCAAAAAGGTTTGCATTGATTTTATTTTTAAACTATGAATTTTTCCATTTAGTTGAGAAAATAGGTATTTAGTTTTTGAGGAAAATGTTTCATTATGTCTTACGTATTTTGTAAAATACAAAAAATCGTTTTCCGTTTAAGTAACTCTTATATTAACAAAATAAGTATGTTTAATTTAATTTTTCAAGATTTGTTTGCTCTTTTGAACAGCTGGGAAGTCGCAGTTTCTGAAGGTTTTATATCTCAACCTTCGTCCCTAGCATATGTAGTTCATGTGTCGCTAACGTTATTTGGCGCATATGTTTCGGTATTATGAGTGTTTTCACGATAATAATGAGGGATGAAATAATGCTTGCCCAGCATCTTTTAGAAATAAGTTCGGTACATTTTCGGTACACTTATGTAAATTGAAAAAAGGTTTGTACCAAATATGTACACCTTTATTATTTTCTATATATTTTCAGTGTTTTTTTTTTTAATTTTAGGTATATTTAAGTTACACTTTCGGTTAATTTTTTAATTAATTTTCGGTAAAAATGTATCAATACACTTTATTACTTTATGGTACTTTTTCGTTACCTATTCGGTTTATTTTCGGTATATCTTGAGTTTGGTTTGTATAATTTCGGTATATTTTCGGAACATTTTTAGTTATTATTTGCTGCAATTTTGGTTCATTTAAGTACTGAAAGTACTTCACGGTACGTTTTATGTACTTTTCCGATCTCATAATATGTTAAGATTAATAGAGCAATTAATTTTACTTAAATCAATTACTCCAAAAATTATTGGGTTTTTTCTACAAAAATTATGTATTTGAAACTTTAATTTAATAAATCATTCAGCTACTCTTATTATATTGTGGTTGCTTTTTGAAGATGGAAGATTGCATAAACAAACTTGGGAGGATCTAATATAACATGTTTGCAAATAAATTTAGAGAAATTATGTAATATTTAAATTAATTAAAATTAACCGCGATGATCCATTGTATAGTTGGTTACTTGAACTTGCAGTATACGCAGAATTATTGGCTAATAAATTGAGATAAGCATGAGTATGAATAAAGCTATATGTGAGATTGAAAATATTTTCGGAATGTTGACAAACTAAAAAAATATTCAGATCAGCGGTCTTACCTTTAAAATGTGTGTATGTCGTTCTTAAATGTTTTTATGTTTTTAATGTTTCAAATATAAAATTGTCTGTGATCTTAAAATTAAATATATTTTGAACAACTCTTTAAAATTGCTATAATGAAAAGCGATTTTCATTCTCCACCTTTCCATTAAGCTAAAAATTTTACAACTCTGGATTGCCTGCAACAGTTTAACGAAAAGTGACAAAATAATAGTAATTTTTGTTCATCAAGCATATACAACTATCACCCTCGAGAATTGCTTTTAATACTGAAATTTTTGTTGTCAGATAGCTTCAATATTCACTCTAACCTAAAAATAGTTATTGCTTCCACTTAAATTCGCTCATTGCGCTTTGCAAGAAAATAAACCTTAAATTAATTTTATAATCGCTCGCAAGGAACATTTGCTCGTACATTGTCAAAGAAGTACTTTGTAGCACAATTTCTGCGCACTCATTACCGATTCATGGACTTCTGCTGCAAACAGCTGCTGCTGACAATCACTTTTTTAGCACCCAAACAAATATACACACTCAAAATAATGCAAATATATTCATATGTATACATATACTACTTGATGCAGTCATCCATTACGAAATTCCTCAACTCATTTTGGCTTAAATAAAAGCTGCCAGGAAAAGCCAAAATAACCTCAGCTATCGCCTTCAAATTCGTTAAGAACTCTCTTCCTCTCGCTCTGTTCGCTAGTGTCGATGTATATAGCAGTCTTTATCGCACACTTTACTAGTTTATTCATGCTACACTTTTGGAGTTGGGCTACTGCTGCTTCTACTGGTTGATCTAATTGTTTTTGCTGCTCCCGCACTCGTTGACATTAAAAATCGATTTGGTACGTTTGTGATGGAATGCAAGCTGTTGGCAGTTGATAAGGTGAATTGTCGATCTTTTTTTGGTGTTATTTGTTGTTGATCGGTTAATTTTTTCACACTCAAGTGCATCCCAATGGTGCACTTTGTGATGAATTTGCATTTTGTTTCCATGGTGCTGCAGCAACAAAGAAAATGTGCATTAATCTCATTTTGTGTTGCATACTTCGTGTCTTTGGGGCTTATGGCGTTTATTTTTTTTTTTGATGTTGCGGGAAGCTATGGTTTTGTTAAGTTTCGCTGAAATAACTAATGAATTATTAAGTTGTCGAAAAAACGGGTGAGATTATTTTTAAAGGAGCCTCAGAAGATTAATTGAGAAGTATTATGCAGAAAAACACTCCTTTAACAAATATCAACTTCTTTAACCAACTAAATGTTGCACAACGCAATGGCGAAAAGTATTATTCAAAATTCTTTAAAATATCTGTAGATCAGGATTTTTTTCAAAAATAATTTTTAGCAGGATTTTTTCGTTTTTAGGTTCTTGCCACATTTGTATTTAATTTATATTTTCAGAAACACACAGTTTATACAATAAACAATACAAAGTGTTAAAAATGTAATTTTCTAAAAAGCGACTTCTATGAATTGAGCAAAATTTTATAATATTGTATGAGAACTAGAAGCAGACGAAAATTTTACAATTCAATGCACAATCAAATGCCTTTGCTTTCTTTAAAATTTTCCTAACAAAAACTACCCTTCAACTCATTAAACACATAATGAAGAAGTTAATATTTTAACAAAATTCGTGGGTGACACAACTAAGATTAGCCTCATTTGAAGTGGGTTTAAAAGTTACACAAAAGTATTCTCCGCCATAGGGGCAAACCATTAACTTTCCTTAAATAAAACTCAGGCTGAATCTTTCGTAATGCCTTATATTAACATATGTATATGTGGTCTCGTTCACCATAATTCGTGTTCGGTGCTTGTTATTTGTTTGATTTTCATTTTGGTTTTTATAATACATTTTATTTATATTTTTTTGCCCAAAAGGTGTTATAACATAATTTAGAACCAGTGCAAAAAATAAATAATTTTCGGAAAGTATAGACAACAAAGAAATACCTGAATTTGCAGTTTTTCATGATCAAATCATGTACGGTTTTTATGGAGAACGGTCTTGAAATTCCCTAAGCTGAGGCTGTGAACAGATATTTCCGTGTGATGATTTTAGAACTTATTAAACTTCCTTAGTAAGCAAAATTTTGGCTTAGATCAAATATAATTACGTGATTAAGCTTTTTAAATCAGATATAATTTCTTTATCAGATGCATGCGTTTTAACTGCAGCGTTTTCGTAATTTTTTGTGCAACAAAATAAATAAAAATAATTTCTGAACTTGAATATTTCGAACAATGCTTTGATAACCCTTTTAAGTTGATAAAACAATAAAAATAAATTTATAAAATATTTATATGCTTTAGAGTATTTTCTAAATATGTTTTTATTTATTAAACTGTGAGAACTTTCGACTGAAAATACACGCAAAGCAGGAGTTTTGACAAATTTCACCTCGAAATAGTAATATCGAAGGATACTATGCCACTAGAGTTAAGTTTAGGACTAAATTGAGTAATAAAGATATAGCTTTATTTGACATATATATATGGCAGATCCAAATTCGAAACCATGTTGCTCGGCTGGTTCACCAAAAACAAAAAAGATATCGGAAGTGGTGTATTTGGGTAGAGGTTAAGGCGCTGGGGACCCATGACACATTTTCATATCCCATGCAGTAAATATATGTCTTTGATAAATGTTAGAACCACAACAATCATGATCGGAAAATTGCGGTCTTTTTGGGCAGCTAAGCAACACCAAATGCTACCAGATATCATGAAGAGATTTCAAGTCATGCGATGGATTGCCTTGGCTAGCGAGACTCTGTGAGTCTAACTAAACGAAGTTGGTATTGCATGTAATGAGATTGCAGTTAGTTACGCACAAAAGAATATCCACTATATTTGGCTGCCCTGAACTATTTTGTGTTACAGGAGGACGGAGACTATCTACATTAAAGAAGGAGTGAGCAAAGGAGAAAGCTAAAAAATAAGAAAATTTATTAAGTCTTACACCAGCAGCAAAAGAGGTAAATAGTTAATCGAAAGCGGTAATGGATAAAGTTCTTTTAGTAACAAATGTTTTTTCAGGGTTGTAGGTAATGGAATAAATATGTGAAAAAGGTCAACCGATTAAATAGTTTAAATGTAACGTTTCTGGAAAAGGTTTACTACAGCAACCAGAAAATAATCTAATTTTGCCTTCTATGTTGCCCTACGTACATAAACATATAATACAAAATATGAATATACACTGAAAAATACTTATACGATGTGATCTGTTTGTGTAATCGTTTTTTGTTGTATTCAGATTATACTCTGTTGGCATTTGTCTACTATTTATTTGCACATACCCTACATTAGATACATCCGCGTGGGGGCTGTTCAATCGGTCGCATTTGCATTTTACATTCACCAATTTGTATATAAGTTCCATTGGGATTTGTGGTTACAAACTTTTGCTCTTCAAAAAACACAAATAAAAATGTGTAGATATCGAGGGTATCTCAATGGTTGTGCTTGCTGCCCAATTTTCTGTGGCAGGTGTTTTAAATTCAAATAGGTAAAATGTTGTAGTTTATGTGAAAAATCACACTTGAATGTAGTTTGTGTAATGAAAATGAATTGACTTAATTGCAAAAATTTTGGTAATTGTTCAAAATTGGATTATGTATGTAGGAGTTGCACTTAAATACGAGATGCCATTGTGAAAATTAATTTAATTGGTTAAAGCAATTTCTTTAACATAAATTCAATATCAATTTGTCCATCTCTAAGTAAATGAAGAGTTTGTTAATAAATTCTGATTTTACAAAACACAACTAAACAGTTTTTGGTACAAATGACGTTTTTGGATCCATACATTTATGGCATCTATACAAATATTCGCTAGATTCGTTGAATTTCCTACAGACTGAGTCCGATATTATTCACGTGGGTTTCAGCAGACGTCTTCGTGGCTCATCGGTTTTCAGGAGTACACTGGCTCGAATCTATGTATTGAATTGCCAAAGTATTTTCAGTACTAACTAGTAATATGGAGTGGACAAAATACCCTTCCAGGTAGATACACAATAATACTCTCCTAGGAGTAGTGTCCAATAACACCATGCCCTGAGAGCACGTGCTGACGACGGCATCACATTTTGAGTCCTAGTGTGAAGGCTACTAGCAGTAAAGTTGGACTGCGCGACTGCCACAATCATCCATTGCGCGCGAAAGATGACGGAAGGCTATCTTAACGAAACTTTTTAAACTCAAGTACTTCAAGCAAACGCAGAGAAAGTGCCACGCTCACATATTACTTGTGTCATTATGCACTTTACAATACAGAAGCGCAATGATAAAACCTATCAGAAAAAGAAGAAGGTTTATTACTTTTCCTACAATGGCACTGTGCGACCAGTTCCTACTTCTGCTAATAACAGTGGCCAAATCCTCCTATATACTTTGTCTCTTCTGGAAATCATACTTTTTAGTTATCCAATATTATACTCCGCATTAGCTGCTGAAGATGCTCAATCATGATCCGTTCCAGTACTCTGCTATGTAAAACAAGCGACCTGATAGTCCCGTAAGACGAATAATCTATTCCGATCTTGTCTTTCTTTAGGTTACTAGTGGCAGCTCAAGGGTCTTATTAGCTTTTGTGAATTTTGGGTTTTTAGCCTATGATAGCTTCATACTTCTATGAATTACATTTTACATGTAGACTATTTTCAACAGTCTAAAATTTTCTATCTAGGTCTTGCCACTCAGAGTTATTGTAAAAAGTTGCCACCTATTTTTAATTATTTAGAAATTTAATAAAATATAACAATATGCGCATTAAATGAAAGATATTTTACATATCTTTAAAACAAAAAAATGTTTTAATAGAGTTTCCACCCATCCTCAAAAACATTTTCTTTATTTAATTGAAGTACATACTTATGTACATAAACATTTTTATATTTTATAAAAGCATAAAATGAATAAAATAATACAAATAAAATATGTTTAGACAATTTCATTAATAAAATAGTTTTGAAAGATTATTACTTAAAGCTCCAAAATGCTTTATATTTAAATTGTCTTAACATTATATACAATATTTGCCATATTATTTTTTTCAAAAATTTTAATTCTGCTTAATTAAACGATAAAGTTCAAATAATTTTTCGTACTTGGTTGCATCTATTTTTAATTTGTGTTAAATCTATAAATGTTTCTTATTTTTCACTTGGCCTAATAAATGTTAATAATTGACAAGAAATCCAAAAATCCATTTTGGAATTAAACAGGGTTGCCATCTAATTAAAAAAAAAATTTATAAATAATTTTTATTTTTAATTAAGATACCGCATGATGACAAATAAAGCCATAACATATATGATACATATTTTTGCAATTTTATAAATTCAATTTTAGTAATGAAACATCGCTCAAAATCAATGCCGTTTTTTTAATATTGGCTTTTAAATAATAATAACAACATTTAACAAAATATATTTTTATGGAAATATTTTTCATCATTCCTGTTGCTTGAAAATATAGTTTGCCATTGCTGTACATTTTCTTTAAGATTTAAATATACAAGCAATTTTTTTTGAGAGCTCCAGACTGATTTAAGTAATTCTTGAGTGCAATTTTATATGCATTTTTCGATTTTTTTTGAGATTTCTACTTAGCTTATAAGAGATAAAATGCATACAAATTCTGAAATATTCGCAGAGTGATATACATTTTAATTTCAGTGAAAAGAGCATCACAAGAGGGAAATAAACTCATAACTACTTTTCTAAATTAATACTCATTACGCCATACATACATATGTATGTGAGTTAATATGAAAAGCAATTTCATCAGTCCAAATATGAGTTCAAATCTCATAAATATAATACATTTGTGTGTATATACCCTCACGTTTGCAATTTCGTCGTTAATGCACATCCGTTTGTCTATTTCGTTCAACTGGAGGAAATTAGCAAATGTCCACGTTTTTCCGGTCGAAATTAAATACCCAAGCAATCGTCCGCCCGACCGCCTGTATATGAAGCTGTAATGTGAAAATCATTCTGACGCTTTTACTTTTAACAAAAGATCATGTGGAGTCAGCTGCAGGTTATTAGGCAGATTTCCAAAGGATGGATGGCAAAGTCATAGCTGATGATGAAGGCATTGCAAATCAGCACAGTCAGGACAGTTACTAGAATTCAATAACTTTCAATGCAGCTGAGTGAATATTTATGGGCTTTTTCAGCATCAAAAGCTTAGTGTGTATTAGTAGGAATAAATGCATGTGTGTGTGTGTGTTTGTGAGCGTAAATGAGAAAGCCTCTGGTGCACCGCATGCTCAACATTCACCGACCGATTAGTGGCGCCTGCTACATTTTCCACATTCATACGAGTTTGGATAATTTTGCCCATTCATGGTACTAATTTGCATTGCATCCTTGTTGTTGTTTAATGTTGTTGTGCTGTAATGCAGTGACTGTGTTAGGCGATAGGCAAATGTCATGACAACTGGGTTAGCTGCTAATCTTATTAAAACTACATTCCAAATTGCAGCGGAACTAAATTCTCATTTGCTGCCGTTTTTAATCTCACAGCGGTAAGCTGCTAATGTGAACGCTTTAATTCAGAGTTCTAGATCTTACGACTGAGTGATTAGCTTCATATATATGGAAACCCAGTAATTTTTATTGGAAAGACCGATTTTTTCTTACCGAATTTCATATCACTCTCTTGATTAAGAAGTGCTGCATTTCATGAGTAGTGAGTATTTTTCAAGCTCATAGCAAACCCAAAAAAATGGGATAATAAGTTTAATCAATGATTGCGAATAGTCCCAGTTTTGCAGTATGCGGATAAATTTGTTTGTGGTTTAAACTTAGTTTAAACTCTGTTCAAACACTAGGGGTTTAGCCATATGTTAATAGATCTAAGTTTAAACTGGCAATTAAACAACTGTCCCACATAGGTTTGAAGAGGCTTTACATCCACAGTAAGTATATCAAAGATAGTCTCCAACTTTTAGGAAGTTAAATATAATTAAATTTATAAGAAAACTTAAACGTTTATCACAGCATGCTTGGTAGGGAAAATAAGTTAAGGAAGCTTTAAATTTTAAAATATTCTTAGGAGCTAGTAGAATTATATTAAATTATATTCCGTTTATATAAAATAGTAAAATGCCTCTATGAATAAAAAATATTCAAAGTGAGCTTTAGCTTACAAAATATAATTACGTTTTTGAAAAAGTTTCCTACCCGTATGAAATGTAAAATTTAAATTAATATTTAGGTAAAACGAATTATCTCAAGGCGGATATAAAAAAAAAATTGGTTTCAGCAGACCGTATTTCTAAACCATACGTTGGAAGGTTGATTTGAAGCAAACAACTAACCCGGTCACTTATAGGAAAATTTTCTACCAAGATACAGACTACTACAAAAAACGGAACTGGAAGCTGGTCTACACAGACGGATGCAAGTCAATAGATGGTACGGGATTTGCAGTAGTAGATCAGACTGGTAAAGTGCTGGCTCATGGAATCTTACCTATTGTCGCAACCGCCTTTGACGCTGAAGTTCAAGCTGTACTGTCCGCCCTCCGTGTAATAAGTACATTGAAGAAAAACGCAATTATATGCACTGACAGCTTTTCAGTTTTTGAAGCCACGAGATCAGAACGCAAACCATCAGAACCAATAGCCGCCGTAAAGGAGCTAATGATACAACTACATAATAGAGTTAACCTAATGTGGATACCAGGGCACGCAGGAATAGCTGGAAAATAGCTTGCTGATACCGCCGCAAAATCAGCCATAAAAGCACCTCTCATTTCGTTTATGCCATTTTCAAACAAAAGTGTGGCAAAAATGTCATCCAAATCAATATTTGTAAATCTACCCATCAGATGGACAAGCCAAAACCATTTCTACAAAAGGGTTAACACACACAGATCTCAAATTACTCTACCCACGTCCACGACCATTGCTATGAACAGATGCTTCGTTCGCCTAAGATTGGGTCACACCAATCTCACACACGCTCACTTACTCAAAAATGAACCACCGCCAACATGTCAATTTTGTCGAAATACTACCATAACAATCTTGCACATCCTTGTTGAATGCCCCTTTTTAAGAACTCAAAGAACATCCATTTTCCAACACCACAACCCCTTAGACATTCTTAGTAACCCAATTGAAAAAAATATTAAACAGATCTTCGATTTTTGCAAAACGATACACATAGAAAAGCTACTTTAAGACATATGAATTGTATTCGTAACGTAAGCCGATAGCCCTGGCAGCTTGTGCTTCATTAATTATAGTTTTAATCAATTATAGTTAATTTGTTATAAATAAATAAATAAATAATATTCCGTTTATATAAAGTAGTAAAATGCCTCCATGAATAAAAAAATATTAAAAGAAAGCTTTAGCTTACAAAATATAATTAAGGTTTTAAAAAAGTTTCCTACCCGTATGAAATGTAAAATTTAAATAAATATTTTGGTAAAACGAATTATCTCAAGGCGGATATAAAAAAAAAATTGGTTTCAGCAGACCGTATTTCTAAACCATACGTGGGAAGGTTGATTTGATTTGATTTATTTAGGTTAAAAGAATTAGTGCAAAAAGATCTATATACGACTTTTGTAACACAACATCCAAGTTGTCACCTGTTTAAAAATGCAAAGTCTTTAATTCTCAATAATCTACTTATCATATTCTTATTTAATTTCAACTTGATATAAATTCTTTGAGTATGTTTATGGCTTAAACTTTCTAAATTGAGTAAAACATTGTGGCTTTTATCAGATAAGAGATAATTGTTTATTTTATTTGAGTGTATCTCTGTTTTTGATAGTTTCCTATTTTCTGGAGCAAAAATATTTTAAAATATATACATTTCTATTAAATTAGAAAGATGATTTATTGAGTAGGCTTGGAATGAATACACCAGACTACTGACACAGTAGCGGTTGCATTGAGGAAGAGGTACTTTATTGTACAATATCTTAGCTGCCTAAGTGCAGAGGAGAGTTTCTTTCCGCAGCAAATTCTAACTGACCCTTAAATAACAAAAAAGTCACACTAATTGTAGCAATATAAAATATTTTCGTATACACTGCAATCTTCTCATTTTCCCACAAGGATCATGACGTTTTAAGTTGTCAGTCACTTTTCGTTCTATTTTTTCTTTTATTTTTGAGGACATGGATCAACTTGTCTTTGCGCTCGGGTGACTAGTGTTCCAGAGGCAGCTGTAATGTTCGAGATATTTTTTGGTTGTAAGTGTGTGTGTGCGACAGAACTGCCACTTTTTGTCGTTAGAAAAATTCGAATCGGTTGAAAACTATGCGCAGCATATGCATTTGTGCAAAGTGAAGAATAAAAGGGATAAGACGCTTGTAAAAACAGCATCACTGTGGGGGATTAGTAGTGTGACATTGAGGAAAAAGCTTAGCAGAGAAACTGAACTTGAAGGGCAATAAACAATAGAAGGTGTTGGTAGACAATGATTTATTTATTTTTTTATTTGTAAGTATTCAAGATAGGATTAGGTTTGCAAAGCAAGCAAAAAATGTGAAAATGGGCAAAGTCGATTTTGGATGGCATGTAAATTCAATTCATAAAATTACCGAGTTAAAATAATTTCTTGAAATAAAAAATAAAATAATTTCAACTCTTAAGGGTAAAGCTTGCACTCATCAAGTTATCTTTTCTTACATCAACTTAACTTCAATTGAAGCAGCAGCAAGGAAGCCAAACTAATTCTGAAATAACTTAGCTATCCGCCTTCAATTTTAATTCGTCCCAAGTAAATATCTTACAATTTCGCTTTACCATTTTACGCTTTAATTCCAACTTTGTTCTTTCGCATTTTTTCCCATCTATCAACAACCTAAATAATATTTATTTTTCTGTTTACACTCGATTATTTCCATTATCCACTTAAATGTACAGCCGTGATTGATTTATTTCTTTATCCTTGCGCTTCCTTCCACTGCCATTTTCACTTAGTAGTATTATCAAGGATCAGTGTTTGACCGCAGCTGACCGGCGTTGCTTACTTTTTGGTATATCCTGTGCTTTGTTAACGCGAGCATAAAATCTCTCATAGCCAACAGAGTGTACAAACTACTCAAAAAGTTGAGCTCTTCTACTCCTGCTATTTACAAACAGGTATGGTAAAGATTTTTTCTTACAATTTTATTCTTTCCTTATTATTTTCTTAACGCGCTTAGTGCGCTAGTGACATTTTTGCCGGTATTCGTATGATTTTGTTGGTATGTGACTAAGAGAGATGTGGCTTATTTTTGGTAAACCCCAGCTGTGCTTTGGCACATCTTTCGCCATTTCTTTAAACTCTTTTTGTTTTCTTTAGTTTTTTTGTTTTTATCTGCATCGCTTCGCTTTCTATTTAAATAACATCGCGTCGAAATAAACTAAGTGAAATATTTTCTTTTAATAAATCAAAGTAGCCACTGCGTTTAACTTAAGATTTTGATATTGGTTTTTTCGTCCTCTTCTCTGTGCTTTGCTACGCTTACTACATCAGCAATTGTTTTAAGTTCGATTTTACAGTTTTGCTATAAATATTGTCATACTCGTTTTTTCGTTTTAATTGAAAATATTTGAGTTGCACTTACAATCTTTTATAATAGAGAAATTAAACGACATAGGACCAGTTTTGACTATGACAGGAAAACTTCTTTTACCAAAGCAGGCCAATTCCTTACTTTAGAGAGGCTAATTTACCTGCACGAAAGAAAAATTATTCCTCGAAGGAAAGTTAGTCTCTCGCAGCATGCTTTCACAAAGGGTACATCAGCACACCACCATTGAAATCAAAACGCGCTCATCGCTAACATGAACTGTGACCAGTGTTGCCAGATTATTATCGTAAATTGCTTTGTTATTTTTTTTACACATTTCATTCAAGTACTGGAATTTTTAATTTTTAATTTTATTTCTTATTTATATTTTATTTAAATTGATATGGGAAAATATTATTCCATATTTTCTACAATTTATTGTTTTAGACATTTATTCGCTCAAATCAGAAATTTCGGGAAAACTGTATTTTGTACTAGGAGGTAATTTAAGAAAACTGTAAGCTTGTCTAGAAAATTGTAATTTACAGTTAAAGCTGTAAATTTAGCAACATTGTATATGACAGAATTGTTGCAGAAGAATAGTGGTGAGGCATGGCCCGTTCAGTCATCAGACTACAAAGCTCTTGTTTCCGCTTCCTCTTGGCATACGGGCACTTAACAATCTGAAGATACTTCGATTTCATGCCAGTAGATAAAGATCGGTGTATGCCGAGGAGCGCTCCGAGGAAATTCTTCCTTAAACACATCCCATCGACGGTTGGATGGCGAACAGCGGTCTGATGCCTAAAGCAAAAGTCCGGTGAGTATACTTTTTACGGATGAATTGAGTTTGAATGGCAGAGTTGGAGGAGATGTCGTTTGTGAGAAACTCTCGTTTGACATTTCTGTAGCGTTGTTCGTATCGATGAAACTGTCATTGGGAAAGCTTTCAACTAACTGCGATTTTGTGTTACACCGAAATAAAACTTAAAATTTGCTCTCATAGCCAAGTGCCAATCAGAGCCCGGGGAGTGATGATTGTATGATCTTGATTAGTCTGGAATTGCATGATTAGTCTCTCTCGAGCGTCTCGTTCTTCTTACATATGCAAATGATTTAGGTTCCGATGCATAGCAACATTGCTGGAGACTGCATTACCGATGGTTTGGCCCAGCACAACTGGGAGAATTTGCTGTGCTTTTGCAAAGCTCAGGTAAAAATATGTCGGCTAGTTTTATGTATTGAAAATTCAGTGCTTGTCCTGACCTCTTTTGAATGCTGACACTTAATTTAAAGGTATCTATTTAAACTGTTTTCCCCAATAAACTAAATCTTCCAGATAACGAACAAAAAATTACAAACATATCGGAGTTGGAATGTTTAATAAAGTGAAAGAACTTGAATTTATATTTTCAATGGATTCGTTAATGTTTGTCAAATTGCCAATTGGGTATTGTGCTTTTCGCGGACAGACAAATAGACGTAAGTAATATGCATGATGCATTAGTTTTTATGATTTTTGTAACCCCGCTCCCACAGTTAACGAGGCAATAAAACTACATAAAAGGAACGTTCAAAAAGTGAAAACCACCGGATGTGAACTACACAGCTAAAAAGAAAACAAAACATAAAAATCTACCGAGTGAACACTGAAAAAAAGCAAACGAAAAATCAATTCAATGAAAATGTTGTAAATGTTAAAACCACGCGGGGTTTCGAAAATAAAGATCCAAATGAAGTTCTGAATGCACATATTAAAGTAGTATTTTTATTTATAAATTAAGTTAGTGGCTTTTAAAAAAATATTTTTTGTACAGTTTTATGTAGCTTTAGATGCAAAAAAATGAGACACAACCACGAAATGACGGATATAATGAAAATCTTTTAGAGCGATTTTTTTAACCCTACGATTCATAACCAGCAAAACTCCTTTAATTTCATAACCAGGTACCCGAAGTAGGTTGTTTTGCGTTTATTGAAATAAAATAATATTTTCCTGGAAATATTTTTGTTGTTGATTATATTTTGCGTTCTCAACTGTACAAATTTGATATTTGGAAAAAAAAACTGGTTTCTGTTCGTATATAAGTATCTACCTAAAGCGACACAAGTAGGCAGAAACTGGTTTTATGTAAGGGTTGTTTATTTGCTAAGTTTGCTTATTTTCGGTACCTACTTGCTTAATTGCTTTTGAATTAGATAGCAGATGTTCATTTGTGTCTTAAAATTGAAATATTTCATTTGCTTCGTCATTCTGTGTTGAATATTTGAACAGTGAAGTTGGTGAAAATGGAATGATTTTGATGGCTGGCACAAATCATTCTAATGACGAAAACGCAAGAGATTTGTGGACGTCACAGGCTCACCCAATATTCCGCGCCACCATGGGAATAAACAGATTTTTCGATTTGCTGCTTTTTATGCGGTTTGACGACGCCAGAACATGGGTAGAGCGGCAGCGTCAAGACAAAGCGGCGCCAATTCGCGATATTTGGATAATGCTCAATGGAAATCTTGCCAGATATTATGTGCCATCAGAATATTTGATCATTGATGAACAATTATATCCATACCGTGGTAGAACCAAATTCACACAATATATACCCTCGAAGCCAGCAAAATATGGTGTAAAAGTATGGTGGATTTGCGATGCCAAAAACTCATATCCACTTCATGGCCAAATATATATGGCAAACAAGAAACTGGTCGTGAAGTTGGTGTTGGCGAAAGAGTGGTGAGAGATTTAGTTGGGCCATACTATGGTAGCGGAGGAAATATCACAATGGATAATTTTTTTACGACGCTGCCGTTGGCTAGGCAACTAAAAGTAGAAAAGCTCAGCATTGTGTGTACACTCCGCCGCAACAAAGCTTACATCCCTGCGGAGATGAAAGAAGACAAAAAAAAGACGTTGGTTCAAGTTTATTTGGCTTCCACGACAACGTAACACTGCTCTCATATAAGCAGCGGAAGTCCAACTCGGTCATCCTTCTTTCTAGTATGCATGATGATGCACAAATTGACGAGAATGGGAAACCAGAAATTACAAATTTTTACAACCAAACAAAAGGTGGGGTGGACGTTATGGACCAAACGCTCCAAGAATACACGACCCAGCGACAAACAAGAAGATGGCCGATGGCATTTTTCTATAACATCATTGATGTGCGCGCATTTGCATCACACATCATATATTATGAAAATAATCCAACTGCACGATACACCAAGACTGTAGCACGCCGATATGCGATGAGCACGCCATAACAATTACTAAATGCTACAATTGCCACAATAACAACGATAGTGATTCGGATGAATTATAATATAATATATATAAAATATGATAAAATAAATAAAAAAGACATTTATTTCCAATAAAAACAACACAAAAAAACGTTTTTTCATTTACATGTCAGGCATTTACATAGGATTGCATTAGGGTACCCGGGGACCCGGTTGTGTGTTTATGGGGGTAAAACATTTAAAATCATTTTTTAAAGAAAATATTGAAAATATTTTGAATTTTTTGGTATTTAAATCTTAGTTTAGCCAAAATCTCTGATGATTCGGAGTTTTATGTCCATATCTCAAAAATTATAGGCACAGCAGCACTTTAAATTCAAAAAAGGTACACGGGTACCCGGTTATGAATCGTAGGGTTAAGAGAGTCTATTAAATTACTGTGAAGACGGTTTACAATTTTTGGGATACATATTTATATATGTAGATTAGCTAAAAGAACTTAAAATTTCAAAGTTTATAAAAATGTACTATACATAATTTTGCAAAATTATGACAATGTCTCAAACTTAAATAAAAATAAAAATTTTTTTTGTATTCAGTTTTCTGTCGCATTTGTTCGATATAACAATACTTTTTTATTTTTTTCTGGTAAATTAAATATGCTTTAAAAAACAACATTAATTAAAATATATACATACATATATTTTTTAATCTTTCTAATTCTTAAAAAGCCTAAAACCTTCTGCTATTACCCAAGAAGCGAATAAAAAAATTCAACAAAATTATAAAAAAAATTGTTTTTTGAACAATTAAGATAATTTGAAGTTGTGGAACTTTGTTTTACTTTGGTAAAAAAATATATGCATACATAAATTTTTTTTACTCTTTTAAATTTTTAGAAAATTTTTTTTATATATTACATAAGTCAGAAACTGGTCTTACAAATTATGCACAGATCGTTTTCTGTATAAGATAAAAGATAAATATGTCTTTTTTATAAACTGTCCAAAATGTTTGCATAAATAAGCAAATAAGAAACAAAATTCGAAAAAACTCTACTTTCTTAAAACAAATTTTTGGAAAATTTAGAAAATTTAAAAATATTCATATTATTTTTGTTTTGATAAAAACAAATATTAATATAAAATTTATTTTAAATATTTTAAAAAGCCAAAAAAATTTAGGTACTATGCAAAATTTAAAAAAGCAAAAATTCAACAAAAATACATTAAAAAAAAAAGATATTTTATTATTAAATTTATTAAAAGTAGAAGCAATTACGCCCATAATTCGCTTATTGCGCGAGCTATTTAGAAATTATGTCGCATATCAAATATTATCGATCTAGATTTTTTCTCCAAAATTAATTTAAAAAAATATGCTATAAAAAATTTTGATTGGGTTGACAAAATGGAGCTAATAAATAAAATGAAATAAAAATAAGCGAAAACAATTATTAAATATTAAAAAAAAAATGTATATATAGAAATCAACGGGTATTTTCGAGCTTTTAATTTATGTATTCATTAATTATAATTATAATTATATATACAAATTTTTAGAATATTTTGAATAAAAGATGTTTAAACTTCGTAAGATTTATTTAAATCTTGCACAAAATTTAAAATGTGGATTCGTATTGAACTACTTACAAATTACTGACAAAGTTGCCAAACAATATGATTGCAAGTCGTTAAAATTAAGTTCGAATTCAAATAATAATTAAATGACCAGACGTAGATTCGAGCAGCTAAAAGTTTTGCTGGACATTTAACGCCAATATTTTTGGTGCAAAGTGTGGGATATTTGTTTTTGCCCTTTAAAAACGCCTATTAAATGAGCTTTGATGTGGCGTGTCTCACAAATTCAGAAAATTTCATTTGTACAAAATTCTATCGCATGCAACTCACCTCGCTGCCCCTTTCAACGCTGTGGTCATCGTAGCATTCTGACCTGGCGACTGTCCATACACTTTCACTGTGATGCAGCGTGCCAACCGCAAACAACTTTTATTAGCAGCCGCCAGAAATGCAAACAAAAGAATTTACAGCTCGGCAGGCTTAGCGGCCCGACTTTTTTCTATTTATACAAAAGTATCTTGATTTTCTCCTTTCTGTTTTGCCTACATCCTTCTTGCGTGCCTATCGTGAGCCACGTCACATATTTTACGCTCTTTACTTTTTTCATGCCAAGTTGAGATTTTTTGTGAGTTTAATTTTTTCGCTATGGCCGTTCTTACACCAAATGCTGGCCAAGCCGCGTAGTTCACTGCTTCATAAATTTTGGCGTCCTCTATTAGTGCCAGGCGTCGTTGCTTTAAGTTCGTCGACTTTGATTTTGCGCCCGTTTTTTGTGGCAGACTTAAATTGATAATGTGTGGTACAGCATGTTGGTAATGTTTTTTCATGGCCTAGCGCACATCAACAATTGAAACAAAACAAGTAGGCACAAGCTGCGTCGGACTACCTGCATTGGTACAAAGACAGTTGTGTTGTTGTTTGTTCACTTTTTACTTTCATAAGAAAATGCCAATAAATCTGTATATAATTTCTATTTATTTTTCCTTTCTATGTGCTCAGACTGTTTACTTTGCAAACTTGTATTTATTTGCAATATTTGTCTTATCGTAAAGTAAACGCGTGTCTTTTTAAAATACGAATATGAATCCTATGGAATATAGTATATTATAATAATTATTAAAACATCCAAAAATACTTAATTTTTGGAATCATATTTACAAAAAAACTGACAAAAGTACTGGATACTATTGACGTTTGGTGCGTAAGCAGCTGAATAAGACTCATAACAATAATAAATTTATCGATCTATTAAGCTTTTCTTGAAATAACCCCGCACTGATCACAAAAACAGTAATTTAGTCGATCTAGTAGATCTTCCATAAATCTAGAACCGTAACGAAATGGTGCGTTATTAGTAAAAAAAAAACCATTCCAAACTAATCGCGAAATTTTCCTAAAACTGTCTTGAAATAGCTCCGAACTGGTCTAGAAGTTGACCCTAATTGGTTATGAAATATTCCTGAATTATTCACAAAGTGGTAGTTGCAAAATCTGAGTACCATTTTGGATGGACCGCAACAAGTCTGAAATGAAAATGCTTAATCCCAAATGTTCTTTCAGTACTCTTGAACTAGTCCCAAAAATGTTTTCAAATAGCTCCGACATAGACCTGAAGTAGTTGTGAATTGGTCACAATAAAACTAGTTCCTAAAATATCCAAAACTAGTCTTGAAATAGACCCGAACCAATCCCGAAACCGTACCGAATTGAACAGTAACTAGTCCCGAAACTGTTCTAAACAACTTCCGATATAGTTCTTGAGCATCACTAACTTATTCCAAAATTTTTAATTTTTTAAAATTTTTATTTATGTACACAAGCTACAATTATTTTGTTCTTTCAGTTCTTTTACCCAAATCAATCTCCATAGTCTGGTTGTTTTTACAGTATCGCTTTGCCTAAAAAACCACCGATTATACTTGTATTTGCTTTGTTTTGACATATGTAGTTGGAGTAAGTTGCGTGTGATTAAACCAAATATAATATCAAAAGACAGCTGCAGTAAATAAAGTGAAATTACTGTTGAAATTGTCGAGAATCTTTTTTTTCTGCACAATTATATGTTTGTTTGTATTAAACAAAATATATTGTTGGAATTAAATAATTTTTGATGGTGCAAAAGATTTTTAATTAACATATAAATCACTATAACGAGCATATTTGAATGCGACTTATTTGTCGATACCGCGATATAAATTCATATTTTTAATCGTAATATATAGTGACATCGATATTGGTATTTTAATTTAGCAAAATATTTCCCAATATTTGTATCGTAGTCCGAATCAATATTAATATGGTTAAGCAAAATCTTTATCGATATACCTATCGAAATAATTACCAATGTCAATACGGTTGATGATATTTTTATCAGATTCTAGTTGATATTGTTATGGTTATTGTAATAGCTAACGCTACGGATATCGAGAACGCAACGATCAACACGTAGCGACACGATACCATAAAAATATTGGAGAAGTACCAGAAAAATACTAGAAAAGTTAAAAAAAAAGTACTAGAAAATTACTACAGTAGTACCGCAGAAGTAAGAAATGGATAAGAAAAGTACCCAAAAAGTAAGAAAGTAGGAAAGCGAACTGGAAAATTAACAAATAAATACTGAAACTCTAAAGTTCGAATTAAAAAAATGTATATTCGAAAGATTTATGCTAACAGTACCAAATCGTTCGAACTAATTTTCTATCGAAACGACCTGCAGAGTAATCCCCCTGAAAAAGTAACGAAATATTAACAAAAAAGTACTGGAAGAATACAGAAAATTTAACAACAAAAAAAGAATTACATTTGATGTCATAGTTATATGGTCATAATACATCGCGGTCGTTATAGACAACGTAATCCAAATGGTTGTGGCCTTTGTTATCGAAATAGATTTTATATTATCTAGTTGTTCCTTACTTTAAGCAGATATCATATTACAACCCAATAAATATTATTAATTATTTAATAGGGCTGTCATCTCCAAAAAAAAAATAAGATAGCAAACTATGCACCAATAAAAATTGGTAAATGACTTTGTCATTGGAATGAAAGACAGTAACAAAAGATAAAAAAAGATTTAAGAAAAAGTTTCTATTATACAATATCACAAATTATATATAGTTGTACCAGAAATAAGTGGGAACAAATCTGAATTTTTAGCGTTTGAATAATATATGAATTAATTTCCGTGCCCAAGAAAAATATGTGAGATTTTATGCAAAAGGGCGTGACAAATCATATAGACTGAAGGTCTTACTATACCACATGTCTCTGAAAGTAATTCTGTTAAATTATTGAAATTTGATAGAGAGATTTTTACGTAAAATTAAATCCACACTCATAAAAATTGAAAGTTAGTTTCTTAGATGAATTGAGGCATATGTATTATATTTTCAAAATAAATTGCCACCTCTTTAAGGATCATATTTAGATAAACTAATGAGTTGAATGAAATATTATGCCAAACAAAAGATATTTAGAAAAACAATTATGTCACGGATATTTTTTAACGAACTTCAAAGCTGGTGTTTAGAGTAAATCTTCTGATAAAACATATATTACAGATTTAAAATTTTTTCCCTAAAGATGCTTATATTCCGCAAAAAAATCCAAAATTGAAGAAATTAAACAAATTTATTAAAAGTAATTAAGGATATTCTTAAAATAAATATAAAATCGTATTAAAAAGTCAACGGTAATTTCGGAGATTTTAATTTAATTATACAGTCTTATAGCATAAGAAAACATTTTCTAATTTTCAGTATTTTACAATAATGACGAAACTACCCCAGGGAGTGGTACTGAAAAGCGTAGCTCATATGTTTTTAATAAAATAAATTTAAATAGATCCACAATTAGTCGGCCTGAAGATGCTTAAATATTAAACATTAAATATTTAAACTTCCAAAAAAAAAAATTAAAACATGGATCCGTATCGTTTTTGTAATAAAAATAATTAAACATAGTTTAACATAAGATTTAAAAAAATTAAATACAAACAAAAATCCTCCATTCACCGTTTTCGGGAAGAGTACGGCAATTTTTATTTATTTTTTTGATACATTTATATCAAAAATTTCACATGCTATACATTTTGTTCGCATACAAACCATTAAAGATCTTCGAGAACATATTGCCCTATAAATTATTAAAAAAAAACAATAGATTACATGAATTATATACACACATAAATGTTAGAGAATATCTCTGTAAAGCTGTATTTATATACAAATAGCAATTAAGCCGATATAAAAATAATATAAAAACGCAATACATGTTTAATTAAATAGCATGTTATTTTATTTTTTAGGAAGTAGAAACATTTTATATATTTTCAATATTGCATGCTGGTAGTTTTAGTGTTTACTTGTGCTCGTATGCAAATGAGTGTCGTAATGCAAATGTCGTTTGTAGATAAATTCGCAGAATCAGAAATTACCGCAGCTTTGTGCATTATTAAATAAAAAGCAGTTCGATAAGTTTTTTATGACAATTTTCATATATTAAGCTTACATGCGAATTTTTCCCATTACTACTGTTATAACAAGTTTTAGTTATTTCTGTTGCTCACGCGATGCATAGTTTTGCAGATTGGCGAAAAGTAATAAAATGCGGTTGAAATTATTATTTGAAATTTTTTTCTATTTAATACTGTTATAATGCCTTCTAATTAGTATTTGAATAGTTTCCCTTTCTTCTATCTTCGTCGCCATAAACAAATTGTGACTGACGGCAAAAATAACAGAAATACCTGCCATTTTTTTTTACCAAGTTTAACCTTAACTATTATCATTAAGTTCATTCTCAACAAAATCTGCATTAATTAAAATTTTTTGCTTATAAAACTAAAAAGCCCTGCGACCTAAACTTAGCATCCGTTTTTGTAGCTTCCTACTTTACTTTATACTTATTTCAGATTTTCCAAGTTAAAAATGCAGCTTTGATGAGTAGGCTATTGAAACCTATTTTGTTCTTTATGAATATGGAGGAAGTATTATATATTTTTTATTTTGTTCAAAAACATCTGTAAAAAATGTAATAACATTTTCTGCCAATTGTTAAACGGAAGCAGCAGCTTAAATAAAAATTTTAAAGAAATAATTTTATTTGATAAATGCTTTGCTGCAAAAAAATGTAAGTGTTGAATATCATTTTTTGAACTACATTATTGTAAATATTTTTTTTTTTTTTATTTAAAAACTAATATTAATATTCAAATGTACACTATGTTATGAATTTGTGCATTAAACTACAGATATGCATTCATATACAAACATATTTACATTCAGCAACACAATTCCATTTACACACTTTCATCAACAATGGCAACCAAAATCGGTGTTAACCAACTTTCCACTTGCTCGGTTGACAGACTGATGCAAAGAGACTACAGTCGGCCGCACGTTTCGTGAGCAGTCTCAATGGCAGACTTTTCTTTGCTGAAAATTGAAATCCGAAAAACCCGCAATGGTAATGTAGTACTATATAGTACACCAAAGGGACAAATGAAACAAAATTGGTTACAATAATAACGAAAACAAAACACAAATATGGCGGCAAAAATCATCATCACTGTACAAATGTGTGAAGATTATTTGCAAATCCGTAGGCACCGTAGGAAGCAATGGGGTGAAGGGGAGTCTATGCAGATGAGCAACTTTTTTGCTCTGTTTTAAACCCTAGAAAAGGTTAACCAGAAAGCAGGTGCGCCAAATAATATGCCGCTTATTTAATTTCCTCGGGCTTGGTGCAGGGTTGCAGGAGAAAACTTCCTGAACGAGTTTACAAATTTAAAAACAACGCATAAAATAAATTCTAATAAAAACTCATTCATGTGAAAAGTAAAAATATTTATATAATTAAAACTTACATTTGATAATACATTTCAGCTCCCGATTTTTGTTATTCAATTTGTATATAAGCATTTGTCTATCAAGTAGCTTTTTTGGCATTCGCATTTAAGAAACCCAAAAATCGTACTTTTAAAGATAAACCTTCATTTATGGCAACGCTGGCTTCAAGTCGATTTTATACTACATCAGTAATCATTTATGCGCACTGTCCTTACTGTCGTGCTGTAGTAAATCTAATTTCCGAATATTTTTCTTATAACACAAGATCAAATAGAACTGTCTATTCAACCACTGATTTCGCAACTATGTGTTTCGCCCACCACCTCTGTCTATTTCACATTCTCGACCGACCGGATTACCGACACATAGCCAGCGATAACGAGACTCACAACTACAGTCCTTCAACTGCTAATCCGCCTTAAAGTGGCATGTCAAGTTGACGCCCACGTACATATGCTTATATCCTGCATCCTATTAATATATCCGACAGCGTTCGTGATTCTGCCGCATTCAGCTTGGTTGGTGATACTTCGATTTTTGTAGGAAACCCAAAATTTGCTTGGTCTGCACTTCAAATAAAATACTCTGCTGAAATTGGTATAGCCAAAATGTATGAGCCGCATGGACACGAACAGTAGCTACTAGCTGTTAGATATCCTTCCAGCTATGCGGCGAAACGAAAACTGCCTCATACTAAACTACGCCCGGTATTTTGCAGTGACCTTCATAGCGAACAAAGCGCCCAAGTTTTTTTGCGAGTGGTCAACAAAAATAAAAATAAATTAAAAATGAAACCAAATGAACTTAAAAGCAGTTTTACTCGCATGCAAAAACAAAAAATCAATAAAAAATTTTAAAAGTTTTCAAGTGCAATATTTTGCCTTACACACCCACAGAAGTGTAAGAAAAATTTACTTTTTGAGTTTCTTGTTTTTAAATTTTTTTTATTCTCGTTTTGTTTCCCTCTTGTGCATTGAAATTCAGCCAATGTGTATGCCCATTGCTGCTCTAGGGACATTTTATGTTGTCCATTCCGGTGCGTTATATTTTGTATAGCATACTTCATGGCGCTCGGGCATTGTGCGTATAGAGCTGTAGTATTTTTTTTATTCTTATATTTACATTTACATTTGAGTTTTTCTTGTGTATGATTGCTTGTGCGCATTTTCGTAGCCACTAAATCAATCCTAATAATAAATAAATCATCACTTCAGGCTACAATGATGTATTTTTGCTGAAAACAGTGTCAATAATTTTCACAACTGGTTTTTCACTGAATTGGAAAAATTTACATAACTCCTTTTTAATTAATTTTTTTCTTTTATTAGCTCAAATTTTATTAGATTAAGTTAACAAATTATGTGTGCTCATTTGTTTTTAGTTCATTCGCTCTGCCATACCATTTTAATTAAATATTTTTTTATGTTTTTACACAAAAAGCCAAATTTCGCTGATATTTTTTCCATATTCTAAATAAAAAATTCGCCACAAAAAAAAATGATTTCCTTATAACGCAGAACTTTCATTATTTTTATGGTAACTGTCAATTCAAGCGCAACACGAATTGGTAAACGTGCAGATCGATTCACTGACTGACTGTTTGATTGATTGATGGGCTACATATTGACATAATTTTGTAAGTAATGAAATATTATCGCCAGCAGAAAGTTGGCGTAGGAAAAATTATTTCAAAAGAAAGCAAAAATTAAACAAAAACAAAATAAATTTGCAGTTCAATCAGCGAGTTTTGGAAGCATATGAATTAGAAAAAAGCAGACAAAATTAAAAAAATTCTGGCACACGTTGACGAAAAAAGTAAAAAACCTAAAAAAAAGTTATCATGATTGTGTTGACAAAAAATGTAGATTAAAAAGTGCAAACGCTACACTCATAAATTTTTTTGGTAGAAAACTTTTAAATTTCAAAGTTGATATGCCAAATTAGAGTAATGTTGATGCAACAATTAAAAGATAATGCTATGTGAAAAATAAATTTAATGTTACGTTTTTCAGGGCTATTGCTTTCAAATAGCCTCAAAGTATGAATGAATTTTTAAACTTTCTTTAACTATATATTAGCCAAAAAATTAAAAATTTATTCTCGTTTTAGTGTGTTTCTTATATTTGTCCATTAAAATTAGCTTCATTCCAGAATTTTAAACTTTTACAAATTTTATAATAATTCAAAAAAATTTAAAAATTAAAAATAATAAAAATATTTTGTAGCTCATAAAATTTTACTACGGCAAAGTGCTAGTTTGAAGACGTTTGAATTTTCCGCTGAATTTTGTTTTTCGAGCTAGTTCGGTTTGTTTTACACGCTTAAATGTTTTGACCTAAACGTTAGATGAAAGCAAATTCGGCAAAAAAATCTCAAAACTCTGTAAGCTTTACGGATAAAAAGTCATAAAAATAATAAAAATCCAAATTTTCATAATTTATTTCTAACATAAGTTGAAAAGTATTCGCTAAAGAATTATGCAGTTCGGTACAAAGATATATTAATTAATTTCCGTGTCCATGAAAAATATGTAAGATTTTATGCAAAAGGGCGTAACAAATCCACCACATGGATCTGTAAGTAATTCTGTTAAGTTATTGAAATTTGATATAGATATTTGTACGTAAAATTAAACCAACACTCATTTGTAGCCGCTGTGGTCGAGTTGGTAGCGGGGCGTGCTATAACTCGATATGCCGGTGAGTTAGAGGTTCGAATCTCAGTCAGGGCAGGCAAAATCTTAATCATGGAAAAGTTTTTTCTAATAGCGGTCACCTCTCGGCAGGCAATGGCAAACCTCTGAGGGTATTTCTGCCATGAAAAAGCTTTTCATAAAATACATCTGCCGTTGGGAGTCGGCACAAAACTGTAGGTCCCTCCATTTGTGGTATAAAATAAAGACGCGCACCACAAATGGTAGGAGAAGCTCGGCCAAATTTTGAGCTATATAGTGTAGGCGCCAAAATTATATTATATATTATAAAAATATAAAGTTAGCTTCTTAGATGAATTGACATACATTATATTTAAAAAAACATTGTCACCTGTTTAAGGATTGAATATAGATTAAATCATGAGTTAAATGAAATATTAAGATATGAATGTCAAACAAAAGATATTTGGAAAAACTTAATATCAAAAATATATGCAAGAGAGTTGCCAACTGTTTAATAAAAATTTAAATAATAAATATTAAATAAATTATTTATATATGAAATGTGTATACTTTAAACATATTTGAAGTATTTGTGCTTGCATTTTCCAACTCGTTTGATTTTTAAAAATCAGGAAAACGAAGCATTTCCCATGGTATTAAAAAATTCCTAAAAATCTAACGTGTTTAATTTAAATTAAAGAAAAACCTAAATTGAAACTGGCGAATGTCACTGGTAATTACAATGGAAAAACTCAAAATAGTTATATACTAGTATGTAACCACCAATAATCGGGTGTGCATTGCTCAATGATTTTACGGGTTTCTTAAGAATAATTATAATCTTTATTTTAATATATGAAAATTTGTATTTCTTTCTACGGAAATGTCTTAGAAACGAATAGACCGATTTAAAATTTGATAATTTTATGCAAATGCACATATTAAGGTCTTTCGTGAGATATGTACAAAAGCATATACCAGCTAATGACTTTGGCCAAGCTAAGCGCCGCTTTTAAGAAGACTCGGTTATTAATTGACTTTTATTTTTTCTCTTGTAATCGTTAACTATGCGCTTTTTTGTTTACAAATAAAAAATTTAAATGTTAGCAGACTATACATTTTCTAGGCAAACATTTTAAAATTAAAATTCATTTGCACATAACAGAATATAGAAAGGTACTTCAAATTTGAATATCCATGATATGGCAATTTTATAATTTATTTCACATTGGTGCAGATTATACGTCTGTATTGTATACTTTTTTTTTATATAATGGTTTCGATTTCTTGAGCTTTAGGCGTTTCCACAATTGTGATATTCACTTGCACGCATAATGTTTCACACATAGGCAGTTATATGTTGTCACTTCCGTAACAGGCAACCTCAGAATATAATCAAGTTTGTATAATAAATAATAAAGAGAATGCTGAGTTCAGAAAATAAAACTAAAATTCAATGTTCTAAGAAGTATCGCTTCAAGATACGATTATATTATATATAAACATGCACATATACAAGCAAATTCATAAAAATATTCAAAGTTTACTTTTGTTTGACTTTGTATTTTTAAAAACATCCCCTCGCTTACTGAAACAAAAATATTTAAAACTTGTTTGTATCTCAAACAGACAATATGTTATGGTACCACTGCGCTAAGACACCTTGCAACTAACTAGAGTCGCTAAGAAGGGCCTTTGATAGAGTCCTGCATCTGCGGCGTGTGCACTGGCTAATCCCGGAGCTTCAGACTGGGTGGGGTCATTACACAGAAGCAGAACAAGCCACCTTCTTCTTAGCCAATAGTCCTAACATGAAGTATTTAATTTGCACACGGGGAAACTATATCATATTAACCTAGTTTTAACTAACACCTACTCCACTTAAGTCGGAAACCCATTACCTAGCAGCGCACATATGATGTCATTGGCTGCTCTATACCCACCCTACCTCGGCCTTTACGATGTTACCAACGGCCCCATTGAACCACCTACACTCCTTTCAAAAAGACCAAAAAAACTGAAATTTAAATGTTCATTCTACTGCAATTTTATTCAAGGTGAATTCAAGGCATTTTAAAACTAAAGTTGGGATTATAATAGTAATAGAAGAAAAATAAAAATAATATTACATTTGCTGACAATAAATTTAATGATTCAACGGTGATTTCATCTTAAACATATTTACAATGATCTTAAATAAACTTACTTATAGTGTGTGTTGGGTATAAATAGAATATATTGGTAATCCTGACCTACCTCACCAGCTGATCGCTTATGTGGTCATTGACCCTTTTTAAAAGACAAACTATTCATGCAAGTATACATGTACGTTCCACATATGTACATATATTCAGGCTTGCAGGCAAATAATTAAAATTTGTGTCGGCAATGCAGTCCCACGTAGCGTAGAGGCCTCCAAGCGTTGATGTCTGTTCTGCATTGAAGTGCTGAAAATTTACATGTTTCACCTACCTAACAACCTCAATATATTTTTCTACACGTTTTACTAGTTGTCGTATATGATTTCTTTCATGATTCTCGAAAGAGAAAAAAAATTTAAATTTACAAATAGAAACTTACTACACTTTCGGCACCATAATTTTTACTCGAACTGTACTATAGATTGGTGAGCGCGAAAAGAAGAGCAAACGAAAAAAAAAACACAAGAACAATTACATTTGCTCGCTCAAATGTCAAATAAAGAAAAAAGTAAATAACAAATAAATAATCAAAAGAGAAGCTTAACGCAAGAAAAAAATATAGAGTTTGCAAATATTTTGATGTTTTTGCAATCCTGAATGTCTGTATGTATGTACATATCTGATTACGTTACCTAGTATGTTAAATTAGCAGATTTTTCTAATTTTCTATGCAAAAAAAAAAAAAAAGGAAGGCTAAAAGGGGAATATGATTGAGGAAGGTAAGTTTGTTTCTCTAGTACCACATGGATTCCCCCACATGGTACTAAAGAAAGGAGAATTTAGCGGAAAACAAGTTTACATTCGAATATGGTAAGTTATGAAGAGGTAAGTATGTAACGTAGTTTACTATAACTTAACGATTACTATTATTTTTAGCTTTTCATACTAATATTCGGTTTGAAGAAAGTTTATATGCATTTAAAGAATGCAAAATTAAAGTGTTTAATTTCAAAGTATGTCGTAATGATTATTCCTGGTTTCTCTCATGTATATCAATGTATATCAATGTATATATATGTACGTATTATGCTTTTTGTTTATTAATGCGTATTTCTTTCCAATTTTGGTTAATTAACTCTATGACATTAAAGTGCAGAGTATTTTGCTTAGCAGACCCGGTTTAGGGGAGCTAATTAAAAGATAAGAACTTCGTGAAAATGGCTGGGTGTCATCAAAAGAAAATGTGTTTCAGTCGCTTCTCGATAATCCTGGCCGCTGATATGGTAGGCGGTTGAATTGCATACACGCCAGACTGTGGAAGTAAGTGTGAACGAATTTTATTGTTACAGCTCTGCTCCTATTTCTAGTGTTAACTTTTGGGTCAACTGGGGGTATCCTGTGAAATAATTTCGTATTCATTATAGAGCCCATATTGCACTTTTAACTATTTTCATGTTCAACTATGCTTACCAGTGATTACAGGTAGAAGCACCTCGATTTATAATAAGATCTTCACTTAATCTTTAATTTAACCCCTTTTTATTTTAATTAACTTTTCACTGAATGTAGGTTAACACGCGGTTTACTGTAAATACGAACAACGAGGTCTTCTGGTTAGGAGTCTGTATAAGAAAGAACGAATATATTTTTCCGGAAGCTTAACTTAGGCAGCTTTGACAGCTAGACTAGTCGATTATAATCTATCGGACAACAGATGTTTTGCCGATAGTTTTATGGAGGGGTTCGGAACTGGTAGCATATTTGATTAGACCGGAAGTTGGATGCGAACTAAACTATTAGGCCGGAAGTACTTAAATGAACATGTTCATTTGTAGAAAAAAAACAAAGAAGAGGGTAAAATATGTACCAAAGGCGTCAGTACAAATAGAAAGGCAGAAATTGAAACAACGCCGTATACGGTCATCTAGTTTCATATATGCAAGAAAAAGGAGCGAAAATATGCTAAATAATTCAAGTTGACTAACAAAAACATATATTAAAAGTATGGAGAAACTGGCTTAACTTGCTTATTACCCTCAACATTGCTCATACGCCGTGTACAACCCCAAAACAATATTTAATGAATAACCAGCGGTAAATACACTAATGACCACCACAAGTAAACAATAAAGGTGCACGAGGCATAACAACCTATGCCAACATGCATTTGCTTGCATTTACATACATAGACATGTATCGACTTAACAACGCAAATGTTTCGTGTCTGAGAGAAATCCATTAGACAACGAAATCTGCGGATCTGTTTATTTGTACAACAACGCCAAATATGTATTACTAATGATCGTCCAATTAAATGTTCTCGTATATGTGCAAGTGCTGGTATATATATTTGTAAATTTTTTTATGCAACTGACAGCAACTTGACTAACGTGAAGGCATTTGGCAAATCGTTTCTGCCATAACTCAAAGCCGCCGCCTAGTGCAGCGTAGCACTGGCACGATTTTACACTTTGCTTTAGAGTTTTTGTTGTTTTAGTCTTTGTTAAATGAATGTAGTCTTTTTGTGGCTGTGCCGAAATTTACATTTTCCGTGCACGTTCCGTTTTAACGTTGGAACGGCAGAGATTCCGCATACGCCATGTCGCACCGATTATTTTTCTTTTTTTCTTCTGTTCTTTCTTTTTCTATACGCTCTGCACTTCTTTGAAGGTGCTTCCCTTTTTTGAGAGGGCATTTATTTTATCGCCCCTGCTATATATATGGGGATTGATCCCCTATGTAACACTTTAATTTCCACTGCACAAGGAAACAACTGTTTTTTTTTATAATATATTAAAAATCTAAGAAAGCTTAAACTATTTACACTATGGTAATTTATTCGCGCGACGACTGGCACGTCCTAGCACCTCAACTTCTCACGACAGACTTTTTCATCGGAAAGAGAAAATAGCTTAAGTACTTGCCTTCGTTAAACAAAATATATCTTTCGTAAAGTTCAAGGGTTGCGTCCTTGCACGTCAGTGTTAGTGTTGTATTGCCTACCACTTCTGGTCCGACAATCCAATCCCACATATTTACTTACGAGATTTTAATATTTATTTGTAGATTAACTGTGCAAAGATTATTCACAATGAAACCTGAACTACTCTGTGGCCTCATTATGATTTTCCTCTAAATATTTATTTATCAAACGAGTAGATACAAAGCAGATGACGAGAAATATTGCGTGTATCAGTATAGTTTTTCAGGGATCACTTTTTTATTTTTAAAAGCGTTGCATGTAATGAGATAGTTCATGTTTAAAAGCTCTTTTAGAGCTAACTTTAATACAAGTTTTTCTTTATGAAAAATTTTAGCAATTTTTTTCCCTTTATTTTATTTAGTTTGTTTTCCTATTAAAATAAAATTTCTTTATTAACAAAAAGCTTATAAACTGATGTTTGAAACTAATAAAAATATAAGATATTTAAAAAATTTTCATTTGCGGCATTAAGAGCTCACAACTACATCGGGCAAATAAATCTTAAAAACCCTGCTGTGATTTTTTGAGACTTCAAGCTTGCACTAGCATATTGTGAATCATAAGAAAACATTTAAGATTTTGATGAAAATTCGGCTTTAATGCTCATAAACACATACATTTAAAAAGTTTTGTTTTCAAACAATAGCAAAAAACGTATAAAAGTAATGAGGCTGCCTTATACAAACAAAATTCTAAAAAATAGAAATTAAATATTCATGTAGGAATAGCGGGAGAACAGACGCACTTGATTGGAGTAAGTTGTGAAGGCAAAATACAGAAATGACAACGTTTAGACGTCGTCTTAGTGAGCGTGATATCGAAGGTTCGACATCCGCGGATGCCAAGAAGAAACAAGCTTGATGATAAGGTACGATTTTTCTTGCAGTAATCGCTTACTCCTAAAGACATCGTTGTAGCGTTAATCAATTAAAAAACTCTCAAGAAGCCATAAAAAATAGTTACCGTAATATGCGCCACCCGCTTCTCTATTTTTTTGTTTTTTGTGAAATTTTTATTCAATGCACCGACCCCAATGTCCGAAGAATTCATATGTATATCATCAACAGACATTAGTAATGTACTTGCTTATGTCGAGTATTTTCTCACAAAAATTCAAGTTAAGGCGTGAATTAGTTTCCAAAATATACCCCAATAGTCGAAGAAAAAGTTCAGCAATGTGGTTAATATGAGATCGCAACCGGTTGCCCCAGTAATTTAAGTGGAAAGTGGTTAATTATTATCGACCAGTTTTCATATAAATTACAAAATATTTCAATTGATTTTCACTCTCATAAAATTTTTTTTATCTAAACAAATGTCATCCAAATTTCGACCTAAGAAATAAGTACAACATTCAAGAGCATGCTGTTTCGTAGTTCCGAATTGCTGCTGAGTTCGAGGTTTGAATCTCAGCCAAGGCAAGCTAAATCTTAATCATAGAATTTTTGCTAATGGCGGTACTGTCGTTCGGAGTAGGCACAAAACTGTAAATCCCTCCATTTGTGGTACAACAAAAAGACGCACACCACAAATGGTAGCTGAAGCTCGGCCAAACACTGAGTTTTTTTTTATTATTATCATTAGTAAGCAAATTTATAGTGGCTAAATACCACCGCTGATTATTGATAATATTTTTACAGGCTTTGCTCCGCAATTTTTGTTCTTGTTATTTAACTAAAATTTTATAGCCTAAAAACTGCATGCCAACCAAATTAATAGCACTGGCGTTTAACGCCCTTGTTAATTTCATAACCTTGTCCGCTTTGCCTGACTACTTTCTCAATTATTCCTACAAAATTGAAGTGGGCACTTCCACATGCATCCGTAAGTGCTGGCTACTACTCGCTAGACCAAAAACACGAACTACTTACTGTGATATTACAATACCCAGCGAAATAATTATAACACAATCAAATATTGACATATGTACATACATATATCCATACCATTTACTTTGTTTATATTCAAATTTAATTAATTTCAAATTAATGTACGAGTACTCTTTATGAATTAACAAAAACTACCTAGATCAGAACTTCAAACTTTGCACAATACTAAGACAAAACTTAATCTAATTTGCATAAAAATATTTAAAAAAAATTCAAAATTTTAATAGCAAAATGTTGAAGATTAAATAAAATAACAATTTATTGTACAAAATTTTGTCTTTTTTGTGCAGTAATTATTTCTTTGGACATACTTATGAAAGGTATTTAACATGCAAAGATAATTTCTTAAATACATATTTACACATCAGCAAAATAATGCTTCAAACATTCAGATAAGTAATCGCATTCTAGTTGGAGGACTTTCATTGCGACTAACTATTATTGCGCGTTGAAATGTGGAGTTGTAAAATTATCACTATTTAGATGTACCAATTTTTAGAAGTAGTTTTTGGGTAAATGCTATAATGCGATTAAAGAGTCTGTTAAAATGAAGTGAGTAAATTAAAAAAAAAAAAAATTTGTGAAAATTTTGTAACATTATTTAATATATTTAATGTGCTTCGATATATTAAAAATCACTTAAAATTCTGATAAAATGCTCTGGTCGTATATCACTCCAAAAAAAAGCTAAGCATACAACACACATTACTCATCTTACCATTAGAACTTTTAACAAACCACATTTTAATAGAAACATTTCAATGCACTAGACATTTCCAACCGGTGGTGCTTGACTACCATCAATCCACAATAAAGTTTGCAAACAAAGAAGAAAGTTCAATCGAGTTGATTTTTTATTTATTTATTTTTGCTGAGTACATTTGCAGTGAAAAGTTTTTAAACATGCAGTTTTTAAAGAGCTGCAAAGTTGTTAGTGAAATTGGTTTGAAAGAAAACTTCGAGTAATGGAATATACTACACTCTTTTGATGTAATACTGTGTAACTCTTAGTATAGAAACATAGTAAAATATTACGAACAAACATGATAATTGCATTAGAAGGCAGGCTTAAGTGGACCGATGAAGTGAAAGAGGAAGCTGTTTTTGTGAAATCAAAATGGCGATGGCGACGGATGACAATTGACGGAAACCGCGCCGACTGTAAAGGCTTCATCCAGTTGTAGTAGGGGACGGCAACAAGTAATTCTTCAGTTCACTATAATTCGCCTGAATTACCTACGTCAAAGTTCAATTACGTTATGCTATATTGCAGTATGTCATCTTATTGTATATATAGTAACATATTATTTTATGTTTTGCTATTTTATCTTATATAACGTTGTGTAATATTGTGTTATGTTTTGTAAGTTCTGCTATGTTATGTCATGTTATCCTGTTTTATATTATATTATGTTATGTTATATAACGTTACGTAATCTTATGTTACGTTATGTTATGTTATGATTTGTTTTATTGTATTGTGCTATGCTATGTTGTGCTATGTTATATCTTGTATTCGAAGTTAACTAATGATTTGTTTTATATTGTGCTTTGCTTGCAGTGTAATGCTATTTATGTCTGGTTATATTATTTTACGTTGTATAAAGTTCGGAGTGTTATATAACGTTACGTAGTATTATGTTTTTGATATTATGTTATGAAATTATTTGTTGAGCTATTATGCACTAAGCTATGTTGTGCAATGTTACATTGTGAAGCTGTGCTGTTGCATGTTATGTTATGTTTATTATGCCTTTTAGCGGCGGTAGTAATAAAGAGTCGGTAGTGAATAGAATAATGACCATGGCTAACTTGACGGAAATAATGCCGAGGGTAATGGTGTATAAGGAAATAGTTGGAGGCTGAGCAAAGTCCTTCTTCTTCACATCATACCAGATTTCACCTAACCTAAACTCATTACATCTAAACATGCCACATTTAAACTCCCCTCAGCTAAATTATTCACACTATCACTATCCAAATATGAACTCACCAAACCCACAACTCACCGCACATATACGCCCCACACCTGAATTCTCCACAGCTAACATATTTAAATCTCACTTAATCACACTTTACCTCAATTCATTTCAGCTGACCTTATCTTCCCATACTTCATCTTAACTCACCTGATCTCATCTTATCACGGTAAGTAAAGCAAATCAAATTAAATCGATTCCTTAAACTATCAAATTTTTAATAATATCAAATTTCATACCCTAATTTTCGAGGCTGCGAAAATACGTCAGCACTTATATGAAACGTATGCTGACTTATAGAGTAAATGATCGAGTTAATTTTTTTACAATAAATACATTTTTCAATCAAAGGTCCAGCACAATTTTTAACATTTTCTAGATCCAAGCCGGTGCAAGATTTCATATGGAAATTAAAATGTGTTGTTGTAACGTAAAAAAATACAGTAAGCATTTTGGTGCAGTAATATATAGCCCTAGGCCGATAATAAAGTTGGGTGGAGTCGCACTATATTTCGCCCTCTAATGCATTGCACGCGATCAAAAGTTTACTTTCTAGTGCTTCTTCGGATCCCACTTCAAACATCATTTTATGTTTGCAATATCCTTGGTGGGTATCTCAAACTCTGACATTCCCTTCCTCATTAAGAAAATAAACCTTTTTAATTAACGACTTTTCACCATTTTTTTAACTTTCGAAGTTCGCGAGCAACTATTTTGGCTCTCAAAATCGCAACTCTTCGGCAACTGCACCAAGTATTATTTTTGTAGTAATTATCTGCATTTTTTTTAACCATTTCAACTTTTTGAAAAAAATTGGTATGTTTTGCTTTTCTTTGTGATTTTAGCTTTGCATCCTTAACTTTTTGCTTTCGCTTTGAGCTGCAGTAATTAACGCTATGCCCTTGCCGTACAAGCTCCTTTACCAAAGCGAGTACATGCATAGTTGAATTTTTCTTAAGCAAGCTTTTCCTTTGTCAAAGATTTAAATACAAGTAAAAACGTTGTTTGTTGTTTTTGTTTATGCAGCCAAAGAGTAAGAGGGTAGCACTTAGAAGGTTCTTTGCTTCGTATTTCTTTTTCGTTCTACCATTTTAATCTCTAGCAATTTTAATGCATTGTAATTGTTGCAAATGCACATTCTCTGCATGCTTCAAAGGTATAGAATTTTTGTGTTGTTTGTTTTTGATAGAATTTTTTATTTGTGCTTTAACTACTTGTAGCGCTTTGAATAACTTAAGTACAAATTCTACACCTGGACCTTAATAATGATGGAGAAAGGTTAAATTCTTTGTGTACGTTTTAAAAAATATAATAATAATCACATCACCATACAAACTGTTTCGGCTGAAAAAAAAATTTTAATAGAGTAATTAGTTTTGCAAGTAATCCTTATCGAAAACGGAAGCTTTTGTGTTTGCACAACTATATTTTTATACAAATATTTCTCCATTGCCGAAAAAATATTTTGTAAGAGATAGATGACATTAGGAAATTGTTTTAATGTTTTTTGTAAGAGATGGATGACATTTTTGAATTAACACATAATCTTTAATAACACTGTCCAACAAATGAAGACTTTTTGAATGGAACAGAATAGCGACCCCATAATTCTGAAAGGGTATATTGAGTAGATCATTTTTGTAGAACAAAGTTATGGTCCAGCACGTCTGAGTTTTTTTTACAGTGGGTCAAAGTTTCCATTTTTTGGTCGAAGGGAGCATTAATACTATATGAAAAAAATGTTGAAAGTTAATGTCTGAGAGAATTCTTATGGTCAGAGTTGTATTGTGGAATTGTATGAGGATTATTTTTGTGGAAGATCTTAACCCTCTAACTGGTCTCTTTATGGGTCAATTTGACCCTTTTTTCGAGAAAATCAAAAAATATCCTTTAAAAAAGGACATTTAAGGATTGAAATATTCAACGAAAATGTTTGGCGGAAAATTTCAGTGGGGGTCACCAAAAACACCATTGTTGTAAATAAAGCTCTTTACGATTAATTGGCAAAATTACACGCCAACTTCTATAAAAAAAATTTTAATTTTGTTTTAATAGTGGTTTATTATAGTATGTACATATTTATTTTTTTGCTTCAGCAGTAGTATGACAATGGATTAAAGATTAAACTTAATATGCTTTCCTGTATTTAGCTTGATGTGAATGTTCCGATGTGTCAAGGTTTCTGTACAAGCCCCATACGTATTCAGCAAGCATCACCCCTTTTGATTTCCTTTTGAATCTTTCTTCCAATTCCTTTATATTCTTATGAAACCTTTGACCGTGTTCATCTAAAAGCGCTCAAAGGTTTTCTTTTAAAAAATTGAGATGAGAGTGCAGAAAATGCAGGTTTAGTGACATCTTAACGCCAATATGTATGCTTTCAATATTTTCTGCATAGCTTTGTGCTTTTGAGTTTCCAAGGAATTCTGATATAACCAGCTGCATAAAGTCAAATGCTGTCTTTTGCATATCTGACAGTTGACCATAAAATTCTTCATATTGTAATAATTTTCTTATATCGGGTCCAACGAGCATTCCTAGAAAAGGTAATTTACATTAAATGAAATAAATTATTTCTTAAACCCGTATTTTACCTTCTTTTAATTTTGCTGCAGATAATATAGGGAAAATTGTTTGAATGCGTTTGAAAGCCTTTCCTTGTGTATTTAAGCTTTTAATAAAATTTTTCACCACGCCCAACTTAATATGCAGCGGTGGAAGTATGACCTTATCTTTTGGGACAAGGGATTCATGGATTACATTTAAGTCACCAATAATATCTTCTTTACGTTCTTCGAAATATTTATTATGATAATGGCTGCTGGTAGCACGTGAATCCCATTTACAAAGAAAGCACATGTATTTTGTGTATCCTGTTTGCATTCCAGTCAATATTGCAATCATTTTGAAGTCTGCGCATACTTCCCATTTATATTTATAGTATTTAATTTTATTTAAGAGATTTGACATATTTGCGTATGTTTCCTCCTTTTTTGTGAAATACGCAACCGGTATTGATGGATGCTGATTTCCATTGTGCAGTAAAACTGCTTTTAAGCTGTGTTTTGAACTATCTATAAATAGTGGCCAAGCGGAAGAGTCCAGTGAAAGCTTTAGATACTTTAGAACCACTTCAATACTGCAACGGTATACAAGTTCTTCTGATTTTTTAAAATAACTTTCCAGATCGGCGTGTCTTTTTCTTGGCGATGTAACTTTTACATCGGCTTTAATCAAATTCCTGTTTTTCAATCTGGAACATAATATTTCAGCTTTCTCTTCTGTTAGTCCTAAATCTCTTACAAGATCTTCAAAATAAGCTTGGTCTATCAAATTAGGACATATGTTTAAACCATGAGGAGGCAAGTAACTTATATCTGATATGTTTTCAACCGCCACTGTTATTTCTTTATTGGCGTATGCCATATTGGCCGAAAATGTATGTGTAGGCGGTTGAGGCACCGGAACACCTTCACAGCGCACTTCTGGTAAAATGACATTATTTGTTGCTTCGTATGTCATTATCGCGTAGTGCCTTTGGCTTCTACCAAATTTGTAATTTACGCAGAAATAGCATGTATCTGATTTGTGATCTTCAGGTTCAATCCATATAATAAGCGCAGAAAATGGCAGCGCCTTAGTACCGCCTTTGTACCAGGTCAAAAGACCACTTTCGCAAATAGTACATACAGTTTTTGGTATCCAAGCTTCACATAAAAATCGTATTCCAAAGAAAAGAAAATATGGTTCTTCAATTGTAGGGAATATCTTTCTTCTGAATCCGATATGTACTGCTTAGTAGCTCAATTATGCTTAATTTTATCACACCCGATTTGTAAGTCACAGCTGATTTGTAAGTCACAGCTGACTAGACGCGAGAACTCAGTGTTTGGCTCGGCCGAACTTGACGACGTTTTCACCTGCTTTGTATATGTTGGCGTGTAATTTTGCCAATTAATCGTAAAGAGCTTTATTTACAACAATGGTGTCTTTGGTGACCCCCACTGAAATTTTCCGCCAAACATTTTCGTAGAATATTTTAATCCTTTAATGTCCTTTTTTAAAGGATATTTTTTGATTTTCTCGAAAAAAGGGTCAAATTGACCCATAAAGAGACCAGTTAGAGGGTTAAGATCTTCCACAAAAATAATCCTCATACAATTCCACAATACAACTCTGACCATAAGAATTCTCTCAGACATTAACTTACAACATTTTTTTAATATAGTATTAATGCTCCCTTCGACCAAAAAATGAAAACTTTGACCCACTGTAAAAAAAACTCAGACGTGCTGGACCATAAGTTTGTTCTACAAAAATGATCTACTCAACATACCCTTTCAGAATTATGGGGTCGCTATTCTGTTCCAAAAATGCTGTTGGACAGTGTAATTTAAAGGAAAATCAATTATCCAATGAGGTTAAAATTTTTATGAAATCTTGTCTTAAATTATAAGTTATTTACAAAAAAAAAATTTTTCGGCGAAAACAATTTTAGTTTTTCTGAAATCATTTGTTTATGAATTAAATTTTTCGAAATTACTTAGTCAAACTTCAGGTTTTTTTTAGTTTCATTTGTATGTCAAAAGGTGTATACATTGTATTTCCTCTTAAAGACTTAAGCTCTAAAAAGGCAGGATAATCAATACATCTTAAAAAGAGAAACATTTTTTTAGACGCATTTCTTTATGCAAACAAATGAACGCATATTTATCGCACACCCTTAAAGAAGCTTTTATGAAAATGAAAACAATTTATTACATACATATTTCAATGAAGAAGCCGAAACTGACACCGAAAAATTAAAAAGTTGCTCCTCATACTGTGAAAGTGGCAAAGTTTCGGTTTTCTATGATCCATTTTAAACAAGTGTACAAATTACAAAAACAAATATTTGCAAAAAAAAAATGGGATGGTATTTATTTAGCAAATAATGATGAGAATTTAGCGCAATTTGCTGAAATTACAAGCGATTTTGTTGCATACTAAACTAAATGGGCTACACGTGTCGGCAAAGAGAATCACAAAAAAAGGCTGCGGCAGTACACAAAAATGAAGTTTGATTTCGAGTGTGAGCATTCGATTCTTCTACTTTAAGGAAAAGCACTAACATGAAAAAAGAAAAAAGAAATGAAAACAAAACAAACTCAACCACATAGACAACTTCTTCGCCATTTATGTGGGTTTACAAATAATTTACTTTATTTAAATTTGCGTTGCTTTCGAAGCTTTTTCCTTTTTTGAGGGCGTTTGAAATGCACTAAGCGATATTTTTTCAAACTGTTTGGCTCCTTTTTGTATCTCTCCTTTTCGGCAAAATTTTCTATGCTTTCCAAAAGTAGCGTCCTTTTTCAACCTTTTCTTAAAATGAATATTTTTCTAATTGCTATTTTAAGCTCATAACCATTTCATTTACTTTTATGTTCCTCGCATTGTTTAATATTACTTCTTTCTTTGCTATTCTCTAGCTTGGTTATTTTAAATTTTTTTATTTTGTCTTGAAATGTATCATTTTGTGGGCATTACGCTAGCCACCCTTTATTACAATTATCTGCATCGTTTATATTTACGATAAGGATTTTGGTCAACAAAGTGTTAAATGTTAAATTAGAAGAAAGAAAAGCAGAATATGGACTTACATATGTATGTAATTCAACGAGAAATTGTCAAATATATTTATTTTGAGGATAATAGCATAAACCTTTTAGAGAGATTAAGTGTAACGACATATTTTTTTATTTATTTTATTTTAAATATAAAGTATTTTTCGTAAATTACAATTTTATATACATTTTGTTTTCTGTTAAAGTCATTTGATCTTTTGACCCAAAAGCTTTTAGCAGCAAAATTGTTAACTCATTATGCGAAATTCAAAATAGCTTATTCTTATTTTTTTTCTTATGAACAATTATAATCTTTGTTTTAAGATATAAATAAACAATATGGAAATTTGTATATGTTTCTACGCAAATATCTCAGGAACTAACATAACGAGCTTCAATTTGTAAATGTACACATCAAGACCATTCATTTCATATGTATTTCACCTCTGCAGCTATTTTAGTTTAGTGACGCTAAGCGCCGCTTTTCAGAATTTTTTATAAATAAAAAACCAAAAGGGTGAAAACTTTTCACTGCCACATTGGATTCGTTCGTAGCCATTCTAAGCGCACGTTTCTGAAATTATATTTTATAAGTATGATCTACTAAGCATGTACCGTGCAGCTTCTACAGAGCAACCATTCTCAAATGTATATTTCTTTGTATGCTTTCAAAATTTTAAGATATGCTTAATAACAAAAAAAAAATTGTTTCATTCCAATACCTTAATAATGTGAAAACCGTACAATTAAATTAAGTAAAATCAAATAAATTTAAGCAAAATTTAAAAAAATCGAACACAATAAAATAAATTTATAAACACTTTCGAAATAGCTGAGTATGTAAGGGCCCCCAGTTTCAGCCCTTTAAAATATGAATTGAGGACTGGGTAATGACTATTTGCATACACGCTTTCGCTTTCATCGTAAATAAATTTTAAGTGGCCAATGCAGTATAGAACAGTGCAACGCCATTGTTGTTGCATGGTTGTTAATACAGTGGTCACTGAACTAGACAAGCTGAACATTTTCTTACTACAATTTTTTTTTTTATATCCAATTTTGGTAAACCAATGTGGAAGTCTCAAGTCCTAGGGATTACAGCAGATTTTTAAGAATTTGTTTTGCAGAGGCTATTACGAGTCTCTTAGATAAAAAAAAAAATGACATGACTAAAATATGGCGAAAACGAATGCTTTAAAATTAGCGGGGACTCCCTATTCTACTATAATTAAAAGATCTAAAAATTATATACTCCAACATACTATAATTTGAGAAAAATTTGTGATTTGTTTTTGCTTTTAAAAGCTCAAGTTTCAGAAATTTTTTATTAACTACCTTTAATTGTAATAGAAGCATTGTTGTATAAATAAAATACAAATTTGACAATTTAAGGTAAGATGTACATACATAAGTACGTTCACATCTATATCCGTTACTTAAGACTAAAATACGAAAAAAGATATGATAGAATCTTTTCATATAAAAACGTTCATTTCTATATCCGTTACTGAAAAGATAAGGCGCTTAAAATTAAAGTAAATCATAAAAAAAAAAACAAAAAAAGCGACCTTATAAAATTTCCGTTCTGTTACCGTTTCAGTTATTTTCCTATTTAATAGCATTTAAATTTCAGTTTAACCCTTTTCTATAAGTATTTAAAATTTCTTCGCAACAAATAATTTATAAATTATTGTCAATGTATTCTGCTATGTTTACTCAATTCTTTTTCTTATAAACAAATACTTTGAGTTTATCGGCAATTCACAAATCTCTTGCTACAATTCCTACATACATTTATTTATTTAATGCATGCACTTGACTGGACAGCAAAAATTCTCAGAACGAAAGATATTAACAAACCAAAAAGTAGAAATAGCAGCAATAAAAATAAAGAAACTGCCGAAACTCACTTATCCACATTGCTGTCAAAATTTAAATTGCTTAGTAGCATTCCCCCACTTCATGAACCACTCCCGCCACTTTCACTTAACGTTCTCGATTTCCACGCTTGGCTACTTTGTAGACTTGTTGACTGGGTTGTGAACCATAGCTAAGTGCCAAGTAAAATGGAAAATATTTTTCAAAGTCGAAAATTTTGTTTGCTGTTCGAGCCAAGCGTGTCACATATTTACATACATATTTGTATTTATAATGCAAGCTTTGACTTGAAAATAGTGTAGGTGTTAACTGTTGGCAGTGTCGTGTGCTTTTTGGCTTACGCCAGGCGGAAAGAGACGTCAGAGTTTCAACACCTTGTAATTACTATTTTCACTTAAATGTTTCGGAAGATATAATAAAAAAATTTTGTTTTTTTGAAATCTTTCACGAGTGCATCCATGCATATGCTGTACTTTTCCCAACCATAACGCTAACACATTTCGACAATTTATTATTATTTTATTAACTTTTCTCTAAACAAAAAGCAATGAAATACAATTTTAAATTTTGGAACAAATTAAAAATATGTAAATAAATCAATTTCAAAATAAATAAACTAGTTATTTTAAAACATCCAGTTTTGCGGTATGTTATGATGGAGTGAGTTTAAGTGTGGTGAGTTAAGGTTTTCGGAGTTTTTGTGATGAGTTTAGGCATGATGAGATTAAATGTGGCCTATCCTTTTCCAAAATAGGCCGAATTTTTAACATTTCTTGGAACAGTTAAACACAATTTCTCTGCAAAATAAGTAAAGGCGACTTAATTTCGACTTTCGACTACTGGGTTTTAGCAAAATGTGCAGCGCTTTAACTGTTTTTTTTCTTCATATTTTGCATGTTTAGTCATGGATTTATTATCTAATGTTACTTGAATTTTGGTGGCACGAAAACACATTTTGTCCGAAAATCTGTTATTATTTTATTTATTTTGTTTAATTAACTAAAAAGTCCGCATACAACTGAATATTAAGATAAAGCAGAATGCGATATAGAACTTCCAATGAATTCTTACACTTTTTTCCATTTAATGTTATTTAATTTTAAATGTCGCATTAATTTTGACATCAGATCATTAATGTATTATTACAACACACTTTAATATTTTTATGTTTGCATGTTGTAATTTGACACTACATAAGTCATGAATTATGTCCGAGTATTTATTGTGGTAATCGGCTGTACATTATGCGGTGTCAAATGAGCATTTTAATGCGATTCTTTTACATTTAATGAAAATATTTGACAACAACTGCCAACGATTGGGAATTTGAATTTAATTTTTGGCGCTAGGTGAACATGTGCGTGTTATATTGCCGTGAACGTTTTTGCCTGTTTTGAAAATAACTAAAATATTGGGAAATATATTTGAAAAAGCTTTGAGGAACAGCGCAGCCAAAAGATGAGTCGCAAAAGCCACATACGAAAAGCGCACTCAATTAATCACTTGACCATTGCTAATAAATTGAGTAAAACATTACCTAAAAAGCTTGATTTTAACCACATTCTGTCAAGCAATTTAGAGAGTTTCTTATCCTGAAATATGGATTCAGATACAAGTTTTTCGCCAATGTGTATAAGTCTAAAGCCACTTTGAAGGGGGCATTCACAGAAAATAAGCTCAGAGATTTCCACACAAATTCGTTCGGTAGTCACATTTCGAGAAAATCGTAGCTCAGCCTGCTGAGGGTCATACTGACTCCATTGTGTGTCACATCTTTCGCAACATATTCAGCCTTTTCTCTATTCTGCTAGTTTAACAACGAAATCATTCGTGAATGCTTTTAGAGCCCTTAATTGTCTCCTGAAATCACTATCCTAAGAGCATTACAAATAGCCGGCGGTTCAGTTTGACACAAACAAAGCGATAGAGCTATCCGAAAGTCTAACTATTAGTACTATAATATTTGAACTGATTTGTGGCGTCATTCGATTTAAGCCTTGAAACCATTGAAGCTCGAATTTACGATAATTGAATACTAGTTTGAATTCAGCCATGGAACCAACTCTGAAAAAATTTCAAAAATCTTGTGTGACGTGATAATGGTAATTAGATCAAGAAAAGGTCGAATTCTGGACTAAAGATAGTGGTTTGGGAGTTAATCCAAATGAAACGGATCTAGTTCAGATCACTTTGTGTTTGTAATGGATATTTGGACACTGTAACATACAAGTAAATGAAAAAAAACCCATGCGCTTGCAAGAAGGCGTACTTCTGCATTACTTTTTCTTCGCTAGAAGATGTAAGGTAAACCACTCACTTCTTGTAAGCTTAATATTAATGAATTCTTCTAACTGAAGCACGTATCAAGTGGGAAAATTCGAAACATGCAACAAAGCAAAGCACATATTGCCCACGCAGAAATTGAGTTCATCATGTGAGCTTCTCCCTTTGAAAAAGTCGAAATTATCTAACGCATTAGAATTAGTACTGACCACTTGCTTATAGTGACCAAAAGTTTCTAAATTTGTTGATTCCATAAACTAAATAAACACAATGGACCAATATTAAAGGACTGAGTGTGCTAACGGAAGCCCAACAGCCATATCAATCTGATTTTACCTTTATTGGAGCTTCACTTTTCTCACTTGATACAAATGACTCTAACAAAGTTCCTCGATACTAAGACCCAAGACTCTTTGAGTAAAAACGACAATCCGTTTTTTGGTTGTCAGGTAGTTCCCGTGGCTCATAAATATTTGCCCTAACTTTCCCAACCCGCCATGTAGTCGACCAACTCCACTCTTTTCTTTGCGCAAAAGACATAAAATGAGTAATGTTTGTGAAAAACCAATAACGTGGTATGTCATTTACACTACATTTTTCTACACACTCTCATCGCCTGTATTGATGTAAATACTTCCTTAATGTAAAAGCAGATAAAAAATGACCAGCTTATCGTCTCTCATTCATCGTTATTTCCTTGATAGCGATCTGCGCTAAGTGAATTTCTATTAAATATTTTTTATGTCTGCTCTCTGCATTTGCCTTTCAATTCAAGGTGAACCCCACTTCTATAACTGCTTACTATTAACTTATTTTACGCAACCGATAGGTACGCCCGTGCTCGCTATCGTTTTGTGTTTTTGGCCATAAAACTGTGCAAACTGTCAACTGCTGGTTGTTCGCCCGAGAAAAAAAAATCTGTCATTTTAAATTTCAATTTATAGCGATATTATTTTTGTGCAGTTTGAAATTGATTATTATCGAAGGCAAACAATTTCTTTACTTTGCTTCCTTTAATTTTTGCACAGTTGCGCACTCAAAACAATTTTTCAGTTTAAGTGAATTTTGAATCAAAACACAGACAAATCGATATTGGTTGCATACGTTTTTGTAAGGGACTGTCAATAAATTATTTTCTTATTGGAATGTCACACAAATTCGACCGCAGGTATGTCATGAAAATGACACGCGTGCTAAACTTATGACTACATTTTTTTTATGGAATATGTGTGGTTTTACCTTTTTGCTATATATTTGTATGCTTATAAATATACAAAACCTTAAGTACTACTAAGTGCACATCAATGGAATTGATTTTCAAAATAGGTTTCTGATTGAACTTCATAAGCACATAAAAAAAAGATAAAGAATTATTGCATTTATGTCAATAGTTCCAAAAAAAATACTTCAAGGCTCAAAGTTATCAGTATCAGGAATAGCATCTGAATACAACTAGATTTAATTATTAACTTAAAATTTGGAGGAAATCTAAAAAAATATTCGAAAAAAATTGAATCTTCAGACATCTAGATAAGGTCACTGTTAGTCAGTCAGCTGACAGCTGCATTATGTGCTAAATGGAAAAAGCAAATTTAGTGAATAATGCGAATATTTTCTGCTGTAAAAAAACAATACAAAAACGGAAAATACGAAAGAAAATACTTCAAGTTTCATATTCTTAAGATGGCCAACGTACGATGTGGCGCGTTGCCAAGTGTTTACTTTTACACTTCCTTTATTTTGTACAGCAACACGTGTTATGTTTGTTGTTGTGTAGGAAAAATCAAATAAATGTGTGTATTATTGCGTGTATGAATGTACATAAACTTAGCTGGTAAGCAATATATCTTCGTCGCAAGTTTAGCCGGCCTGTTGCAAAATAAAAAAAAATATATTATAAATTTTATACCAAAAAGTTGTTTTTGAAAGCAAAACTCAAGCTCAAAAACTATTAGTGATTATTGCAAAAAAAATTAGATTTTCTTGTCAAAATAATCTTGTTTTAAATGCAAAAATAATCGATGCTTTTAATTATTTATTTATATTAATTGCTTTTCTAACTTTTGATCACTCTTGTATCGTTTACGATCACTCGTGCTGATGAACCTAACTCTTGATATGAATTTAGTTACAAGCGCAACAGCATTCGAAAATTGAACAATGACACCGACAAGTTGACATTGCACAAACTCCTGTTTGTTATTATTGTAGATCAATGTGGTAGTTGGGAACATTGTCACACACGCAATATGTAAATTGAAAATGTAATAAGCCGGAAAATCGAATGTACTCGTACGTATGAGTTTGAACAAGCCAATTGGAGCGCCTATAATTTTGAGTAGCTACTTAAAATCTAAATGAGTATTGGTTTTTATCGAATGAAAAATTATGTGTATGGTTTCTATCATTTTATAGCAACTGCAACATAATTTATCTTAAAATAAATGATTACTGATTAAAACATTTCTTATTTAAAGTACTTTGAAAAAGAAAATTCTAGTTGCTCTACACTTACGAGTATTTTTTGCAATTTATTTTACTAACTTGCGTTACTTTATGCATTCGATTTATTTGTGAACATTCTTAGTGTACAATTAAAAAAGTTATTCGAATACCTTAAGACTTTGTGAATAAAATTTCTTCTTGACCAAGCAGTTGTCACTCTAATATTCATACGCAGTGGTGGTATTCGTGTGCATAGTTAAGATAATGATTTCGTATTAGCTACGAAGAAAAAAAATATATTTTCTTAATGGACTTTCGATTTTCTTTGGCACGTAGAGCAGTCCTTAGAGCAGAAGTTAGTGGTAAGAAGGTTATGTTTATATGTAAAGCACAGGTCCATTTTAAGCTCTAACTACTCATGGAGTGCAAATAAAACTTTATAAATTAGAATTGCTTAAATCATCAAATAAAATGTATTATTTTTAAACTAACTGACAATAATTTCATTCATTCTATGGATAATAATTCATAAATTGTAGTAAACAAAACGAAAAAGCTATTGACGAAAAAGTTTTATTTTATATAAAATTAAACCCCAAAATGCTAAACTCCGTACTTACAGAACTGTCAGTCGGAAAGGCATTTACAAGCAAATAGAAAATGCAAGAAATCCCAGCTAGAAAGGGGTCTGGCAGGAATTGAGTAAAACGACGAGTAACAAGCCATCACTGAAGCAAATGTTAGTAAGCAATAATTTCTGGAGACGATAAAATTTTAATGAATACTCGTATTTAATTTTTTTAAAGGTATGTAAAACTCAATTAAAATACTCAAAGGTGTAAATATGTAGCTTTTAAGCAGCTTCAATATGATACATTTGACATACTTGGTCTTTATAAGATACCTTGCTATAAGTTAGCCATAATTCTTCAATAAAGCATTTGAGCAGTAAGTTTGGTTGAAATTGGGACAGAAATGTTTTTAATCAGCGAATACTCAAAAAAAAAAAAATCTTGGAATGCAAGAAGGTCAAATTATTTTGTCACGCGTGGACCGGAATATATCCAGGAAGTTTTGAGCCTGATTATATTACAAATTTCAATATTGAGCGGGAGTTTCAGTTGGTCATTGTCCGATAATGTTGTAGAAATCTTGTCTTTCTGACTCATATTAAAATCTCGCTTTTAAATTTTTTTTGCTTAAAATATATTCTTAAAAAAGCGTTTGCTTATGACAAATTCATAATATTTTGAAATAAAAATTGACTTATGATAACAGGACAATTATTTACCAATTTTTTTTTATTTAATTTTTTTTCATAAATAAGCTTTTAAAATTTTGTACAAAGATTAGAAAGAGATCATCAAATTTCCACAAAAATTATCATCTTTTTCAGTGGCAACTTACAGTATAGGAATGAAGTGGTGCTAATGGCGAAATTTTTTTTCTTTTCCATATGATTACTAAAATTTTTCTCCGACCTTTTGCAGTCTCGCACACCAACAGTCACAGCGACACTTTAAGCGAAAGAAAAGCGCTGTCAAAATTAAGATAATAAATACATATGCGCAGAATAAATGGATTTGCATTGTAAATTATTTTGAAGTTGACATACTCGTCTTAGGTGAAAAGGCAGCTTTTCTTTGCGTTGAAATAAAAATTATGAATAAATAAAAAGAAAAAATAAAAAGTGGTTTCTCAACACAAGAAAGACGAGTTCATATTAATATTTGACTGTCGAATATTGCTTTTACTTTTTGTACAACTGCATTGGTTTTTCGTGACCTTTATTAAAAGTGTTAAATGTTGCGGTTCTCTTCAAAAATAAATATAGGTTTTGTTCAAAGGTTTTAGAGACGCGGGCGTGGGCCAAATTTGTTAAACAACGGTGGAAACTTTAAGTTCCTGGAAACATGCGTCTTATAAGTCTAAATCATTCTTGCCATGAATTAACCATTTCTTATTCCAAATTATTTATACTCTTAATAAAAACTGCTAATAATTCTACAAAAAAAAATTTTAAGTTTGCATGAAAACTTGTGGTTAATTTTTATTGTTTTTGTTCATTTGAACTTCGGAACCTTAACCCTTAATAACATTTCTAGAACCTAAGTCAAAAATAATGACACAATTGACTAAAGTTTTCTAAAATTAAGACTATTTGTTAAACTATGAATTTAAAATTTTTATAATTTGTCGACTTTGAAAGGCCCTCCTTTAAAAAAAATCTATTAAAATGCCTTTGCAAGTGCCATTAAAAGTGCGCGTATTTACTCAGGATTGTAAAATGGTACAACCCATGTTAGTATCATACTAAAAAAATGAGTAAATAATTAAAAACCTCAAGTAACCCGATTTTTGCTAACCCATTTTACTCAGTTCAAATTTTTTATTCGCACAAGCTCTTGGTAGGTTCATAATTTTACGACGAAAGGATGAGAGAGATGGATATTGGACATGTTTGCCATGAGCGAGCGAGACAGATAGTGACGCCACTTTACCAAAGTCAACAAAAATTAATAAAATTATGAAAAATCCTGACCTAGTTTAGTTTAGGTTTATTGGAATAAAAGTCAGATAAGAAATAACAATTTTTATTACAATAAATGTTCAAATTGTTTACCATCAGCCTCAATACACGCCCTACATCTTCTTAAAAAAGATCTACTTATTAGCCAGGCATATCCTCGAGATTCCATGAACGGAAATACTTTTTTAAGGAGGGCCTTTCAAAGTCAACAAATTATAAAAATTTTAAATTCATAGTTTTTCTCATGTTGGTTACAATCAATCCTGTCAACCCGTTTCGGCTTGACGTTGAGTTCTGGGACACCCCGTATATTCTTTGATTATTTTTATTTATTTGAGTTTCATATATTTATTGATTATTATAAAAACTATTTTTGAAATAAATGAAGTTTTAAAGCCATTTCAAGTTCAGTATTTTACAGTGCAAGTTTCAAGCTAACATTTTTCTACTGACGTAGAAATGCCATGCTCAAAAAATTAAAAAAAAGTTTTTTCTACATTTTATATATAGAATTAAACTTGTGTTTATATGAGTTTTTGTTAGATATCTCGCTTAATTTAACTTTGCAAATAATTCTGATGTTATAAAAATGTATGCTGTCCCATTTGAAGGTGCTATAAATATTTTGATAGAGGACACATACGAGAACATCAACTACTTTATTTCAATTATTTAATTAAACATAACTTTCTTAAAATAAACTTTTATTCATTCATTATAAACATCGTTTCATTTGGAACAATATCTTCACACATAGTATGTACATACGTATATATTTATGTACAATAGTTACACAAAAATCATGATTGATATGCTTGCCAAAATTAATGGACAATTTATTTGAATAATTGAGTGTTTCTTCTAATTGGATTTTGTTTGAATTGTCGCTTATTCGTATTTTCGATGGATACAGATGAAAGGAAAATCAATCGATATTTTCTTCCTTTTGCTACATCAACACTTCCGGATAGCATATGGGATTAAGTTTCGATGTCAGAAGTCGACGCGTGGAAAGTTTACGGTAGCTAACCGCATAGTTCACACTTCCACATAAATCAATAGTCCGTTGTGAAAACATTTAAGAAAAATGAAAGGAATAGAGAAAAGCACGTCAAGTTAGAAAGAATGCAAGAGTAGTATTTAATTGATTTAGTAAGACTGCGCGATGTGTTGAGTATTTCGTTTTACCGAACGAAAAATAATGTTTTATCCAGAAATGTGTACATCTAGTAGAAATTATTACGATCTGAAATCAATAAATAGTATTTATTTCAAGAAAAGGCACCACCAGTAGGCTGAATGTGTTTCAACTTAGTAATGGCTTCCAATTGGCGCTATTAGACTAAACTTATGACCACGATTAGCAAGGCAAACACATGCTACGGATTGTTTTTAATGTAATCTGTCATATCCCCTAATACAATGGATCTGCTTTTCAGAGTGAGGTGCTTTCGCCAATAACTTTCACGAAAGCGACCAAATTGCCAATACTTGCTTGACTTGTCTACAAAAAATTTTAGGTGTTCCTCTTAAAAGGGCGAAAGAAATTCCGACTCTTATGATCTCTAGAAAATAGGAAATAATCTGAACAACGTGAATTTAAAACGCTCTGGTAGAGTGTTTAGCGGCGCATGCTATAACTCTATATGTAGCTGAGTTCGGGGTTTGAATCTCAGTCAGGGAATTTAAAATCGAAATCATAGACAAAGTTTTTTTCTATTATTTCTGCCTTGAAAGAACTTCATAGGTCCCTGCGTTTGTCTGGCTGGAGAAACTCGGCATAATACTGACTGTATTTAGTAGTGTAAATAGCCCGTCACTACTCATAAAACTGGTGCCGAAATGTGTCTTATATAGTCCCGAAATAGTGCTGAATTTTATCAGTAAAATTTATCAGATTTACAAAAACCATATTAAAGCGTTCATTTTTATTAAGCGTTGCAGTCATGATATCAGCATGATTATACACACGTAACTACATATTCCTAGACATATCTGTGATTAATGTAGACCAGTGGCAAGTACAAGAAGCATGACTTAGCAATCCCCACAAAAAAGTACACAAGAAAGTGTGGAATTGTGTTGCTGATTGTCAAGCTTTGTATGACACTGAAGAGGATCATTACACGGGCAGCTGAGAAAAGCTATTTAGCTGCTCAGCTCAAGTTACATGCGTGTAAATATATGTGTAAGTAGTATGTATTTATGTGTGTGTAACGTACAACGTTGCAAGCAGTTTTGAAGGTAAGCAAACTGTTTGCAAATGGAAGCGAACTAGTACAAATAAGTGTATGGTTACAATGAGATGCGTATGTAGAAAAGTATGTGTGGAACACAAGCACTAATGGATTAATAAGGATACAAAGAAACAAACACACACACATGCATATAAACTACTACTCATGCATTTGTACTTAGTAGAAAATAATTTGTACACAAAACATTGAATGTATGGTGGAGTTGTGTGTGGCAAAAGCTAACAATGCCGACTTTTGGGAAGAGTTTACGCCAACATTTGTTCAAGAAATGTTGTAAATTGTGACTCTCGTTGGAGACAGCAAGATGAAGACTTTCTTTTAACCATTTCCAAATTCTTCTATACCATGCTTTAATCGTACCTCGTGGTAGATTTTAGCCGATAGCCATGATGAGGTGGTGATCTCTGAAATAGCAGCTATAATTTCTATCAGTAAAACTTTTGTTAATTTTGCAAAACAAAATCTTTCATTAAACCGTTTTATTCCACAAAATATAACTATTATTAAAAATGTATTCGGCATTATGTTGCCTTAAACCTATAATCGTATTTGCCAAGCAACTGGGATCATTTATTTTACAAATGGTAGGAAAAATCTGGTTCATCTTTGTACACTTTGCAAATATTCGCAGGTAAATGGAAATGGCTCTATCTACATATACTCTGTTCACAAATTATACCACAAACACATATTGAAAGTTTATGGCACTTTTTTTTCTAATTAATTAAAATTACAAAAACACTCATTTTGTAAACTATTTACAAAATATACAATAGTTGAACAAAATTTCAAACTTATGGCTGTTTAATTTTAGTCTATGAAAGTGGAAATTTCATTTGTCTACAAGCTGTTACTGATTTAAAAAAAATTTTTATCTGGCAAGTTCTTCCATGCAAAGCAAACCCGCGACTATTTTTTTATGAGCGTCAATAAAAAAACTGTCAAAAATCAGTGGTAATTTGAAGCCGCTAGAAACTTGCAGTTTGTTGAACTAATTATAAAATTTCTTTTACGAAGTTCGAATTTTAATTCAATTTTTGATTAACGTTTTATACTTTTTTTTATAAAATTTAAACATTGTTTTTAATCTTGTTGGGTAGAGAATTAACGATATTATAACTGAAAGTAGTTTTAAGCAATTGGAAAAAAAAATAAATTATCTAAATGTGTCAATATGTGTTTGTGCTATTATTTGTGAATTGAGTGTATACTTATCAAGAGCAGAGTTTTTTTTGTTCTATGGGTAAAAATCCAAAGTTCTTATAAATTTTATGCATTATTAACATTTGTTAAAAAATAAAAAAATTACTCTCTCTGCTAGATGTTGCAAAATTCAATCAAAACAAAAAATTCTGACTTTTCTTACAGATTTCATGAAATTACTTTTGATTTAGTGCTTTTCAATTAAAATGAATACCTGTAAGGGTATAAGTATCCCAAATAGAAACAAATTAAAACAATGTTTTTTTAATATTCATTTAAACAAATTCTAAAACAAAAACCACATTAATCCACGTTTCAACCTTATACAATATTTACATTTCAATAATAAATTTATATTAAAATTTAACATATTTTCAAAATTTGAAGTTTTATAATACTTTGGGTATGCAGTTTTGTGCTATATTCAATTTTATAAAATAAAACGAAAACTAATAGTCGCTTGAAGTTACCACTGATTTTTGAGATTTTTTTGGCACATTTGCTTTCAAATAACGCATGTACCATATCTATTTTTTGATTGGAAAACGATGTACAGTCTCGACAAATAAAAATGTCAGAAATTATCGGTTTTAGCGAGTTGAAACCTACACTTTATTTACTAAAACTGAAAGGGCTACAAAACTGCGAACTTTGAAAATGTTTTGAAAATCGTTGTAATTAAAAGGAAAGGAAAAAATTGTTATATTCTATTAAAAGGAATATTTATTGATCTTTTTAAGCCTTATTTAAATAATTTTGTAAAAAAATATTTTACAAAGATCACACTGTGCTGTTGCCTGATTGAATACAAATTAAATAGAAAATAAAGAGAGTGAAAGTGAGATCGAAAACATAGCTCGAAGAGTGTAATTTCGTAGCATTCTCAGTGCTTCCTGTCTTTATAAGGAAATGTTAAATTACAAAAAAAGGACAATGATAAGCGATGGACAGAAACACTTTGCATACAAACACACAAATAAACTGTGGGCATTTTAAGTCAAGTTGGCATTTAACACAATTGCTAATATTGCTAATATGAGATATCTACTGTAATCTGAAGAATAATTATAACTCTTAAATATGTTTCAAAAACATCACTTTCCCCAATATTCAATGTCTCATTACAAACAATAATAATTATTTAAAGTTTCACATTTCCCCCTCCAATTTGTTTTCATACAATACAAAATTATTTTGAGAAAATTCTCTACCGCCGCTCAAGAATGCCTACCATGCGCATGCAAGTGAAAACCACTCATTAGTTGGAATATTTGTTTCTCCACAAAAAACTTATAAGCAATTAAATTTATAAATGTTGCACATTTTTCAATGCCAAAAACAACAATAAAGATTCCATGTTACTTGGTGACACAATTATTCAGAAATGTTCTTGAAAATTTAATTCAACGAAAGGGAGTAAGTTTCAGCGAAAATCCACATTTATACAAATTGGCTGAACAGCGGAAAAGTTGCGCGGATTTAAAGTTGGTTAGGGGAGAGAAAACTGAGCGGGATGAATGAAAAAAATTGCCAACAATACAACCGAAATTACGCACAATTACAAAAAAACCATAATTCATAAAATCTAAAATTCAAGGAAACTGCTATTTGCCATTAAAAAAAGGAAAAGTTTGGTGGAAAATGTTAACACTTTAACCATTAATTCGCCTTTGTTCTCATCAGCAGTAATGCGCTGAATTGAAACCGACAAAGTTTGCGCCAATTGCAATGGCAACCGCATTCGAAGCTGCTCTAAGCGGCCATAAATGAGTTTTCTCGGCAAAATTCTACTAACGAACCCACAGCAGAACGTGGCAACGGCAATGAAAATGTTGTACATACATACATATTATATTTTTGCCACGAAAGTAGAGGTATACTAGTAATAGTCATAAACTGTCGTGCACGTAATTGTGGCAGCGATACTTTAAATATATTTTTAGTCCATTTCCGTTTTAACGTTTTATGAGTTTATCGCCAACTGATAATTTTTAGATCATAGAGTCATAACTGGATTGCGCTTAGGTCCTATGAAAGTTTAATTAGGTTAGTGAGAGTAATAAATTCGTTACCAATGTTAAGGTGACAGCATCTGGTAGCTACTCAGCGAAGGCATTTTGCAAAGAAGGGACTCGATTGCAAAAGTAATAAGAAAATATAGCTCTTCAGAGAGAAATATATGTCATAGATGTTTGCAGTTTAACATCAGTCACAACTACTGGGTACGGAACATTGCTCTCCTATCGAGTATCCAAGCAGCAATTAAGACTCCCAAATCTCACTAAGTAACCTCAAAACTGGAGTCAAGGCAGTCTTCAAGCTAAACACTCTTGGTCTGCCAACCGGGTCTGGGCTTTCTGGGTTCCAGGTTACGCTGAATTTGTTGGTAACGAAATTGCGAAAATGCCGCCAAAAAGAGGGGCAACGTTTTTGGACCCCGAGCCTTTTTCCAGAGTGGAGAAAGGGGATTTGCATAGCTCTATTAGCAACTAGACAAGAGGAGAAAGCCCTCAGGGAATTACATAGAATTACATATAGTGGGACAATCTACCAGTCCTGGAGCATTCCAAATCGCTTTTGGGTACCTAGAACAAAAAATATTCAGAGAATGCAGAGGTTTATCAAAGAACAATTTGTGAATGATCACGGGAATTCTTACAAGGCCCTACAATCTGGATTATCACCTGCTGAGATTGGGAATATAATCGCAAGAACGTTGTAGTCTTTGCAAGGAAGATAAGTTAAATGCAATACATGTCCTGTAGCAGTTCCCCTTATTGGTGCATACACCCAAAAAAATACCTGGTCGAATATTTGATCACAGACGGCGGGATGATTTCAGACTTAGGCGCGATACTGACATTTATCTGGGAAGTTAAGCTAAAGGACATTGTTAAATCTATTTAGGAGCACAATAGATTTTAAGGTCACAGTGCTTCCTCCCCTAACAATAATAACAATTACAAAATGAGATAAAATCAAATATGCTATGCAGAAGCGGGCATTGGTCTTATACGAGCTTTAGCGATTGAGAAAGCTTTTGATCGTAAGACATGCAGTGGTATCATTTTCGCAGTGACCTAAAAAATAATTTCTTATTAGAAAAAAACTACTTTTGATAAGAGCTTTTTTAAGTCATTGAAAAATAATATTTTAAGACTTATAAACGTTTTTTCATAATATTTATCAGCGAGTTAAATATTTTTAAGTCTTCAAAGACTTTCAATTAATCAATTCCTTTCAGAATGTAAAAGAGTTAAGCTGTTTAGAACTATTTCAACATTGGTTCTGTAAATTTTAAATAATTTTACGATTCATTCTGGTTGCTTTTCCGGTACTTTTAAGAAACCTTTTCAATACGTCTTTGGTTTACTTTTAGTGGGTCTGCAGCACTGTTTCTTTATAGTATTTACAATAAACTAATTGTTCCAGAATCGTATTCGGCACTTTTTGTAGTTTACCGGTAGATTTATAGTTCATTTTTGGTAATTTTATTATACATATTTGATACTTTTGTAATAAATTTTCGGTATTTTTGGGGATTATTTCGGGACCAGAGTTCGGGACAAGTCCCCAAAAAGTGTTTAACTTGTCCAGGAGAGAAATCGATTCTTAAAATGACTTTGTATAAGTCCCGAACTCCTCCCAACTAATGCGGACTACAAACTGATCCCGAACAATTTCTGAACTTGTTTCTGAACAAACCACGCCAATTAGGACTTATAAACATTTTCTGTTTTTGTTAACAGGAAGCCGTAAGGGGCGAAATTATAATGGAGTTACGTTTTCTTGCAATTTCGGGCGGATCTAAATGGGCTGCGGTATGAAAGCTGTAATATTTTCCTTGAAACTTGGTATCGCTCGCTCACAGCGGCTTGGGAAGCTTGTCGAATACTTAAGGATACCACTAATTGGAATAATATACCAACAAACATACTCTTATAGAAAGACAGCACTCTCATGTTAAGCATCCAATGAAACCTACTCAAAGGTTGAGAAGTAATCCAAGGTGGAACTACGCTCAGTGGTTCAGCCAATGTCAATATCTTTCATCTGGTACCCAGATTAGAGAACATTGAATGAAATGAGGCAGCCAACAAACTGCAGGGGAATGTCAAAAACTCACATTTACCTTCACATTTGAAACATGAAAGAAGGAAAGGTAAGATATTAAAACGTTAAAAGTATTACGCACACACATTACTGGTACCACTCTCGAATAGTGAAATCATCAAAAACCATTGGCCAAAACTGCTGATTGTCTTTGCCAATGATCAGGTCTTATGTTACCTACGATACAAAGAGAGTAGTCAACCAGTAGGGAGATGTTGCCCGAGGAGCTTCATTTTCGTGCATGATAATATTTCTGGGTTAAATAAATATTTTTTAGTTCCTTATAAATATTTTTTAACAGACTAGAAAGCATATCTGTTTCAAGTGATATTTATTAAATAAACTAATCTCAATAAAACTTTTTTCTGTAACAAAAATCTATTCAAACATATGAAAATCTACTGCTATAATAACAAATATACATGAAAACAGCATTTAAAACAAAATTAACCGCAAAGGCTTTCCCAAATAATCATTGTGTCGACAACTCTCACCTCTCTGACCCAGCAGTGCCGCGTCCGCGTCTTCTACTTTCACCACCTAACTAATTGCAAAAACATTCCTATATGCTATACCGCCAGTAAAGTGTAGGTCGGCTAGATCGCCAAATATTTGTTAGCGCCAAAACTCTTTAAGTGTGGCAACGTTATTAAGTTGATGATTTATTATCGACAATTACCGCGTGCTGTGTACTTTTGGGCCGCATTTTGGTAGTAGCAGGAAAAGCGAGTATGGCTGGAATATGGAATGAAGAAGTGGCATATTTTTGAGAAAATTTTAAGCGAAATTGCTTTACTGCACAAACAAAGTATGGTCAAACAAATCATGAAACGAAGAATATTTATTTCTTTTTTGAGTAATTTATTGTCGACATAAATATTGTGATGACTGTAATTTGTAGGTAAATTGAATTTTTAAGAAAATGTTAAGGTACAAGAAAATTATTTTCATGCAATGATTAAGTACTAAAAAATAAATTAAAGATTGAAAAAGGTAGATATATTTTATGGTAAGAGGAAAAAAATGTAGTAAATTTGTTTGTAAAATATTTATTTTAAATTATAATTGAGGTACACGCTCTGAAACTAACCGTTTGAAATTCGCTTTTAGTTTTAATAACAAAGAGCTATCTTAGACAGAGTGAGGTATAAATACTTTGTTGGTGTCTGCATTTAATATTTCAGCATATGAAATTGGTTTAAAAATAAGCTTTGGAGACAATTTTTTGAGAAATAATAATCAGAAATACTTTTAACTTCAGTTGCAGTTTATTGAATTAAATCCATATTTAAGGAAACTTATAAAAAATTTTGGTGTTAAATAAGGCATACATTAAATTTTTAAAATTGTAAAAAATTAAAAAAAATGCAATTAAACTGCAGTGAAGATTTTAAATAATTTCATAAAAACCTTTAACGTAATAAAAAAAAATCCAACAAACTTTCATGAGAAGTAAGTTAACCTGTTTTTAATTTTTCTAGTGTGCAGTATTTTAGCTCAGTTAATTTTAATGTAATAAAAAGTTAATTTAAATTTCTAGAAATTATCATTGATTTTTGACAATTTTTCTAGTGGCGCTCTTCCCCAAAATACAAAATACCACCTGTAAATTTTTTTTTAAATTAGATTATGTAACCCTCTTAAACATACATTTTTCTTCAATGAAAGTAAAAAGATTCAAAAACTAATTACTTAAAAAACTTACCATTACAAAAAATAAATTGGAAGTATTTCTGATAAAAATATATGAATTTTCTTTTAATTTTCTACAATGCATTAAGCCTTATTTAAAAAAGTATGACAGAAACATAATATTCTTCTCGTAGGTTGCTTCCCAGAACGCTTAAAAACGCACAAACCGCATTGAGAACAAAACTATCAGGCGGAAGTGGCGTATATGTAACTTTAAGCAGCTTAACTTTTTATTTGGACCAATTTGCAGAGTTCTAAGCCTGAACAATACTACCCACTCATTCTTAACCGATCAACTGAAATCTTTATCAACATATCGCGTCAAATCATCAAATTAAATGATACTTGCTCTCAACAGTCCCATTAATAAAAATTTTCATTGGTCATTTATTAAATATTATCACCATCAGAAATTTATATTTGCATATATTATGAAAATTGAAATTTTATGAAAATAACTGCCAGTTTATGTATCACCGTTTGCGGTTTAATGATTTTTGTTTATAATTCAGCTTATGAATATTTTGACAGGTTTATCTAAGCCAAAAATAATAAGTGATTTTCTTTCAACGAACGTGACAATAGAGAAGTCACGAAAATATCCCGAAATAAGTCATCAATTATATACATATGTATGTGTGTAACTGCTCAAAAGAATGAAAATGGCAAAACGAATTCATGCGCCAACACCAAAAAACCATTGCTGAAAGAACAACGAAAGCGCGTAAAAAATAAAGCAAATACAATTAATCAGTTTTTGTGCACTTTAGATTTTCATTTGCTTTTACAAGAAAAATAAGCAATTCATTTTCCTAAAAGCAAATTTATAAAAAAAGCAGGAAAGTGTTTGCACAAAGAAAACAAACTTGCAACCATAAAATTTGCTAAGCAATGTTGGCAAGATTTTGTTGCAGTTGGACGCAACTGACTTGCTAAATTGATTTTTAATGCAAGCGCGACGCGCTGCTGCACTTATCCACAGTTTTCCTCACTCACATCATACAAAAGCACCCTTCTACATAAATAAACTTTGTGCTGTTGATGATAAAGACTTCCTGACATTGGCAGGCGAGTGCTGCTTAATGACTTCTTCTATGTGAATTAGATTGAAATGTGCTCAAAGATATGTACAACTTGCTGTTGGAGTAGTGAGGGTGAGCGGGAAAAGCAAGTTGTCAGCGGCAGCTGTTCGGTGAATGACTAATGAGCAAGCTTGTGTTTCGAAAGCTAATGCACATTAAACTTATAGACATACATTTTTGTATCAGATATGATGAAATGCAATGATTAAGATGACTTAAAATATTTCAAAAGCAAAATACGTACATTTAAAATACAAAGAAGGAAAACGGAAATAATAAAAATAAAAGTCACATAGATGTCTGATACTATAAAAATGTACAATTTCTTAAAAAGTATAAACATGAAATTAGTGCGGTGTTGAATGCTTGAATACCACATTCTCATACCTTAATAACTTATTTATTAATTTCCTTTATACATTTCCGTACGGGTTTCTACATTAAAGTGTATCACAAGAAATCATAGATTGTCCGCTTTATTTAAATAGTAATGTACATATTCATATCGAGAAACAAATATATATTTTTAATATTAATAAAGAATTATAAGTTTTAATTATTTTTTCTTTTAAAGTTTTTACGACTGTTACTCTGAAATTCGAATTTTTTATATTTTTCAAATAAAATACACTTCACTCTTTAAAAATATAAAAATGAAATATAGTCCTTCAGAAAATGCTCAAAAAATTTCAATATAAGTTTTTTTGCCAAAGTTTATGATAATGTTTAATTAATTTTAAATTTAATTTGAGAGTTTTGAGAACAACCCATTTATTTCACTTCAAAAAAAGGGAATAATAAAAATGGCCAAGGGTCAGGCTTGGGAGTAAATTATATATTTTGGCGTTGCCACATTATGGTCTCCTATTGAATGTGCAACAAACCTGCTTACTCGCTTAAGTTTAAAACTTTGATGAAAGTTGGTAAGACTTAACAAATTTTTTTGTTTAGTTTTCAAGTTTATTTTATTTATATATTTTTTAAAGAGTTTTTGGCCGATGAATTTATATGTTTTTTTTTTTGTTAGAGAATCAACCGATTTAAATTTCCCTAAGGGATTTATCGACGACACTTGAAAATCGAATTCGATACTTTAATCAGTCGTGAATTTTTTAAGTACAGAGTTTGAAATGTACGTTTTGTTTGACATCTCAAATAAACTTGGTAAAATAAATGGATGCCAAAATAGTGCTTACTTAACAATTTGTGTGTTAAGGGATTTTCTGTTTTATACAAATGCACCACCTTCAAACTGTATATTCATATTTCAAAACTGTAATCTTTAACTACGTACTATATTTCTGTTTTTTAGACACGTTTTAAATGTAAGATTCAACGAAAAATTTTATTTAAATTTAAAAATTTATATTAATTGTTAACTTTTGTGATACAACACCAAGTGGTGTAGTAATGTAAATATAACTTAATTTAAAATACTTTAAAGTGTATATTTGATACTTAATACTGAATAATTTCAGTCGATCCAGAGTCCTGCTTGCTGCAGACTATTTTTCAGTACTCAATTCGGATTCTTTAAGACAGTTTTAGTTACTTGCGGGCGCTGAACACTTTTGGGCGGTACTGTCGCTCTTTTTGCGGTACTTTGAGCTTATTTGAAATGTCGCACTCCTTAAAATATATTAAGTTATGGTAAATTAGTGCGATTTAATTGTGGATTTAAACTGAACAGATTGTTCGGTTCATAAAACAGTTTCAAAGCTGCGATTACTGATATAGTTAAACTTCAGATATTTTGGAACGAAGATATGGTATTAAATATTTGAGTTAGGTTTAGAATCAGAGAAACATGCTCAACTTTTCAAAAGTTCTTTCCTAATAAGAAACAATCGTCCAAGTTTAGCAATAATAAGCGGCTTTTAATGCTAAAATATTTTAAGGGTCGGTTTTTATCCTTAAAGAGACCCTTTCGGCTTCGTAAAGATTTTAAAAATTGAACAGAAAATTATAAAGTTTTAATAAGACGGTTTAGATATTTTACCTTTTTTCACATAGTTATTCGGCTTAATCACATACGTATGTATGTTTTTACTCGTATGTATGACTGAGATTAATGTTCGTTTTAAGAAATTTTTTCAATCCAAAAGAACACATCCGTATCATTTTGTGTTATCAAAATATTTAATTTTTTTTGAATTTGCAATTATGCTGTTGGTGTTAATGTAAATTTGCAATATTTGCAAAGCCAGCCTGCAGCAAGCAGCTCAACCAAAGACTTGCAATTTTACCAAAATATTAACCAACGAACCGGAAACGGAAGCGGTAGCGGATGTGAATGTGCGCATTTTAATCGTTATGACTTATATTTTGTAACGGATATGTGATCAAAGCGATAAGGCCATTAAAATAATACTAGTTGTATGAAAGTTGTAATGCTTGCACTAAAATTTATTTTATTTATTTACATACATGATTTTGTTAATGCCTCTGAATCGAATTGATTCACATTGCGTGTTTTCCATTTATTTGATTTTTCTCTAAATTTATGTTGCAAAAGGAATTATGTGTATAAATTTTGCTATAATTTTCAAATAAAATTTTACAGTGCAATAAATTTCATTAAATATGTTTAAAAAATTAAAAAGAAATATTTTAAAGCACTCTCTCTTGACTTGTTACAATATAATTATATAGCATTCTGACTTTAACTGAGACTTTATTTTGCACATAAGTATATACTTTTTAATAAGCACTGCTGTTATTTATGGACTTATGAAAATACTTACATTTGCATGCATGCTCTAACCTAAATAGTCGTTGTTTAGCCAAAATTTACATTGCGAATTTCCAAATTTGCTTAAGTCAGCATTTATGATATTTGGTTGAGCTCTGAACTCGCTTTGTGGATTCCAAAATTGAAACAAATAATTGTAGATCAAAGTATACAAAAGCCTGCTTCTAGTCAATTTGACTTATGTTTTTATTTTTTCCAAACAATTGTAGATAAAAAACTATATTTGAAACGTTAACAATAATTTGTAAACTTCAGAAGCCGTTGAACGAGTTTATTGATAAGGAGGAGCAAAGATATATTCCACAGTATTTGTATGTAAATAATTGAAGATTGTATAGTGCAATAATTTTTCGACAGTGAGCTATTTATTTATATTTTCATGAAACTTTTTATATTTTAATTTTCCCTCTATCCATTCACTTTGATATATGATATAATTCTATAATCTTATTTTACCATTGTGTGTGTATAACCAAATTTATCGGCGGCTACTGCGTGAACTGCAAGTGAAATTTTCTTATTCCTCCGGCTCTACCCTGCGTCAGCCCGCTCGTTAACAAACATTTTCCTATGGTTGGTAACTAATATGAACTTAGTACATTTCAGTGTTCCCCAATCCCCAGTACTTCCGATTGGATGATGCTTGCAGAGTTTAGTAGTCGGAAGAAGAGAGAGACATCCAGCATTCGAGATGACTATTTCGTGTGAGATCCACCAACTGTATGAAATCTATCAGTGTAAGAGGCCTGAACTTCTTTTCATTTAATGAAACTCTACTCCACTTGCTTCTCGATCACAATTTCTTAAAGTGCGAAGTACAAATTTAGTCTGATGCCTTCTTTAGTAACGAGAGTTTGTCGAGAGTGCTGCCACGACCGAATTTCTTCGGTTTCCAGCAGTTCAAGCTCTCAAAGTCATACAGCGTAGGTTGCTGTAATATCGAAGGTGCAGAGCTCGATGGGTACCTGCTTTAGGACTAAATTAAGCGCGTTTGTTTGGCAGGACGTAAGGGCTTCTGTTATACCTGCGCATACTGCTGAATGTTAAATGCTCCTTAATTTTATGATTATATAGCTTACCTAGCATCGGCCATCACATTATGGGGCATTTTGTTGAAATTTGTTTCAATTGTCATCCTCTTGCAAACATAGAAGGCAACGTACGATTTCTGCAAACGTCTTTAATCGTTCACCTTCCAAATCAGTTTCTTTCATTTCAGTTTGCTCCGTTTTGTTCAGGTAAATACCAAGCTCACCTTTTGTGGCCCTGGCATGTAACCTTCACAAATGTTCCCACCAAGAATTCACTTATAAGAGAGGTAAAGAAACCATAAGCTGCCAACACAAAATTGTCTACAACTAGAAGAGCGGCACCGGTTGACTCACTTAAAATGTTTGCAGTATTGACTGTAGATATTACTGGTTCTCTAACGACTGATTTTAAAAGAACATTTAACATATATCGCAGATGATCAGAACATTTAACTAAATATAGGATAAATACGAATTAATTTTACAGCATTGAGATTAAAGCGAAAACTCCGTTACACCACTTTGCATTTAGGAAAATTATTTATGTTCATATTTCTTCAATAATGCTGATTTGCATTCATTGCTTAATAAACTCATAGCTCAAAAGTTGGTGTGAGCTTCAAAAATATTGCAAAAAATTTTAGACGTACAAAATATCCCAAAATCATTATGAAATGGCAATGCATATCACTTAACAAAATCAGCAAGATAATGTAATTTTCCTTAATGAATGTGTGTATATGCGAGTATATTTGTTTGAATTATCTCATTTGCCTTAGTTAAAACATGGAGATCCTGTGTGTCTGGTACGAGTGAGTTTGTGCCGTCTAAATACATTTTGGGAACATCCAACAATCCTTTCACACTCCTCACCCATTTAATGTGATAAATAGTGTGTATTTCACTTAGCATGCCGTCTATACAGAGCTCTCGGAAAAAACAAATGCTCTGGGAAGAAGCTTGTCACCCATAATAACGTGCACAACTGAGCAGAAATGCTGACCAAAGAATGTGTGTTAATGAATGTGTTTGCAAATGTTAGTGTTAATGAGGAAACATACATATTTCTCTCTATACAAATGTGTATGTTTCTATGTACTCTCTACTTGCAAGACTTGACCCTGGCGCAATATGTCTACTACAGCTCATAATTATTTACATACAAACATGTGTACATGAAAATGTGTCCAAAATGTGTACTAGAATATGCAGCAATGATCAACTTATTAACGCCATGCGCCGCATGCCACATTTGTCAAATTCTCTGCATATTCAGTCCATTTATGCCACTAATTTGCATTGCTGCTGCATTACGGCGAATATCATTTTACATTTTGCAGTGCTAGAATTGCATATATTCCTACACACACCTCCATATGTACATATGTATGTATGTATGTGACTAGATACATTAGAACTCATTTAGATGATTTCAACAAGTCAGCAGCGCTGCTGTGGCGCCACTGCTTGTTGCTGCTAATCAGATGCGAAGAACTATCTAATGTGCTACGGAAATTAGTTTGCCGGCAATAGATGTGTCTTAATTTAAAAGGTAAACGGATTTTTTAGGGAAAAATACGAGAGTCAACTCATAAACTTCGTAAGTAAATGCCCTCCGTTCAAAGATGTATTCTTTTGCATTATTTTATATTATTTTTATCTAGCTGGATATTTTTTTATTTTTTTTTAGGAACGCCATTGTCCGTTACATCATTCGACCCCTTCATACATCTGTATTTTTAACGTCTTATGTACTTTTTAGTTTTGGACCAATTCTTTTCTATATCGGATGTTTCAACTCGGCACCGTGGGTGATAAATGGAAGCAAGAGAATACATTGTTAGGATGAAGTGCAGTAGGAGATCTATATTCACTTGGTGTGAGAAAATGGCGTAATTTTGCAACAAGGTGAAGCAACTGGGGAAGCTCTTTTCTCTCAACAAAAACCGATAAATAATTTATCGACAGTGATTTATTTTACCAAATGCGCAACTTAAAAAAATAGTTGACGACTAGCTTAGGACCATTTCGGGACTTAGAAGACATTTGGTATAGTTTCTCGTCTAGTTGACGATAATTTAAGGCAAGTGTAAGTTACGAGTCTGGTTAATATAATATTTGTGACCCATTTAGAGACTGGACTGATTCCAATTAATTTCGGGATTATAATTCACGACTACTTTGAGTCCATTTCCGGACTGGTTCACATGATATTAAAAAAAAGTTCGGGACTAATAGGACATCATTTCGAGACTGGTTCCGTACTAGTTCACCAATATTTTAATCCAAGTTCCGATTTTATAGAACCAATTCAGGACAATTTGGAGGTTGCTGAAGAGAATATTCACGGCGCATTTCGAGACTGGTTCATGACTAGTTTGGGTCCATTTCGTAAACGAGCAGTTTGCAATCATTTCGAAAGTGGTTTGGTTTGATTAGGTTTCTACATAAAATTATTTTTGGACTATTTCAGACGTATTTCAGGAATATTCCAGGAACGTTTCACGACATCGACATTATATCATAATTCTTTTTCACATTCCATTTTCTTCGGGAAATTTTAAAACAAATAATAATATTCTTCCATGATTTTTTGTAATTTTCCTACAATACAATATTTTAGTTTAATCTCTAGAAATGTATATCACAAATTCCTAAAATGTCTTCCCTATAAGTAATGCAATTACTATAACCTAATTAAAATCGATAATTGTGAGTACGGAAACTTTCTTGTAACTGAATTTTATTTCATTTGTTGTTATTTGCATGCAAAAATATCGGGTGTTAAACGAAGTGTGTAATTAAATTTGCACTTATTTGGGTGTAAATATCATTTTTACTTCATCTCATCTGGCGAGCGTAGTTGTGAACGAGTTGCAAAAAAAATATTAACAGTTCTTGCTATTTTTGCTTGCAAAGGAAGAAATGCACGTCAGTATTCAAGGGAATGCGAACAAACAATTGTACATAAATTCTAAATTAAGAATAATAAATATGTATAATTGCAAGGACTTTGTTAGAGAACATTGTGTACTGCTTTGATATTATAAATGAATAGTTTTCTTTCTGCACTGCTGCATATAAAATACGGTTAATACGATTTGGAGAAAAACCACAAAACTAAATTTAATTTTTTTGAAAGATTGTGGATTCAGGAATTGTTAAGCATGGAAGAATTGTTGAAAAATTTCAAGCTTAAAATAAGATTTATAGAAATTAAAATTGTTTTTAAGCAAACATATTGTTTATTGAAAATTTGACAAATTTAGCAAAATTAATTAGTATTTTTTTGCAACATTCACACAAGTTACTAAACTCTTGAAGCTCGTTTTATAAATTAATTTTGTTGTGACTAGAATAAACTTAACAATTTTAAATTAAAAGGAATGAGTTTTAAATTTAAAAAAAATTGTTTGCTTATAGTAAACCTTTTAATGCGAGTTGTGGAAGATTTTTAAATATTCTTTTAATAATTAACAAAAAGTTGTTAATTTTATGTATTATGTACATATATATTATTATTATTATTATATCAAAACAAAGCTTTGCAGAAAAATTAAAATATATGACAATGCAATAATTTTGTAAGGAAATCATAATTAAATTTTTTTTCATCTTAGAAATTTCGTGACTTCTAATTTTTTGTATGAAAATTGAAAAATTTTTTATAATTCAAAACACATCGTTCTGTTTTATATGTATGTATGTTAAAGACGGCAACTATTTCGAATGAAACGCACGAAATATTTTTAACAATACAATGGAGAAACTTACTTATTCGTGCTATTCGTGTGCTTCGTTCCAAAAGAAAGAACCGGAAACATACAAACTATAGAGTTGTATATTATACAGAGTTGCTTATATAGGAACATAGGTTTTACAAAAGTATAAATAAACGGTTTCTAAAGTATTCAGTACAAATTATTCAGTAAATGAACCGGTTTATAATAAATGATTATATTATCAAAAAAGAAACTAAGTTAAATCAGTAACAATGTATCTGAATTAATTTTAATGTTATAAAGCACCATATATTTAGACAGTTAAAACTATTATCAAGCAGACAATAATTGATCACAAATTTCTTCAGTTAAATATATCTTATTCTTTTAAAAACTAAAAAATTAGTTTGATTTAAGTATAAATTAAATGAGCAAAATTGTATCCGTATTTAATAAAAAAATTGTATTACAATATGTTTATTAATTATAAATTTACAAGCTAAATGGAGATGGCGAACAAATAGTTATAAAAAAAACTCTCATTAGCACTGAAAAAGTGTTAACTTAAAAAAAAAGATTTCAAAATTTCGGAAACTCAACGTCGCATTTTTATTTTTGTGGAATTAAATAGACAAAACATATTTTGTTGATCATTTAAGAAAGATAATAGCTTCTGCATTACTGTCGCATATTATTTTAAATGTTCAGTTTAGTTAATAGGTGGCATATATAATATGATCAACGAACGCGTAAAAATAACCACATTTCAGTTAAAATTAAATCCAAATTTGGGGAAGTAACTAATTTATTACATATGTACAGTTTCATTATGCTTTGCTACATATTAAAATTAAAAAAGAGATCACCTATAACTTAAATTAAGTTACACGACGAATAAATCCATACTTGAGTTCTTAAAATAACCTGGAAATAAGCGCTGATGTTTCTCTTTCTGCATGTCTTTATGTAAATCCCGGTATCACTCCATAGGATTTTTTAAATCTCGACGAAATTTCGCTAAACGTTCATCATTAGCGCTTGCAAAACGCGTAAAAAATAAAACAAAAGTACAAAATTAGAACAAACCGCGAAAAGTAAGACCGTGTGAAAAGAGACAATAGGGGATTGTGGAAAAATCGGGGTTAAAAAGAACCGCGTTAAAAGGAGGTCGACTGTACAAAGCAAAATCCATTTTATTAACAAATTATTTGATAGTCAATATCGGACAAATAATTTAAGTCCAAATGTACTTAGTTAAAGATAATTTTTCACTGATACTGCAATTTTTTTTTTCACTATCATTAAATGCCCAACCTAGAACACAATCCGATATCATAACTGCGTTATATAATTATTTTTTGTTAACTCTGTTAAGTGCTCTCAAGTTACTTACGTAAAATAAAATTATTAGAAACTTTAGGTTATTTGTTGGAACTTCACTCAACATTTCATAGCGTTGCAAATTCAAAATTTACATATCTAAAAAAAAATTCAAATGAAACATTTGATAAAACTAAAGAATTTAAAAAGTTTGGAAAATTATAAAAACTTTCTAATTAAATTAACTTTCAAAATGGCGAGGAAGTTTCATTTTGAAAATAATAAAATTTTTCCAAATATTTTGGATTTATTTTAACTATTTTGTATTCTTAATTAAAATAATTTTTATTAAAGGAATATCTAACAACACTTTTTAAAAAATGGATGTTATAATTATAGTTTAAAATTTTTGTTTTTGGGTATGCAGTTTTGTAGCTCATACAGTTTCAGTACAATAAAGTGAAAGTCTTAAGTGGCTAAATCTCCACCGTTGATTTTCGACAATATTTTGTTATCGCGAATGTAGGGCATACAAAGCTAAATTCAGTTCATATGTTATATGGAAATAAAAATGTGGCGAATTTTTTTTTTTAATATTTAATGAGTTGTTAGAAATATTTTACGAGATTTGGACCTTCGGTCTGTTAGAAATTAGAAAAAATAAAAAACAAAAAAAACCATGTTCATCAATATGTCCATGAGATCTAAACTTAAACTTAAAACTTCGAACGCATAGTGAGGCGCTTGCCATTGACTTTATACAACTTCGTTTACAGCCCGATCTTAGTCTTAACCAATATAATTACATGAATGTAAACATATTAATTTTCCGTTTTCAAGTGCTGCATCCGCTTAAACAAACTGGATATAAAGCTTTTAATTAAATTCACATAAACTCTTATAGTAGCAGTACATACTCGTAGCAATCTACTTAAAAAAATTGTTCAATGAAATTCTCTGAACTTCAAGTGTTGGAAAAGTTGTTTTCTCCTCCACAGTTTACATGCAAAACAGTAGAAGCACAAAAACAAACACACGACCGCTAAAATTAAAAAAACACACATTTGCATACTGCCGTTGCTTCATCTACGCGCGTAATACTCTTTAAAGTCCCCTTTCACCTTCGCTTCCTGTATTTTGAGAAGCTTAACTTGTATACATTTAACCGCAATTGAAACCCATATCCTGATCTCGGAATTTAAGGATATACATAGTACTGGAGGTATGTTATGTATATGTGCGCGTTATGCTCTGATAGTCAAGTGTTTGTGAACAAAGCGTGCAGGGGATGGAAAGAAAAAGTTCTTGAGAAATGTTTGAGAATATGCCACGCAAAATAAAGAACAAAAAGGGAGGTGTATAAGGACAATAAGGATAACATTGGTGCCGAAAAATATATACCAAAAGTATTAGTAATGGTACCAACACGGGTATTAGACAATAATCAGAAGAAATGGGATGGAGCAAAGAACAGAATAAAGTTCTACGAGAATACCGTTGTTGGTAAACGAAGCAGCAAAGTGGACAACTACCAAGAATCACTTTTTTTTTGTATCAGGGAACGCATTAAAGTAGTAAGAATAGATATTATGCAGACCTATATAGCTCGATTATTTCATAATTTCTTCATAGTTACATGATAAGTATCCTATAGAAACTAATATAAAATTGTAATTAAATTTATTAAAAATACAGAGTATCAAAGAAACATTTGCATCAAATTTACATGGAAGGAGTTAAAAAAAGAGCTAATAAACTAAATTATTTAATTTAGGTGTGTCTTATTTTTTCAATCGACGGAATAAAATCTTCCCATGCGATAGCCTAAAAGTTGTTAAAGTAAATGCAAAACAGGCCAGGTACTCATGAAATTTGATGTGTACATACATATTTGTGCACGGCTCGGCAATTATGAGGCAAATTGGGGTGAGATGAGGTGAGTTGAGGTGAGTTAAAATGAAGCAAGGTGAAATGAGGTAAGTTAACACTAATTTGTGTAAAAAGTTTTAATGCTGAGTTGAGGTAATTGAGGCTCAGGCGAATTTAGGTGAGTTGAGATGAAATGATTTGTAGCAAGGAGAAATACGATGCATTGCAGTAAGATAAGTTGAAATGATAGCAAGTGGACAGAGTTAACCATATAAATACACTCCCTACAAATACAACCTTCTTTTAGACAGAATTTGTCTTCAATTCCGAAAATTATGGCTTTACTGTTGGACAAATTCGGCCGCACTATTCACTGCTTTTAATAAGACTTCGGCAAAAATATAATATATCACCGTAAAATACGAAAGCTACAGATATTGTTAAAAAAAAAATTAACTGTAGACAACATTTTTTAATTTTATTATTGTTATGATATAACTTCATTAAAATTAACAAACTGAAATTTGATAGGGTTGTTGACTCGTGTAACTAAGTCACATCATTAAATTAAGCAATTTAATCAAAACTTTTGAGCGTTTAAGGTCCCTATTACGTGTGAAAAAAGTTCTTTAAAAGCCCAAATTTGAACTTCATGAATATCTACTTAATATTCAAAATATTATTTTCTTTGTACGTTCCACTAATATGTGAACACACAAATATACATACCACAATAAAGAGCTTTATCAAAAAAACATTGGAATAAAATTTTGCATCAACTTTGTTGTCTTTTCGACATGTTTTCTAAGCAAACTTATGCAACTCACTTCAAGTAAATTCGTCAGCTTGCGAAAATCATGCCAATGGGAAATGGCAACACGTGGTAAACGTTTAGTTTCGCGAAAGTTTATATATTTTTGTTATATTTACAAACAAGTACATACATACACACGAAATATTTATATGCATATGTATACAGGTAGGTAGGACTCATACAACATCGTACAAAATAAAGTGGTCATAGCACATATGGAATAAAAAAAAAATTTTACTCAGTTTTGCCCTTTTGCCATAATCCTACGGCACTGTCCTGGTTTCTATTATTTTTATACATTTATTGTTGCCCTTATTCTTTTTTTGTTTTTGCTTATCAACATTGAGTGAGTGACTTGGAATCGAAAAGGAATCCGATAAACTTAAAACGTAAAGTCGCTTTCCGTTGTCAACGCTTTTCCGTTCTAGGCAGTAGCAACTTGTCTGCACTCTTGTTTTTTCGCAAAAATACGCATTAAGAGAAATGGAAAGTATTAAGTATATTGTAAAAATGTATGTATAAGTTAAAGCAACAAAAAGTTTATTTCGGTGAGACCGAGCTAGAGAAAAGCGATGTGGAGACTTAGAGAGCTGCGGCGAGAGCATTTTATTTAAAAAATATATGTGTTCTTAAAGTGCGAGAAATCTCAACGTGTCAGATGTGTTTTGATGAATTGTTTTTATTATTAGGAACAGAATTTGAAAAAAAATTAGCTTTCAACCATATTTGATTTTTAAACAAACATTTCATAAACATAATTTGGCGTTATCTGTGCACTCCAAATCTCTGTCGACAAATAAGACAAAACCTAATAACTGGAGTGTAGTATTTAAACTAAATAAGATGTAATATAATCAAGATAAGGGTTAGTTGTTATCTATACTAACCTGCAGTGTTCCTAGCTAAATCCCCTTGAAACCAAAGTCAAAGCATAGCATTGCAACCCGTAGGAAACGATAGCCACCGGAGGTCCCGGAAATTTTAAGCTTTATACAAAAAATTTTATGTTTCAACAAAATGTCGTTAGTATGTCAAAATTTTTAAGATTGAACTAAAAAAAAATATAGCTATGCAGTTTTGTAGCGAAATATAAAAAGTTAAATTTTAAACTTTATTAAAAAGTCATTAAAATGATGAAATGAGAAATAAACTGGCCTCGAGCGCAATAAAATTGTAATATGCAAAATTATTTAAATGAGCTGCTTAACTGAACATACATACGAAACATAGCACTCGATTTGAATATTTTGAATTTATCACATCAAAATTGAGATTTTAATTTGCTTTGCTTAGATGTGAGAAACAGTGATATGAGATGAAGGAATGTGTAGAAAAATGGAAGGTCATGAAAGGTGGTGTATTAACAGTCAACGTGTGGTGAGTTAAGGTACTGCGAGTTTAGGTTTGATAACTGTAAGTGTGATTGGCTGAGGAATGATGTGTTCAGTCGTGGAGAGATAGTGATCGGTGGGTGTAGGTGTGGTGAGTTTTGAAGTGGTGAGTATAAATGTGTTGAGTTTATGAATGGTTAGTTCAAGAATAGCGAGTCTACGTATGGAGGGTTTTTTGTGGTAAGCTAAGACGTGATGAGTACAAATATGATAGGTTTATAACTGGTGAGTTCAGTTGAACTTTGGCATTGTGATCTAAGGTATGGTGAGTTTAGGTGTGATTAGTTAGGTATGGTGAGTTTAGGTATGGTGAGGCCAAATTATACCAGTGAAAGAGGCACATGTTTCCATCCCCAACTATCTCGATGCACCAAATTACCAGTGCCACTAATTTTTTCGCATTTGCCCTATACATTTTTCAACAAGTACTACACGCGCTAAAGATATTTCATCAGAAAAAATAATACTAAATACTTATGAACATATATATGTGTTAGTTGAATTGAAATAGTGCCATAGCGAATTAAGCTGCCGGCTAGTGGCTGTTTTTTCTCTCTGCAGTAAATAAACATTTTTGCTACATTTCATTTCCAAATATCTGCAGTTGGTCACCCTGCATACTACAGCACACAATGCGTTCTCTACATCTCTGCGCATTAGCTTTTCCTCTCCCAAACAAGCGCTCATTGCCGCATTGAAAGCACTACGGTAACAAAATCTCACGCTCACCAACCAACTATTGTTGAACTTTATCCAAATTTTGTTTAACTTTCCCGGAGTATTTTATCTCCAGTATATCTCGCAGCTGGCTCAGTTTCTATTGAGACGTGCGACAAAGCGGTCGATAAAGCGGAAAAAAGGCAAATTAACGAACGCGTGCCTGGTGAAAAACAATTATAAAAACTCAACAGCTAGCCTACTTATAAAAAGGATATGCTAGAGAACAAATAATAAAGTGTGAGAAAGCAAACAATCGTTAACAAATTAAATTGCTGATTGAATGAACATAATAAATATGTTTGAGAGGCTGTCGTACTCCTTCGAATGACATTTCATTACGTTTGACAAACTTTTGCGCTAATTTACTACAAAGTGTGGATAAATTTGCAAACATACGTGCATATATAGAGCGTGAGTAATTTTTTTTTTACGTTTGCGTACATGCGCTTGTATGTGTGCTAGAAAGTAAAAGCATTTTGAGGCCGCAAGCTAAATGTGAAATGGCAGTAGACGAAGAGTGCTGAAATTTTTATGCTTACGATTTTTGTTTGGGATTCCCCCAAACCGTAAAATAAACGGCCGACAACCGCAGTGAGACCGCAAGCAAATACAAGCGTGCGAATATATACACACACACACACATAGATATATACTAGCGCTTATGTGTAGTGGCAGATTTTTTCGACTACTTATAATTGCCACACATGCTTTGCGACTAAGGACCTGCTTTGAAGTGCGATTCGAACCTGATTTCCATTACATTCATTTCCGGCAGTACTTTCCGCTGTACTAAGCATTGTTTGTGGGTTTGTGTGTGTTATAAAGGCACGCTTCAAGTGTACTACAGCCGAGCGCTTGACTAAAAGTTAAAACGTGTTTCGCTGACGACGCTGTTTAATCGCCATTAGAGACAAAGGCGTGTGTGCTTTTGTTTTTCGCAACGTGTTGTCACCAACGTGATTTCCGCTCGCCGCCCTTTTGAGTGACAAACTGCATTGCTCAGATTTTTTTCGTGTGTTAATCAAGAAAAAAAATGCCATACAAGGCGTATGAGTGATTTTATTAACATTAATTGTTAGCAAGCAGTTTGTGTTGCGGAATTCCTGTTATTTAAAAATAGAGCAAAAGCAAGAAGACAATTTGTAAGCCAGCGTGTTTTCCGGTTTCGATTGTTATCGCATAGCTGTCACAGCGGAAGTGGACAGCTTTAACTAGAGGACAACATGACGCGCGTCCGACGCATTGTGGTAAGTTGAGCGGCATATTGCGGCGTTGATTAACATTTTCTAAATGCTTAAAGTACACTGCTACACTTGTCCTCTTTTTGTACATATAAATGTTAATAGATAGTTTTTCTTGTAAATATCCATCAAAGTAATTACAATATAATAACTCAGGCTCAGGCTCAAGTTTCCACTAATTTTGTGTATTCATCAGCCCTGCGACCATTTTTATATTAAAGCAATATTTTGAAGTATTTTTTCCATGTTTGTACTAATACGCTTTTGTCTAAATGCTTGACTTCGTGGCCAAAATTAGCACAACTTACTTTTTTGTGTTTTATTTTAAATAAGGCAGCAGATGAGAATTTGTTTTCTCGAAAAGGAATTACGTAGTAAATGATAAGCAATCAAAGTAAAATAATTAAATGTGTGACACCAGCTTATAATTGGAAGGTGATTGGAAGAGGTATGCCAAAAACAATAAATCCATGACGCTTTTACAAGATCGGTTAGATCAATATTTTCTTCAACTATGCCAGCAAAATATTTTAAAGAATATTTTTTTTTTTTTTGTAAATCGTAAATGCGGTGTATTAAAAAATTATAAAGGAGTTTTGTGCAATTTTTGTAATCAATTATAGCATCAAGAGAAGTTTCTGCGGCAAACAAAAATTTATTTGCTGCGACGAACAGAGTTTACACTGTAATAAACAAAGTATTGGAAAACAGTCTTAAAAAAACTAGTAGATAGAGAAATAAGAAATAAAAATGGAAATAAAAATAATTTTTGTAAAAACAAATTTAAGACTTTATTTGGTAATAAAATCATATGTTTTTTGCTACTTATTAAATTCTTATATTTCCCTTGAACCTTAGCTTTAAATAAGCCTATACATTTATTCAAATGTCTACTAAAGATATCTATGGCTTGAATTTTAGCAAACAATTTAACATTTTAGGGAATATTGCAATGTTATAATATTTCAAATCAAAATTAGCTTGCGTAATTTGCAATTATTTAGTTAAAAACTAAGAAAAGACTTCATCGCTGTATTTATTTTAATTAATTATAAAATTATCGTAACGAAACATTTTTTCATTTTCTAATTTGCCCAAATTATTTAAGTTTCTTTTATCTTGTTTTTAAAGAGCTGCCAATAATTTTAATTACCGTTTTCGCGCTTCTAAAACTTATTTCCATCGACCTCATTTTGAAAAATGGATAGCCTTAAAATTGGATAAGGTCTTCCGCAGGCTTTTTCAAAAGCTTGAAATTCAATTAAATATTAAAACGAAGGAATTTCTTTTTCTGTGGATATTTTCATCGCACTTAAATGTTTAACAATATTTTACCTAAGCTGCAATTCATTAAATTTCAAGACAACTTCACTAAAATGCTCATCATTGGAAACTTTTAAAACTTTTCTTCACATAACTTATACTTATAAGAGAAGAACGAATTTTCACATTTTGGAAAAGAGCGCAAAAGTAGTTAATTTAAATATTTTGATTAAACTCCATAAATATCAGTTTACTTTAACAAAAAAAAAGTAAATAAATAAATTAAGGGAATGAGGAGTTTTCGATTTGATGAATTGTTATTATTTTATTGCAGGTCAACAACAAAGAATATAATTTTATGTAATAACTTTTTTATATCGCAATGCTACATTTATTTAAAACTTTGAGCATATAATAATAAAACCAAATCAGTTTATATGTATATTCCTTTCTTATAAATAAAATTCATTGAAACTCATTTTTAATTTCTATAATTTTCTTTTGTGCCACCGAAATTCTTCGACTACTAAATTTTCGCTTTGAAAAGACGCACATACTTTGTCATTTAAATGTCATTTTTAATTATATTTGAAATTAAGAAATTAAAAATATTGGAACTCAAGTTGACATAAATTGTATATTCCACATCATAGAAAAGTTTAATTTAAATGCCATTTAATCTGTATATAAGACATTACACTTAGTCGCTCATGCGTTTTAAAATTTATTGAATATTTATAAAAAATAAATATCTTAATAATATCTATGCTTTTTACTATTACTCTTAATAATATTATTTTTTATTATAAAATAGCCGAAGGTGCATTTTGCGAAAGCCGTTCGATTGATATGCAAAAAATAAGTTGAGAAATGAAAAGGATTGGCCTTTAGATGTGCAAAGAGGTTTTAACTTTCCTTTCCGTTTTGAAAAATGTGTTGTCAAGTTAAAAAAACTTGGTATTTAGTTGTTTAAAAAATGCATTTTATTTCTATAACGAATCGCATGCATATCACAATATGGGTTTCAACTGAAATAACCTTGAAAGGGTTGTGTTTCTTAACTCAATGCAAGCGGGTTTCCACATGTTCAAAATTTCAAATTAATTTCAAAGTAAGCAAATAAAATAACTGAAATACAAACATATATGTATACTACAATATGATTTTGAAACTAAAGGCATTTAAAAAGAGTTTAGTATAGAAGGTTTCTAAGAGAGATACCTTCCAATCCACATTTCAAACCCCAAAAGTTTATACGCAATATAAATGAAAAATTATAATAAGTATATCAAAAAACAGTTTTACGAAATATTTATTTTAAATGTTTAGACGATTCTTTTATGTTTTTGTAAAGGGTTGCATTCTCTTTTTTTTGTTTAAAAATAGTTAATCGGAATGAAAATTTTACATTGAGAAATGTCGGAAGAAATATCCGTGAAAAGGCTTTGTTCCTTAACAACTGGTAGGGGAATTGCCACTTGTTTAAAACGTCGAATTTTTTAAGTTGGTTTGTTAAATGGATATTATAATATGTATATCTAACGAAAGGCGTTATAAACTTTATAAGTTTTAAAATATTCGAAGCATTTGTCGCCTTCTTAAAAATTTGTATTAAATAAAATAGTAAAGTAATGTCTATGTTTTTTATAAATGGGAAAGATTAATACTTTAAATTAATTTTAAAATTTGCCCTAAAAAGCAAGATTCTCCCTAAAAATTATTTATTTGGCCATACAATTTGCCCTGTCAAATATTGTATAATTAAAAGATGTGTTTCAACGACCACAAATTTTAGCATATTTATGAATTTTTTCACAAGTAAATACTTAAATGATACAAAAAAACGCATCTTCTTTTTATTTCACTTAATTTTTTTACGAAAATATATTAATGCTTTTGTTTCTGCTAATTCTTAATAAATCGTAAATGTAATCTCATACGAAATGATTTCGACCATGTAAGCGCCATATGGGTTGCTAGTTATTTTCTATTCCTTCGAAACAAGAACTTAATAATAATAGTAAAAAAGTAATTAAGTACAAAATTAAGTGTCTGAGAAACCAACAAAAAAAAGAATTTCTTAAGTTTTTTTATAGAAAGGTTTTTTTTTTCATTTTCATTTCGACAGAAAGGGAGACATGTGGTTTATAGCTGAGCAAAGCGGAAAATCCCAAAACTAAAATATAGTATATGTACATATGTATTTACTTATTGACCAAACCGCTTTTTAAAAATGTCTTATGTTTGACATAATTTGTTGAAATAGTGTGAAAGAAATACTTGCTATTCAAGTAAGTAATTTTATGATTCGTATTTTAACTGTTACCTTAGAAAAACTCGTGTCCCTTTACAGTGCCTTAGTGGAAAAAAAAAACACGAACAAGTAAAATGTTAATCCTTCAGATTGCAATATTGCTAAATAATGTGAGAATCAACCATATGTTATTTATAAATCCCTGTTAGTATAAATTCGTTTCTAATATCCTCGTGATTTAATACTAAGAGATATTTTTATATTTTTTTCTTTGTTGCAATCTGTTTTGGAGCAATTAGTATTGCTTTAATCGATATATTATTTGTTAGATAAATCATAGTGCAGAATATAACAGTATCTAAGACACCCTTAACGAATGTGTTAAAAAATAATTATGGTGAAAGTTTGCGGCAACGAGTTTTTAAGCTCGGTAATGAGTTTTAACAATTGTTTTTGCATATACAAATTCATGAAAAATCTGCAATCACGCCAATCACACCAATTACTAAACTCATCGCCTGACTATTTTCACAAAATCTGCGCCGAAAACTATGCCTCAAAAATGTATTATGTTTCTTAAACGTATTAAACGAACTTGTTTTAAAATTGTGAGCATTTCTTGAATCCTTAAAATAAAGTTTTTCTGCACTGACTTAGCTGCAGTAGTTGTGTCAGTTGTCATTTTACTATAGAAAAATTGTACATCGATGCCTAAAAGCATGCAACGTGACACCAAACAAATAAGTTATATAAAATCAACATTTCACAATTAGAAAAATTTTAGAGAAGAAAATTAAGTGCAGTTTATCTCTAAATTCTACTAAGGACCTTGTACGAGTAAGTTGATCAAGGTTTTTATGTATTAAAAAGCGAATATTAGTATTTTATTTACTGAAAAAAAATGTTCAAAGATTAATAAGATTTATTTGTGTTTCCTTATGAAAAAAATATTATATTTTAGTCTGACGGAAAAATATTTCCGAAGATCAAAACACACTTAGTCCTCTCGTGGCATCAGCTTTATGCTTTGACTTTAATTACAGCTTATTCTGTGTTCTATATATTTGAATAATATTTAGAAGTTACTATTCGTTTGAGTTCAAAATTGCTTAGAATGAAAACTATATACATATATTCATTCCACACAAAACTACACCCGTACAATACCTTGAAGAACAGTTTTCAGTGGTTTTATTATTTACAAAGAAAAAAGCCATTACATTGCCATTTTGCAGGATATAATTAGTCAACAATACTTGAAAAGTTATTATATTTGAAAACAGTTGTAAGTTTACACTGAAATTTAATTAAATATTAACCGGAAAATGTCAACTAAACATTTTCCCTGAATGACGTATTGAGCAAAATATGGTAAAATAAAGAAAGTACAACAATCATACAAGGACAGTGCATCAGCAATTACCGTTACAACTGCACGCTTAGCCATACACATAAGCACAGTTACATACTAACAAACACACATACATACACTTGTTAGATGTGTGAGAGAAGAAATATTGTATTGTCAAGGACAATATGTGCCGCCATCGTTGTCTAATGTTGGCACTCAAATGTAAGGCTAAGGTTAAGGTGAACGCAAGACATGATTGCTAACACACAAACATCCATAAATGCTTACATACACACTTACATATAAATATGCTCCCACACAAGACACTTGTTTAAAAATAAAATATAAAGAAAAAAAAAATGAAAGAAAAGCGATGTCATTAGCATGCGAGTAAGCAAACGACAGAGCGAGCGCAAGAAGGAGCTGTGCCATTGAATAGTTGCTCAAGTGAATGTCAGAGAGAATTTTGTCAGTAGTGACATAGTCATTATTATTGTTATTATTTTGTTGCTTAATGTTTTTGTTGTAGTTATAATGTCAGGTCACATTTTAGATTTCTACTTGACTGCTTATTTATGCGACTGAAAGTTTGATTGATATATTCAAATTGCTGGTATTTCCGAGCAAATTTGTAGTATAAGTAGGCAGCAAATGGTAATCAAGAGTGAATCAGTATTCGGCTGGAAGTAAAAAAATTAAAAGCAATAAGCCATAAATGAAATTGTAACAGTAGTTTTATATTTACAATGTAATTTAATGCAATAAGTTACTCAATAAAATGTATACATAAACTTCATAAGTTCAAGTAAATATGAGACAATATTAAAAAAAAGATTTTATTATTAAAAATTCGAAATTGGCTACAGAAAATGAAAAGCGTTGTATGTAACTCGTCTATTGAAAATCGTCAGCCTTATTTTTAAAAAATCATTACTCATCATTCTTTGCATTTCAGTGAAAGTATTTAATATTAAAGTGTATAAGAAAGTTGTTTGTCTACACCTACATTAAAAATATAAACACACTGCATATTGACAGTTTTTCTTTTGTGTAAAATATTTAATAATATTATGTTTTATCAAAACTTTGGATTTTAAAAATATTTAGAATTTTGTAGATCATTTAATTTCAATATATTAATGCGCAAGCTTAAAATAGCTAGCTACAAATAACACAGTACAGCAAAATTCGAGATTTCAAAAATCCTACCAGATTTCTCAACGGTTTCTTAAAATTTTGGGGTCTTTCGAATCCGAATCTGAAATCAGAATTTCCAGGTCAGCCTGGGTTTTCTCTACAGTACTTTGTCCAGAAACCGGCATTTGTAAAAAAAAGTTGGATTGTTTATCATTGACCAAGTGGAATTAAACTATTTGGGGGTCAAATAATCTTATTTTAATATATATTTATTGATTTGACCAATCTTAAAGGCTTTACAAAACATTTATTTATTTTTAAATTTAACTAGTGGGATTTTTTGTCTGTTGTCCATATAAATTCCGATACGGGAATTTTTTTTGAAAGAAATTGCGAAATGGGCTTAGTAAAATTTTTGTTTTTAAATCAACGACAATTTTTGGTTTCTTTAAACTTGCTTTTTGCTTACTTACTAAATTTTAATTGGCAACACAAAAATTTAAAAAAAAATTTTTAATTTTAAACGATAAGAAAACAAGTTCACAAAACAACTTTAATTTAGCATCCATTTATTTAATTTCTGATTGTTTAAGAGCTTATTAGTTTTAAAGTACAGTAAGAATAACTGTCGACTCGTGCGCGCTGCTTTTACGCAACTAAACAACTGCTCAAATTTCAATTCGCCACCGTCGTTTAGCAAAGGACGCCATGTCGTAAAACGTATTGAAAAATTTGGAAAATTTATTTTTAGATTTTTTATATCAATTAAAACCAGAAATTTCTCAAACAACCAACACCATCTACAAGATTTATAATAAATTAACGTACTTCCAATAAAAGCAATTTTTTTTTTTCAAAATTAAAAAAAAATATTTTAAATTTAAAAAAAAATTTTCAAAATTAAAAAAAAATTCGTAATTAAAAAAAAAAATTTCGAGTTAAAACAAAAATTGTTTGGGTACTTAGTTTTAAAACCTATTTAATTCTTGTTAACAAAGTGAACGTTTCAAGTCGGTTAGAGTTATTGCTGATTTTTGATATTTTTTTTTTAAATAAAAAAACATATTTTTTTTTAAATTTCCATTTATCGGTGTGCTAGCTTTTTGTCTGGTGCTGCATATATTTATTTATTTATTTTATTTATTTATTTATTTGCTTTCAGTCTACAAAGAAATTTCTTACAGACTAATTGATAAATTTAATTAAATAAAGCGAGTAAACTTAATTTAAACCTGTATAAGTTAACATTAAAATCAATAACATTATTGTAGGTATTACATAAACGCAGGCATCTAGCTATCGGCTCGTTATATGAGTAATTGTTCTTATGAAAAGGTTCTACAAATAAGCGCTTGTTCCTAAGATCTCTTTCAGAATTATACATAGTGAGAAAGTTACTAATTTGTTGGCAATTTATGCTACCATTAATTAATTTGTAAACGAAGGTTAATGAAAGACAAATTCTTCTCTCGTGGAGAGATTGCAGACCAAGCAGTTTCCTTCTACCAATATATGAAGGAGGACCATCTTGCCAGTGCAACTTCAAAAGAGCAAATTTCGTAAATACCCTTTGGACTTTTTCAATCTTATTTGAGTGGATCCAATAGTAGGGATTCCATACCAAAGCACAATATTCCAAGCGACTTCTTACTAATGAAATGTAAAGAGATTTTAAAGTATTGGGGTCCTTGAAGTCTTCAGAATTTCTTCGTATGAACCCAAGGATAGCGAATGACTTAGAGACAATGTAATCAATATGTTTTGAAAATGAAAGTTTCGAATCAAAAATAACCCCCAGATCCTTTACTTCATATCTACGTTTGAGAGAACAATGGCCTAGAACATAACTATAAAGAATACTCTCAGGCTTCTTAGAATAAGTCACAACGCAACATTTATCAATATTAAGGTATAAATGGTTGTTGATACACCATTTCTCAAATTCAATAAGATCGGCTTGAAGATTGATACAATCTCCCAAATGACGTACTTTCAGGAACAGCTTAACGTCGTCGGCAAACATTAAACATTTAGAAAACTTAAAACAGTTTGGCAAATCGTTTATAAAAATTAGAAATAGCAGCGGACCGAGGTGAGTCCCTTGGGGTATGCCTGACCATGCGTCAACTAAAATTGTTGACTCAGATGAGTCAACTTAAACAACAAGCTTACGACCATTCAGTAAACTGAAGAAAAAATCAAGGAGCTTCCCACTTATACCATAACTACATAGTTTATCCAAGAGGATCGTATGGTTAACTTTATCGAACGCTTTAGAAAAGTCCGTATAAAGAACGTCCATTTGAGCTTGTTGCTCCAGAGAGCTTATTATATTATTGGTAATAAGAGTCAGGTTGGTTTCTGTCGACCTACCCGGAAAAAACCCATGCTGGTATATTGAAATGGCACTGTGGACGTGTTCAAATAATTTATTATTGATTATAAAGTCAAATAATTTCGCCAGCGTGCTTTGTTTGACAATAGGCCTATAATTGTTAATATCATTACGATCGCCAGATTTGAATATAGGGACTATGGAGCATAGTTTCCAAAAATTGAGATAAATTCCATTATTCAGACAATTTTGGAAAAGGAAAGCAACTGGTTTAGCTACTTCCTCTGAAAAACTTTTGAAAAATATTGGGGAGAGTCCTTCTACGTCAACTTTCGGACTAGATTTTAGATTTGAGATCGCAGATAGTACGTCATCCGCATAGATATCAAGGCAATTCAAGGTATTTGCTGAAGGGAAACTATTGTTAATGAATGGCGTATCATACTTAACATACACTTTTTGAAAGAATTTTGCAAAAAGATTACACGAATCCAACACATTATCGGACACTGTACCATCAAACTCGAGGGTAGATGGAAGACCAGTAATTTTCCTTCTACAATTAACATAGTGCCAAAAACCAGAGGGGTTGTATTTTAATTTCGTGTATGTTTGTATGAAAACTATATATAAATGGAATTTTCCATCGCTCAAGTAAATTTTATTAAATTACTTTCTTTCATCATCTAACACATTCGTTTATTTCTTGTCTCCTTCGTTGATTTGATTAGGAGAAATGTATTAAGTCAAATATCCGAGCATTCAAGCACTCGCTTCAGATGGCATAGGCGTACGAGTAACGTGATGGGTCGACAGTGACAGCGACGCATTTGTTTCTTAATGTGTCTTTTGCTTTTACTTTGCTCGCCTTACGAATTTAAATTAAGTATTTTAGGGTAATTTATTTTCAAGAAGTCTGTTTGCTTGTTTTTTTTTTGTATGGAATATTTTAAGATTATTACGTAAATTCGAATAAATTAAGCAGGAATAAGATATGAAAATACAAAGTGATCTAATTGCAAGTTGGGTTTAAGACTGCTCGATGTAATTTGAGTGGTTTAAGAAAAGCTTTAAACTACTGAACTATTCTCAGCTGAAGTAATTATACTTAATTTACGATTACAATATCGCTAAAAAACATATAAACTTTACTTGAATTAACAGAAACGCCCAATGTCGCCAAAGCCTATTTAGTGGCGCAAGAAAAAAATTGTATGAATAAAATATTGATAATAAAATTGTATATAAAATTGATCTTGAATAAAAAAGTTCAAGGGCCATTTTGAATGTCCGATATGTGCTCCTTTTTGGGATTTTGCTTGACTCTTGTTACCTGGCATATTTTGGAGTAGACGGATATAAGAGCAGCTACAGTTTCTTCCGCCTAATAACGTTATGTTTGAAATGTACATACATTGCTTTCCACAGTTATATGACAGACACAACTTATCATAAGTTTTGACAATTTCTTTTTCTTACATTTAATTTGCCTTGTTTTCTCTTAAAATATAATTTCTTTCTCTAACAAACACCATATATTTAAATGCAATGTTCAAATTTTCTTCAAAATTTATAATAACTTCAAAAAAATGCATTAAACTTGTAAACTGATTTAAATGCTTTCCGCGTTTAATTGATTTTATGGAAATCTCAAGGCTCATTCTTATATTGAGGAAAAGTCCTCGTAGGATATGTACTTCATCAGAAGCTTGGCGCCTTTTCTCAGTGTAATGATAGCCAATTTCTGTGATTAATAAAATATACTAGTAGGCCCATCCAACCAGAATAACGGTCGCCATAATTCCTATAAGATACGAGCCTTCCCTTACGGTAGGACCAAACACCAAAGAAAAGGCGCTTAGAAAAGAAAGGAATACACTGAGGGAAACAGCTCTGAAAGACAACTTCCGGTCTAAGAGGTTGTTGGAGGATATAACAACAGAAGCCTCAAAGCATTGCTGAACCTCAAACCACAAAGAGACCTCATCATTCCTACTCTCGAAGTGTAGGGTCCTTGTGCGGAGAAGGGAGAGGTGCATTGAACAATATATCTGAGGGTTTAGTTCCATTCTTTGGTGCTCATTGAGGAGTTGCAAGAAAATTGGGGGCCCGATCACCTTGCTGTCGCAGTAGATTCCTCATTGTTATTTTGCCTAACCCCACTTGGGTGGCATATTAAATATTATTGATAATAATCAAAAACAGCTTGCAAAAGCACGAGAAACTTCTTTCGCCTTCTTGATAATTTTGCGGCCTTTGTTGCCCATATTTTATCGTTTTGATGATTTGTACGGAAAAAGGTTCAAACAAAAAAAACGCGAAAAACGCCAACTGTTCTAAAAATGCTATCTACTACCAAATTAATATTAAAACAAACTTTAATAATACTCATACAATGAAAAAATTATTTTTAGTTGTTTTTAACAAATAGAAGCTAGCCATTTTAATTAAAACTAGTGAAAGCAAAAACTGTTTAAAATAAATTTACAGCAAACCATGAATGTGATTCCTACCAGAAAGCAGCAAACGAGTAGTGAAAACTAACAGCAAACCAATAAAATGTAAATAAACGCCAGCAATATAGTAAAGAGTAAATGAACTTTGTAGAGAAGGAGCAACGAAGGACCAACTACAGCGATGAAAGCATGGAATTATTAAAAGAAAATATTTGCGATTTTTCTCTTTTCCTATTGCTCTCTTTCTCTATTTCATTGTAGTGCTTGCAGATGGAAGAATATAACCAAGGCAATCAAATTAAAAAAAGCGCGCAATAAAACACACAAAGAGCAGTAAGGGAAAATAGCGAAGAAAGTGCCAAGGCAACAAGCCACTTGAGTGACTTACCACGCTGTTTCAAAATTGCTGATTCTTCGAAAGCGTCAAGTAGACTGAAAGGCTGAAGAAGATTTTAGGAAAATAGAAGTGCACGGGATATTAAATCTCAGCTGCGAATGTTAGAAATTATTAAGTTTGCAAAGGCGTGTAATAAAGTTAATACAAATACTTAGATGGCTGCGTTATGAAAATATTTGGCATCGGTAAAGCATATTTGAGCGTATTTGATAAAACTTGCCCCCAAGAAAACAAACGACATTGCGGAGACGTTCTGTTCTAGTTGCAAACAAGAAAATTAATAAAAATAAAAGCGGTGCTATGAGCCATCTTTTGAATTGGTATTTTTTAATAGTGCCATACTCCTGACACATATTTGATAATTGCTTATTTGTGTAAACGAAGAGATGATATCATAACGTGTATTTCATAATTAAAATTTAATCAAATCGAACTTAAAATAATTAATTTTATTTACGATTCGGTAAGCTTTGTTAAGCGATGAAGTAAAACTTTAATAAGCAGAGGTGCTGTTAAGTGAGGTCAGGTGAAATGGGTACTGATGAGGAGAAGTGAGGTCAGATGAGGAGAAGTGAAGTAAATAAAGGTCAGGTGAGGTGAAACGCGGGCAGGTAAGGTGAGCTGTAGTGTGTTTAGATATAGTATTCTTAGATGTGTTGTGTTTATGTGTGGTATGAGGCATTTTAGTGTGGTGAGTATGGGTGAGGTGAATATTGGTGAGGGGAATTGTGGGTTGAGATTATGTATGGTGAGTTGAAGTGCGGAAAGTTTAAGTTTTTCGATTTTTGATATCGTATGCTTAGCCGGGTGAGTTTAGATGTAGTAAGTTTATGTCTGATAACTTGAGCTATTGTGAAATAAGTAAGGTGAGTTAAGATGCTATGAGTTCTGTCATGCTGAGTTGGAGTATTAGATATTGCTGTTCCTATCTGCTTCAACTTGTGGCATCCAAATCAATATAAATATCGTACAATATTTTAGAACCTATAATTTGGAAACAAACACGATAATGGTATGACTGTAGCAATTATAACGAATATGAATCGAATAGTCTATGTGATCAAGTATTTGAGGGGAAATGAAACTAAATACGTTTATGTTATGCTTTCGAAATTGCACCTGTCGTAGTTACTGAAAATTGGTGGAAATTACATTTTTAACCATTGTTAATTTTGTGGCTAAGTAGAATCCATATTTCGTTTTACTTTCTGTGTGATAAATATGAGACAACAGAATGTTAAGTCACAATAAACATTACTCATACGCAGTGTTGCACAATGTTATCTTCGCTATTCAGGTATCATTATAAAGTAATCAGTTACCTCAAACTGACACTCTGTGCTTAACATTCAAGTCAACACTGCTGGTACACAATGCTTCCTGCAATTCAGCCAATGATTATATATTTATCCCCTAACACGGCCTAACTCATATACTTAAAATGCTTCCTCTTCGTTGCCTATATAACAAACTTCCCCGAATGTTAAATTGGGGCATTAGTCGCGGATAAGCAATAAAAGTTTTAACCAGCTATGAACGCATAGGAAATGATATGCAGAAATTAGCTTACTCCTAAACATATAAATGCTTCCCATATACATATCTACATACCAGCAGCTAGTTATGTGAGCAGTTCTATGCAAGAGGGGATGCCTGTGAAACATGTAAAATATGTCAGCGTATGTCAAGCATTTGCTTTACGCTAGAAGTAAACACAAAAATGGCGGAAGCAAAAGTGTGCTGATAGCAAAACGGAACAAAGGAAGGATGTGTTGCTAAACAGACAGCGAAAAATAAAATAAAACAATAAATATACAGCTGTGTTAAAAATTACTGTAGCGTCAATTTCTTTAAACTTAATTTAACAAGTATTCGGCAATTTTCTTCTAATTCCGATTATATCTTTTTAAATATTTATCTTTTGAATTTGTGTGATTTTTGCAAAAGAATGCAAATAGTATTTTACCAAAATACTAAATTTAAGACAAAAATTAATTGCCAATTACAAATTTAAGGCACATCGAAATATTTTCTATGTCAGTTTGAAATTTGATACACGTGTTTTTGTAATACATTTGAGCTTTTTTTTTTAAATATTAGATATAAAATAAATCCAAATCGTTAAGTTTTGAAAAAAGTGCGTTTTGGCTGTAAAATTTATGGTGTACATATTTGCATGCAATAAAATATAACAATAATATGTTAAAATTCCTTGTTAAATATTAAGAAAATTCAAAACATTGTTTCATAGAAATTATGAAATATTTTATATAGTTTTTTTTTTTTTAATATTCGCCGTTAATTTTATGAAACGTGGGAATTGGGTTTTTGTGAATAAAATTCTTTTGTCTGTGTATTCATAAATATTTCACTGAAACGGCTAAGCCGATAAGCAACATTTTTGTTTAGTTTCCTAATGATTTGGTTTCACAGTTAGATTCGTTCAATGACGCTGGAGTCGAAATAAGTGCTGTAGTTAAAAATTAAGTTGGATGAAAGCAAAAAATGTAAACAAATAAAACTCTTTTGTAGTCAATCCAACGTTAGAGCAGGAAAACGTATGTTGGCTGGCTAAAGTTAATTAACTATAACATAAAATGCGTTTCTATACAATAAAACTAATTTAAAATCATGTTAGTCAAATTCGCAAAATTAGTAAAATATTTTATTGAAAAAATAGTAAATTTTATTCAGAAAAAAATTTACCGAACTATCATGCCAAAATGTTTAAGGATTTCGTTAATGAGTAAACTATAAAGGAAATAATTTAAATTTTGCAAATTTAATATTTTACACTGCGCTACCATTATTTTTCACTTATTTGACGACAAATAGAAAAAAAAATATTTTAACAAAGTCACTGCGAGCGCATACATACATTCATACATATATATATAGACGACATTTCTAGCTGTTCGCCTTTTCTGTCGCTGTTAAGTCACAATGCACTGCTCGTTTTTCATTCCATTCAACCCACTTTTATGCATAAAAAGGTTCAAATTTTTGGTATGCAAATTTTTCGCTTGCAATTCATGTTGCCATCAGACGGTTCACAGTCACTGCGACTACACCATTTTGTGTGGCAAATTTCGTGTATTTCTAGTAGTAATATTGCAAAATGAAACAAGAAGTTGCAGTCAATTAGGTTGCCGGCATTGTACACACATACTCGTACACATGCAAATGCATTTATATTTTATTTTTTATATTTATTTAATTTTAAATTTGTTTTACTTAAACATGCAATGTGTCAGTCAATCAAGCCACTGTCAGATGTGGTGGCCTTTGTGACAAGCCAATCCAAGTTAAATGGAATGTGTGCAACATGACAAACGCCTGGAAAGTGATATTCAAAATTTTATTTACTACGTTTTCTATGCAAATTTGTGAGTAGCACAATTTGCAAAGTTAGAAAAGATAACATTAATGAAACGAAATCAAGTTAGCGAAAATTTTCCGACAATTTAGCTATGTTTGAGCTGTTTTTATGGCTGCCAAAATTACAAAGAGCAGTTATTATTTGCATTCAAAGTGTTTCCTGTGCCATTCATATTCCACTGAGGATTCGACTGCGTGCCTGCATAAAGTGAACAAATATTACATTGATATGCTTTTTTCTCTCGCAAACGACATTTGTTTATAGTCATATGTGGATGTACCTATACATTTGGCTGTATGGCAAATATTTTTGACAAAATCTGACTGTCAACAAATCTTGGTGCAACAATTTTTGGTAGCCTTCCGTAGTTGGTTTTTATTTCAATGTTTCTTCTTATACATATTTCTGATGTAAGTTTTTTTTTTTTGTTTGTAAAGTTCTGCAAAATTTGGCACAAAGTCATGGTAGTAACAAGTAGATTCAGTGAACTTGTGAAGGTGAATCAATTAAAGTTAAAGTTCAATTGAACACATTTACACTCCGTGATCATTAATTCCTTCGCTTTTGGTCAAGTACAACAAAAAAAACTATGTAAAAACTATTCAGTTCATTAATTACTTTTCGGTCAAAAATTAAAATATTCAGAATCCTTTACTGCACTGCTTTTATGGCCTCAGATGTTGTCAGATTAACTTTTAAGTGGCAGTTAAACTTTAAAAAAGTGGGCGACGTATATTTAATTTTAAAGCTCTTTTAGCATGCTATGACCAAAACTTATTTGGAAAATGTATGAGAATTATTAGGGGACATTGCTAGTGGGTTGTGAAATCATCTGAATGTACTGAACAAAAACATATTCAGAACCCTTTGTAGAATTTTCGGTGCACCTTTTGTTCATTTGCGGTAAATTTCTGTTTTTCGATTTAATTTCGACCAGAAGTCCATTATAAAATTATTTCATGGTCGAGTCTTAAAAAGGTATTCAAGAATTACAAAAATATTTTGAAATTATTTCAAAAAAGTACGAATCGGTCCCGAACTAGTCCCCAATTAATCCCGAAATTGAAAAGGTCCCCTACCTTCAAGAGTTAAACATTTTTTTCCCACTCGTAATTATTTTGTGAGGACTTTTATAATACACATAATTCTCAAAAATTAAAGTCTTTGAACTCAAAAAATGTATGTCAAACTATAATATTTATTGATTGAATTTTATGCTATTTCTTGCAATAGTTTTGTATGTCTCTGGTTTCGGTGATTTTTCGATATATTTTAAATACATTTTCAATACATTTAAATATCGGAAAATTTCTAGTTAATATTTGTCGATGCATTTTTGGTACATTTGCGATTTATTTTCTGTACTTTTTTGTTACTTTGTCCGTTCAAGAATTTCGGTGACAATTAAAACACCAGCAAATCTTTACTTCAGAACTTTTTCGGAAATAGTCCCTGAACTCGAAATGCATTGCCTTAAGCCGGTCTTGAACTGGTCTTGATTTTATCCCGAAATATTTCTTGAAACAGTCTCCAAGTGATGCTGAAGAATTTCCGCTTAATAAGAAATATAAATACGGCTCAAAATGATAACTGTTATCAAAATATGACTCAAAATATATATTTTAAAATATTTTTTTAATTTTGTAGTTATCAGTCCTCGCTGCTTGAGTTTATACTTCTTACTTTTGGTATGCCACAGAGGAAAACGGAGAACTTTTTGGAGTAAACAGACAATTTCTAATGCTAATGATATGCATAAAAGATATAAACCGAAAACAAACGAAACTTTTGAGCGAAGTTAAAAAATGCAAGCTATTAGAGAGTGAGCCAGAGTTTTTATTGATTTAAAAGTTTTAAAGTCTGTGCAGTGTACGTTGACTAAACAGTGAAGAAAACTCGCTATTATTTAAACCAAGAGAGCTCGTTCTATATACTTACACGAAATTAACTTTACTATTTTCTCAATCAATAAATAACTAATAAAATATTTAGCTAACAAAAATGTATTTTAATTCAACGCGCAGATAAACAAAACTCAAAAAATTTTACAAAGGGTCAGTGTTGAATTTATTCACACTTTTTCTAAATTTGTTTGTGCTGACATTCTAGTAGACTTTTTCACAACTAAATAACCAGCTGGTTTACGCGTACAATGAAGTTAACACACAAAGAGTGAACAAAACTCGGCAAACGTCAAAGGCATAAAAACGGTGGTCATTGTAGCTGCAAAACACATTCCGTATACATTTGTAGAATTTTTTTTAATACTCTTTTAACTATCAAATTGCGATGACTAACTGCCTGGAAACAAAATTTCACAATTTGCATACATTTTTTTTCCTACATATATGCGCATACAGGCAAGTATAATAACCGACACAATTTTCTTAGTATTTAAAACTCTACGGCCCTTTTGTATCTGATTTTTTTTTGTAACGCATACACACAATCTGTGTATTCTTTTTTATATTCTGGATGAAAACCAGATTTTTGTGGAAAATGAAAAACTATATCACATGATAAAACTTTTTATCCAAAGACAATTTCTGTTGTCTCAAAAACAAATTAAAAAAAGAGGATGAAAGAATATCTTTGCCATGGATTTTTTATTTACGTTAAATAAGGAGATATCAAAAATAACGAAATAGTTAATAACAATAATAATAATTGTCGCTTATACCATATAGCTCAGTGTATGGCCTAGCTTTTCCTAATATTTCTGGTGTGCGTCTTTTATGTTTTATGACAAAATTAAATATTTATTTAGCAGAAACAAAAACGAAAACACTTCTTTACACTTTTTATAGAGAAAAGAGTGGTTCTAAATATCTTTTAAACTTATTCGCATTTTCACGAAACTTCGTTGTATTACTTTTTTTGTATTAAGTTTTACTTTTTTTTATAAATCCACAACTCCATACCACACGTTTTTTTCTTTTTAGACTTTTTAGGCTTTCAGCGCTTATTCAGCAATATTCGATATGGTTACAGAATCAGAAATTTTTTTTTAACCGTTTTTTTGTAATTTAGCATGATGTAACGTTTTGTACGGCGTGACATCATATGTGAAAGGTCGCTGCAATGCTCTTATACAATACTTTTGAATATACACTTTTCCGCTGTACAGGGCGTATGAGCAACTTTTAATTTTACCATATGGCAATGCAATTTAAAAGCAAGATCAAAGTTTTGCAACTTATTAAGCACCCAACTGTGCTCTACGAGAATTCATAGTCATAGCATTGTTTTTATGAAAAAAATGCTGATTTTATTGTACAGTAATATTACGTTTTTCTTTTACTTATTTATTTACTTGTTAATGTCCTTTGTAGAAATAATATCCCTCTATGTAATAATCTGTAATACAACAGCAACAGCTGCATTATTAAAAGTGATTTAAATATTCTTCTTAACTTACAGAGTAAACGTTTAACCTTGAACTCATGCTATTAAAATGAATATCGTTAATTGAGTTTGAGTTCAATCATTGCATTGTTAATGCTAGCGAAGGTGATGCACCACTTCGAATGTCAACTGCAGTGAGAAATTGACTTACCGTCAATAGATAGTTTTACAGTATGTTAGTTTTACCTCATATCTACAGTTGTTAAATATTTAAAAGAATTTTATTACAAGAGTCATAGAGCTGAGAAAATGTGGTGACAAGTAGATAAGTGAGCAGGAAGCGAGCGACAGCATCCTGTGTGCTGCATGGTGATGTTAACTATAAATTAATGAATCGCTCATTGCAAGCTATCACATTTATGTTTAAATCGACATAGTCGAAGTCGAATACACTTCGTGTAACAATTATAGCACAACTACATATTGATTTTTTTGAAGCATTTAATTTACTTCTAATTTATTTAAGTATTTTTTTTAAATTATATACTGTCATCATACTGTCTACAAAAAAAAATTTTATAAAAATCCCTTATTTATCTAGTTACATTATACAATTACTTCATCAAAATTTCGAACTTTTCGAAAAAAAAAATTTAAGTTAAAAACAAAATAAAATATTAAATGCAATTTTAAGGCTCATTCCATTAAAGTAAAAAAATGCAGGTACAAATTACCGTTAATTGTTTAAATTTTGATTACCTGCGTAAAAGAGCTTCAGTAAAATTATTATCGAAAATCAACGGTAGTATAAACCACTTGGAACCTGCACATTTTTATACTAAAATTAAAAGAACTACAAAACAGCAAATTCTTACGTTTAACAAACTATTTTAAAAGTGAATTTTTTTGTATTCTTATTGTTTGGCCGTATATTTCAATATTTTACTTAATTATTTTTGAGCTTAAGGCCGATCGGGATGAGGAAATGTGGTGATTTTCGAAATACTCGTGGTACTATAACTTCTACCGCTTTGAGTATTGTTGTTTAAACGCAAACTGGTACCTCAGTGTTTCAGCTATTTAAATGAAACTTGGTAGTCAGGTGCCTATCCATTTTAGCAGCTAAAGCTTGAAATTTTGCACAAATTATAGCTTTTTTGAGGTCAATTTTAGCAGTGAAAATCATTAAAATCGGATAAATAGAACATATAGCTGCCATACAACCGATAGTTCAAAAGTTGCATTTTTTGCCAAAACTCCCTCATTAAATCAGCTAAAGACTTGAAATTCTCCACGAATATTGATTATTATTGGGACTATTATAGCAGTCAAAATCATTTATATCGAATTAATATTGCATATGGCTCTAATAAATTTCTTTAATTCAAGAAAGTTATGAAGCTTTTCTCTACTTGGTCCTAATCATTTTTCCTAATAACCGATCGGCCTTAAGCTCAAAAATAATTAAATTCGAAATATTTATAAATTTATTTTTCATTCAAGTATAAAGTTTTAAAATTTGTTTGTAAGATTTTTACCAGAGAATGAACTGTATTTTAACTGAGAAATAATTTTATTTAACTAGAAACAAAATAAATTGTCGAAATGTGGCAATATGTCGCAGGGCTAGAATTGTTAAACGCAGTGTGATCATATTACAGCTACATAAGTGCATCGATGAACGTAAATATTGCAGAAATGCACACAAGCGCTAAGGCAAACAAACTAACAAACAACCAAGAGTCAAAGGGGTTGAAGACGATGTAATCATACACACACACAGACATTACGTATTTACTCTGAAATAGTGTTTCTACCCTGCAGCAAAATTTAGAGAAAGTCTCCGTGACAATTTCCACTTCGTAGGACATCGCCGTGTGAAAAAGGGCAATTGAAATCATTGACTTGAGATTGAAAGAGAACTAATACCGTTCCATTTTGTACTAGTTTTGCGAGAGTTCTAAAAAATTTTAGAGGGTAGCTAACTGTATATTTATGTGTACCTGAACGTATGCTTGTTTGTATGTAAGTGAAAATGCATCGTTAGTGCACATATGGTCGCATTTAATAAAGTTGCTGCTGTTTACTATTTTTCTCGTGCTGACAAACGCGCGCACAACTTGGAAAGGGTTTTCAGCTAACGACTAGTTAACTTACGAGGAACTTTCATTGCTCCTTTCACTGCGCTTCCAATGATTTACTTACTTATTGCATTTAACTTTTTCTCATTTACTTTGCTTTTATATATTATTGCGCGCGTATTGGGCTACTACTTTTATGTTGGTGCAAATGCTTTGCTTAATTCTGCTTTATTGCGCTGCGCTATAAAATATGCGTCATGCTTTGCGAGACATAAACCGTACTAAACCTCTAACTGTATGCTATGTATGCATATAAATATGTACCGAACACTGTGTAAAAATGAAGTGTGTAAGTTAGTTTGATAATTTCGCAGTGAAAAGGTGTTTGGGTACTCGCCTTTAAGTCTGTGAACACGGTCAAACTGTTTGATCAAATCGCGTAAATATGTTAGTGAAATTTTCAAGTAGAAATGTATTAGTGTAATGGATGTTGGGCCAAAATCAAAGTTGTGTGTTTATCAAATTTGTTGGTAGTTTGATTTGTGCTGTTGGCTTTCCAAGGTGCTATTTGAGCAAATAGGTAAACAATGTGAACGAACAGTTGCAAAAAAATTTGTCTTAAAACCGAAAATGGGCAGAGAGAAAGAAGAGCGACACTTCGCTTTAGAATTGATAAATAAAAAAAATATTTCAAACAAGCGGGAAATTTGATCAAACAATTTGATCGTGTAAAGTCTCATTAAGAGATATTTCTTAAATGGGATAAATGTCAGTGATTTGTTTACAAATAGGTTAGAAAACTTTTAGTGAGTTTATGTTAAGCACACAATACGCAGTAAATGTTTCATATAATTAATATATTATTGTTATGTAGCTCGATAAATGCATACGACTGAAGTTACTTCATAATAAGATTCTTACCAGATATTAAAGTAGCTTGGTCAAAAATAAAGTAGCATGAAGAACGCGCTTAATATTACTTTTCGTCGAGAGAAAGGAGATGCTTGATGAACTGACCGAGAATTCTATTCTTTATAGCTTTTCCGATTGTGGGACTTTCTTGCCTAACTCCCTTGATTATCGCGTTAATGCCACATCACAAACTCAGCCTCCATAATTTCAGTTATGTTTACGCGCTCTAAACACCTCTAAAGTGTTTTTTATTGAGATTTTAAGTGGCTGCCCTTAATCAGTAAACATCTTCTCGTTTGCAACGAATTAATAAGGTATGGTAGTCGAAAAATCATCTAAGTGGGAAAATACTGCATGGTGACCTCAATGACACCTTACCAACTTGAATACGTTTTTAAATTCTTAAAAGACTCAGGAGTCTACTAACCGTTCCCGGATATATGATTCTCGTGGCGTCTTGATCGTTCTTTTATGAAGCCTTGTTGTTGAAGCGAAAGCGCTCTGCTATCTTTTATAGCTAATGCCACCAGATACTTCCTCAATTAACCGTCGTGTTTTGCATGCAGAGGGAGGTAATCGTTGAAAAGTTTGACTATAAGTCATGGCATACTTCATTAAAAAGGAAAAACAGTCCACTCTTTGGTAAATGTTATACATTCAATGCAGGCAGCTCTTGACAACAATTGATTGCCAACCTTCAAAATGCTGCTCATTATTCATACTCCGAAATGATTGCTTGAACTTTTCTTCTCTGAAGAGTGCCGCTTTCAAATACAAATCTTTCGAAAATTTGTCCGCTCAGAGCTGTTTTCATATAATCCATTAGTTAAAACATTTTTGAAGCAAGCGAGCTTCTAGTTAAATTTATTTGTATTTAAATATTTAGAGGATCATTCATTACTCTTTCCTTGTCAATGCACATAAATGGTTGTCCAAGTAAATTTTAAACAAAACTAAGCGTCCTTTTCTAACTTTCTTTCCTAGGTTCATTTTATACTAGTAGAATATAAAAAAGTTTGTAGTTACTTTTGAATACATTTCGTAACAACTTTGTTTAAATTCTTACTTTATTTGTGCGCGGTTACTTTAGATTAAAAGTATTCAAAGAAAAGTTTTAAAATATTATCGATTGTAGGCACTTTTAATTAAAGTTGAATATAATCGGTTTAAACATTTCATATTATTTAATTTTATGTTTAAGTTTATTATAAATATATATTTTTTTATTATTTAACTTCATTTATTTGTTTGTCTTATTTTTTCACAGTACTTGTACTCATCTTAAGTTTTATATATATTTTATCCTTAACCTTGTCTATTTGTTTTTCTTCATCTGCATATTCACTTTGAATTAGGTCTTTGTATTAATCGTTACCTAAATATGATCAATAACTCTCAGCCTTTCGTTAATTCATTATCAATTTAGAAGTATTTTCCGTCAGAAGTTTTTCAGTCACAATCCCAAAGCCAATCTTTTTTATTAACTAACGTCCCTAACTAAGCCTCTTTTCAATCAAGAGTTACACATTTGTAGATACCATATTTGCAATAAAAAGTATTTGGCAGTATGTTGAAATTATGTTATTGAAAATTGAGTACCTAAATTAAAAGCTTCTTCATAACGCACCATATCGCGTCCTTATACAACCTAACAACATATTACACAATATCAACTTTCAACACATAATTTAACTTAACATTACATTACTCAATTTAACTTAGCAAAAATTAAAATATCTTAAGCGTAACATAAATTGAAAGAACATCACTTGACGTTGCTAAACATAATTTAATATTACTTTACATAACGTAACATAAGTAAACACTACTTGACATAACTTAACATAATTTAACATAACATAACCTAACTTTACCTAAGCATAAATAAACACCACCTTACTTAGCTTAAAAGTAACATAAATTAAAATATCATAACTTAACATAGCTTTGCTTTATATAAATTAATATTATTTAACATAACCTAACATAGTTTAACATAAATCAACATCACCTGACATAACTTTATATAACTTAACATATCACATTTTTACTTCACTTAGAATGCACCATTTTCGTCTGCATCATTTCCATCGTCTCCATATCAGTCTCGCCAGTCAAACTGATTTTATTTGGATTACAATTTCCGGTGTTTCACTTCAAAAATATTTTTTGGATGTACAAAGGATTCTTAGCTGTTTTGTTCTAAAAAGAATTTCTAAGTAAATGACAGATCGACGAAGACTCATTCTCTGCATCTGAGGCAATTATCTTTGTACATATGTACATAAGAAAATCGGCTCCTTTTGAGGGCCAAAGTCGTGGTCTTAATAGTAACACTCTATACTTTATAAGTGTTAACATCAGAACTAGCATGTTTAAATCATATTCAAGGTTGATCTTCACTACGTTTAATAACCAATTACTCATTTCTTAATATCCAAAGAGAAAGCGTATACATTTTGATTGATGTCGACAAATTTATCTTTAGTCTTTATGGATTTTTAAGCAACTCTGCATTTATTTCATTTCTGACAAGTGCATGCAAGCGCTCTGAATAAAACCCCATCACCTCGATTATTAAACCAAATGCAGTGACAAAGGACATCATGTAGAACAACAGTGCATCAGTAACAGCAGATACACACAAACACCTTAACACATGTATTCTTACAACAACACATAATTACATTATCAAAAAAAAAAACGGAAAGCACAAAATGCAAAACAACAAATGACTATGACAACAGTGCCACCAACAAAGTACGCTCGAGCGCATCTGGGTGCCATCAGCAACACAAACACCAGCTGCGACTAAATGGAAACGCAATTTTTCTTCTTGGACATGCTAAAAAAACACAAATAAAGAAAAACAAGCAACGAGAATGAAAATGTAAATCCAAAATGAAAAATAGTATGCAAAGCCTTAAGAAAACAGACAATACAACAAATTGTGCCAAAGACAACTCGCCGCTTGGTATAACAAATAAGAACAACAAATATGCGCCATTGATGTTCTTGCTATTGTTGTGAATTTTGTTGTTGTTGTTGGCAATGGTGTTTGCAGTGACTGTGATCGTAGTGTAATGCATCAGCGAGTCAGCAACCAGCGCCGCAGTTACTTTGGTGGTTTCTCATATGCGCCGCCAGCTTCTGGGCATGCCGAGGGAGACGTGTAGTAGGTGCAACAGTAGCTCAACTCATGAACTGGAAATTGGATTGCATGCCCGCGTCGGCAGTTGGAAATAAATGAAAACTATCAAGAAAATAAAATGAGAGGCGTTGCGCTGGTTTGTGCAGCCGTAAATCATGGAGGAGTTTTCCTACGAAGGAAGCAATGACAAAGGCACAGAGATGCTGCAGCTACTCGATGTAGTTAAGTAATTCGGTTTTATTCCTTTTTCGGCATACACACATTTTTTTTTTAATTTTTGACCGTAAATAAATAAATTATGTGTTAGTTTTTGTGGGAAGTCTCAATTTGAAAGCGAGAATAGAGGCAAGTGATAAAAAATCATTGCAATGGTATGGCATTGTGGTAGGCCTGAAAACCGAGAACGAATTTCCAAGCCCTCTTGCATATTTAGTTTAATAGTGAACATGACTACTTGTTTGGCTAAAGTTATAGTCAAAGCAGATAGTTGCGCAATTTCAGTATGAATTCACAAATTTTTCATGCAATTGAGACGCTTGCAAATGGGTAAATATATAAATTGTCCAATAATAACATCTGATTTAAATATATTCTCATCCATTTAGTCAAAAAGACGCCGAAAAGAATAGAAAAAAGGTTCTGCACACTATTCAATAGGCATGTCAATCCCTGGATCCCGGAATTGTAGAAAACAAAGAATTTAATACCTATTTATTTTTCAAATTTTGTATCATTCTTAAAAATTACCCTTTCAAGGGCAAAACAAAGCCTTTAGAGAGAGATTCGCAACCGACGAAGAACACAGCTCGTTAACTCCCTTAAGTCTTTGTTTTGTTCTTGCCATTATAAATAAGCTGGATAATATCCCACACGAGTAGAAAATGAGCCTCATTATGAAAGCGATGTTAACAGAACAAACAACGAGGTGCCTGAAGTGGAAAAAGAAGAAAGTATCAAAGATAAATTGTATCAAGTTTTAACGAGCTGCTCACAATTGTCCAGTAATCGAAAGGCATCAAATTTATCAGAAGGTTTCGTAAAAGAAATTGATAGTTTTTGTAATGAGGCGATAAAAAGGCTATGCCATACAGAGAACATTTAACTTTTTATCGACAATCCAACCAAGAAGTGTTGAGGTGCAGCAGTAATTCTCCATTGCAGATTTTAAATGCAACAAATTTAATTCTAGGTTGAAGGTTAACACACTTAAGGCTTTTATTTCTTTAAGATTGCGTTTTGATCAAAATACGGAATAATTCTGCCTCACTCAAAATTTAATTGGTATTGTATTTAATTTTTACTCCATGTATTTCTTTTTTTACTGAATGTTAATATATTAATATTTAATATTGGTATCAAACCGTGCTTAAAAATAGTTTTACTTTACGAAGGTGCATTTGCTTCTGTACCAAATAGTTAAATTTGTACTAGAATTCTAAATTATTTTGTATGTGTGTTAAATTTTACGTTTATTTTATTTTTTTCTTGAAAATACCAATAAATACATAAATGATATACAACAAATCGTTCTTCCTTGTTTTATTAATGTTATTTTGTATACTTCTATAATACAACGATTACAGACGTGTTATATTTTTGACAAATTAAAAATTACGAATCAAAACTTCGTGAATTTTGGGAACCCGGCATTGTCCCGGAATTTCGTTCTCTAATCTCGAAAATCCCGGGCTCAACAAAATTCCCAAAATTGACATCCCTACTATGCAACCAAGCGAAAACGGAAAACTGGCATTCACTGGCGGTGATAAGAAAAGTAGCTAGGATGTTGCTACTCGCCCACACACTTTCCAGCGTAAGAGTGTTTAATGAATCCGAGTAGCAAAACAAAGCCTTTAGAGAGAGATTCGCAACCGACGAAGAACACAGCTCGTTAACTCCCTTAAGTCTTTGTTTTGTTCTTGCCATTATAAATAAGCTGGATAATATCCCACACGAGTAGAAAATGAGCCTCATTATGAAAGCGATGTTAACAGAACAAACAACGAGGTGCCTGAAGTGGAAAAAGAAGAAAGTATCAAAGATAAATTGTATCAAGTTTTAACGAGCTGCTCACAATTGTCCAGTAATCGAAAGGCATCAAATTTATCAGAAGGTTTCGTAAAAGAAATTGATAGTTTTTGTAATGAGGCGATAAAAAGGCTATGCCATACAGAGAACATTTAACTTTTTATCGACAATCCAACCAAGAAGTGTTGAGGTGCAGCAGTAATTCTCCATTGCAGATTTTAAATGCAACAAATTTAATTCTAGGTTGAAGGTTAACACACTTAAGGCTTTTATTTCTTTAAGATTGCGTTTTGATCAAAATACGGAATAATTCTGCCTCACTCAAAATTTAATTGGTATTGTATTTAATTTTTACTCCATGTATTTCTTTTTTTACTGAATGTTAATATATTAATATTTAATATTGGTATCAAACCGTGCTTAAAAATAGTTTTACTTTACGAAGGTGCATTTGCTTCTGTACCAAATAGTTAAATTTGTACTAGAATTCTAAATTATTTTGTATGTGTGTTAAATTTTACGTTTATTTTATTTTTTTCTTGAAAATACCAATAAATACATAAATGATATACAACAAATCGTTCTTCCTTGTTTTATTAATGTTATTTTGTATACTTCTATAATACAACGATTACAGACGTGTTATATTTTTGACAAATTAAAAATTACGAATCAAAACTTCGTGAATTTTGGGAACCCGGCATTGTCCCGGAATTTCGTTCTCTAATCTCGAAAATCCCGGGCTCAACAAAATTCCCAAAATTGACATCCCTACTATGCAACCAAGCGAAAACGGAAAACTGGCATTCACTGGCGGTGATAAGAAAAGTAGCTAGGATGTTGCTACTCGCCCACACACTTTCCAGCGTAAGAGTGTTTAATGAATCCGAGTAGCTTGTCGAAAACCAGCAAAAATCCACTTTTTCATTCTAGCACTATTACCTTGTTTATACGAAGCATTCTCCAAGATCGTATCGACTTAATACATTTTATTTGTTTCCTTTTATACATTCGGCTTGAAAGCTTGCACAGCGAAACCGTATTGTAAGCTTAACAGCTTATTTGAATTTCACATCGATAAATGTAGTCGTTTGTATGCTCTTTCTAACCATAGTGAGAAATAAAGTACCGATTTTAAAGTGAGTGTTAGTAAATTTACTGAAGGCGTATTCAAAATCAGTTTATACATTCTTTTCGAAGTGATGTGTATTCGATGAAACTGTATTATGCTCCCGTATAAACGTAGTATATATTGACAACTGAATACGAGAAAATATGATCCACTTTCTTTATCCTCTAACAAGATTTGGACCTCAAATACCAAAAGTTCGCTACTTCATCAGCTACTCCATCTTGCAACGGAGTCAGGCAGTCCTGAAAGCATTCGTGTGCAGCGAAATGGTAGTGAACAAACTAGGAAAAAATAATAGGGCAATTCATAGCAGTAAAGTAATTTGGTAAGGTGGCAACATTACCATACATTTTTAGCACAGCTGTGAAAGGTTGCAATTTTCATTAATGGTAAAAAGCAAAACATAAATAAATATGACGCTCAAAAACGGAAAATATGAATTATTAACGGGCCTATGTCGTCAAAATGCATTTGATTTGATGGATTTCGATTTAAGTAAATAATGAAAAAGTCAAAATTTTCTTATAAATGAACTAATAAAAACTTTTCCAAGGCGATGACCAAGAAGAAGATGTTATGATGGAATTCACTATATGTGCTGCTCTTATCCTACAAAACCGAAGAGGCTTTCATTCAAACGTTCCGAAATCACTAAGCTGGACTAAAAATGTCCTACCGCAATTCGATGATAACCGAATGCGACAAATGCTGCGTGTTAGCGAAAATGAATTTAGACACATCTTATCGTTAATTAAAGATGATCCTGTTTTCAAAAACAAAAGCTATATATTCCAAATGCCAGTAGATATACAACTTAAAATAACCCTATTTTGTTTTGGTTCAAGTGGTGATAGCGCATCGTTCCGAAAGGTAGCAACTCTTTTTGGTATTGGGGATGGAGGTACAATCATTAATGTGACAAAAAGAGTCGTACGTTCAATTTTAAATTTGAAGGCCAGATATCTATATTGGCCACAATTTAATGAGCGAAAGAAAATTGTTTCACTAACAATGTATGAACTGCCTGGTTGTGTTGGATATATTGATGGCACAGAGATACGACTTGCTGAAAGACCCGCAGTGACTAACAAAAGAAGCTTTTGGTCACGCACCAGGCAGAGCTCTATAAAGGTACAGTTGGTTTGTGACCATCGTCTGGTAATTCGGCATGCGAACATTGGACACCATGGTAGTGTACATGACGCAATTCTCAATTGGTCGGGCTCTAAATGATTACTTCGACGATAACCAGTTTATTGCAGGAGACTCGGCTTATGCACTATCTCAAACGCTAATAACTCCCTTTCGAAAAAACAGCACTGAACTAACACAGGAAATTCGTGATAAATTCAATATACATTTTTCCAAATACCGAGTACGCATTGAAAATTGTTTCGCGAAGGTCAAGGAAGTTTTCTGCAGTTTAAAAGAACTACGTTTTCGTTTGCACACCGAAGCCAACTACAAAGAATGTTGCGAGTGGATCTTGGCGTGTCTTGTGTTGCACAACATTTTAATTATCTTTAATGATCCTGACGACATGCCGAGTAACTTAGAAACAGAATATCCACCTGAAATTTTGCTCTCAACTACTGAACGTCGGGCCACTCTAGCTACTTACATTTCAAATTTATAAACAACTCAATTCATCAGTGAATTTATATTGAATTTGTCTTAAAAATACATCAATAACTTAAAAATTAATAGACTTCATTTCTTATTCATAGTGAGAAAATACTTTAGTAGTAATAAAAATAAGTATAACAAAATTGTATCAAACTAGATTTAAGCTGGACATCCTTTGCATGCCTACAGAGACATGTACATATATAAATACATATGTATAGTATAAGTACAAGTGCATGCATAGTATACACATGTACGAACATACATATGTAGTTATATAAATGTGCGCATTAATTGTTAACTTAAGCACAGAATTGCATGCTATGGATGTACAATTTAAAGTGACATACATATGGAATCTACATTTTAATTTTTTGCATTTCTACTCTCTTCTTCATTTCTATTTCCTTTAGCGCAACCTCCCTCTTCATTTTCATTTCCATAATTCTTAGTTTTCTTTCCATTTGTAGCTCCTTCTCTTTTCGCAAATTTTCTTCAACATGTTTCTCTTTTTCAAAAATAAATTTTTCCCTTTGTAATTCTAACTCTGTCTCCTTTACTTTTAATTCCCTTTCTTTATTTTCCTTCCGCATTGAAAGTATTTCGTTTTGAACTTGCAGCACGTCACTCAGCCCAGTACGTGAGTAAATGCCTTTTTGACCGCGATAAGAGGGGGTTTCAACAGATACAGAGTTAGGCTCGTAGCTTTTTCGGGCATTATGTTCACATTCTTCAATAGTTCGTTGATTATTTTGTATAGTATTCTGACTTATTGGAGAAAAGTCTGCTGAAGTTTGTTGCACTTCGGTGATCTGTGAATAGTCAGCCACAAGGGAGGGGAATGCATCCGTATCCAGTAGAACAGTTATGCCCGCACTCTCTCTGTATGCAAATACTTCCTCATAGTCATGAAACATCGGACACTTTCTCTGAATTACATCTGTAAAAAAATCGAACATTTTTTGTTTGCAAGAAGCTTACACTGGTTGCTGGAGAAACTACCTTCCATTGTATCGCCGTTATTTAATGCACCAGCTCCAGTGGAATCAAGCATTTCTTTTGCTTTTCTGTATGATTGTCGCATATTCTTAACTTTCGAACGGACGAGGCTCCACTCACATTCAATACCGCTTTCATTTAAAAATCGCCGGTAGTAGGTCTGCGCAGTTGGTTTCTCAAGCGGGCGATTTTCTTTTAGAAAATTTATAAGGCTGCACTGCTGTAAATCCGACCATTTATGGTATGGCGCCTTACATACACGCTTCTGTTTCTTTTTATTAAAAGAAAATAAGATTTTATTAGCTTTTATTTTATAAAACATTTGAGAGCTCGTATTGCAACTTACCATTTCCATTTTGTTTACCTTTTCTGAACAGCTGATTTCTAACTTGCGTAGAAGTTACCAGACTGGAAAACTGGCATATAGGCAAGTACAAAATTACCAAATGGTGGTAATTGGTGTTTGTATAGAAAAAACAACAAAATATTTTATTACCCTAGTAAAATGTTTTAATTTACCAGATGGTATTTTTTCTACAATGATTACCAGAGAGCTGTGAATTGCACTAATAGCTTTTCTTGATTGTGAAATCGGGATCTTTTATAGCAACAAGAAGGCTGATTCTCTCGCCAGTTACGGGGCTCAACGCGGGATTTATCTACCTCGCCCTGTCTATGATTTATTCAGAGGATAAATAACATAACTTCTTCGAAGATGGGTGGACTTATAACTCAGTGGCGCTTATAAAAAGCAAAAGACAATCTAAAAGATTTATGACTTCTTACACGACTGTTTAAACTTATTAGAAAAGGATAGAACAGATAGCTGACGAGTCATTGCAATTTGCGAAATCATCTTCCCAAAAAATCTCTTATATACTGAAAGTTAATTGAGCTTGAGGAAGAAACCTCTGATTATGGGAATCTCAATTCAGAATCTGAAACATTAAAGAAATAATCATATAACAACGGACTTCTATCTTAAATTATTTATTTGTGCTGATTCCAAAAAGGTGCCAGCGTTTTCCAACACCTTAAAAGCAAAAGCTAATTCTTCCCTCTCAACTTTAGGAAATATAATGCGGTACTTGAGGCTATGGGACTTTGTCAAAAAGAAGCTTAACAATTAAGCTTTAGTTCTTTACCAACGTTAGTTAAAAACCGTACATTAATAGTTTAAAATTTTTTTAATAGGATTAACGATATTACGGTTTACCTAACAACGCAAAGATGTATTTTAAACGATCTCTTCATTGCACCAACTAATTTTGATTGATCTCTTTAGATCATATTTCATCATGAAAGTTTGACAATGCCACAACCTAACGTAGTGTACCATTTCTAATGATGGTGGATTTAAATATCTTATTTCACTTAAAGGCTTCTCAAACTCGCTTTCGAAATGCTTTGGTTAACTGAAGGTAAAATTAGATCTTCTGGAATCTGGTTTCAAGTTGTTCTAAGATCGCTTTCCTCTAAATTATTTGAATTGGAGATTTTATTTCTGACCGCCTTTAATAAAATAAAAACCATCAATAAATCCCTTACCTTCGCTTTTATGTTTTGAGGCCACCATATCTAGTTTTATATTTCTTAAATATGTGCAAAGAAAACATGAATTATTCAAAATTCTAATAAGCTTCTTCTTCTTATTTTTGTGTGAATGCTTCAAATCTATTGACCTTAATATCCGAATATAGTCCAGTAAATAGTGTCTTTTAGAAAGGTCAAGTTTTCCAGACACCCTTTCTAAGAATTTAATATTGGGCAAGACGAGTTCCGGATCGGAATTGCTTAAACTATTGGAAAGGAACGGAAATTAAAAGTTTTTATGGCATAAAAATAGTTAATCGGCACTGACTAGTGTCTCCTAATTAGCTCTGACAAGATTATCTTTATTAAATCATTAAGTCGTTGGCTCAGGCTAGCCAGTTGTGATATATATGTACATTAAATCAATTTGATATTTGAAAATAATTTTATCCTCACTAGCGCTGGCTTTAGCTGATATTATTTTACTACTTGTTTTCCTTAACTATCTTTCATTTAGTTTGAGACTCCTTGACTTTACCGCCTAGTCTTGCCTCTCAAACGAAAGTTACAATTTGTGGCACGGCGCCTTGGCCACGATTACCACTCCATCGAGTGAGCGTCAACTTTATGTAAGTACCACTCCCCGAAAACTGTATAACAAGCAGCGTTGATAAACAAGTAGATACACGATTACTGCGCCTTTAAGTAGACAACGAATAAAAAATGTCTGCTGATTTCTATCTGAAATCAAGCGAATCGAAGCTCATTGTTCGTTAGACATTGCTGCTGAATTAATGCTGTTACTGTTGTTATTCTGAATATTGTAAATATTTATTTCAACATTGTTTGTATATATGTAAGTATGTTTGCTATGTGACACCCGTTTACTTTACAACATTTACTGTCTTCAATTTGTTTACTCGCTAAATTTTTATGGATTTTTCTCACTACACTGCCGCGACAGCTACTTACTCGTACATTCTTGGCTTATTCGAGTGTGGCAATGAGGCTGACCTTGGTACAGACACTACCGAATTTTACAATGGCAATGTTGTTGACACTGATTGAAAAGACGGCAGTGCCATATCGCACCGCCGAATTCGTGGGGAAATTAAATTTGTCGTTATTGTTAACATTATAAATAAGCAACCGAACAAAGTGTAAGCAAAGATAGTATGTCAACTCGGCTGAGATTGTGTGAGGGTAGCGAATTGAGTTGCTAGATTTTGTGGCGCTATTGAGAAAGAATAGTGGTGTTGGGCCAATCAGCGTAGGCGCTAATAAAGCATTACAAAGTAAATATATACGAGTATATACATATTTAAAGAAATGTTGTGTCAACTTTAGAAAAATAATAAATAAATAAATTAAATTGAATGTCCAAGATGTGAGCAGAAAATAGCAGCTTAACAAATTATATAAAAATATACGGCTTTTATTGCTTTATAAATAAGAATATCTAAACTAGCATAGAACTTTTTGAAGGGTATAAAATATCAGTACTCATCTGAATACTAATAAGTAATATTTCAAGTTGGATTGACTGACAATATTTGAATATTAATAGGAATAGGAAACAAACTCAAAAGCAAATTTTACAATAAACATTCGAGTTTATAGGGGAAGCGAAAAATGTAAAGACATCTATTTCGTTTCTGAAGGGAAACTTCTATTCGCTATTTAAACGCAAATGACGCGAAACACCCAACACGATTGTTATTTAATATAAAAATATATTAAAAGTCCATTTGTCTGTTAGTTAAGTAAAGTAAAGTTAATTTATGTTATGTATTGTTATGTTATGTAATTTTTTTTAAATAAAGTATTATGTTATAAAATGTTATCTTATGTTAAGTTATGTAACGTAATGTAATATAATGTTATATTTTGTTTTGGTATATTATGGTATGTAATGCTATATAATGGTATGTAATGGTATGTAATGTTATGTACTGTTATGCAATGTTAAGTAATGGTTGTTATGTAATGTTATGTTATAAAACTTTATAAAATGTTATGTTTTTAAAACGTAACGGTCAATTTTACATAGCTCGAGGCCAGTTTATGAAAGATTTTTATTTGGAAAAAAGCACACTTTTTCGTAGATCACCACATCTGCTCATCAGACTTCATTAAATTTTATTAATTCATTTTTCATCGCCGCTTCTCGAGTTTGAACAAAGGAACCACGGATTGCATAGGTGCTACATGCTGTGTTACTCTTGCCGATAAAAAACGTAACAATAATATTATGTTATTTCATTTTGTATAAGGCTATGTAACATTATATTAAGTGATATAATGCTATGTCATGTCATGAAATGTTATATGATGTTACATATGTTTTGTTATGTAATGTATTGTGTTGTCATATTATGTTATGTTATCTAATGTAATGCAATTGATATTTTGGTTTGCTGTGGAGTGATGTTATTTAATGTTATTTGATGCGATATGTTAAAGTTATGTAATAGAATGTGATGATATGACGTGATGTGCTGATGTGTTGTGCTTTAAAGCCATGTTGTGATGTCATATATTGATCTACTATGACGCCATATGATCATATGATGTGATGTCTTTAAGTGATGACATATGACATAACTGACATATGGCTTAAGTAGGGTTCGACTCCCGCAGAAGCCAAGAAGAAAGAAGTCTGATGAGGAAATGTGGTGATTTCCGAAATAGTACTATAACTTTTACCGCTTTGAGTATTGTTGTTTTTTTCCTAATAATTTCCAATAAACCAAATTGTACAAACAACAACTACACAGTCAAGTAGAAATAGCGGCAGTACAGCCGCACTTGATTGATGTAAGTTGTGAAGGGAAAGCAGTAAAAATATCAACAGCTCACACTGCGTAAGCTTAGCTGAATGCGTTTAGCTGCCGGCTTAAGTATTGCGCATGTTGTTGCGGGTTCGACTCCCGCAGAAGCCAAGAAGAAAGAAGTCTGACGAGGAAATGTGGTGATTTCCGAAATAGTACTATGACTTCTACCGCTTTGAGTATTGTTGTTTTTTTTCCTAATAATTTGCAATAAACCAATCGGCCTTAAAGCTCAAAAATATTTAAAATAATAATAATATATCATAACAAAAACCGATCGCAGCTTTTCCGTACATGAATCGATAGAAAATCATGAATATATTTTTTACATATAAAAACGAAAACATTAATCAAGGACCTTTTTTCATTTGATTAGCTTCCCACATAATTTGGTATCATGAAATTTCACATATAACACCAAGGCTAAAAATGATTGCTTAGTCTGATAGTCGTATGTTTAGTTCCAAATTGATTTTCTCAATAAAGATCACTGCGCTTATCCAATATTTCATCTGTAAAGGCAGCTACTGCCCGCAACCTTGGACTTTACACAATGTCCAATCATCAATACCATGGAAATTAACAGCAGCTAACCCCTGATTCATCTGTAAAGGCAGCTACTGCCCGCAAGCCTTGGACTTTACACAATGTCCAATCATCAATACCATGGAAATTAACAGCAGCTAACCCCTGATTTCCACTGAATTTTCTAAGAACATTTTACAATAAGAAAGTATTACCAAATTGTATACTTCGATGAATTGTTCGACGAACTGGTTGAGGTTGAGCCAAGCTACTCAGTCCCATATCACTCATTAACTCCCGCCCAATCATCAACTAAGTAATAAAGTCAATTGTTCTTTACTTTAGTAACTTTAATTAAATCACCATAAGCTTCATTGATTATATTTCAAGATAAATAAAATTATAAATAAAGTTATGGGAATGAATCAACATATGAGTGCATATATACATACATACAATTACACATATTCATACGAGTTTATTTTTTCGCTCGAATGTCAATAAAGTCACATAATAAAGCGTTAACGCAATTCTTGCATGTCAGGACGTCATTACCATTCAACTATCGAACAGTCGAAAGTCGCGTAATAAATCAGCCATTAAATTAAAAAAAAATGCTCTGATTGTACGCATTGTACAACAATAGTAATAAATTGTTGACAATTATTTTTATTTGAATGCGATTGTATTTGTGTCAACATGGATGTGCACAAAGATAGTGCAAGTAGTTGCATTCATTTTCGCAAGCTTTTAATGGCAACTAGAATTATTTTTATTGGAAAAATATAATTTATTGTCATCGTGGAGAATTAATGCTGAACAAGACAAGTGAGGTGAACATATGTATGTATGTACGTACGATTTGTTGATTCTCCTTACGAGTGGGGCGAAGGAAGTTATCAGAAAGATTGAAAACTACAAAAGTTGTTAAATAATAAAATCATACAATTTCTTTTATTTAAGGTTATGTTATTTTAATTAGTTTTCCTGGGCAATGCAAATACCCTTCTTATAACAGAAAGTTTGCGAACCATATTCAACGATTTTTTTTTTCATTTTAAAAAAGAATTTCGTTTAGGTTGAGTTCCTCCTTATCTTATTCTTATACTTAAATAAGGGAATAGTAAATAATTAATTTAAATTTTTTTACACTTCAAAATTGATTGGACTTCAGAATTATTTACATAATGCTTGTCAGAAAATGTCTAAAAAATCGAGTACGGAATTGTTTACTTTCAAAATATTTTAAAATTATTTAATAATTGAAAAAAATTAGAAATTTTATACTCAAAAAATGGGCTACGAAAGTTGTAATTTTAATAATTAAAATTTTGGCAAAAAAATTTTTTTTTACATTTATTTATTGGGCGTTCTATAACGAACTGAATATATATTAGATTTTTTGTTACCTATACAACTGTAAGTATATTCACTCACGAAAAGGCTTCATACAAAAGATAATCATAGTGTTTTAATCTAACGTGTTTTAATTAAAAATTAAAATATATGTAAAAATCAATGTAAATTTCAATCTTTCATTGCATTTACTAGAATTTTTAATATTCTCTTTATCAATATTGAACTTTGAGGCAACTTTAGTTCTTGGCTTGTTTTTTTAATTTATAATCAAATTAAATTTAAATATCATTTTTTGCAAAGTGAATACATATTCAAAATTGTTTTTAATGATTTTTAATTTTTATAAAAAACCAAATACTTTATTGCGCTAGAATATAAATAACAAAGACTACATAAAAAACCTATACGAAGATTGGATTCGAGTCGATATATCCAGAAAATATATATTTATGGTCCGCTTTTGATGAAACTAGAAACGCATATTTGGGTTTGATTAGAAATATATTTACGATAATTGGCTGCGCTGGGTGGCTTACTTTTTAAATCAGCATTTTTTTGATACGATTTAGATAAATACAAAATTAATACTGGGAGGCGACGAGTTATACTTTTACGAAAAGTTAATCCACTCAGTGTCTCTGGAGTTGAAAGATTCGGTAACGCTTCAGTTATGGTTCGATTTTAAATAAATCAGAATCGCACAGCGCTACGAGAAGTACTGCAATTTTTTCTTCGCATGAGGCAAGTCAATTATAGTGGCTAACCTGCAGGACGACTTGCAAGTTGAAAGAAACGACGCAGTGTTGTGTAAAGTGGCAAATAAAGGTTAATGCTGATAAGACAAAAGATATATTTTTAACCCGAAGAGAAGCCAATGTTTTTTCCGAAGACGAATTTTATAATCCACTGGGAAAATAATGCCATAAACTGGGATATTTACTTAGATAAAAAACTAGTTTTGCACGAGCATTTTCACAAAATTAAACTAAATGTCGCAATTCGGATGCTATATCCTTTTATAAACAAATTATTAATCATGAAGGTGATATTTCAGGTAATTATATTGTATAGTTTTTCTGTTTCGGGCAGCTGCGCTAAATCAAATATTTAATCCCTTCAAATATATCACAACAAGATACTTAGAATGATGCTAAACCTACAATAAGACTATTCGACAGCTAATCTCCACGCGGAAAAAAAAATGTAATATCTTGCCGAAATAATAGAAAAATTTAGCATGAAATCCGAATTGAGTTGTTTTATGGCTGACAATGACTCAGCAAAAAGTAAATCTCTGGGATTATCCTCACATAAATGTATATATGATTGTATATTTGTACTTGTAAGTATAATAATAATAATAATAATAATTTAACATTTACACTATCTATATAGCTCAGTGTTTGACCGAGTTTCTCTAACATTTGTTATGTGCGTCTTTATATTCTACCACGAATGGAGGGACCTACAATTTTGTGCCGACTCCGAACGGCTGACAATTTTTATGAGAAGCTTTTTCATGGCAGAAATACCCTCGGAGGTTTGCCATTGCCTGCCGAGGGGTGACCGCTATTAGAAAAAACTGTATCTATGATTAAGATTTTGCTTGCCCTGACTGAGATTCGAACCTCGAACTCATCGCCATATCGAGTTATAGCACACACCGCTACCCACTCGACCACAGGGGCCACTATATGAATTTATGTATGGTATACGTATATTTATATTTATATTTTAAAATCAAAGGTTTTTTAGTAGTTTTCCTTCGAAACGAACCGCATTGCAAATAAGTTAAAAATCTTTAGTCTACACTGTACGATAATGCTTTAGAATTAAAGAAACCCATATTCTGACATTTGTACAATAACTTTGTTTAATTTATAAAGTTTTTTCTAAAATAAAGAATATATACTATACGGCTACGTGCGTTGGCGTCAAGGCCCTAAACATATATTTTTCAGTCAATCATATGTTGGCTGCCTCATAAATGTATAATTTTTTCACTTAAATTAACAATAATTGCCAATGATTTACCGTGTAAGACAATAAGTATTAAAGTTTCACACAATAAATGCAATTAAATTAAGAAATATGTTAAGAAATAGATAACATAAGAAAGTACAAACGATGCACATAGCCATTGAAGCCAATTTAGTGCAATTATATATAACAATATGTTTGTTTGTTTGATTCGGCTGTAAATCGATGTGACTTTCATTATAAAAGCAATAACGCAAATAAATGTAAGCATATTGGTGTATATTTTGCTGGGATACAATACTCATTGCATTTTCCGCATATTTGTATGAATGTTTATTTGAACAAACTTGCTCCGATTCGCTGTTTAAAAGCACATCAGCATCGCCCAAGAAAAACAAATAAAGCAAAGCAAATTCTGCAAGTTCCTATAAACAGCTACATATATGCGGGTATATTTATGTAGCAGTAGACAAGTGCAAGTTTTGGTAGTGTTAGGATTATTTATTTGATTTTGTTATTTTCTTTTTTTCTCAAAACAAAATCCAGTCAGTGTGCAAGTAATAACTAAGCCAAATGATGCTCTAAAAGCCTTTTGACTATTTATGTACTTTTTTAATAATGCAGTTGCTTGCCAAAGACAACTGAGTGCAATGCAACAACAAAAAATAATAAACACACCACTGCCATGAAAATGCATATAAAGCGAATAAATACGAGTACAAGGTACATAAAGGGTAAAGCACAAAAAATTTATAATATTTATGTCAGCAGCAAATATTGTGGAAAAGTTTAACGTTTACATTTTCCAATTTTCGGATTTGGTTTTTTTGCTTTGATTTTATTTTTGTTTTGATTACAATAAATCAATAAACAAATCTAGCTGAGACGTTTGCTGGATTTACGGCAACGCTCAGCTGCGAAATACCAAATTGCTGTGGTTTTATTAATAGTCATAAATATATAATCGGTTGATGGTTGAAAGGCAATTGAATTTATAACAAGTAGGCAGAAAATCGCTATGAATTCATAAATAAATAAATATATACACAAATGCAGTGTCACTTGATAGCGTAGACTATACAGAGGCTGTAGACTTGGCGTTACATGGCGTATAAGTTATTGTTCATTGGAATCAATGCAGATATAAATATTCTGTCTTGGTATACATACGAGTACATAGATACTATATGTTTGTATGTAGTATGGTACGTATAAAAATGTTACTTTGATGGCATCTGGAATGCGGTGCGGATAATTTAAATTTATTAAATTCAAGTAATAAAATCAGCAGCAACAATAAAAATATAGGCAAAATTAAAAGGCATTCCGGCAGCTATTTCCTAACTGAATTGCTTCTCGAGCTAATGACAGCTTCTAAGTCTTTTTGCTTTTGGGCCATGCAGTGGTATAGATGCCTTATTCTACATAAATTTACCATATATTTAAAAATATTTTTAATTAACTCTTGCTTAAAGAGCGAAAGTTACGCTCTCAATCGCTTTAAATACATAAAATAATCTAACGTATCATAACATAGCTGTAAGATAAAGTTAGTTGAGTTGAAGAAAGCCAGATGTGGTGAATTTAGATAAGGTCAAATTATTTGAAGAGAGTAGACGTGTGGTCAGTTTTGCTCTTGCGAGTTTATGTATGGTGATTTTAGATATGGTGAGTTTATATGCGGTGTGTTATGGTGCATTGAGTTAATGTGTGGTGAGTTAAGATATGGTAAATTTTGGTGTGTTAGATTTGATGTGGAAGGTTTAAGTGTGGGGAGTTTAAGTGTGGTGAGTTAAGATGTAGTGAATTGAGATGAGGTGGGAAGCTAAAGCAATTATTTTCGTCCACAGCCATTTTCGTGTTTACCGTCCCAGAAGCCACCACTTCCGTTTCCTGCACTATGTGGATTTTTGAAGTTACTACCGCCACTTAAGTAGTTCACTTTTAAAAAAGACCGAGAATTTTTTGTTCATTAGCTCGCACCCAACTTAAGTTAACATAACATACATATCGTAACATTGCATATTTGTATACCGGAGTTTATCTGTTGCTAAGTGAGCTGTAAGGTGCTGTAAGGTGAGTTGAGGTCTGGTGAGGAAAATAAGTACTCATTGCACCTCAACTATTTTGGTTTGCACCATCATTTTCGGAAATAATTACGTCGCATTGGTGAAAACCAGGACAAGAGCATCAGCAAGATGTTTCTGGTCCAGTTGCGCGATTGGAACTCACAAAATAAGAAATAAAGACATTTTTCCTAAGTCATTTTTTGTTTTTGGATTATATTTTCTTTTACGGTACCATGGTATCAAAGTTTACGTATAGAGGTAGAAGAAGAAACATAACAAACTATGTATTTTCAATTAAATTACATTTCCGCTGAATCACACTCGATGATTAATCGAACCTTTTTTGGTTATAAAACTTTTCACATTCACACTCAACGCGCATAGATTGCAAAAAACGCAAAAACTAAAGTTAATAATTATATATTATATATTCGTAAAACATTAAAAAGGCATAAATCAATACGACTTGTAAGGCATGGTGAATAATATTATTGAACGCGGCAAGTTGCCATATCAAGTAACTTGTGAATATTTTTTCCATCAATACCTCTGGTGCAAAGGCGCAGTGAACATGTTCTCGGATGGATCGAAGCTGGAGGGAAGAGTAGATGGGGGTGTCTTTTGCGAGGAACTATCGCTCCATAGTAAGTTTCGACTACCGGACTTCTGCAGTTTTTTTCAAGCTGGGGTTGTTGATTGCCCTGATATTCTGCAGAGAATACCATTTAATATTCCGAGGCGAAATTTACGTCGTTCTGAACTTTTTTATCAGCCTTATTCAAAGTCACTGTACTCTATGAATGCTCCAATTTGTCGTGCCCTTAGAAAGATAAACGATCTTAATCATATAGTGGACATCGACATATCGCTTCCAGCGTTGGTGTTGAAAAATTTAATCTTAGAGTCACTTTAATATACAAGCTACCTACATTTGTATTAGTCATAAGTTTTATGTTATTCATTTAGTAAGCATAGTCAGTAAGAATTTTTTGTATTCATTGACTGAATTAATAAATAAATAAATAGCTGCCTTCAAGGAAGTAGTAGACCACTTGCGTCGCAGCACTACTAATAAACAGAAGATGGTAAACATCTACTCGGACAGTCAAGCCGCAACCAGGGCCCTGGGATCGCGGACGGTGCGGTCGAAGCTGGTCGAAGAATACCTGGCCTCCTTATCGAGCGCCTCGGAAATCTTCCGTTTTCAATTGATTTGGGTCCGAGGGAACTAGCTCGCCAGGGAACAATAGAAAAAATCACTTCAAGAAGAAAGGGCATGGGAATTCCCCTATTTACATGTGGTCTGCTCCTGAAAAAATGGGCCTTCAGTCAGCTCAGCAAACGCTGGGCGGAAACCCCGACGTGCAATATTGCAAGGTTCTTTTGGCCGGTTGCGGACAGGGGCATTGAGCGATGGGGACCCTCGCCGTTAGGCTGGGCATCATTTCTGATGCCTAAACTCATCATACTGTGTTGATGAATGCTGATTTAACATATGGTGAGTTAAGGTACACTAAGCTTTGGTTAGGTTCGTTAAGGTGTGGTGAGTTTAAGTGTGGTGAGTTTAAATATGGTGAGCTTGTGTATATTTACTAAGTTTTCTTGTGATAAGGTGGTCCGTCACAGCTTATTTCAAGACTTATCTATTTTCACCCTGCATAATCTCAGCTATCAGCTATTATTTGTGGTTGCAATAAAATCATCATTGGCGGTTGTGATTTAATAATGTATGCATGTACGTATGTATTGTGCTAATAAAACGAAAAGAAAATATTTTTAAGCAAGAGGAAACTGTGAAAAGTTTTTCGAATATATCCATCATCAAGATAAAAATATTTACTGAGTACGAAATCAGAATCAGAAAATTTACATAAGCCTGCTGTATGTTTGAAGTTATGCAAAATACTTTTGTTACAAACTCTCATATTTACTTTTAAGTTAGGTTAGGTTAGGTAAGGTGGCAGCCCAAAGCGTTCACTTAGACTTTAGTTTATATTTTAAATTGTTACACTGCTATAAAAGTTTCCTTCCCTGAACAGAAAAACGAAAACGATACCCGCTGGAAGAATGTACGTTGTTAAGAGAAACGTCGAGTGTTCTTTATGAAAGGAGCATAGCCTTTCGATGGATACACCGGAGAGTCCCTCGCGAGTGTCGAAGAAGTATGATCCGAGGTGTCTGCATCTAAGCCTAGTGAAAGCAGGGCGGCTAAGAAGGTAATGTTGAGATGACTTCACCTCATCATCCTCCATACAGCACTCACACCTTGTCTCACACCTGAACTCCCCAACACTTAAACTCATCTCACATCAATGCACTTCTCTTCACCTCCCTCAACTCTAAGCAACACCTATTTTCACCTCACTTCACCTCTCCTGACATGACCTTTTCGCACATAAACCTACCTTACTTTACTCCACCTCATCTACTCCCAACTCGCCACAACTCAACTTGTCTCACTTCGCATTAAATAACCTTAACTCACCATGGAGTCTCTACGTGTTGAAAGAGTAAAATTTAAGTAAACTATTTTGTTAGATTAAATACTATAACATAATTAAAAGAGGTTGTTCAAAAATTTTCTTGTTTTAAGTGCATTTAGTAATTTTATGTTTCCTTTTATTAAGTAACTCAAAATTTTAAAATTAGATATTGTAGGCAAATTTAAAATGCTCGAGGTGCTTTAGAGACACCGTTTATGTATGTGCGTATAAATATTTTCGCACCTCAATACCACTTCAATACCATTTTAAACGTCCGGAAAAAAATCGCAGGCTACCAAAACACCGCTGAATTATGGCCACATAATGGTTTGATTGTTGCACGGCGCGGGCTATTGAACGACAACATGCAAAACGTCGTGATTTGGCTGATATCTTTTTTTAGCAGAAGCGCTTGCTGCTCTTGATTTTCGTTTGGAGGTAGCGAGTTTATTTGGTGCATTTTGTTTCATTCGCGTTTATTACAACAGCGTGGCGCATTTATGCATGGATTGTTGCAAATGAATGAAAATGTTCGTAAAGTTTCCAGTAAAAACTGCAACCAACATCTCAGTTTACTTTTCATTTTAATCTCTCGATAATTGCTTGAAAAATCTGTTTTAAAGCGTTCTGCGAAACAAGAAGTACAAAATAAAAATAAAAACAGCGTAAAAAACAATATTTTCTCATGGGAGTGATATAATAGAAAAATAAACGCAAAAACTAGGACAATGTCGTTTGGTTTTTCATTAAAGGTACCCAGTTTTTACAAACATTATTTTTTTAAATTTTTGGAGTATGCACTTTTGTAGCCCAATTTTATTAAATAAAGTGCAAGTTATAAATCAATTAAGCTTACCGCTGATTTGTGAGATTTTCTTGTCACAATTTATTCCAAGTCAAATTTATTTTAATAAAGTGCAACACCCTCGAAAAAAAATTTGTCGAAACCCGAAATTATTTAGTTATAAAATATTTAGAAAGTACTATGTGCTTATACATAACTATTAAAATTAAATTCACTCTGCCAGCTCCCTTTCAAATATCAGTCACTTTTTTCATGATCGCTTTCAATTGAATGAGCCAAATAATGTCCCAGTTTCCAGTTAAACACTGCGTTTATGCAGACGACGTCTTAATATTTAAAAAAAAAAAACTCGATTTGACACAAGTTAAACAGACATTTATTGAAATCCTAAACATAATTTGTGAATGGTCGCTCACATCATATTTGTCGTAAACCAATTTGTAAATGCTTTAACTTTAGATACAATATTAGTATTACAAATGTTAATACACACAAGATATTAGGTCTTATATTTGACCCTGAGCATAACTTTAAGGATCCTTTTGTGTGTTTTTAAGGAAAAGTTTATTTGCTAAGCTTAATATTATTAAGTTCCTTTCTTCACAAACCCATCCTAATATCCTCATCAACATAACGAAAGCTGTACTGCTTTTCATTATTGACGACGGCCTGCCAATTTCCGGAAATCACGGGGGAAGTTTACCCAAAAAATTATACGCGCCATATCACTCGGCTATTAGACTGAGCATCAGGTCCTTCCCCACAGCGAAACTAAAGAAAATACTTGTAGATATACTTGCAACATACCCAAGAAATAATTGTATTGAGCCTACGTCTGATAACAAAACTATTTTATACCTACAACCCTACCTTGCCTAGTGGTTGAACTTTAATATATACAGAGGGGTCAAATAATTATAATAACACCTCGCAAGCAGTCACTCTTGATGAATCAAGCAACCCAATGGGTAATGTTATTGAAAGGCAAATTTATCCTATGCACCTAGGGTCTCTCAACCTTTACAGCAATTGAGAATATACGCAACCTAAGTCCGCTAGTAGACAATCTGATTGCTTTAAAAATAAAGTAAAATTAATGTGGGTTGGAATAGAAGGCAATGAAGTAGCCGATGAGGAAGTCAAAAAGTACCGCATACACCCTGTAATTACGTAGAGACGAACGAGAGAAGCGATATCTTGCGTTATATGTGTAAAATCGCCGAAGAGTAGCAAAGGGAAGTATGAAACACATAAAACAATCAGAATCTTCTGATAAATCCGTATGGAACTAAAACCCTACTACATGAAGAATTAACGCACTTTAATATTACGCATCGGACAATGTGTACTTTCCCATCAACACCTTCTAAATAGAAAATACATTATTACAACGACCCAGCTGTATTGGCGCTGATTATCTTGAATATATGTCTAACCGTATCTAATTACACTAAACAGCCGAAGGCGCTCTATGTATATAGTGCTGTGCTTAGTTTGTAATATATTTATTTATAGGTAGGAAGTACGAGTGTATTTACAAGTAATATTTAATTTGTAGCCAGTGTGGTCGAGTGGGTAGCTTCGTGTGCTATTACTCGATATGACGCTGGTTTCGAGGCTCGAATCTCTGCCAGAGCAAGTCAAATCTTACTCATAGACAAGTTTTTTTCTAATAGCGGTCACCCCTCGGCTGGCAATGGCAAACCTCAGGGCTATTTCTGCCATGAAAAAGCTTCTCATAAAATACATCTGTAATTTGGAGTCGGCACAAAATTGTAGGTCCTTCAATTTGTGGTAGGAGAACCTCGGCCAAACACTAGTGTTAGCGCCAAGTTGTTATTATTAAATTTAATTTTAATAAATAAATGAAATGAATAAATTTCCTAACAAATATTTTCGTAAACCTCTTTTGTAATATAAATATATTTGAATTATTTATTGCCATTTAAGTTAAGCTTAAATCTATATAGTTTACAAATCAAGTATTTTCAAAGCCATGTCCAATGAAAGCCATATTGTGGCAATCTATTTACTTACTAAGTAATTGATTTGTATTTATAAACAGATGGCAACCGGAAAAAATAATAATTTTTGAAAAACATTCTTCGAAAGTTTTCATTTGACACCTAAGTACGTATTAAAATATCATTTAATTTGTTTAATTTTCAATATTCAAACAAATTTTAAAATTACTGCAAATATTTTCAAATAAAAAATGTCTAAGCGACCCTTGAGAATTTTTTTCGCCGCATACTCCTCCATATAACACATGGAACCTAAATCCAAAAGTCTCACAAAACTAAAAATGGCAAAAAACATCATTTACGGCTCATTTCAGATATTCGCCTGGCTTCGCTTATACCTATGTAAATACTTGAATGTTCAAGCCGTCACTCTGTCTTCAGTTTAAATGTTTTTTTTTCTACCAATCACATTCATTCTGCTTGAGTATTTCACAAATTTTATTTCTCTGTATATTTCTTTCTTCGTAGTTATTTTCATTTTTGTTAAAAGGTCATAATAGCAATTATTAGAATGCCAAGCATCTTAATGCATTAAGAGAAAATAATGTGTAAAGGAATATTATAAGCAAATACACTCATTTCACTGGATGTGCGTATCTACGTAGTTATGTGTATAAATGTATATGTTTGCGCAAGTATGCGCTTCTGTGTACATCATTGTAGCCTCAAGTGATGTTTTATTTATTATTGGGATTAATGTAGTGGCTATGAAAATGAGCACAAGTGCTCATACACAAGCAAAATTTAAGTGTACATGTAAATATAAGAATAAAAAAAATATGAAAGCAAATACCAAAAAAAAATAATACACCTATGTATATACGCACAATGCCCGAGCGCCATAAAGTTAATTTAACGCACCGGAATAGACAACATATAATCTCCCTAGAGCAGCAATGGGCATACACATTGGCTGAAATTCAATGCACAAGATGGGGAACAAAACCAGAATAAAAAAAATGTAAAAACAAGAAACGCAAAAGTAAAATTTTCTTATACTCTTGAAAACTTTTAAATTTGTTTATTGAATTTTTGTTTTTGCCTGCGAGTGAAACTATTTTTGAATTCATTTGGTTTGGGCGTAGTTTAGTATGAGGCAGTTTTCGGGTCGCCGCATAGCTGGAAGGATATCTACTTTACGGCTGAATGAGAGAGTGAGTTGGTGAGTTTATAGTCACCTCTTAGCTGTACACGCAAGCCGCCGCTTATTGATTTTGAAACTTTGACCGTAGGCGTTAGGAAAGTTATTTGCAGGTAGTGTTAATTTAATTATAGCCAAAGCGGACCTAAAAGCACAGTTGAATTAATAGTAATAAGTATCAGTTTGTTCAAAATTACTTAGCGGTCAAGCTAACATCAATTAGTTAGCTATTAAATGCAAGCATCCTAAACTAATTTTGACAACCAAGAAAATAATATTTGTGTGTAAAGCATTTTATTTAATATTATTTATTGTTCCTACAGAAATACGTGGTACTGGGTATACGCGGTAATAGTGCAAGTAAGTAACTCACAGTTTACCCCAAAATTACTTCTAGGTAAGCAAGCTTCTGAACCTTCAGATTATTTAAAAATTGTCTGGGCAGGGTACTGAGGCTACAGTGTGAACGAGTGGAACCTTTCATGAACCCACCTCCGATACTTCTGGCCTCCTACTGCTCCTAAAGTGTTGTATAGGTTTCTGAACATAACAAATTCCTGGAAACTGCAAGTATCTATCTGCGGTAAATCCAAGCCGTGGACATACCTCTTACCTCCTGTAAACACAGGTCAAAAACTAGACCTACCAAGAAGGTAAATACCAGCTGGCCTACACAGCCCACCTGCCATACCACTAGGCTAGTTTGGCCATGAATTCATGTAGATACTGTCCAGAGCTCTCATTTGGCTTGGCCAATCCTCTCCCAGAATGGTGGTCGGAGTAACAACCGTCCACTGTCTTACTAGTACGCATGATAAGCGGTTTAAATATCGCACAAATGATTTCTTTTGCAGCTGCAGATAAGAGGAGACAGATATCCAATACTTTAAAAACTAATTTTTTTTTTTGAATTTTTAACTGACCAGACACTTCTGATATTTTAACTTTTGCAGGAGGGGAAGACATAACAAACGAATTATTTTAACGGACCCACAACGCTTTTAGATTTTCAGCCACAGGTGTGCTTATGTGCTCTTGTGCTGCCACAGCTACTCCTACCTTACCTAATCTGCTAGAATGATATAATACATATTGCGCATTGAACTCTGCCTCAAAAATTTACCATCTGCGCTGCCACGTCACCGCAACCGAGAACGTAAAAATTATGAAGAGCGTATGTACATATATACGTTATTAAAACTTTAACTATTGTGAAAATTTCCGCGACTAAAACTGTAAGTGAAATGAAAGACTTAAACCTTAAATTTTAAGGCAATCAGGAACTGCTTAATTAAGCTTAGTCTGTATCACGAAAGAGATGCGATGAATTTATGATAGTATTAGAATAAACACGTTGATATCGTAAAAATATGGCTGCAACGACGTTACGAACCGCTGATCGAAGAAAAATGAATAGCGGACCTGCAATGCCCAATGATTTTATCTATTATTCTTGCCTAATTTGGATAGTGTAGTAGAGACTGAACAATTTTATGAACCTATTGATTGAAGTTTTAAAGTTTGCTATGGTTTCATATATTTCGAAAAATTATGACAGACTTCAGGTCAAGAAACTAAAGTTTTGTTTGTCTGAGTGAATTTAAATTTTTAAATGTAAATAAAAATTTACAAGTCGTAATAAATTTTAAATTAAAATTCATAATTTTTATTTCTATCCAAATCTTTATTTACTTTGTATTCCATGGCAATCGGCCATTTTGCTAGCTTGCATTTTTTGTTGAAACCGAAAACTTCTCAAGCGCTAAATTACCCGTTGAAATGCTCAGAAATGAAATGATAAATTGCACTTTTAAACTGGCATTCGTTGAAATTTCATCACATTCATTCACTTCAATGCCTGAACTTGTGCTTTCAGCAGTCGCAAAAGTGGCAACAGCGGACGCAAAATGCATGAAGCGCAATTTTTTTATTGCATATTTAGAGGCGGTTTAACAGCTAGTAGCTACCGTTCGTGTGCATGCGGCGCATTCATTTTGGCTATACCCAACTCAGCAGAGTGTTTTACTTGAAGTGCAGACCAAGAAATTTTGGGATCCTACAAAAATCGCAGCGGTGAAGTATCACCAACCAAGTTGAATGTGGCAGCATCACGAACACTGCCGGATATTAGGCGGATGCAGGATATAAGCATATGTACGTGGGCGTCAACTTGACATGCCACTTTAAGGCGGATTAGCAGTTGAAGGACTTTAGTTGTCAGTTTAGTTATCGCTGGCTATGTGTCGGTAATCCGGTCGGTCGAGAATGTGAAATAGACAGAGGAGGTGGGCGAAACACATAGTTGCGAAATCAGTGGTTGATTAGACAGTTCTATTTGATCTTGTATTATAACAAAAATATTCGGAAACTAGATTTACTACTGCACTACAGTAAAGACAGCGCGCATAAATGATTACTGATGTAGTACAAAATCGACTTGAAGCCAGCGTTGCCATAAATAAAGGTTTCTCTTTAAAAGTACGATTTTTGGGTTTCTTAAATGCGAATGTCAAAAAAGCTCCTTGATAGACAAATGCTTAGCTATATACAAATTGAATAACAAAATATCGGGAGCTGAAATATAATATCAAATGTAAGTTTAAATTATACAATAATTTTTATTTTCATATGAATTAGTTTAATTACAATTTATTTTATGCGTTGTTTTTAAATTTGTACACTCGTTCAGAAAATTTTCTCCTGCAACCCTGCTCCAAGCGCGAGGAAATTGAATAAGCGGCATATATTTTGGCGCACCTGCTTTCTGGTTAACTATTATTATAGTTTTACACTTAGCTAAGTGAGTTCCTCAATTTGGAGCAACAAGTTTAATTTATACCGCGTCTAAGACTATGCTGAAAAACTTGATTTTAAGCGATTTAATCATTGAAAGTGTGAATAATATTGTTGTTGTCTACTCAGTGCATGGCAACGAAGAAAAAATTTGATGTTTTGCATTATAGCTCTAGGCTAATAGTTGTGATACTAGTTATGTGAGGAGCTTTTTAATAGCGTTTGAATATGAAAAATATTAGAAATAGCTACCAAGACAATCTCTATAAATATTGCTATGTACATCTGAAACGGTTTTTGCTCGAATATATAGGAACAATTGAAATATGAAAATGGAAGCTCTGACACTTTTCGATTGCTTAGTTTCACGCCTAAGCAAAAGTATGGTCCTGAAGAAAGGATCTTCAAATTTTTCAAGGGACAAATGAGAGAACTGTGTCTTAAAAGTTTGATACTATGTCAAAGTATTCTTAACCAAAGAGATATAAAAATAATTTCCAATTAGAACTAACCTTAATCAAAGAACTTTTATATTTTTCAGATATTTCGCAAGTAAATATTGCACCTTACTTACCTCCTACTTATCTCTCCTTTATTTAATACTCGTAGCATAGCTTCCTATATTTAGGTATTATATTATAAGGCTTATAACATTGGCACACTGTTGACACTGCTACATATATTACCTAGCTATCAATGACCTGCATCAATAGCGGATCATTACATTTTTTTGACAATTTTTAAAAAAACCTTTTTCAAATTTCTAATAAGCAATAATTTAAAAGGTTTTTTCTAGCAATCATGAGGTTTTCTATCAAATACAGATTATTGAATTTTACATAATATTTTGTTAAATAATTTAATAACCAAAGTGCCTCAGTTCCAACCTGAGTTTAGAAAAGGTATTGGAAATACTTTAAAAGGTACTAAATTTAAATTAAAAAAACACATATTAACACCGTTAAAATCTTATAAATCAAAATTTTAAATCAATGGCAGTGGCATGTTGTATATACATTCATACTTATAAATATTAGACTGTTTCCAAAAAGGTTATTTTTACCTAAAAAATAATTATGGCAAATTTTCAGATATCCTAATTTTTAGTTTTAAGCTCGCGAAACATATTTTTCACTGGATAACATATTTTGTTGCGCTGTACTTCTATTCGAGCATGCGATGTATGGAAAAATTTCAAAAGAGTGGCAGCAAAAAATTCATAAAAATCGTCTGTGACTTGTAGGCACTTCAAATTCCCACTTTATTGTACTAAAATTAAATCGGATACAAAGCGGCATGTCCACAAAAATTGGTATTTAATTGTTTATTAAAAAAAACCTGCCAAAATAATTCATTCATTGAAAATTGTTATATATTTTATTACTTAACTGTGTTTACAAAAAAAGTTCTGCCAAACAATTTGTTTTTAATGAAGTTTCTTATTTTTAATATTTTAGAATTTTTATTGAGCTCAAGGCCAGTTTATGGAAGATTTTTTGTGAAAAAACAACAAGTTATTAACTTCAACCATTAAAAGCTGTTGTTGTTTTTTCACAAAAAATCTTCCATAAACTGGCCTTTAGCTCAATAAAAATTCTAAAATATTAACATTTACTAGGCCAACAAAAAAATGAACAACCGTTTCTTATTTTTGAGAAAACTAACTAAAAACTGAAGATATCGTGCTGAAAATTTGTTCAACCTAATTTTGTAAACGATGGCGAGATTTATTATTTGGAATCTTGAAAAATAAACTGGTTTTCTTTTTGACATACTCTAATGTCACACGTAGATATTTAAGTTACATATGAACATAAGTATAGTTTGCGCATTAATTAAACGAAAGAAAATAATAAAAAAATTCAGTGTGAAAATAAAACTCTTAACAAGCAAACATTATTGCAGACATGCGCTTAACACTAGAAGAAATAGCCCGAGAGGCAAAATTTTCCGCAATGTTAAACAAAAGCACACCTACATAGATACATACTAAGTACATATTGTGAAGATTTTAAAATACACACAACTAACTACTACTGAAAAAGCAAAGATACTGAACCTAAAGAGGAGCACAATTGGTATCGAATAGACGACGTACAAACAAGCACTCCAAATGCCAATCTACAGCACGCACAACCATAATTTGTCAGATATTAAAAAATACACCAACCAACACTTTTCGAAGATAACGCTTACAGAATGGAACGATACTAACCACTGGTATCGATAAACAAACCATAAAAAAATCCAAATCAAAGACTATCTACTACCTGACACTGACAAAATCTCCCGACTCGACACAATAAAACTTTTGAGACTGCGACTAGGGCACACCAAAATTACCCATGGACACCACATGAACAACTCCAACCCCGTAACTTGCAACTGTGACTCCGAGACAAATATCACCATACCCCACTTAATGCAACACTGCCCTATTTATTCTACACACAGAAACCAAATCTTTGGGGAATTAGATCCCCTCTCAATCATCTCCTCTCCCTCTAAAGAAAATACGCTCCTGATAATGAAGTTCCTTAAAACCACCAATCCCTACCATCGTATTTAAAACTAGGTACGTATGTACATATACATAAGAAAAAAAGGAATACGAAACACACACAAATACCTTATTATAATAAAGTGTAAATACATATACACACATACACTACACATACATGTATCTAACCCCGCACAAAATTAAGCTTAAGGCCTTGTCGCTATAGCTTCAACTCAATTAGCTTATAAGATTACCTATTTAAGCTAATTTGTTATAAATAAATAAAATAAAATAATTATTTGGAAACTTGAAAAATAAACTATTTCCTTTTTGACACACTCTAATGTCACACGTATGTAGATATTTTACGAGTCACATATGAACATAAGTATAATATGCGCATTAATTAAACGAAAGAAAATAATACAAAAATTAAGTGTGAAAATAAAACTCTCAACAAGCAACAAGAATACATTGCAGACATGCGCTTAACACTAGAAGAAATAGCCCGAGAGGCAGAATTTGCCGCAATGTTAAACAAACGCTCACGTACATAGATGGTGAGGTAAATTTGATTTTTTTTATATAAATCATATTTTAAAAAAATTTCAGAAAAATGTTTTTAAAACGCCTTTGACTGCTTCAAGGTTGTAGAACTTTATGGGGCACGCCTTTCTAAATAAACACTCTAGTCATGCATAAAAAATATTTATAGTTTTCCATATCAAAATATTTCTCTAGGACAGGAAAGGTGTTTTATACAGTTTTCACAGTAGCATGGAATCATTAAATTTTTTAAATTTATTATTGGACAATTGAATCTCGATTTTTACATGCGATGTTATTTGAGGGAAGCTTTCATTCTCGCTTCCCACAGAATGTTTTGGTAATCTTCCTTTAAAATACTTCCTCAACATTTCCTTAAGAAGTGGAGTGAAAATATTGTTTTCACATTGTTTTATTTTTTTATAAAGTTTTAGTTTTTAAATGGTTTCGTAAATACATTTTCTAAATCTAAATACACAAGATTAGTTAATTTCAAGCGTAAATCAAGTTGCACTCTCAGCATCCGTGATTAACATTGATATTATATCATACGTCTGTGATTATAATAATTACTAAGAAACTTGGTACATTACTCATTTATAGATACGAAGATGGTTAAATATTGGGAATATAGAAAACTTCAATAAGCATTAAATAACTTACATATTTATAGAGTAAGATAAAAGCTACTAATGAAATTTAAAAATTTAATATATTAGTATTATGTGGCACGCTCTAACTGTATACTTACGGGAATTATAAAAATGTGTTCAGGTTTATTCTGAAATATTTCACTACGCAAAATATATTGTGCTAACCAGGGCTGCCAAGAGAAAATCTGGGCCGAGGAGTTTTTCGGGGGCCCCCCTCAAAATATTTTCTTTATAATATTTCCTAATTTGTCGTCTCATCTATCTTCGTACATATTGAGTAAATTTTTTAGTAAATTTCTTTTGTCCGTACCAAATTAAAATAAAAAAAAACATTTCTACAAAATGAAAATATATCGAAAATTCGGGTCCCTTCGAAAAGTCCGGGACCGGGGGGATCACCACCGAAACATACACCCCCTCCCCCCTTCCCACCGGTCACTCCCTCTGCTGAGTTTTAGAAGTCTTTCAGATGCTTCACGGGATTAACATATGAATCTCTCGGACTGTCTATTAAACTTTGGCGATCGCCATTTGGCTTTGATCCTTGTGTCCACCCACTTTCTTAAAAGGTCTGCCCTGTACCCCATGAAAGGACCACACAATGGCTGAGGGCCATAAAAACTCCATTGGACCCCTTTTTTTAGCAAGATAATCCGCCCTTTCGGGACCTGAAATCCACCACTGACTAACTCTGTTATCCGATCCTAATAAGTAGTACGTTTTTTCAACTGTCTATCAGAGTGCCCTTAAGGCTGCCTGGCCGTCTGACATGATGTTAATTATGGTCCCATCAGTTCTTCTTCGAAGATATTAGGGAGCAGACAACTCGGTTGCATAGACTTCAGCCTGAAATATGGTTGGGCATTTACAAGGTCCAAAAAAAATATGTTAAAAAATATTGCTGAGTTGACTGTTGCTTGCCGTTATCGGTTTTTCATTTTAAAGAATTTGTGAAGTCTTCGCTTTACCACTAAAGACTCTAAATTCTTTATTGTATATCATGGTGTAAGTTATTATTAACAGATCCAAGGGGAATTTGTATTTTATCAAATATCCATGTACCTGTGCAACATTTTTTATGCCAGTTCCAGTTGACGTATGAAACGATACAGTGAATAGCTTCAGTGGTAGAATGTCCATATTTGATAAAAAACTGTTTTTTTCGTTTACAAGTTTATTTTTTTCATCAACTTACTTCAAATAACTTACTGATATTAGGGAGAAGGCTTATGGGTTGTAAGTTATTTATTGTAGTAAGGTCTTCGTCCCTTTTCGGTATAACCATGTTTTCCGTTTTTTTTTTCAATTTTGGGCAAAATAAGCGTTATTCTAACATCATCGTATGTGGCATGTTTTTCCAAACAATATTACGTAACATCTAAGCCAGATGATAATTTTATTGGAAGTTTGGTGAAAGTTTCAATTATTGTGCCCGGAGTTGCGAAGTAATTCTCTGTTTGATGATTGGCCTCTAACAAATTTGGTTTATTATTTTCGTTATCGTAGTTTTTTTTTTTGTAATTCAAAATATCAAATTGGGCTTTACCTTCTGAAACCTTGTTCATTATTTATATATTGTAAGCTGTATTATTAGGATCATTCTGTTTTGCGAAGCGAACAGATTGCGTATATAAACCTTTGGAGTTAAGTATAAGGTCTTGTTCTGTTAGTGTAAAATAGGTAGGATGTGATTTATATTTGAGTTACTTCTCTATAAGCTTATGTAAGCGGAATGGAGACAGTATCGCATTAAAATTCTGCTTTGCCTCCATAAACAGCGTAGAGGAATATTTATGCACAACTTCCACTGAAAACTTTCTAAGAAGGAAGACATATGAAGAAGATGACTCCGAAATACTTTATCTCAGCTCACAGAGTGGCATCAGCTCATCTTATAATACGATAAGTTTCTTACGCTGATTAATTGTTTCACTGTGTATTTACTCAGTCAAGGAGGCTGACTATTGTCATAACTACTACACCTAAAAGCATGCTGCAAAGTTTGTTTCACGCTTCATCAAACGTACAAGTGATGGTCGTTGCAGAATTCCAATCAACGCTGCTTTGAAACTTTATATAAAGCTTTGACGTATGTGCATGCCAAGTGCTAACAGTCAGGCGACATTTGTGCTAAACGCTTCGAAAACTATTGGAGATTAACAACAAAGACACTCGATTTTTTTTAAAGCGGTTACAAACTTCCGAAATTCACAAACTACTCGTACGGGTATTGCAACTTCACAAACAAGAAACACTATGAACTATCGAAGAACATTCAGTACGTATTTTAATGCAAGGAATGCTCAGCGTATTTCGCAATTGGCCAACCGCTAAACCTACAAGTTCGCTAAGAAGTTTTGCAAATCGATTGCTAATATGTGGTCTTAATTTTTTATTTTTTTTTGAGCAGTCTTATTTAATATTTTATAACCCACTTTCGTAAGACACGTTTTGCAGCTCTTTAACAAAATTAACACAATAAAGTTTGCTGCGCCCATTTAAAGTTTACAAAACGTATATGAATTTGTGTACATAGCTTTCTCCAGCACAAACGAACTAAAAATGAATTGCATTCAACGTAATTTATTTCAACTCTCAAAGAGTTCCTTTGCCAACTAAATTTGAAGGAGGTGGGGATGAATAAGGCTGCTTAGTCGATTTTGCGGTGCAGAAGCGTGTCGACAGTATAAAATTGCTGGAAAGAAAATCTGTGTAAAAATTTAAATTGTATTGCAAATAGAAAACTCTTAGGAAAGTTCGTTCTTTGGCAAAACTTTTGTGAAAAAAATTTGAGCAAATAATACAAATAAATGTTTCTATGCTGAGCTTCCCTGGCTCGCTTTTTAGACTCAATAACACAAATATATTAATTAACTCCAAATAAGGAACAAATGTTTATTCATAGTTTATCATAATGAAAGAAAATCAAGAAGAGCAACGAATAAACCAGCTGAGTCATGTTCAACCAGAAAAGCAAAAAAAAAAAAACAAGAAACAAAAACGGAAGTAACTAGTCTAGGGTAACCAACTGTAATGAAATATTGTGCGTGCAGCTAAATGCTATTTGAGCATAAAAATTCAATTAACTACAGGCACAATTAATTTAACGTAATATTGCGACATTTCACGCTTGATTAGCAGCCTAATTAGGTGGATAAGAAGAAAACGTGCCGAACCAAACAAAGAAGGATTTGCACAAAATGCTGAATATTGCGATAAAAAGTTGACCGGTTAAAGTATTAAGAACGTTAATTAGTATTTGTTGAGCGAATATTTTAGCTTTTTTTCACTGTGTATTGTGAAAAACTTTGCAAACCGAAACCATTAGCAAAAGTTGCACTAAAACGCGTTACAAATAATAAAATTTTACAACTAGTTTTAATTAGCTTGCCTCTTCGGCTCTGCATCGTTTCATTCATAGTCGCATTCAATGCAACTATAAACTAAATATTTTACTACTCATTTACCTTAAGTGTCCGTCGGCAACAAAGCGAATGCGTTCGCTGATATCACACATTTTATTATTGAGTTATTTCCATTGTAGAAAACTTGTAAGCATATCTGCGTCTACTCTTATACACTTTCTTTCCCATATTTTCCATTCATTTATAAAATATTAACTTAACGACATGGCTGGCATCATTCTCAAGTTGAAAGGATCAAGTTTCAGGGCGCTCTCGTTTATTAGTTGAATTTGAATATAGTTGAGTGAAGCGCCTTTGAACTTTCTGCCACACTACTGCTACAATTATGTTAAGTAATTTCTAAGCACAATTATCTGCTGCTATATACATACATATATACATTTCCTTATATTAAATTTTCGCATTCTCATTTTCCACTTCAATGGGTTTTGTGAATTTCAAAAGAGGTAATTAGCTATTTAAGTCGTTGCTCATTTAATTACGCGCAATTCTATTTAAGTAAATTAAAGTATCCGGACTTTTTGATGAGCTCACCTTTAGTAAATAATTTGATAAAATTAAATTTTCATGGTCATTGGGTAATAGAAGTGAATTGATACGCATAACTTTTGAGAACGAACTGGGTGAAGGCATATTTAGAAATTGCAAAATGTTAGAGGAATATTCTAATCACATTCATAAATGGTACTCGTATATAAGTTCCGAACTATACATTTCTAATAAGGAACGCAAAACCTTCATTGATAAAAGACGTACAAAGAAGGTCGGCAACTATTAAAATACCTCCCAGAAACACCAGGTGATTAAAAAAACACTTCATTCAACAAAATATGCTCCCATAGATGCCAGGCGATGAGCAACGTCCTTCAAAATGATCTAATTAAATTATGAGCCTTCGGAAGAAAAGCAGGACAGAATTTTATTTAGCCAAAGTTGCAAAGTGTTGAGGTTAGTATAAAGGTAACCAACGTAGGATCAAATATAGAGTGAGATGCCAAACTTTTCTGTTGGGAAAGTGTTATTCGAAAGAAAGTAACTCTGAAGCAAGCTGATAGAGCAAAATCTTATTTGGGAGTGTTTACATGGCTGGGTACTGTGTGAAAGAGTAGAATAAATGGACGAGCATCAGCAAGGAAACGATAGAACTTCCAGTGTAGACCCACTTTCCCTGGATTTACTGAAGGAAACTTAAGCTTTGATATCATAACTGAAAATAATATTGAGAATGCAAACCAAAGCGGACCTCCCGGTTGATCCACAAAATAACTTCAACATAACCAAAGCAAGTAGAAAATCAATCAAAAAAGTGATAAAAGTTAAACGTCTGGCGTTGTGGCGTATTAAAAATGGAAGTTATAAAGACTTATAAGCTATGAAGGTGGCATGCAATAAGGCTATTAGACCAAATCAATAACTAAATGATCAAGATCGTGAAAAAGTTCACAGCACAATAATAGCAGAAGTCCCCAAAACTCGCCACCATTATCAACCATGGCAACCCAACCCGCTCAATCAAACCAAATGGATTCAAGACCCGACGAAGAAGTTGGTAGGTATATCATTAAACTTTTGCTTCTCCAACTATTGCACTGGATTTCAAGCAGAAATAATGACAAAATCGAATCAATGATAAAGCTGATTAGCTTGCTCATCAAGCAATGATTCTGCCATATACCGATATTAGTGATATTTAATTGAATTCGTACGGCGAATAGCTGGCTGAAGCCAAGAGTAAAAAGCACTCTTGAGTAGAATTCGTGGAGAAAGGACATTGGGATGACCACCGCTATTACAACGGAGCGATGCGAAATTACGGACGTCAGTGACAACCGTCAAATACTTGGGGAAGAAGGAAGAAGCTTCACATTTTCTGCAAGACGTAACGTAGTGGCTCGGTATCTACTAATTTCTTTAGCGAGCTCAATAGCCTCGAATTGTAAGGGGTTAAAGATTTAAGAAGTTTCCTATGGGGTACAAAATGGGTTTTCTGCGGAAGAGGGGGAGCCAATATCGCCTAAATGAGTACCATCGCGGATTGCCATCTAACCTGAACTAAGAACTTGTGTAAGCAATAGTATAAATGTGAAATACCTTGGATTTGGTTTCTGAAGCCTTGACAACCTTTGAACAATTCCTAAGAGACATTCCAGTGCCACTACTTTTGATATTTTGAATGAACTCTCACATCTTCATATGAATCCAAACCACTCTCACTCCCTCGTATGAATCCCTCTGATCTTGAAATAATACATACGAGTAAATGCATGGTTGCAAATACAAAGGGTATGTATATGTTTGCTTCAGCTCAGCGGCATGCACAATTGCAACATTTCCATATTTCATGCCTTTGAATTATGCATTCCAGCGATGTGTCCACGTAAATATGTTTAACTGCATACTTTTCCATCTTCACATCAAATACTCGTGCTTTCCCAGTAAACATTTTTTACAACTGAAGATCTTCACTTACTTCAACTTATGGTACTTTCAAATGCGCAAGATTAATTTCTTCTTTTCATAGAGGAGTCACCAATTGCAGTGACTTGTCCACCTTACGGCGAGCCTTAAAAAAGTTTTGCAGAAGACTCGAAGCATTCAGAAAGAGTTTCAAGATTTTTTTTCAACTACGTTTTTGGTTGATTCGCAAAAATATTTTCAGACATTCTTCTGTGAGAGTTGTGGTTTTATCACTTTTGAATAAACCTTTTCCAGCTAATCTTCCAAATGTTCGCTGGGTTGTTTAGGTATTCATGCAAGCGAATCATCATCATTCATTTGCATTATTCTAATATTGTATGCACTGCTATTCCTTTGAGTCCGCGTCAAGTGCGTTACGCATCGGTGGATCGATTTGAAATGCAATGACAATTCGCTCTTGAACCGTCATCACTTTGGGAACCAATCGCATTCACTTTACCTAACGTTACAACATTTATGTACATTTTTACTTTTGACCTTCAACTTTTTTCTGCTAAATGTTGAACCGCTTCAACTGTTTCAAGTTCAGCGCATGCATGCGGGTACAAAAGGGACGTATCAATTTTTTTTTTGGAAACGAATTCCCAATTGGAGAGGAGTTTACTCTACATTAACGTATTTTGATTCTATTCGTCTATTGTTATTTCGACCAATAACTTGGAAGGAATGCTTTAGTTTTTATGTTGTCGAGAAATGAAAGGTTAAATGAAAAAAATTTTAAATCACTCTTTATGTAGCATATTATTATAACCCAACGGAAACCCACTTTCCCGCCCAACCGGCACGAGGGGCTCAATCCGCATAACGTACGGATGTTTTTTAAATATACAAATCTTTGGAGCCGAGTCGTGACAGAACAAAGTTTGTTAAGCGTCGAGATCCCAAGCTGCTCAGCTACAGAAAAAGAATTCATCAGCCGAATACAAAGTTAGAGAAATGCAAAGTAACGAAGTAAAAAGTCTTAAGGTTCAATTAGAGGTACCATACCATAACGCCATAACCATAATCGTAGTCATAACCATAACCATATTTAAGCAATCGATTAGTGGTGCCATAACCATAACCAGCTGATATTTGCAATAAACTGAAAGTAAATAAAAATTTAGTAAAGTATGTAAAACGCGGACGAAAAATATAAATTAAAACTCATCAAAACAAAATAAACTGCACACGAAGAACAAAAATATCACAATAAACAAGGCGAATCAGCGATCATTTGTTTATGGTTACGGCAAAAACCAAAATTCAATTGGTCGCTATGGTTATGGTTATGGTTATGGCGTTATGGTATGGCACCGCTAATCGATTACAGTGTAACCCATAAGGTTGGTTGGATCAGCTGTTTTCTATGGTTATGGTTATGGCACCTCTAATTGAACCTTTATATTTCAGAAATTTTAAAAGCGAGATAAATGATTTAAGTTATTATTCAGTTCGCAATCGGCGCTCATTGTGTTCGGACGTGTTTTTGGTAGCTCTCTATTTTAACTTTCGTGCTATATTTTGTTTATTATTTATGCACATCAATTACTAATTGTGAGACAGTGACTCTTTATGTGCATTTTATAATTTCTAATTAAATATGCCTTGCACCTGCGGCCATAGAGTTGAACGCACACAAACAAAAGTACAATGTGCAAAGTGTAATGAACTCTTTCATATTGAGTGTGTTAATATTTTGCCGGCTGATGTTGAATTTTTGCTTAACTCCGATAAACCTTTTTTTTGCAAATCGTGTGCTGCTGCTCGACGCGGTTCTATTCGTACTCCCCCGCCGCTCTCTAACCCCGTTGAATGTTTGATTGCTGAACGTGCTACTATTTCGTCATATAAGAGTCTCAATAACGGCCTCGGACAACAACAACTGCCTAAACAACTGCCAAATTTAGGTAATGTTACTCAACACTCTGAGAAAGTTAGCAAGCCTAAAGAAACAGCTAGTGATCAATGCATAACAAACGTCGATAAATCGCCACAAGTGAGCATTCAATCTTTATTAAATGAGCTTATTGCTCTTCGTGCTGAGAACATGCGTGTGATTGCTATAGTCACTGCCCTTCAAGAGGATAAAAAATTGCTAATTGAAAAGACTGAGCATCTACATACTGAACTTCACTCTCTGCAAAGTAAAATTCGACATGATGAGTTGATTTCGGCAATTGGCATTCTATCTGATGAAGTCAAATGGCTGCGTAATAATGCCTGTTGCTCTGCTAACAATAATATCGTACCATCCGTCATCTCTACCATAACCTCCGCTTCAACTGTTTCGCCTGCTGTCGCTGGAATTAATTCTCAAACCCGCTCTACATCTGCTAATGTCACTCTCTCGTATGCTGCTGCTGCTGCTGCTGCTGCTGCGAATACAACTGCACGTACTGATTTGCGCTCTGCTCCGGCCTCTCATGCTAATATAACTTCTCATGTGCCGCTGAAAGTTTCTGCCCTCTCCTCATTTTCTCCTGCTGCTAGCAAGGTGCCCGAAATACAGTGGGACGGTGTTCGAAGTGCTAGGCGTAAAAAAGAGAAAAGGTCAAGTAATGTTGAAATTGGCCTTAGTGAAAGCACTGATTTAGAAGTTGTGCCGACAAAGAAATGGATTCATCTGTCTTCTTTTAAAAATACGGTGACTGAAGATCAAATTATTTCATATGTGACCAAGAATTCCAGTATCAAACGTGACCAGTTGGCCTGCTTTAAGCTCGTAAAAAAAGATGCGGATATTGAATCAATGAAGAAAGTAAATTTCAAACTCGGTGTGGCAGAATCTCTGTTTGATATGGTGCTGAATCCTTTGTTGTGGCCTACTAACGTAAAATTTCGGCCGTTTAATTTTTTTCAAAAAGAAATTCAAATCAACAAGATTGCTTAGCCTCGCCCGAAAGTGCTAATGGATCTTTCAGAGGTTTGAAAATTTATTTTCAGAATATGGGTGGTATTCGTACTAAATCGAACACCATATACAGTTCATGTGCGCATTTGGACTTCGACGTTTTTATTTTTGTTGAAACATGGCTGAATGCTAATTTCTATGATGAAGAATTTTTCAACTCCAAATTGTTCGTCGTATTTCGAAAGGATCGTGATGCTGAAAGAACCAGTTGTTCTTTAGGTGGAGGTGTACTAATTGCCGTTCGTCGTAATCTTCGAGCATTTCTAACTACGCTTCAGAACGATGACCCCATTTTGGATCAATTGTGCGTTTGCGTTCGAGGTTTAAATGGACTTAATTCTTTATTCCTAATTGTTTCTTATATTCCACCTTGCAGTAATTTTGAACTTTATAAAGCGCATACAGATAATATTGTTTCCTTAGTCCATAACAAGATTGCCGATAATCAAGTTTGCGTTTTTGGTGACTTTAATATTCCTGAAATTACCTGGTCAAATAATTTTTCAAATTCTAATCTTATTGCAACTAATGTCTCAACAACAATTGCATCTTATGTTGTTGATAATATGTTAAGTTTAAGTCTAGTCCAAATTAACAGCTTTGTAAACTTACTTGGCAGAATTCTAGATCTTGTATTTGTTAGTGACAATATCAGTGTAACTATTTCCCAATGTATTTTGCCGATTTCAACTCCAGATAAGCACCATGTCCCTTTAAGCGTTGAAGTTGAGTTTTATGAATTCACAACTCCTAAGCTTGATGAGAGGCTTACTTTTAATTTTTCAGCATGTGATTTTTCAAAAATTAATGACCTTTTACTCGATTTTAGTTGGGAAGATTTATTTTTGAATAGAAATGTTGCGGAGTGTTATTCTATTTTTAAATGTCATGTTCTGGAAGTTTTTCATAATAATATCCCAGTATTTAAAAATAAGCAGTATAAGCTCCCTTGGTACACAAGGGAATTGAAATCGCTAAAAAACAAAAGAAATAAATTCTATAAGAAGTTTAAGAAAACTAATGATCAATGTTATTTTTCAAAACATCAATACTATCAAAAACGCTTCAACTGTTTGGAAAAATTTCTTTATAAAAACTATATATTTAGAATTGAATCGAATATCAAGTTAAATCCCAAGAGTTTTTGGCATTATATTAAGTCAAAAAAATCTTGTTCTGAGGTACCATCCGCTGTCTGCTTAGGGGATGAATTTGTAAGTACACCGAGTGAGATAGCTAATCTGTTTGCTAAGTTTTTTAAATCTAATTTCGTTCTGGACCAAGTTTTGTCTGTCGAGCCCAACAACAATAGTTCATTAAATTTTCCCTCTTCAATTAACTTTGGTAATTTGAATCTCACTTTGGACGATGTATCAGAAGGAATTTTAAGTCTTAAGCCTTCGGGTCAAACTGATATTGACGGTTTCTCAGTTCTTTTCTTGAAAAACTGTCCAGCGGTTATTAGCCCTATTAAACTGTTATTTAATAAATATCTATGTACAGGTACTTTTCTAGACGATTGTAAATTGACAACCATTACCCCAACTTTTAAAGCTGGCAAAAAGAATGATGTCTATAACTATCGTCCTATTTCTAAGCTTTCATCTGTCTCCAAGCTATTTGAGACTATAGTAAAAAAGAAGATGTATTTTGCGACTAAGAGTTTAATTTCACCTAAACAGCATGGTTTTGTTCCTGGTCGTTCCACGGTTACTAATCTGGCAGAGTTCAGTGAATATTGCGTAAATTCTTTTTCACTGGGATCCCAGGTTGATTGCATTTATACTGATCTTTCAAAAGCATTCGATAAAGTTCCACACAATACTTTATTGTTTAAACTTGCTAGCTTAGGTTTTCATTCTGTGTTCCTGTGCTGGTTGAAATCGTACCTAAGCAATAGACGTTGCGTCGTAACAGTCGATGGTGTTTCCTCTGAACCTTTCATTGCCACGTCAGGTGTACCACAAGGAAGTATCTTAGGGCCGTTGCTCTTCGTTTTATTCATCAATGATATTGGAGAGTGTTTTTCATTTAGCAGATATCTGTTATATGCAGATGACTTGAAAATATTTTCAGTAGTAAAAAGTGCAACCGATGTGACAAACCTCCAAGCTGATTTGGACAATTTGTCTCTTTGGTGTCAACAGTCACATCTCTCTCTAAATATTAAAAAATGTTTTCATATGACTCTTGCTAAAGCTCGATACACCAGGCACACATCTTACTCTATTTCGAATACAAACTCAAGACTGTTGATGAAATCAAAGATCTTGGTGTTATATTTGATTCCAACTTCTCTTTTAATAATCACATCAATTTTATTATATCTAATGCTTACTCAGTTTTAGGCTTTGTACGCCGGCACAGTACAAATTTTACTGACCCATATACTCTAAAACTACTTTTTTCGTCTTATGTTAGATCTCGACTGGAATATGCAGCGTTTATTTGGAGACCTTATTCACAGTATTTGATAGATAGAATTGAACGTGTGCAAAAGGTTTTTTTAAAATTTGCTCTACGTTCTTTGAAATTTTCGGATCCCTTACCTTCTTACAATTCGTGTTTGCTTCTTATAAGCCTTAAATCGCTCGAGAAGAGAAGGACAGTTCTTTCACTTTCTTTTGTGTATGGTATAATTAATGGCACTGTTGACTGTCCGTCTTTGCTCCGAAGTATTAATTTCCTTGTGCCATTTAGGACTTTACGTAATTTCAATCCATTCTATCCGGATAAACTCAAAACCAATTATGCAAGAAACGCCCCTTTGTCACGTGCACTCTGCGAATTCAACGAGATCTCGAATTCTGTCTTCCTCGATTTTTCTTTATGTAAAGTTGAGTTTCTCTCATTATTGTATTCTGCTTTGTGAAATTTGTTATTGTTAATTTAAGTTGTAACTCTAAGTAGTCAGTAAGAACTTTGTTCATTGACTTATGAAATAAATAAATAAATAAATAAATAAAGGGTATATGTTGAAACTAACAAGCCTTTCCATAACAACCATCAGGGAGTAAAAATAATCAGAACTTGATAAAATCCTTTCGAGGTTAATTCAGTACATTCTCGGTTCATTTAAGGTTCTTTTCGATGCAATTCCGATGCTTTTCGGAATATTTTGGGTACAGTTTCGGAACTCTTTCGGTACACCGATTGGTTCCGAAGTTTAACCGAAATCGTCTCGAACTTTTCCTGAAATGGTCCAGAAAACTCTTAACAATTTCCAAACTGCCACCGGTTTTGGTCTAAATTTTTAATTGAGTTTTCTCACTGGTCCAACAATTATTGATATTGAGGAAATTTCTTCAGTTAAAGTAGAAAGACATAAAGAATAGAGGATGATGTTATGCTGTAGCATCATATTTTGATTGATTATATTTAATAAGGGGAATTTATATTATTATTATTATCAAAATAGAAATAAAATTTACATTAAATCAAAATAAAATACTTTATAGCTAAGTAAAAGGTTAAAAATATATATATAACTTTATTTCCAGTTCCAAAGTTTGAAATACATTTTTTTTTAGTTTCAATAAAGCTATAAACAACGGAATATAGGAGCGTGAAAAAAATTGTATGTGAAATAAGACTGCCGCTAGATTGCATAAATATTATTCAGTATTTTAAATAAAATAAATTCGTAAAGAAACTGTCTCTATTTTTGTTTTGCTTTCAGCTACACTTATACATTTTTAATGGGTTTTTATTTTTTTTATTTGCTACACTCTTTTAGTTTAAGTTAAATAAATATATTATTTAAAATATTATTTTTATTGCACTTATTTGCAGACGCATGAATAATTTATAAATTTTACAAACATACAATTTCTGGGCATTCAGTGCTGCTAATGCACTTCTATTTCTACATATTTCCAACTGCGTTAGTGCGATTTGCTTAAACCACAAACAAAAATAAGCGAATTTGTGAGATACAAGCCATAACTTAAAATATATAAAAATGAAAACCACCAAATTTACCGTTGACATAAAAGATCAATGAAAAAAAAGCAGCGCCACAGCGAAAAGCTATTCATATTTTTTTTATTTTAATATTATTTTTTTCCTTTTCTGCGCAAAGAGCAATAATGATTATTTTATGTCGTGTTTTTTACCACATTTTTATTGTAGTTGCAAGTATTTATTAAATTATATTCGTTTATGTTGGTTACATTTTTCAACACAAATTTCTTCTTCTAGAAAACACTTGCACAATATACATTTACCATTTCGGCTGATAAACGTTATATCTTGTTGGCGCAAAATATCGAAAAGCTCTTCCGGCATTAATTTTTGGCACAATACACGCTCTTCAATATACAAACGAGGTGAGTAGCTTGAATTTAATCATCAGCGTAAAGAATTTATGGAAATTAATAAAGAAATAAAACAAATTTGGCTCCCACTAATTTCAAACAATTTTATTATTTTCACGTTAATCAAAGTATTTTAATAATTTTTGTATTTCCTTTGTTGAAAATGTTTGTATTTAAAATATTATTCATTCCATAGGAAAATCCACACAATCAAATTTTTCAATATTTGTTCAAAATTCCCAATGATTTAGCAAATTTTAAAATATGGCCATATAAATTTCTTCAATTTCTAGGAAGCAATTTTGTGACCCATAAAATTTAAAATTGTGATCTTAAGACTGCTAAGAAGTTTCGTTGGTTTTAGAAATTTTTTTAAATAGAAACTGTTTCTAAAAAATTCTCAAAAATCAACAGCATATTTATTTAATCCACGTAAAATACGCACTCTGTGTGACTACAATTGAATAGTCTACAAAATTGTTTGCATACTAAAAAATAAATAAAATTTTTTTGTGAAAAAATTTTTGTGAAATATTTTTTAGCCATTTTTTATTTTGAATTATTATTTGTTATTTTGTACGAAAAGCTATGAATATCGTGAAAAAATATAATTACGAATACTTTTAAATCTTTCAAATATGTAAGCAGTCGCACTTATGGAATAAAGTATTTTTTTTATTATAAATTAAGAAAAAATAACATACAAATAAATTAACACGTATGCAGTTTTGTAGCATAATAAACAAATTGTAATAGAATAAATTCGAGTCTTGAATCGTTTATTTGTGATATTTTTTTTGCCGCATTTACGTCCGCTTGAACCAAATTTGTTTTAAATTTTATATATATAATTATTTATACTTTGTATAAAGTTAAAAAATTTTGGTTTATACATAGGTTTATTGATGAAAATTAACAGAATTTTATTTAAAAGATATTAGTAATTATATTGTCAAAATATCCTATTATTTTTGCCAACAGTTTATCTATGTATCTCAATCCCGAGCTTTATAAAGCACTGACCTTAAATAGTAGTGATTACTGCCAGAGGCTAATCTCCTGAATTTCATTCAATTTCAATTCATTTCTACTATTTCTACACTGCGATTTGGCTAAAGTAGCTGAGTGCAGCTGTCGCAGGACTACTGTCATTTCCTTTGCTGCTCTATTTCCGTACTTTCGTTTTCGCTATCCGTTTATTGACAACACATGCAAACAAACTTTGTCGAAAAAAAAATACAACGAACTGTTTCCTACCAAACAATATGCTTGCCCCCCTTGAATTTACCTCTTTCTGCAAAATTTTCATTTTTTCCGTTCACTTTTCCTCTCCATCTTTCAATTTCTCTATCGTTAGTGAGAGCATCAAATTGAAAATCGATGCACATAGCGATTCGTGGCCATATCTGCTAGCAGCTGGCAATGACAATGCAACAACCACCTACTCAACGGGCAATGCTCTGATGCTGGTCTACAAAGATGACATCTATTATTGCCAGGGGCCGCGCTCTACCAATCATGTGTATCGCATAACGCGCGACGCTGTGCCCGGCATCGTCTATAATGGCATACCAGATTGGCTCTATGAAGGTGAGTAACTACATACATACATACATTGTTCATATTTTAGTTGATTTTTTTTTTTTGTTTGGTGGGCAGTCGAGCTTCTAAGTGCTTTCGTTTGTTGCTTCTTTTTTCATTTCAATGCATTCGTTCATTCTTTCATTCAATCACTGATTGCGCATTCGACTAAATTGATTTCAATCGAAAATTGAATTTTCCCTTTCTATTTATTCGCCATCTATTCACGTCGCAAACTACTGACCAACCCGGCGGGCTTCTTGTCATTCAAATGGCTTGTGAACCAAATGTATGGACTCGTTCTTAAATTTTAATTGAAATTTCGAATGATACAACGTTGGCGTCTCCAATGTCTACTTACAACGTCTATTCCATTCGTGGTCTGCACACCTATGCTATTCTGCAGAGGAAATTCTACACTCGAATAATGCAATTTGGCTTTCGGAGAATGGACACTTACGGCGCATTCAATGACTCGTTGGTGCAGGAGCAACATTTCGCCTGGTACGGCACGACAAGTGGTGGCAATCCGTATGCGTATCTCTATCCGGAAATCAGATCATTAAGGTAAGTGGAAGTGTTACACGATTCCATTTAATTTCAGATATCGTCGATTGTAGGTGAGGAAGTGTAGTGTGAGTGTATGTGAGATGAATAGCAGATAGCATAGGGGCATCGAAATTGCATGGATTTGAAGCAAAGTGTATCGAATAAGGTATTTACATAAATATTAGTTTGGACATAAAACACACAGAAACAAAACAAATTTGTTTTGATACAACGAACTCCCGACCAGGGTACATATTACAAACGAAAGCATTTGAAAATCAGAAAAATGCATAAGCGAAAATAATGAAACTCAATCTGTAATTATTTTAGTGAGATGAAAAAATTTTAATTTTACGCCACCATTTCTGGACTATTCCGTTAATAACTCAAGGCCGGCCCGGTACTTGATTGGAACGATTCAGAATATTTTTAAGATGTTCCAAAAAGTACCGAAATCGTACCGAAAATAAAACGAAAATGTACCTTAAATATCAAAAATGTAAGGAAAGTTCAAAATATGTACCTAAAATATATATTTAAAGTTTACCGGAACTGTGCCCAAAAGTACACAAATTGTACCGAAATATGCCGAAAACGTAACTAAAATTTACAGAAAATTTACCGAAAATATCCAAAAAATTTATGTACAGTACCAAAAAAGTACCTAAAATTTACCAAGAAATTTACGAAATAGTATCTTCAATGTACCGAAAATTTTTCGAAATTGTACCGAAAAGTATCGAAATCGTACGGAAATGGAATTAAATGTGCAATTACCAAAAATGTATCCAAAAATGTATCCAAAAATGTATCCAAAAACGTACCATAATTGTACCAAAAAAATATACCTAAAATTTAATTTATGTCTCTGTATCTCTGTTTATGTCTGACTTTTATTTTATCGGATCCTTTATTTTTAGCCACACGTTGTTTTAAGCAGATTATTGTGATATTTGGCAAAGAACATTTTTGTAAAACATTTTAAATCTTTAAAAAAATTATTCGTGAGGCTCTAACTCAATATTATTCCGCAACGGAGTAAGTAGTCGAATCTCTTGTAGAGTGATTCCAGTTTACATTCATAAGTCGCTCTTAAACAAACATCGAAGTTTATTTAATTTTGGGCCTAGAGCTGGACAAAATAATTTACAAAACATAATATTTAATATAAATTAGCGTTTTTGAAAAGACCAAAAAGTCTCGAAACGGTTCAAAACTAGTCCCAAAGCGGTTCTGAAAAAGTAGTGAACTAGTCTCAAAATGATTCAGAAGTCGTCAAACTTGTATCGAAATAGTCCTGAACTACTCTCAACTCATCTGAAATTTGTCACGAACTGCTCCTGAAATAGTCCCGAAAAAGCGCTTAAATATTCTTGAATAGTTTCCGGAACGGTCCCGAAATGAACGCAAAATAGTCTCAATAGTGCAGCAAACTAGTTCCAAAATGGTACCGCACTAGTCTCGAAAAAGAAACAGCCCTGTTGCGTTAACCCAAATTTTTCCCATACCAACCACCCTATTCTACCGTTTACACTAGGCGACAAGAAATTCATTTATCAATCTAAGTTAAACAGCTGAAAAACATTGTAAAGAAATTTTGAAGGGAATTGGCACCAACGACCCTGAAACTTTTAAGAAAAATTCATCACTGTCCATGAAAGAAAGTCATAATGACGTAGACAATGATTTCCGCTTTACTTAAAAGTGACGATTACTTTCCAGATACAAGTGGAACTACTAACTGAGTGCCATTTTACTTCATTTGTGTATTGACTTTTTTCACTTTTTATATTCTCACTGCTTAGACATTTCCATTTCAATAATTTGCCGATTAATTACTGGTAGGTTTGTTCTTATTTATGTTATTTATGTGGGTATAGTATATTAGTGAAAAGTAAATTATTTTTAAGTTCAAACTAAACTTGCTGCAAACTACTTCCTAAATTCAAATACACAGCAACTTCCTGCACAGGAAGAGAATAACTTTTGCCTCGTCCTGTTAGTTTTAGGTTTCCGCTTTGTAACGAGCATCAAATGTGCATTAGTTTGAAATAAGTGACTGTCAAGTGTGATTTTGTTTAAGGGTTTGCGAAGTTTTACATATAGTATGTACATACCAGGGCTGTTCATTTTGGGCATTTTATTGATCCCGGGATTTTCGAGATCTGCAAATAAAATCCCGGAACAATCCCGGGATCCCGAATTTCACGAAGTTTTGATTCGAAAATTTTAATTTGTCAAAAAATGTAACACGTCTGTAATCGTTGTATTATAGAATTATGCAAAATAACATGAATAGAACAAAGAACGATTTGTTGGAATTCATGTATGTATTTATTGGTAATTTCAAAAATAAAAAAGAAATAAACGTAAAATTTGACACACATACAACATAATGTATACTTAAAGTACAAATATAAATATTTGGTACAGAAGCAAATGCATCTACATAAAGTAAAATTATTTTTATCACTGTTTGATACCAATATTAAATATTAATGAATTACCATTCACTTAAAAATGATATACATGAAGTAAAAATTAAATACATTACCCCTTCCATTTTTGAGCGAGGCAGAATTATTGCTTATTTTGATCAAAATGCAATCTAAAAGAAATAAAAGCTTAAGTGTGTTGTCCTCCAATCTGTACCTAACTTTGCTGCATTTAAAATATGCAGTGGAGAAGCACCGACTCACCACTTGTTGGTTGGATTGTCGACAAAAAGTTAAATGATCTCTATAGGAATTAGCCCTTTTCGCCACCATTACAAAAACTATTAATTTCATGTACCAAACCCTCTGATAAATTGTATGCCATTCAATTGTTGGATTCTCGCTCGTTCAAATTTGATGCAATTTATTTTTGAGACTTTCTGTCTTATCAACTTTAAGCACCTCGTTGTTAGTTCTATTAACATCGTTTTCATATTGAGGCTCATTTTCTACTCGAGTGGGATATTGTCCAGCTTAATTTTAATGGCAAGCGTGATGATGTGATGTAAAAAAGTACTTGTTGGGATTTCAATTTATTTATGAACCATTTTTCGTTTTAGGTTAAGAAAAAATACTTGACTCAAGGAATTTGCGATTTACTATAATTTTTTTATGGCTGCCTTTGAAGAGAGTTTTAGTTGAATGGAACCTAACTTTTAATTTTTCGTTTTCGTGTATATTACAATTATAATAATTTGGTGCTTACACTAAATAGCTCAGTGTTTGTCCGAGATTCTCCTACCATTTGTGGTGTGCGTCTTTATATTGTTCCACAAATGAAGGGACCTACAATTTTGTGCCGACTCCGAACGGCAGATGTATTTTATGAGAATCTTTTTCATCGCAGAAATACATTCGGAGGTTTCCTCTGCTTCCGAGGGGCGACCGCTATTCGAAAAAAAACTTTTTCTATGATTAAGATTTTGCTTGCCACTCGACCAAAGCGGCCACACATAACACGAAATATTTAAATATTTTTTCATTTAAACTTATTTCATTTAACTGGCTGTTAAGGTTGATATTCCACGACTTACGGTAATAATGAATATAAATCTTGAATTCAGGCAACTTTAAATGCCGCTCTTTACCCTTAAGCTAATGACATTAAATGTATGTAAATATATATATATGCGAGTATGTTGTGTGAATGTGTGAATTACATTGTTTTCTTTGGCAAACATGAGAAACGGAAAGCATTTAATTGCTGACTTCAGCAATAACCGCCATGCCAAATGACACTTTGCCAAGCTTTTATTGATATTTCCAGCAGCCATGTATTGGACATTAGCGCCACGGACTCCTTTGTGTGTGTAATTAACTACATATGTATATATATATATATATGAAATTTTATTTGTGCAATTGTATATTTCTGCTTCATGAGCTTGTCAGAATTCCCAAGCTAAAGTGGTACCATATCATTCCAAAAGAGAGAAAACACGTTAAGGCAGTAAGGAGAAGCCTATAAATAACCATATATGTACATATATATGTATACATGAGTGTGTAATTACACAGATGTTCTGCCAAATACATACTACACACTTATATATTCATTTATGCGTACGAAAAGGTTAAGTACGAATCAACGTAAGCCCTTTAAATTGCTTACAAACACAAACCCAATTGTATTAATCGACTTGGACATCGAAATTCTTCTCCACTAGTGGATTATTTCATGAGCAGCAAACATCTGAAGATTTTTTTTTTAACGCCAGTTAATTTCAAATATTTTTTCAACTTTTTTCTATCTTAACCAAGAAGTTCATAATTTTAAATGTGCTAAACGTTCAACAATTGTATATCCCTATAGTATTAGAGATAAATATACATATGTATATAAAAGTCACAGCAGATGTGGTGAGTTAAGGTATGGCGAGTTTGGGTATGGTCAATTCAGGTGTGACGAATTTTTGCCTGATTAGTTCCGGTGTAGTGAGTTCAGGTGTGATGAGTTCAGGTGTGGTGAGTTTAGATATGGTGAGTTCTGGTGTGATGAATTAAGTGTGGTTAGTTCAAATTTGGTGTTTTAAGTGGAATAATTCAGGTGTGGAGGTTTTGTGTATACATAGTGGTGAGTTATTGAGTGATGAGTGCAGAACTTCCACAACTGCTACGAATCCACGTATTCATTACTTTTCAATATGCTTGCGGTGTTCGCAAATAACAAAAAAAATGTTCGCAATTAAAAAATTTAAAACCAAAATTAATTGGTAAAAATGGAACACAATTTTTTTTTAGTTTTGTAAAGTATTGCCCGCTTAAAGTAAAAAACCCGATCATTGCACGCAAATATATTCAAATTACATACACATTTTGGTTTCTAACATTAGTACCGTTAAGTTTTTGGCTAGCTTTGTATCTGTAATTGTGCTAAGTACTATTCTAATTGAAATTTAATAATGTAAGCTCATTTATGTAATTATGAATTCGCAACTGGTGCCACATGACCTCAACCACAGCTCGTTGTATACATATTAGAGTGTGTAAATTTATACTTTTATTATTCGCTTCGGCTTTTTGTAATAGTAAGTTGTAAAATTGCGATAGCACACGGAAATGTTTTCATACGATGAGGTAAAAAAAGTAACTCGATTAAGTTATATTTCAGGGATTTACTATACCCGAAACTCTGTCGACTATATTGCCTTAGAATTTTAAGCCAGTGCAGCTCAGTGCTCTGGTTTGAGCTAGTTTTTGGATGCTTAACGTCGCTCCGGTCGATATTGCAGACAAGATTACGGCTGTCCGCTCTGTCATCAGGCTAAAGAGCGTTCGATTCACCTTCCCCGGAGTATGAAAATTTGATGGCCTAGAGAGACTGTGTCTTCATTCCGAAAGTTGGAGATCGTTGTATCTGGAATGAGCGTTTTCATTTGCAGAATTCGCGGAATTTGCGACATTAAAAAAAACGGATATGAATTTATTTTTCCTTACCCTCATTAGCTTTGGATTACGATTCGGAGTTAAATTTTCTTGAGAAATGGTCTGGTGTAGGCAATAGCGGCATCCAACGTGCAGATGATTTTTTGGTCCAAATATTCATATAAAATGTGTTGTACCCGCTCAATTGATATGCCTATAATGTTGGTCACCTCTCCTATTTTTATTTTCCGATGATCCAATATTCTTTCATGGCTTTTTTTGGCGTTTTAGTGTCACTCAAAGCAAAATGCAGTTTCACAAATTTTACTGGCACTAAAGTATATCCTGCCCTGATTTATATTTTTGTTTCAGGACTATGCTTGACCTCTGTCGTCCTAACGCTTCCAAATTTGTGTCCATGGCAGACGCATCGCGTGAGTAGCATGGACGTGGTTGTGTGCATACGCTTTCAATGCAATTGTTTGCGACGAATGCAACTTCCCTAGTTGCGATATCGCCATTGCGTGATGGTACATCCAGTAAGTTGAAACGAGCAGCAAAACAAAATACACCGGTTTTACCAAATTTTCAACATTTTTTTGTTTGATTGCTAAATCATTGGATCTAAGAATTGTAGTAAATCTATTTCTCCAGGTTAATTGTCGCCTGCCAAATATGATATATACATACATAAGTATTTTTGGAGCTTTTTTAGTCTGCTAGTTTTGGGTCTTGGACGCTAGTTTCTATAGTGCGAAGAACTGGTATTTAAAGTTCGTATATATATCTCGTTTGTTAAAGCTTTACCAATAGCTCGAACCTCCCAGCACCAGAAGAACGTGGTTGAAGTAAGGTGGAAAAACCTCTGTTCCTTAAGGGACTGTATGACTTGTTCGAAATGTATTTCCATCGTTAACAAATTACCAGCTGGCGTCGAAGATTTTCAACGTGATGGAAATAGCTTTCGAGCTGACGAGAAGCAATATGTACATCGTTGTTGGTAGAGTTTCTTGAGTAATGAGACTTTTTCAAGCGTTTTTCTTTTTTTGACTTTTGTTTACTACCGTCTTCAACGGCGATCTTTTGGTCGTGAAAAATTAGATTAATTTTTAAATGGACGACATTCATTCGAATATGATTCATAAAAATTTTAAGCTGTAGATTCAAAACTTCTGTATAAATGACTCTTAACACAAATTTTTCTTTCTTTTACAGAAGTGCGTTACGCCTGTTTTCGTATTTACTCAAAATCGAAATCGCACAATGCTCTCCCTCTTCCTCATCACAGGCGCTCATCCCGATATGAAGCGCGAAGACGGCGCAACACCACTTTGGATTGCCGGACAAATGGTACGCAAGTGTTGATGCAACATGGCGCTTTTGTCGATGCGGTACATGGTGATGGTGCGACGCCACTCTGCAAGGCGGCACACAATGGAAACGCGGCAGTAGTGACCGAACTTTTGAAGCACAAACCCAATTTGGGGCTACTACCGGTGTGAAGAGTTTAAGGTGTTTTTTTACTAAATGTTTAGTTAATGTTTTCCTTTCTTAGTTAGAATGGCGAAACATCGTTGCATGCGGCAGCCATGTCTGGTCACTTGACAGTCTGCAAACAGCTGATTGGAGCAAGCAGAGATATATTGCAAACGAATTAGGAGGGTCGAATCGCTTTCCAGGTGGCACGACAGAAAAAGTACTTCTCTATTTGTGACTATCTGCAGGAGCGTTTGGTGACTATCTGCAAGGCCGGCGTCATAAATCATTATTGGTGGATTGTAAAATATATACGATAAGGAGCTTTAAAATGTTGCAAATAAATCAAATAATAAATAAATGCCACCTTTGCGACTTAAACCCATTTCGCTAGTTCTTTCCGTTATGCAATTTTAGGTACAGAGTTTAGGCATGCTCAAAAGTATAAAGCATACATAATTAGAAGAACCAAAAACAAATATACAGAAATTGATTTGATTGAAATCGACAGTTGGATGTCTTTAACTTCGATCAGGTTAGCAATTTTATCCGAGGAGCATGCGTTGACTCTATGATTATCTTGTGCAGCTAAAGTCCGAAGAACGTTCAACAGGTGTCGCGACGACAGTTCTACGTCGAAAAGCTGCAATCGCAACGGACAGCTGAGAATTTTCAATTTCGACTCTCAATCCTGTTAAGGTAAGCAACTGCTCATTAAAGAGCCATTGGATAACATTTCCCAATTAATTCGTGCCATTGCGGAGGAGGTGACAAATGGCTTCTATCAGCCAGACAGAAACATCTGGTATGACGACGAGTATCGCGTCGCTGCTGCAGAGAAATACCCAGCATGCATGGCCACCGAGCAGCTAATTTCTATACGTGCAACAATCGTTCGATACCAAGAGAAGAAGAGGGAAGAAAGACGTATTTTCAAGAAGAAGAAACGGGAGGCGGAAAGGCGTGAGTGCGATTCGCTTGAGATGTTAGTAAGCAAAAAGTTTTTTACTTCTTTCAATTTCAAGTGATTTCGGTGAACATTTCAAGTGGCTCAAAACTTTCGTCGAATTTCGCCAATTTTCTATGAACCACAATTATTGCTGAACTATGCTACTAGTTATGAAAAATTAAAGAGATACAAATATATATTTATTTCACTAAATAAAAAAAGCTCACGATTGTTGTTTTAATAAACTTTTATTATAAAATATTTTTTTTCTTTCTTTCTTTTGACAGCAAAATTGCATATCCACCAGCAATTTATAGACCTAATCGCAGTAAGTATATAATTATTACATACAAGCTTAGGTATTTAGGAGGCAATAATATAATACATTTTTTGCAATTACACTCTGTTCACAAATTATATATAGCCCAAACACATATTGACAAATTTGAAAAATTTATTTATCCTCAAACTATTTTTTAATTAAAACAACGTTATTTTTCCAACGACCACCATTGCAAACATTTTTATATATTTTAAAAACGAGAAAACTTTTATCAAAATTTTATTAACATTTTTTATACAGTTAAACATTTAAACATTTTTTTTTTTAATTTTTAGGGGTACGCAGATATGTGTAAATCTGTAGTGGCTCCTAATTATTAACCACCGATTTTTTACAATTTCTTTACTGGCGTTATTTTGAATTTCCTTCTATTTAAAAATTATGCCGATTTAACGTATTATTGGGGAAACTGTACGTACAATATTGTCAAAAACCACAGCGGGCACTTAATTACTTTAAAATCCAATGAGTGAAAAAATTGCATAATCAAAACAATTTTACAAATTTTGTATAAAAAGTTTAAAATTGTGTTAGTTAGTTAAACAAAAATGGCAATGAACAACGAATACCAATTTTAATATTTAGAAGAAAAATTGATTGCCCAAATCGGTAATTATGTGGTGTTGCTATAATTTGTGAACAGAGTATACCTAATCTGCGGTGAAATTTAAACATAGCTACATACATAGATATTAATTATATTAAGCACCTATTCGGTTACAATCCCCTGTGGGAATATTCAAATATGTGGTTATACATTCATACATACATATATACATATACCCGAATTAAGCATGTTTTACTAATAATACAAAGCACAAATTGATTACATTTTGTAACTAACTACTAGGTTACCACAAAATGCTGGCTATAGTTACAGAAAGTAATTAAATAACATTCCATGGAAAATGACCGTGATCGAAAAGTTTGTAGTCAAGTCATTTAATACCTGGCACGTGATTTTGCTTCAGATAGTTAATTTGGATTTGCGGAGAATGTTGGCAGTACTCACATTACTGGCATAAATATATACAAATGTATGTATGTCAGGGGCAGAAACAGGAATTCTGCTTGGAGGGAATTTCCCAGAAAAACCTACCCCTTTATTGAAGCTCTTAATCAGTTTTGTTTTTACCTAAAATGGCGTTAAAATATAGCCTTCATTGAGAAAATAAATGGGCAAAACTTACTTGTGGATTCAATTAAACATCGTCTGAAAAGGATATAATAATTCATATATAATTATTTTAAGCGTCAGTATACGTCTTTCCTATTTTATTCTTTTTTTATCTTAAACATATTTGCTATTATAAGTCAGTCTCTTTCAGTATATTTAATATAATAAATTTGTTTATAGTTTTCGTCTCTCTTAAAATTTTCATCGAATTTTCATAAGCTTTGGTTTCTTAATTGGCATCAATATTCTAACATAAAAAGCAAGCAGGACGATATTGTGATATTTATTCAAGACTTAAAATAATTTAACCAAATTTTATAAAAATTGTAAATATTTTTCAAAATTAAACATTTTTCTTGAGTATGTAGTATTGTAGCCCATTGAATTTTAATAATTAATAAGTGAATTTCAAGGCCCTAAAAGTTATAGCAGATTTTTGACGAGACACCTGCTTTCCGTAGCGCTGCAAATTTTTTGACCCAGTCGACGAATAGAGTACGTCATTCTTTCCGGTGCACTATAGGTCAAATGACCACTTTTTCTGTGCAAAATTAATAACGATTACAAAATTATGCTATTCAAACCAAAACCTGTAAGGATTTCAGAAGCAGGAGTAACTGTATTATAAAAAGTGAAAATTAACCCTCTAACGACCAAAATTTAAAATTACTCCTTTTGCAGCCATTAATGAAAACAATACATTGTTTCATTTATTAATTTTATTTGTACTGAAACAGTTAATTAATCACATACATCTAATTCATTATGTAAATTTAAATTAAAAAGTTCCTTCTCAGTTTCATTAATTTCATCATCTTGGTTGTTAAGTTAAAAATCTTCTATACCCTCAGGTCGATATTTTAATTTTGCGGCTGTAATTTTGCTATAATGAGGACATATGTCGCTGTTCCTTTTTTGCTTCCATCGCGTATTGCATTATACTGCTCTTTTGAAAAATTATGCTCAAGAAGGAAAGCTAAAGCCTCATCCGCTGAATAAGGAATTGGCTTTTTGGGATCCTCGTTAACAAATTTCCGCATTTTTGATGGCCTTGTTGGACTTCCCATGCTTTCTTTCAGGACTGCAGCCAGATCAGTATCACCTTGTGTACGAGCCGATGTTGCTGCTGCACGAACTAGAAGATTAGTATCAGCTTTTTCAGCTGATAGGTCTGCGGCTTCTTTTCTTTTTCCGAAATCTGATTTGGCGCTGAATGACAGACGTGGACGTCCAACAGTGGAAGGTGGTGCTTTTTTAGAAATGTCATATAACACAAAATTTGTTTCAGTATTAAGCCACGCTTCATTTTGTTTTTTAAAGGTATTTATGTTTCTGTGAGATTTTTCCCACTTTGTTGCCAATTTTACGCAAAAAAAAATTTAATATTTGCGATATATGTTTCTCAATTTCATCCGAAAGTATATTAACTTCAATTTTGCCAACTACATATTTTAAAACAGCATCAAACTTTCCTTTTTTTGTGAATTCTTTTCGCCATATATCAAACAAATCAGCTTTTTTTATGCAGAGGTTTCCTAAACAAAAATAGATAATACTCGTTAAACGCAAAAAATAGCAGTTTAAACAAAATGCAAATAACTCATTATTTATTACTTTATTTATATTATCAATTTAAAAGGGGTCAAATGGGGTCAACATTTTTAAAGGCTTACAGAAGTCAAAGTTTTAGATAAATTCTACAGTTTTAAGGTTATGTAGACTAATGAATTATTATCAAGTATAGCGACATACATATAAGCCAATGTTAATTAAATACATATATTCTTACTTGTAGCTTTATTTTCCATTTTTCACTAATGAATTATTATCAACACAATTCGATAAACACACTCTTAAAAATGACCAACCACTACTGAACTTGCAATCACATTTGTTGAAAGACTTGCATGGATTGACTTTGACGCACACGTGTGTAACGGAACTCTATATTTAGCACAAACAAAAATCGCGCGTCTTTGTTTTGGAGTATTGCCAATTAAAAAACAACAATAACAAAAGTAAAACGGCACTTTGATTCTTATCACTTTTGCACAGAAAAAACGCTCATTTGACCTTATGTGCGGTGTGGCGTTAAGGTCTTTGCCTAAGGGTTCTCGATGCTCCCACCATACAAGATGAGAGAGCCTTGCTAGTAGTAGCGGTTCCACCAAGTACCAATCGCATCAATCCATGACTTCTTTAGTCTGCTATTTTCCGCCAATTCTTTCGACATTTATATTTTAAGCGCCCAGTACAGAACAGACGTTAGGAATCAACATCGACCCCTTTCGCCGCTTAAAATATTTTTTTTGCATTGTATTTTTTCGTTTTCATACTAAAAAGGTCTTCGGTAACCAATTCTGATGTTTAGTCGCCTTTATAATGGCCTGTGCGCTTTGAAAAGAGGTATGCGTTTAAAGCCGATCGGTGCAAAGTAGGAGTCACCACAGCTTAATTGACACCTACACCATCATCTTAACTATGACGGAGAATGGAACGTAATCTGAGGCAAGTTCACGTTTAGATGGCACAGAGCACAGGGCGCGAAGGCAGTCTGCTCATACACCAAGAAGAAAAGAAACCATGTTCGGAATTTAGGAGATTTTTTATCTTATTTGCTTGTGTAGAAGTGACTAAGTGTAAGAAGAAGATAGCCCCCACCTTTTGTTACGCCCATGATGTATGTGCTCGAGGGAATAAAATTGATTGCATCATTTGTTTCTCATCTATGATTATAATACAAAATAAGTTTCGGCTAGTTGAGAATGTATGCACACACTAAAATAATGTTATAATTAATTCAAATTACTTGCAATAAGAGTTACTCAACTCTTAATTAAAGTCCCAGCTTAAGCGCAATTTTTTCATGTAGTAAGTTTTATTATGCTTTTCTATGTTAGTCTTTATATGTATGTATGAACAAATGTTATGATATTTTACGATATTAAACCTAGCGGCTTAAGTATCCTTAGCAGCAGTATTAGGTAAGTTGGAAAATAAATATGGCAAATGAGGCGCAAATAGCGCCGACGGGAATGGTTGCAGAATGCAGAATGCAGAAGTGATTAGAAAACGCTACAAGAGACTTAATTTTCAGCCTTCGTGTTCTCACTCCCTTTGAACTGAGCAGAGCACACTGTATCTCACCACAATCAAATTCACCACACCTCAACATACCATACGCCAACTTTTATCACCTCAACCAACCAACATTCCTAAATTAACAACACCCAAAGTTACCATACTTGAAATTACTACATCTAAACTCACCATGTATAACTAAAAATTCGTTCACTATTTTAATCTTACCGCACCATTTCATTTCACCTCAGCTCAACTTAACTCACTTCACTTAATAACAAATAGTGAACGAGTCATAAATAAAACTAATTGCTTAAATTATGATTTGATCAACTTAAAATTATGTTCATCGTATCACCGAATTGGGTTTCAGTATTTTGGAACAAATAACAAATAAATTAAAAGCATTTTTACTTCCATACCGCGGACCAGGCGCATTCTCTTTTTTACTACTTTCGCTTTAAGATTTGTAAGGCAACTTACAAATTCAAAAAATACACCATGTCGTATGAAAAACTTTTTCACACATTGCTGTGTTTTGGCAAAATGTTGGATAACAAATGAATATTTCCATAGTACACAAAATGAAAGTAGTTTACATTGCAGGCATATCTAATTAATGTAAATTTGTTTGTGGCTTTTGCAGAAATGTGTGTAGTTAAAAACTTGCAATTGTTACATTTTTAGAAGATGCCTTTAGCCAAAAGACCAAAAGTTGCAACCTGCAACTTGCAATCAGCGAAGTTCACAGAAGCAAAAGTAAATAATTGAGCAGTGAATAAATTAAAAGTCTAAAAGATATTTGGCAAAACACACGGAAGTAATTTCATTTGCAAAGATAATGTTGCACGGTGGTCGAGTAACTGAAGACAGAAGAATGCAACAAAAGTGCTGGCAATGTGCCAATGTGATATATAAGCACTTTATTTTACAGTTGTCGACTAGTTCTTTAAACTATTTGGATTAAGTCTTTAAATCTTTGAAGGGTTGGGATGAATATGCATCTAATGCTAAATCGTGTGATTAAAAATTTATCTGATTTATCTGATTAGGAATATTCACATTTAGATTTACTGTTCTTATCTTTCCAAAATAAATGCCTTCTTTACCGATATATTCAAGCGATTTAAATTATTTTGAATCAAAATAACATAAATTTGAAATAATCCAAATATTCGCACTAGATATTTATTTGTTATTTATTTGTTTGTTTATTTATAAATTAAGTGTGACAACTGAATTAATTCATATTATTTTCATTATGCTGTTTGATTTTTCATTATTTTAAATTTCTGCATATTCTATAGTCAATTCAATCATTGTTCCACATATTCAAATCAAACCCCTTAACATGATTATTTAGGCTAAATTTACCCCATATTTACAATTTATTTTTAAATACTATACGGACTATAAATCTTTAGATAAAAAAAAATTTTAAACAATGAATAGAATCTGAATAGTTTTTTTGATAATGCACCATTTCTGCTGATTGAACTGCAGAGCTTATAGGAATTAAGTAAAGTTCATTCTCTAATAAAAGATTTTTTAAAAATGTAAACAATTATTTTTTAAACAGCATATAATCTTTGTATTATAAGTTCGAATCGAATGCCGTTTGTTCTGAAGATTTTATGGCTTTCGCTAGAATTCGAATTGTTTATAATCGAGAATATTTTAAATTATTTAAATGAAAAAAAAACCGTCAATTTGTGATTGTGTTAGCAATATATTTTCATTATTATATATTTTGATTGCCTGATCACTCTATATTTTTCAATTTAACTTCATTTTGTTATTTGTTTAATTGACTACAATTTGCTTATATGTAGCCTTAATAAAATCAAGAGAAGAAAATACTAGCTAAAATAAATTTAAAACAAAAAATTCCAAATAGTTCATGACAAATTAAAGTTAATTTAGAATTTTAAAATTAGCTGGTCACTTTATTCAGCAAAATTAAGAAAGAAATGTCAGTGAAATAAATGAAAGCTTCGATTTGTATCCCTTAATCTGAACGCACACATAAATATATTCACTGGCTATTTGTTGTGAAACACACAATCGCAATGTTTGCATTCTTGAAACCCCATAAAATGTCTACAACATCTTTGTTACCGCCACCAATGTTTTTTCTCTGATCCTTCACACAAGTGTTACTACCAAACATACTAGAGTGTGATTGCGTGGTTAAGTGAAATAAATATTTATACAATGAATGATGCCAAAAGCGGTGAAGATTCGTATGCAAATAAAAATGTATGCAAGTGTGATTGAAGGGAGTGCCACAAAATCCCCAAAAAAAAAATCCCCAAACACAAAATCCCCACCTGAAAAAAAATCCCCAAACACATAATCCCCAAAATCAAAATCCCCAAAATTAAAATCCCCTAACACGAAATCCCCACCTTTTTTTTAGGCAGTGTCACAAAATCCCCAAACACAAAATCCCCATTTTTTTTTTTTTATTAAATATTATTACTGATCATATAAAAAGTAGTAAAACCGCACTTTAGTTGAGTTTTAATTCGTAGTTACATACACCTGCAGCCAAGTACATCTTACCACTCAAGGTTTTGAATGCTTTTCAAAGCTTTCAAGCTTCTTGAAATTTGGCAGGCACATTTAATAGACCTAAAGGCATCAAGAAGCGAATTTTAATTAATGAGGGACCATTATATTGTTTTTTTATGATAAATAAAAGAAATAAGATGATTTGGAGTGAAGTATGCGTTATTAGCTTTTGAGCAAATTTTTTTTAAATTCTTTTTTCTTTTTTATAAAACTGCTTATAATAAGATAAACTTAACTATTGTCTTACGAAATACTGAACCTAGTAGGGTGTTGGTCCACCTTTAGCTGCAATAACTGCTTCGACTCGAGCAGGCATCGATAATATATAGATACAGCGAATAAAAAGCTAAAAAAAGAGTATTTTAAAAAGCGGCCCAGACCCGGATTTGAACCCAAAACCCTTGCATGACAGCTGCAGACTCTAACCACTGAGCTATTGCTGCATGTAACAAAGGTTGGCAAAATTAACAATATTTGCAAGGGACAAGAAAACTTTGGTTTTCAGCAGCATTGTTATCGAGTAGAAAACAAAAGAATATAGAAAATCAGAGCATAATATAACATTGTCATCCATTAATCAATATATGTACATACATATGTATGACTTAAAATACAAATAGTACCGTTACCTTTTCTACAATTATTTTACCAAATGCATTTTTTCATATTATTTATCACATCACTAAAGATTGGTCTACATATGTATGTATATAAATATATGTTTATGTTAATGTATGTATATAAGCTATTCGAAAAATTGTGAAGTTTGTATTTATTTATGTTGTACAAATATGTTAAACTGATTGATATAACATGTATTGCATTTTCTTTAATTTACCTATTAAATATTCGTGAAACCATTAAACATAAAATATCTCCTGAACTTCAACTTTAGATATAATATTGAGTATAGAATTCCCTTTTTCTGTGTGAAATACATTGAAATTAGGTTTTAAATCGCGGCGATTTTAAACCTAATTTCAACGTATTTCACACAGAAAAAGGGGATTTTGATTTTGGGGATTTTGATTTTGGGGATTCTGATTTTGGGGATTTTGATTTTGGGGATTTTGATTTAGGGGATTTTGATTTGGGGATTTTGATTTGGGGATTTTGATTTTGGGGATTATATGGTACACCCGTGATTGAATAACCTTAAATAAAAATGTATGTAACTAAGTACTTGATACATCTTGAAGTAGTCCTTGAATATTTGAATATAAAAAGGCGTAGTGTCGAGGTCACTTTAACTCATATGCCTTGCTATCGAGGTGAATTCGAAAAAGCGTTGGGAGGTTCTTATTCGAAAGCAAGCATTGTGTTAAGCTAAATCTACTATTGTATGTGAATAATTTGTTTTATTTTTTGTGAATATAAATTCAGTAACCAAATGAATGAAGCATCTAAGTTTAAGTACTCAGCTTAAAGTTATCAGCGTTGTTATAAAAACTTTCCCATTTCATATGTATTTGGAATTCTTGTTCATAGCTTTCGATAAAAGAAGTAATAATGCCATCCTTGACTGAGAAAATTAATTAAATTGACACAGCAGCGCACTAGCGATTCAAATTGACCACGAAGATGTAAGTATAAATTTACTTAAGCCATCATCAGAAAATCACCTACTTTGTTATTGTTACCATACACCCTGTATTTATTTTTATTAGGTATACATACATAAGCTAGACCAATGTGGTTAGTTTTAGCTGAGTCGGGTATGTTAGTTCTAGATCGTGTGCAAATACAAAAAATTCAAGAAAATATTAACTCAGAAGCCTGTATTACATATATTTCTCTTTCCAACGCATCTGTAATGAATTCTTAAAGAAGTTTATGCAATATTATTACATAGTAATTATTTTAAAAATTTACATAAATTATTATGTAAAACATTTCAGAATTTGCAAAATTATATACATTTTTAGTGATTATTATGTTGTATTATTTCATATTAAATTTTGATGTTTTGTGCGGAAGATGTCGTCAGAGCTTCGATCACGATATTGATCTTAATTCATCGAACTGTAAACAAATACGCACCACGTTAATGTTCGAAGGCATCTAAAAGTCTGAAAACTAAACCGAAACTAAACTAAAAGAAATTTTTAAAATTTTCTATCTTTTCCTTCGCTTTTTAAATGAATGCTTTTTAAAGCCAAATTTTGAGGTTGAAAAATATAATCAGTATACATATGTCAATTTTGATTTTTATTCATATATCTGAAAAAAACTTTAAATCAACAAGCACTTGCGAACCTGGAAAACAAAACGCAGTAATTTCACTTTTAAAATAAATATAAATTTTTATATTGCAATCTATCAAATCACTTCAATAACTACAAACAAAATTTTAAACCCGCAATTAATATATTTTTCAATATAATTATTCAATATTTCTCTACTTTAAATTCTCCGAAATGAAATTAGAAGAAAATAAAAGATATCGTTAAATGTCGTAAAGTTATGGCCATACAAATGTTCTAATTTTTGTTGCATTGCACACACAACACAAATTAGAATTTATGACAATACGACACTTTATAACACCTTCTTAATACTATATTAGGTGATTCACAAGGTATCGTAAAAATTCGTAAAGTTGTTGGTCATCAAAATTTTCGGTAGTTCAAAGCTTATTTTTTTTGTTGCATTGCACAGAAAAAGGATATAAAGTAACACAACATGGCATTTTATGACTTTAATTTACAACAGCTTATGAATCACGTACATATGTATGTATGTATATATGTTTTAACATTTTTCTACAAAATTTTAGAAACGAAATTATTTGAATTGATCCCTACACAGTTCCCAAAAGAGTCCCAAAGAGATTCTGAAAACGGTGTGGAGTGCTTCCATAACGTTTCCATAAAAGTCTTAAAAATGTCACGCTATTGTCCATTATTAGTCTCAAAAAAGTTTGAAAATTCAAAAAATAGCGATCATAAAATAATCAAAAACTTGTTCAGAAATATTTCTGAAATGGAACTGAAATAGTTCAATACTAGTCTCACAATAGTTTAAAAAGAGTGGTGAATTGTTTCTGTAAAAATCGAGAAGTAGTGCTGAAAAAATACTTAACTTGTCTTAAATGACCCAGAAGTGATCTTAAAGTTTCTTGAAGCAGCCCTAAACAATATTATAAAAAAATAAAACCACATTTAAAATAACTCGCAACTTTTCCGAAAGAGAGTTTAAGATTTTAGTGGCAATCAGAAGGGCCAGAAAATTGCAATCGGGCTATTTAGGCGTATTTATTAACATGTAGAGCCTGGGTAGAGCAAAATTATCAACAACTATATATACTGATTTTTTACCATGAGACTTTATCGGTCGTATATATCCCGTCGCTAGTGTAAAGTACTCGTATTTCGTCGAGAGCACGGTCGAGTGAAACAAGGGTTGCGAAATCTGAAAACCGATAGTCCACTCTCTGTCGATTTGGCAATATCATAAACATTCCTTTCATGCAATAAGCCGCCCTTACACGTGTTTTTTTGTTTGCAAGCGTGACTAACGAGGCGAAAATAATGAGCGGATCATGGTAAAAAATTAATGTTAATCATTCGTAAATGACGGTTTTCAAAAATGGTTTATTTATTTATTGTCGGGACATGAGGTTGCATTTATGTATAACCGTGCTAAATTGTGTAACGCATACTTTTGAATCCCAAAAAGGTGTATAAAAATATTGCCGTGTGAAGGCAGCTAATCAACTGTTCGCGCCATCCTCCGCCTTTTTTACGATTTCTGGTTTGCTCTCTCATTCAATGTGTACGAACTGCTCTCAGCTCGATTGTCACAATCTGTATTTTTATCATTCTTGGTCGAGAAGAGGTTTCTTTTCGGTTTCGTTCGTTAGCTCCAACGGTGGCATCACCCGCCTACTTAAAGTTTACCACTACCATCATATACTGCATCACCGGATACCATTAATTTTTTATAACATTTTTGGATCTTCATCTCGAAACTTTCATTCATTTAATTGATATTCGATACTTAGCAAAATTATGTCCACTTAAAGTGTAGTAATTCGTTTGCCGGTTATTCACGCCAAGAACAGATAACTAAATGGAAGCATAAAAATTGTTCTTAGAAATTGCAAGTACATTTTTCGTGAAAACATTTATTAACTAGCCCGTAAATTCGATTTGATTTATTTTATGTGAAAAGTTCTTCGCGTTGCGATAAAGTGAAATCGAAACTTTTCCAACGGCCTTGCAAATTTAATTTGTTGCTTGGTTGGCCTTCGGGGTGTAGATAAGATTGGAATGTGCATTTCACGCTGCATTATTTGCGGTTATTGTCAGAAAGATTGCACTTTCGCAATTTTTATTTTTGTTTCAGTAATTTTATTTGGCGCAAAAAAGTGCTCTAATTGTGAGTGGCAAATGCAAATGAAAGAGATGATATAAAGTTGGTCCTTAAAAATTTGGCCCGCAGGCTGATAATGTTGCCATGACAGTGGCACACATTAAAATTTACTTAAAGTTTGCTAAACTACTTATTTACTACTACTTAAGCGTGAGAAATATAATAGTTGATGATGCTGTAATTTTTGTCAGCTGTGTGTCCTTGCACTTTTTGTGTTAAATACCGGAAAGTTTTAGTAATTGGAAGTTTTTCCTTTCTTAACTCAAGTAAGTTTGAGAAGAACAAACTTTAAAACACTTACAATGAAAATCTCATTATCGAACTGAACCCGGAAGGCATTGGGAGATTTTTTTAGGTGATCTTAGTCTTAAATTTTACCCACAAATAGCTAAAATTCAGGCACAAAGTATAAGTCATTTTACTACGGAAGAACCTTAAAACTATTAGAAAACGCAAAATCAGTTTTATTTTATTTTTCCAAAAGAAAAAAACAAAATTTTTAGCGTAATATTTTATTTTTGCAAACTCTCGGAGTACATATTTCATGGGCGAATAGATTTTACTTATTTTCAAGCATTAAGTTTTTTAGATTTTTTCCTTACTTCTGCAGAATTTTTCCTTTTAAAAAATTGTACTTTGTTTTTTTTCAGACATTGCATTTGTTGGCGAAATCAAAACATAAAAAATATGTTTTCCTTTCCATCAACGGTATAAATGTTGTAAAGCTATCAAAGCGGTTCTGTTTTTTTTTAACATTGAGTTTTTCTCTTTTCAATATTTTAATTTTTTTGAATTCAAGAACTGCAGATGCATCGAAATCCAAACAGAACAGATACAATTTTTTTTAAATTGAAATAATAAAATTTTTATGAAAATTCAATTTTTGAATGAATTAAAAGTTTTTATTTTTAAATTTTCTACTACTGCGAAGTTTCTCGTAAAAGTTTTGGTTGATTGTATTTTCAAACAATACATTATTTCGATTTGCTTAGAAAAAAGTTATTTCGAATTTGTGGAAAATATTTTATTTATAGTCCTTTTTTTTTGTAAAATACAAAACATTTTTTTCCGTTCAAATCACTTTTATATTAAAAGAAATTGGTTGATGAAATTTTTCCAATTTTGTTTGCCGTTTAGAACTGCTGCTGTTATATAATTTTGAAAAAAGATTGTTAATTTTTTGAATTTTTAAAATTTTATGGAAAATCTAATCAGTTTTTTATTGAATATGAAATTTTTGTAATTTTTTTTATTTTCGTGCTCTGCAGCGTTTTTTTTTGCAACTTGGTTTAATGACTTCCTAACATCTAAATTGGAATTTTTATTTTTACTTCTCTTTGATAAAATTAATAGTTTTTGTTTTTCTTGAGATATTCTTTTGAACTCTTGAAAAGCTCCGACTATTTTTTATATTTTTTTTTAGTTATATAATATTTAATTTGTTGCTGTGGCTACCTGTATTATAAAATTCGTTATATAACGTCCCGCGAGAAATAGAGTTGTCAGTCTTCAAAAATTTTTAATTTTGCTACTAACATATTATGAGTCTTTTCACAGAGAGATACAAAAATGTTTGCTCATTATCATTTCGAGATTAATTTCAATTCATTTAATGTGGAAAACTGTTGGTGTGCTTTTCGGCATATATTTGGTACAACCTCATTACTTTTTTGAAACTTATGATGTCCATGCACAAGAGGTATATTTTCGGTACAGTTTCTGTACATTTTAGGTATTATTCGTTACTACTTCGGTACATTTAAGGAACCTTAAACCAGTTTCTCTAAAAATTATTGGATTTTATTTTTCTTTTTGATAAAAATAATGTATTGGAAACTTTAAAAGTTGTTTGGATTAACAAACTAAGAACGAAATTCCTTCTTTGAAACATAAAGCGTGTTTGTAAATAAATTTAAAAAAATTTAAGTAATATTTTAATAAATTAAAATTAACACCGATGATCCATTATATAGTTGGTTACTTTAACTTGAAGTATACGCAAAATATTGACTTATACTTTTCACTTAAACATAGTTTTTTGTGACTGGAATCCGAATGCTTGGTTGTATGTGAAAAGAAAAGTAAATGGCAAAAATCGTGTGAATGTTTATTTATTTTCGATTGAAATAATTTTGAAAATATTCTTTGATGTTTGTAGAAGCCATTTATGACATTTCTGTATTAGTTCTTCATTGAAATGATTTTTTCTGATGACTACTCAAAAAAGCATACAAAGCTGAATTCTAAAGGGAAATTTCAACAACAGCTGTTGTGAACTGCCACAACGATAACCGATATGTGTCACCGGGTTGACATGATATGCTATGAAATTTGTGAAATTGGGAGCACACTAATAAACTTTCACAGGAAATTTTCAAAATCACATTGTTGAATTGAAATGTGAAACTGGGAGCACGGCTGATAAATTAAGATAAGCGTGAATATGACTGAAAGTAAAAAGCTATGTGTGAGATTGAAAATATTTTTGCAATGTTGACAAACTACAAACTTATTCAGGATACCTCCAAGCGCTGTTACCTTAAAAAATATTGTATCACGTTTTTAAATTTTTCGAATATACTACAATTGTCTTCAAGTTTAAATATAAACATTTGCGATTTAATTTTCTAGAACATTTTACTTTTGATAACCTGAATAAAAAAATTAATGATAAGTGGTTTTCATTATCATAGCCTGCAACAGTTTAACGAAAAGTGACAAAAAAAAGTCATTTTTGTTCATCAAGCATATACAACTATCACCCTTGAGAATTGCTTTTAATACTGATATTTTTGTTGACAGATAACTTCAACATTCACTCTAACCTAAAAAAAGAGTTATTGCTTCCACTTAAATTCCCTAAAAGCGCTTTGCAAGAAAATAAATTATAAATTAATTTTATAATCGCTTGCAAGGAACATTTACTTGAAGACATTGTAGCACAATTTCTGCGCACTCATTACCGATTCATAGACTTCTGCTGCAAACAGCTGCTGCTGACAATCACTTTTTTAGCACCCAAACAAATATACACACTCAAAATAATGCAAATATATACATATGTATACATACACTACATAATGCAGTCATCCATTGCGAAATTCCTCAACTCATTTTGGCTTAAATATAAGATGTCGGGGAAAAGCCAAAATAACCTCAGTTATCGCTTTCCAAGTCGTTAAGAACTCTCTTCCTTTCGCTCTGTTCGCTAGTGTCGATGTCTATGGCAGTCTTTATCGCACACTTTACTAGTTTATTCATGCTACACTTCTGGAGTTGTGCTACTGCTGCTTCTACTGGTGGATCCAGTCGTTTTTGCTGCTCCCACACTCGTTGACATTAAAAATCAATTTTGGTACGTTTGTGGTGGAATGCAATCTGTTGGCAGTTGATAGGGAGATTTGCTGCTTTATTTTTGTTATTGGTCGGTTAGTTTTTTCACACTTAAGTGCATCGCAATGGTGCACTTTGTGATGAAGTTGTATTTTGTTTCCATGGTGCTGCAGCAACAGAGGAAATCTCATTTTGTGTTGCATACTTCGTGGCTTTGGGGCGTTTATTTTTTGGTGATGTTGCGGGAAGCTATGGTTTAGTTAAGTTTCGCTGAAATAACTGATGAATTATTTAGTTGTCGAAAAACCGGACGGTATCATTTTAAACTAGTCCCATTAGATTAATTGATAAGTGTTATGCAAAAAAATAACTTCTTTAACCAACTAAACGTTGCACAACGCAATTGCGAAAAGTATTATTCAAAATTCCTAAAATTATTTGTAGATCTTCGAATTTTTTAGTTTTTAGGCACTTACCACATTTGTATTTAACTTTTATTTTCAGAAACACACAGTTTATACAATAAACAATACAAAGTGTTAAAAATGTAATTTTCTAAAAAGTGACTACTTTGAATTGAGCAAAATTTTATAACATTGTATGAGAACTAGAAGCAGAAGATAATTTTGCAATTTAATATACAATTAAATGCCAGTGTTTCCTTAAAAAAATTTCCTAACAGAAATTGTCCTTTGCTCATTAAACAAATAATGAAAAAGTTTATGTTTTAATAATTTATGTGGTTGACATATCTAAGAAAATTGGGTTAACATGTTCCGCAAAAACGTTCTCCGCCAAATTGCACATATAATATTTTAACACCTTTTATTGCCAGTAGCGCCTAAGGGAGAAAGCATTTACATTGATTTAAATTAAAACTCAGGTGAACATTTTTAAAATGCCTTTAAATATATACATGTGCATTTTGTGATCGTCTCCACCATAATACGTTTCCGAGACCATATTGTTTGTTTTCCGTTAAGTTTCAAGTAAAAAATAATATTAAAAAATTTAATTATATTTTTTTTGAACAAAAGTTGTTATGGCATGATTTCACACCAGTACAAAAAATCAAGAATTTTTGCTGTTTTCCTAGGTAAAAAGTTTTACTGTTTTGATAGAGGAAACTAGCCCAGAAAAATTCTGATCTGTCGCAGCCAATAGACAATAGATATTGCCAGGTTGTTTTTTATATTTTGTTTAAATTGTTACTTAACAAATTGGCGGATCCAATTTGGTAATATTGATTAAGCTTTTTCAACCAGATATAATTTCGTAATCAGAACCAAAGTTTTAACTATAGTGTTTTTGTATTTTTGTTTACAAAAAAATATATTTATGTACAGTAAAAGTAAATTCTGGACATAAATATAATTCCGAACACTACTTTGGAAACCCCATTAACAGTTGCAAAAAAAAAGATAATAAAATTGCCTGATTTCACAATAATAATAAATTTATGAAATATTTATGCTCTAGAGAATTTCTTTAATAATTACAAATCGTTTAAATGTATTTTCGCAGTTTTTCTTATTTACTAAGGGAATTTACGCATGAAAATACACGCAAAGCAGGAGTTTTGACGAATTAAACCTCAGATCAAAATTCAAAAACATGTTACTCGTCTGGCTTACCAAAAACAAAAAAGCTATCGGAAGTGGTGTATTTGGGTAGAGGTTAAGGCGCTGGGGACCCCTGACACATATTCATATCCCACGCAGTAAATATATGTCATTGATAAATGTGAGAACCACAACTTTCATGATGGGAAAATTGCGGTCTTTTCGGGCAGCTAAGCAACACCTAATGCTACCAGATCTCATGAAGGAATTGCAAGTCATGCGATGGACTGCCTTGGCCAGCGAAACTCTGTGAGTCTAACTAAACGAAGTCGGTATTACATGAAATGAGATTGCAGTTAATTACGCACAAAAGATGATCCACTATATTTGCCTGCCCTGATCTATTTTGTGTTACAGGAGGGAGGGCACTATCTACATTTAAGAAGGAGTGAGCGAAGGAGTGAGCGAAGGAAAAAGCTAAAAAATAAGAAAATTTATTAAGTCTTACACCAGCAGCAAAAGAGGTAAATAGTTAATCGAAAGCGGTAATGGATAAAGTTCTTTTATTAACAAATGTTTTTTCAGGATTGTATGGAGTGGTATAAATATTTGAAAAAGGCCAACCGATTAAATAGTTTAAATGTAACGTTTCTGGAAAAATTTTACTAGAGCAACCAGAAAATAATATATTTTTGCCTTCTATGTTGCCCTTTTTTATGTACGTATAATACAAAACATGAATATGCACTGAAAAATGCTTCTACGATGTAATCTGTTTGTACAATCGTTTTTTGTTGTATGCGCGCAATTCAGATTGTACTCTGTTGGCATTTGTCTACTATTTATTTGCACATACCTTTACGTTAGATACATTCGGGTGGGGGCTGTTCAATCGGTCGCATTTGCATTTTACATTCACCAATTTCCATATCAGTTCCGTTGGGATTCGTGGTTATAAACTTTTGCTCTTCAAAAAACACAAAAAAAAAATTAGTATCGAGGGTATCTCATTGGTTGTGCTTGGTGCCCAATTTTCTGTGGCAGGTGTTTTAAGGTCAAAAAGGTAAAGTGTTGTAGTTTATGTGAAAAATCACACTTGAATGTTGTTTGTGTAATGAAAATGAATTGACTTTATTGCAAAAATTTTGGTAGTTGTTCAAAATTGGATTATGTAAGTAGGAGTTGCAGTTAAATACGAGATGCCATTGTGAAAATTAATTTAATTGGTTAAAGCAATTACTTTAACAAAAATTCTAAATCAATTTGTCCATCTCTAAGTAAGTAAAGAGTTTGTTAATAAATTCTGATTTTGTAAAACATAACTGAACAGATTTTGTTACAAATGACGTTCTTTGCTCCAGACATTTATGGTATCTATACAAATATTCGCTAGATTCGTTGAATTTCCTACAGACTGTTGCCAACATTATTCACGTGGGTTTTAGCTGACGTCTTCGTGGCTCATCGGTTTTCAGGAGTACACTGGCTCGAATCTATGTATTGAATTGCCAAAGTATTTTCAGTACTAACTAATAATATTTAGTGGACAAAATACCCTTCAAGGTAGATACACAAAAATACTCTCCTAGGAGTAGTGTCCAATAACACCATGCCCTGAGAGCACGTGCTGACGACGGATCACATTTTGGAGTCCGAGTGTGAAGGCTACTAGCAGTAAAGTTCGCCTGCATGACTGCCACAATCATCCATTGCGCGCCAATGATGACGGAAGGCTATCTTAACGAAATTTTTTAAACTCAAGTACTTCAAGCAAACGCAGAGAAAGTGCCCCGCTCACATATTACATGTGTCATTATACACTTTACAATACAGAAGCGCAATGAAAAACCTATACTCCGCATTAGTTGCTGAAGATGCTCAATCATGATCCGTTCCAATATTCTGCTATGTAAAACAAGCAGCCTGTAAGTCCCGTAAGACGAATAATCTATTCCGATCTTGTCTTTCTTTAGATTACTAGTGGCTGCTCAAGGGTCTTATTAGCTTTTGCGAATTTTTGGGTTTTTAGGCTATGCTAGCTTCATGCTTCTATGAATAACAGTTTATATGTATACTTTGTTCAACATTGTAAAATTTTCTATCAAGGTGTGGCCACTTAGAATTATTGTAAAAAGTTGTCACCTATTTTCAATTATTTGGAAATTTAATAAAATATAACACAATGCGCATCAAATGAAAGGTATTTAACACATCTTTAAAACAAAAACAATGTTTGAATAGAGTTTCCACCCATCCAGAAAAATATTTTCTTTATTTAATTGAGAAGTACATACATATTAGGCATGTCAATCCCGTACGCCGAAATTCCGAAAACCCGGGATCCCGACCTTTTTTAACTCCCGAATAACCCGGGATAAGTCTATTACAATCCCGGAATTGTAGAAAACAGTGAATTTAATAGCCCTTTAATTTTTTAAATGTTGTATCATTCTTAAAAATTCCCCTTGCAAGGGCAAAACAAAGCCTTTAGAGAGTTTTGTTCTTGCCATTATAAATAAGCTGGAGAATATCCCACTCGAGTAGAAAATGAGCCTCATTATGAAAGCGATGTTAATAGAACTAACGACGAGGTGCCTAAAGTGAAAAAAGCAGAAAGTCTCAAGAATTTATTACATCAAGTTTTAACGAGCAGCTCGCAGTTATCCAATAATCGAAAGGCATCAAATTTATCAGAACGCTTGATAAAATTGATAGTTTTTGTAATGAGGCTATGTCATATAGAGAGCATTTAACAGTGCTTCTTCACTGCAGATTTTAAATGCAACAAATTTAGGTCCAGGATAGCACCTTTAAGGCTTTTATTTCTATGATATTGCATTTTGATCAAAATAAGGAATAATTCTGCTTCGCTCAAAATGGAATCGGAGATGTATTTAATTTTTACTTGATTTATATCTTTTTTTACTGAATGGAAAATATTGGTCTCAAACAGTGATTAAAAATAATTTTATTATATGTAAGTGCATTTGCTTCTGTACCAAATATGTATATTTGTACTTGAAGCAGGCGCGGATACAGTGGGGTTTTGGAGGTCCGGACCCCCCCTGAAATATCAGAGCCTTACACGCAGAAAGATTTAAATGTATGAACAGTTCATCTATCATGATTTGTCTGCAAACATGTTTTTTTTACCCTTCTCCCAACCTCCCGCAAAATTAAAATCAATTACGAATCAAAACTTCGTGAAAATCGGGATCCCGGTATTGTCCAGGGATTTAGTTTTCGATCTCGAAAATCTCGGGTTCAACTTAAATTGACATATGTAGACATATGAACCGAAGATTGTTGAAAAAATTTAAATTTGAGTACAAAAAAAAAATAATAATATACAAAGGTATCAAATGAGAAGCGTATAAGATAAGAAAAATCCGTTTTTGAATCAAACAGGGTTGTCACTTAATTAAAAAACTTTAAAAAAAAAATTATTATTTTTAATTAAGCTACCGCATTACGACAAATATAGCAATAACATATATGGTACATATTTTTGCAAATGTTTGAATTCAATGTTAGTAATAATAATAATATTTGCTTTCAAATAATAATAACAGCGTTTAACCAAATTTATTTTTATGGAAATATTTTTCAACATTTGTATTTCTTGAAAATATACTTTGCCATTGCTGTACATTTTCTTTTCGATATAAATATACAAGCATTTTTTTCTTGCGAGCTCCAGACTGATTAAAGAAATACTTGTAGAAGAAAATTTCCTTTTCATTTCTTGAGTGCCATTTTTAAAGCCATCTTGAGAGCTGTGTACTAAGCTTATAAGGTAAAAAACATTTTAATTGCAGTGAAAATAGCATTGTGTTTATTGTGAGGGAAATAAACTCATAACTACTTTCCTTAATTAATACTCATTAGGCTATACATATGTGAGTAAATACGAAAAACAATTTCATCATTGAGTTCAAATCTCATAAATAAAATACATTTGTGTGTATATACCCACACGTTTGCAATTTCGTCGTAAATGCACATCCGTTTGTCCATTTCGTCCAACTGCAGGAAATTAGCAAATGTCCACGATTTTCCGGTCGAAATTAAATACCCAAGCAATCGTTCGCCCGAAACTCATGCTGACGCTTTTACTCTTAACAAAAGATAATGTGGAGTGAGCTGCAGTCAGTTAGGCAGATTTCCAAAGGATGTATGGCAAAGTCATAGCTGATGATGGAGGCATTGCAAATCAGCACAGTCAGGTCAGTTACTAGAATTCAATAACTTTCAATGCAGCTGTGTGAATATGGGCCTTGTCAGCATCAGAATCTGAGTGTGTATTAGTAGGAATACATGGACGTGTGTGTGTGTGTATGAGCGTAAATGAGAATGCATCCGGTGCACCGCATGCTCAACATTCACTGACCGATTAGTGCCGCCTGCTACATTTTCCACATTCATACGAGTATGGATACTTTTGACCGTTCATGGTACTAATTTGCATTGCAGCTTCGTTGTTGTTTAATGCTGTTGTGCTGCAATGCAGTAACTGTGTTAGGCGATAGGCAAATGTCATGACAACTGGGTTAGCTGCTTATCTTATGAAAACAACATTCCGAATGTCGTCGGAACTGAATTCTCATTTGCTTCCGTTTTTAATCTCACAGCGGTGAACTGCTAATGTACAAATACAGTTGACTGTTTGACTTCGAAATAGAAAATAATAAAATTAAAGGATATGCGTGGGTGTGAGCATATTCTTAGTATACAACAGATTAGTTACTACAGAAAAGCTGCATTTAGTGCATGAAAATTAGGTCAACGCTTTAATTCAGATCTTACGACTGACTAATAAGCTTCATATATCTGAAAACCCAATAATTTTTATTGGAAAGACCGATATTTTCTAATTGAATTTTATATGACTCTCTTGATTAAGAAGTGCTGCATTTCATGAGTAGTGAGAATATTTCAAGCTCACAGCAAATCCCATTTCTTTGGGTTTAATCAATGATTGCGAATAGGCCCAGTTTTTCAGTATGCGGATAAATTTGTTTGTGGTTTAAACTTAGTTTAAACTCAGTTTAAACACTAGGTCTTTAGCCATATGTTAATTGATTTAAGATTAAACTGGCAATAAAACAACTGTCCCACATAGGTTTGAAAAGGCTTACATCCAAAGTGAGTATATCAAAGAGGGTCTCCAACTATTTGGAAAGTCGAATGTAATTTAATTTATAAAAATACTTAAACATTTATCACAGCATGCTTGGTAGGGAAAATAAGTTTAAGAAGCTCTAAATTTTTAAATAATCTTAGAAGCTAGTAGAATATATTAAATTACATATATTCCGTTTAAATAAAGTAGTAAAATGCCTCTATGAATAAAAGATATTCAAAGAAAGCTTTAGCTTACAAAATATAATCACGTATGAAATGTTAAATTTAAATTAATATTTAGGTAAAACGAATTATTTAAAGACGGGTATAAAACAAAATTGGTTTCAACAGAACGTATTTTTAAACCATACGTTGGAAGGTTGATTTAATTTGATTTATTTAGGTTAAAAGTATTAGTGAAATAAGATCTATATACATGTTGTGTAGCACAACATCAAGGTTGCCACCTGTTTAAAAATTCAAAGCCTTTAATTCCCAATAATCTACTTTTCATATTCTTATTTAATTTAAACTTTATTTAAATCCTTTGTATAAGTTTATAGCTTAAACTTTCTCAATTGAGTAAAACATTGTGGCTTTTATTTCGATAGACAGCTTTTCAGCGGTAAGTTGGACATCAGATAAGAGATAATTGTTTATTTTATTTGAGTGTATCTCTGTTTTTGATAGTTTCCTATTTTCGCACTGAATAAAACACTCGTGTAGGAAAAGTGCAGGAGGATGCAAATAAAATAATCGTAAAATGTGCGCTTCTGACTCTTTGCTTTTATTGGTTTTAAATCCCACTGGAGCAAAAATATTTTAAAATATATACATTTCTATTTAATTAGAAAGATGATTTATTGAGTGGGCTTGGAATGAATCCAACAGACTAATGTCACAGAAGCGGTTGCATTGAGGAAGAGGTACTTAATTGTACAACATCTTAGCTGCCTAAGTGAAGAGGAGAGTTTCTTTCCGCAGCAAATTCAAACTGATCTGACCTAACCAATAATAACAAAAAAGTCACACTAATTATAACAATATAAAATATTTTCGTATACACTGCAATCTTCTCATTATCCCACAAGGAACATTACGTTTTAAGTTGTCAGTCACTTTTCGTTCTATTTTTTTTTTTTTTTTTTTTTTGAGGACATGGATCAACTTGTCTTCGTGCTCTGGTGTCTAATGTTCCAGAGGCAGCTGCAATGTTCGGTATATTTTCTGGTTGTAAGTTTGTGTGTGTGCGACAGAGCTGCCGCCTTTTGTCGCTAGAAAAATTCTAATCAGTTGACAACTATGCGCGGCATTTTCATTTGTACAAAGTGAGGGATAAAAGGAATAACACGCTTGCAAAAGCAGCATCTCTGTGGGGGATTAGTAGTGTGACATTGAGAAAAAAGCTTAGCAGAGAAACTGAACTTGAAGGGCAATAAACAATTGAAGGTGTTAGTTGACAATGATTTATTTATTAATTTATTTGTAAGTATCTAAGATAGGATTAGGTTTAAAAAGCAAGCAAAAGATGTGAAAATGGCAAAAATCGATTTTGGATTGCATGTAAATTCAATTGATAAAATTACCGAATTAAAATAATTTCTTGAAATAAAAAAAAAATTAATTTCAACTCTTAAGGGTAAAGCTTGCTCTCATCAAGCTATTATTTTCTTACATCAACTTAACTTCAATTGAAGCAGCAGCAAGGAAGCCAAACTAATTCTGAAATAACTTAGCTATCCGCCTTCAATTTTAATTTGTCCCAAGTAAATATATTACAATTTCGCTTTACCACTTTACGCTTTAATTCCAACTTTGTTTCTTTCGCATTTTTTCCCACCCATTAACAATATAAATAATATTTATTTTTCTATTTACACTCGATTATTTCCATTATCCACTTAAATGTACAGCTGTGATTGATTTATTTCTTTATCCTTGCGCTTCCTTCCAACGCCATTTGCACTTAGTAGTATTATCAAGGATCAGTGTTTGACCGCAGTTGAATGGCGTTGCTTACTTTTTGGTGTATCCTGCGCTTTGTTAATGCGAGCATAAAATCTCTCATAGCCAACAGAGTGTAGAAACTACTCAAAAAGTTGAGCTATGCCACTCCTGCTATTTACAAACAGGTATGGTAAAGATTTTTTTCTACAATTTTATGCTTTCCCTATTATTTTCTTAAAGCACTTAGTGCGTTAGTGGCATTATTGCCGGTATTCGTATGCTTTTGTTGGTGTGTGACTAAGATAGATGTGGCTTATTTTTGGTAAACCCCAGCTGTGCTTTGTCACATCTTACGCCATTTCTTTAAATTATTTTTGTTTTCTTTAGTTTTTTTGTTTTTATCTGAATCGCGTCGCTTTCTATTCAAATAACATCGCGTCAAAGTGAACTAAGTGAAATATTTTCTTTTAATATATCAAAGTAGCAACTGCGTTTAACTTAAGACCTTGATATTGGTTTTTCGTCCTCTTTTCTGTGCTTTGCTACGTTTACTACATCAGCAATCGTTTAAAATTCGCTTTTACAGTTTTGCTATGTTATATTGTCATACTCGATTTTTCGATTTAATTGAAATTATTTAGTTGTACTTACAACCTTTTGATCTACTATATTTAAAAAATAGCCGATGGCCTCAGCAGCTAGCGCTAATTTCACGCTTTAAATTTATAATTAATTTATAAGTTTAATATATTAAATAATAATAATAATAATATTTAAAAAAAATTGTTAAAGAGTGCTAGGCCGAAGACAAAGCTAACAACATATTATTCGGATTTAAAAGCAGCAGAGTCAAATGGTTGTGGTTTATTATAAATTATTAGTTATAAATATTCTTGCAAGAAATGGTTATTATTACACTAAAACAACTAAAATCTATAGAGAAAAAATCTGATATTGTCGGATAGCGGTTTTAATGTTTATATACATTTTGCATTTTTTATAAATAAACATTTTTTATAAATAAAAAAGGTATTAATAATTATAATATAGAAATGAAACGACATACGACTAGTTTTACTATGACAGAAAAACGTCTTTTACCAAAGCAGGCCAATTGCTTACTTTAGAGAGGCTAATATACCTGCACGAAAGAAAAATTATTCCTCGAAGGAAAGTAAGTCTCTCGCAGCACGCTTTCACAAAGGGTACATCAGCACACCACCATTAAAATCAATACGCGCTCATCGCTAACATGAACTGTGAACAGTGTTGCCAGATTATTATCGTAAATTGCTTTGTTATTTTTTTTACACATTTCATTCAAGTACTGGAATTTTTAATTTATTTCTTATTTCTATTTTATTTAAATTGATTTGGGAAAATATTATTCCATTTTTTCTACAATTTATTGTTTTATGACATTTATTCGTTTAAATCAGAAATTTCGGGAAAACTGTATTTTGTACTGGGAGGTAATTTAAAAAAACTGTAAGCTTGTCTAGAAAGTTGCAATTTACAGTAAAATCTGTGAATTTAGCAACATTGTATTTGACAGAATTGTTGCAGAAGAATAGTAGTGAGGTACGGCCCGTTCAGTCATCAGACTACAAAGCTCTTGTTTCCTCTTCTTCTTGGCATTCGGGCCAGTAGATAAAGATCGGTGTATGCCGAGGAGCGCTCCGAGGAGATTCTTCCTTACACACGTCCCATCTACGGTTGGATGGCGAATAGAGGTTTGACGTCTAAAGCAAAAGTCCGGTGAGTATACTTTTTACGGATCGATCTAGTTTTAATGGCAGAGTTGGAGGAGATGTCGTTTGTGAGAAACTCCCGCTTGACATTTCTGTAGTGTCGTTCGTATCTATGAAAATGTCATTGGGGAAGCTTTCGACTAACTGCGATTTTGTGTTTCACCGAAATAAAAGTTAAAATTTGCTCTTTTAGCCAAGTGCCAATCAGAGCCCGGGAGTGATGATTATGTGATCTTGATTAGTCTGGAATTGCATGATTAGTCTCTCTCGAGCGTCTCGTTCTTCTAACATATGCAAATGATTTAAGTTCCGATGCATAGCAACATTGCTGGAGACTGCATTACCGATGGTTTGGCCCAGCACAACTGTGAGAATTTGCTGTGCTTTTGCAAAGCTCAGGTAAAAATATGTCGGCTAGTTTTATGTATTGAAAATTCAGTGCTTGTCCTGACCTCTTTTGAATGCTGACACTCAATTTAAAGGTATCTATTTAAACTGTTTTCCCCAATAAACTAAATCTTCCAGATAACGAACAAAAAATTACAAACATATCGGAGTTGGAATGTTTAATAAAGTGAAAGAACTTGAATTTATATTTTCAATGGATTCGTTAATGTTTGTCAAATTGCCAATTGTTTATTGCGCTTTTCGCGGACAGACAAATAGACGTAAGTAATATGCATGATGCATTAGTTTTTATGGTAACATTTTTTTATCTATTAAATTTTTATATTTTTTTTTTTTATATCGTACATAAGTCACAAACTGGACTTACAAATTATGCAGAGATCGTTTTCTGTATAAGATAAAACGTAGATCAATATCTCTTTTTTATAAACTGTCCAAAATGTTTGCATAAATAAGGAAATAAGAAACAAAATACGAAAAAACTCTCTCTTTTAAAACAAATTTTTGGAAAATTTAGAAAATTATAAAATATTCATATTATTTTTGTTTTGATAAAAACAAATTTATTTTAAATATTTTAAAAAGCCAAACAATTTTATGTACAAAGCAAAATTCAACAAAAATACAATAAAAAAAAAAAAAAAATTATTAAAAGTAGAAAAAAGTATTTTGAGCTATTTTGAAATTATGTCACATATCAAATATTATCGACCTTGATTTTTTCTCCAAAATTAATTTGAAAAAATATGCTATAAAAAATTTTGATTGGGTTGACAAAATGGAACCAATAAATAAAATGAAATAAAAACAAGCGAAAACAATTATTAAATATTTAAAAAAAATTTTATATATAAATCAACGAGTATTTTCGAGCTTTTAATTTATGCATTCTTTAAATTTAAGTGTTTTCATTAATTATAATTATAATTATATCTACAAAAATTCAGAATATTTTAACTTTGCTCGAAACTCGAAAGATTTATTTAAATCTTGCACAAAATTTAAAATGTGGATTCGTATTGAACCAATTACAAATTACTGACAAAGTTGCGAAACAATATGATTGCAAGTCCTTAAAGTTAAAAGTTTTGCTGGCCATTTAACGTCAATATTTTTGGTGCAAATATTCGTGTTTAAGTTTTAAATGCCTAAACTGCTGTTAATAATCTCAAAACAAAAGTGTGGGATAATTAGTTTTTGCCCTTTCTAAACGCCTATTAAATGAGCTTTTATGTCGCGTGTCTCACAAATTCAGAAATGTCCATTTGTGCAAAATTCTATCGCATGCAAGTCACCTCGCTGCCCCTTTCAACACTTCCTCGTGGCCGTCGTAGCATTCTGGCCTGGCGACTGTCCATACACTTTCACTGTGAAGCAGCGTGCAAAACGAACACAATTTTTATTACCCGTCGCCAGAAATGCAAACAAAAGAACTCACAACTTGGCAGGCGTAGTTGCCCGACTTTTTTCTATTTATGCAAAAGTATCTTGATTTTCTTCTTTCTGTTTTGTCTATATCCTTCTTGCCTTCATATCGTGAGCCACGTCACATATTTTACGCTCTTTACTTTTTTCGTGCCAAGTTGAGATTTTTTGTGAGTTCAATTTTTTCGCTATGGCCGTTCTTACACGAAATGCTGGCTGTGACCGCAGTTCTTTTCCAGCTCCGACGCTTAGTTCACTGCTTCATAAATTTCGGCGTCCTCTATTAGTGCCAGGCGTCGTTGCTTTAAGTTCTTCGACTTTGACTTTGCGCCCGTTTTTTGTGGCAGACCTAAATTGATAAAGTGTGGTACAGCATGTTGGTAAAGTTTTACCATGGACTAGCGCACAGCAACAATTGAAACAAAACAAGTAGGCACAAACGGTGTCGGACTTCCTGCATTAGTGCAAAAGCAGTTGTGTGGTTGTTAGTTAAATTTTTAACTGTTATAAGAAAATTTAAAAAATTTTGCATATAATATTTATTTATTTTTCCCGTTTATGTTCTCAGTCTGTTTACTTTGCAAACTTGTATACCATTTCAATATTTGTCTTATCTTTAACCGTGCCTTCGTAAAATATGAGAATCACATTTATGGAGTAAAGTGTATTATGAAACATCCAAAAATATTTAATTCCTACAAAAAATGACAAGTACACTTGATGTATAATGTGTTAACAGCTGTGTAAGACTTATTCAAATCAGGTTATGTTAGAAACTAAACATTAATTTTTATTCATACGAGTATTTTAAATTTTGTCGGGACCAGCTTTCGAGTTTTTCAGTACCACATCAAACGATATCTCATCTGTTTAAGCCTCCATGTGTCTATCTTATAATATCACAAACTATATATTTGTGTCCTTTAGTGCGCGATACTAGAAATAAGTGGGAAAAATCTGAATTGTGAGCGTCTGACAAGCATGTCATGGATATTTTTTAACGAACTTCAAAGTTGGAGTTTGGATGTATATTTAAAAAATCACATAAATCTGTAAAGGTATATGACTTAAACATATCGCACCCTAAACCAAAAACAGTCACAACCCAAAAAATCTCAAATGTTCAGTAGAGGCAAAACAAACAGTCTCTACAATAATGATGATAATTTTATAATCATACTTTTCCAGTAAAAGAAGATAGTAATTACGAAAAAATTTCTGGAGCAGTTGGGGAAGTATTCCGTGAATTAGTTTATGTGGAAAAAGGATTTAAAATTTTTTTTTTTTAATATCCAAGAGAAGTAAAAAATTTGATGTAAAAATGGTTGCAATATTTTAAACGTACTTTTCCAGTAAATAAGATAGTTACGATGAAGAAATTTTCGGAGCATGTTGGGAAGTATTCTAGGAATAGGTTTATGAGATAAAAGCGATTTAAAAAAATTTTGAGTTGTGACGGTTTTTGGTTTAGGGTGCGATATGTTCGTCATAATAGGAAAAACGTACGTCCTTGGTTCAATTTATTGACAGACTTAAATTAAATTAATATTTTTTTGTTATTATTTTACAATTTTATTGAGCTCAAGGCCAGTTTATGGAAGATTTTTTCGTGAAAAAACAACAACAGTTTTTAATGGTTGAAGTTATAGTACTATTTCGGAAATCACCACATTTTCTCATCAGACTTCTTTTTGATTATTAAATTAAATTAATTTTTAATTTAATTTTTCATAACCACTTCTCTCAGGCTTTGAACCCGGGAGCTCAGTGATTTCGGAAATAGTACTATAACTTAAACCATTAAAAACTGTTGTTGTTTTTTCACAAAAAAATCTTCCATAAACTGGCCTTGAGCTCAATAAAATTGTAAAATATTCACATTTACAAGGCTAACAGAAATATGAACAAACATTTTTTTGTTATGTAAAAGTAAATTTTTAAATTCTTCAAACATTCCCTTTTCATTCAATTAACACATGTCTATGTTATATACCTCTATAGTTTTCAATACAGGGCCATAGGTAAAACTTTGAAATCCTTAAAATAATCGGAAGTTCTGGTAAAACCTAAATTACAGAAACACAATTTTTTTCCCAAAGCAAAAATAAAAAACAACACTATGCAACATCAGAAAAATTACCGATATTTCGAGCGGTGAGTCGTATTAGGTATACTTAGTAAATAACAGAAAACAAATTCATATTTAGATATCACGCCCCAAGACATAAATAATGGTAGTCTTACTTTATTTACCTTTCGTTAAACTTAGTAGAGGGTAGCTACTCGTATAAAATTATATCATTGGTGTGTACAAAAGTCATTAAATATTTAGATTATTAATATATAAGATTTATTCTCCTAGCTTATTTTGTTACATTTGTTGTCAATTTACTACTAAAATGCTATGAAGCTTATTTTAAAATTGCCATTAGAAACGAAGACAAATCATGGGTGCCGAAAGTGTATTGTTTAAAATATTATACATTTTTGACGGGTTAATACAAGGGTAATATTAAACAGATTCGATTTGGTGTACCAATGCAGTGGCGTGAACCCAAAAATGACGTAGACGACTGTCACTTCTGTTTATCAACTGTGAAAGGTTTTTCAACACTCGGTGAAGTAATCATTGAAGTGAAGCCAATCGTTAAAATTTTTCTTTTTTAAATAGGTTTAAGGTGGCGAATCATATTTACATACTGTGAACCCAGTGAAAAATTAAAGTTTTTAAGAAAATAAATTTAAATAGGTCTCAAATTAGTCGCCGCTGAAAATCATAAGATATTTAACATTATATATTTAAATTTACAAACAAATTGAAAGGTAGATTCGTAGGGTTTTTGTAATAAAAATAACAAAACCTACTTTACCGATTTTGGGTAGTGAACGGCGATTTTTTTTTACACATTTAAGTGTACATTTATACCAAAAATATTACATGCTATACATTTTGTGCACGTTTAACCCATTAATATGTTTTTCAGGAACAAATTGCGCTATAAATTTGTAAAGCACAATAATAGATTACATAGATTATATACACACTTAAATGTTAGATAATATCTCTGCAAAACTTTATATAAATATAGATAGCAATTAAGCCGATATACAAATAACAAAAAAAACACGATAAATGTTTAATTAAATAGCATGTTATTTTATTTTTTAGGAAGTAGAAACATTTAATGTATTTTCAATAATTGCATGCTGGTAGTTTTAGTGTTTACTTGTGCTCGTATGCAAATATGGAGCGTAATGCAAATGTCGTTTGTAGATAAATGCGTAGAATCAGAAATTACCGCAGCATTATTAAATAAAAAGCAATTCGATAACTTTTTTAAGACAATTTTCAAAGATTAAGCTTAAATATCAATTTTTCCCATTACTACTGCTATAACAAGTTTTAGTTATTTCTGTTGCTCACGCGATGCATAGTTTTGCAGATTGGCGAAAAGTAATAAAATGCGGTTGAAATTATTATTTGAAAAGTTTTTTTTTGTAAAATACTTTTATAATGCCTTCTGATAAGTATTTGTAATAATTTCCCTTTGTTCTATCTTCTTTGCCATAAACGAATTGTGTTAGTACACTGACGGCAAAAATAATAAAAATGCCAGCCAGTTTTTTTTTTAAAGTTTACCCTTAAATATTATCATTAAGTTCATTCTCTCACAAAATCTGCATTGACGCAAATTTTTTACTTACTATTAAACTATACAACCTTGCGAACTTTGTCCTGTTCAAAATTTATTAGAAGTAAATTAATAACTTTTTGAATTCCTATGTATGTAATGAGGAAAATAAACTGCCACCTTAATTTCGCATCCGTTTTTGTAGCTTCCTACTTTACTTTTCTTTATTCTTATGCAGATTTTCCAAATTAAAAACTTACTATCTTTTCAAAGCTAAATATACAATTTTTGTTATTAAAAACCTAATATTAAAATTCAAACGTACACTACGTTATAAACGCAAATTCAACAAAATCAAAAAAAAATGTGTGCATTAAACTACAGACATGCATATATGCAAATATACACATTTTTTCAAAAATCACAAACATATTTACACTCAGCAACATAATTCCATTCACACACTTTCTTCAACAATGGCAACCAAAATCGGTGTTAACCAAATGCTCACTCGCTCGGTTAATAGACTGATGCAAAGAGATGACAGTCGGCCGCACGTTTGGTGAGCAGTCTCAATGGCAGACTTTGTTTGCTGAAAAATAAAATCCGAAAACTCCACATTGGTATTGTAGTATACCAGAGGGACAAATGAAACAAAATTGGTTAGAATAATAACGAAAACAAAAAGCAAATATGGCGGCAAAAATCAACATTACTGAGCAAATACGTGTTGTGTATTTGCACATCGGACTGAAGCGATGGCAACAAACAGGAAGAGGGGGGACTTTGGAGATGAGCGATTTTTTGCTTGTTTTATTTTGCATCAAAATTAATTCACTGGTATTTAAGTTATTATTGCTGAAAACATTGCCAAGCATTTTCTCAACTGGTTTTGGGCTTGATTGAAACCTTTTACATATTTTTTTAAAAATAAATTTTTTTCTTTTATTAGTGAAAATTTTACTGGAGTTGCTTAGCAAATTCTGTGTGTTCATTTGTTTTTAGTTCCTATACTACTTAGTCATATTGTTTATATTAAAATATTTTGCATGTTTATACCCAAAGAACCAAATTTCGCTGATATGTATTTCATATTTTAATCTTCAACAAAAAATTGGTCACAAAAAAACTTTACTTCCGCTGAACGCAAAAGTTTCGCTTTTTTTTGGAGACTGTCTATTCATGCGCAAAACGAAAAGACACACATATTGATTGATTCACGGTTTAACCCTTTGATTGATTGATAGGCTGCATATTGAAATAATTTCGTAAGTGATGTAAAATTATCGCCAGCAGAAAGGAAAAATGATTTCAAAACGAAAAAAAATTGGCAGTTCAATCAGCAAGTTTTGGAGGCATATGAATTAGAAAAACACTGACAAAAAAAAAAAATATCTAGCACACGTTGACGAAAAAAGTAAAAAACCTTAAAAAAGTTATCATTGGCAAAAATGTAGTTTAAAAAGTACAAACGCTACACTCATCAATTTCTTTAGTAGAAAAATTTTAAATTTTCAAGCCGATATGCCAAAGAGAAGTAGAGTTGATGCATCAAAAAAAGATAATGGTATGCGAAAGATAAATTTAATGTTCCGTTTTACAAGGCGCTGTGCCTTTCAAATAGTTTCAAGGTATCAATAAATTTTTAAACTTTCTTTATCTATGTATGTATTATCCCAAAAAAACCAATATAAATGCGATATTTTTCCCACTTTTAACTATTTTTTCTGCTTTTATTTTATTTCTTTTGTTTGTCTATTAAAATTTGGCTCATTCCAAGATTTTAATCGTTTTATAAATTTTATAATAAATCCAAAAAAATTTAAAAATTAAATAAAGTAAAATTCTTTGTAGCTCATACAATTTTAGTAAGGCAAAGTACAAGTTTGAAGTTGTTTGAATTTACCGCTGAATTTTCATAATTTTTTTTTGTCGAGTTAGTTCGGTTTGTTTGACGCGTTTAAATATATTTGACTTAAACATTAGCTGAAAGCAAATTCGGTGGAAATACTCAAAACTCTGTAGTAAGCTTTATTGATAAAAAGTCTGCCATCGGGCGTGGCACCACTTATATAAATCCAAATTTTCATAAATTATTTCTAACATAAGTTAAAGAGCATTCGTTAAAGAATTATGCAGTTCGGCACAAATATATATGAAACATGTGAGATTTTATAAAAAAAGGGCGTGACAAATCACACAGAATGAAGTTTTTACTAAACCAAGTGTAAGTAATTCTGTTAAGTTATTGAAAGTTGTTAAAGAAATTTGGACATAAAACTAAACCCACACTTATATAAATTGAAAATAAGTTTCTTAAATAAATAGACGCACATTATATTTTAAAAGAAAATTGCCACCTGTTGAATGAAATATTGAGATATGAACATCAAACAGAAGATATTAGGAAAAACTTAATTTCAAAAATATATGCAAAGAGAGTTACCATATCTTTAAAATAAATATAAATAATAAATGAAATAGTTTAAACATATTTGAAGTATTTGTGGTGGTTATGTGGTATTTCGTTTGTAGATAGATAAGTAAATTTAAAAATAATGGAGAAACTCGCTAAATTTACAATCGCTTATTACCCTCAACATTGCTCATACGCCCTGTATTACCCAAAAATAATATTTAATGAATAACCAGCGGGAAATACACTAATGACCCCCACAACTAAACAATAAAGGTGCACGAGGCATAACAACCTTTGCCAACATGCATTTGCTTGCATGTACATACATAGTCATGGATCGACTTAACAACGCAAATGTTTCGTGTCTAAGAGAAATCAATTAGACAACGAAATCTGCGCATCTGTTTAATGTAAGTGTATATGTGCAAGTGCACGTACATATATTTGTAAATATTTGTATGCAACTGACAGCAACCTGACTAACGTGAAGGCATTTGGCAAATCGTTTATAGATTTTACACTTTGCTTTAGAGTTTTTGTACTTTTTATCTTTGTTAAATGTTTGTAGTTGTTTTGTGGCTGCGATTGGCTTTGCCGAAATTTACATTTTCTGAGCACGTTCCGTTTTGCCGTTCGAGCGGCAGCGAATAAGATTCCGCATACGCATAAGGTGCTTTCCTTTTTTTTGAGAGGGCATTTATTTGATGGCCACAGGTATATGTATATGATTTTATTTGTAGATAAACTGTTCAAAGATTACTGACAATGAAACCTTAACTACTCTGTGGCGTTATTATGATTTTCCTCTAAATATTTATTTATCATGTATATATGATCTTATAAATCTTACTTTAATTAAAGTTGCTCTTTATGGAAAACTTTGGCAATATTTTCCCTTTATTTTATTTAGTGTTTTTTATTAAAATAAAATTTGCAAAAAACGTATAAAAGTAATGAGGCTGCCTTATACAAACAAAATTCTAAAAAATAGAAATTAAATATTCAAGTAGGAATAGCGGGAGAACAGACGCACTTGATTGGAGTAAGTTGTGAATGTAAAATACAGAAATGACAACATTTAGACGTCGTCTTAGTGGATATCGAAGGTTCGACTCCCGCGGATGCCAAGAAGAAAGAAGTCTGATGATAAGGTACGATTTTTCTTGCAGTAATCGCTTACTTCTAAAGACATCGTTGTAGTGTTAATCAATTAAAAAACTCTCAAGAAGCCATGAAAAATAGTTACCGTAATATGCGCCACCCACTTCTCTATTTTTTTTTTTTTGTGAAATTTTTATTCAATGCACCGACCCCAATGTCTCACAAAATTTTCTCACAAAATTTCAAGTCAAGGCGTTAATTAGTTACTAAAATATACCCCAATAGTCGAAGAAAAAGTTTAGCAATGTGGTAAATATGAGATCGCAAATGCTTCATACATTCAGATAAGTAAGCGCATTCCAGTTGGAGGACTTTCATTGCGGCTAACTACTTATCATTGCGCGTTGAAGTGTGGAGTTGTAAAATTGCATCACTATTTAGATGTACCAATTTTTAAAAGTAGTTTTTGGGCAAATGCTATAAAGCGATTAAAGAGTCTGTGAAAATGAAGTCAGTAAATTAACAAAAAAAAATTTTGTGAAATTTTTATAATATTATTTAATATACAATGGTTGTTCATTTTTCTGTTGGCCTAGTAAATGTTAATATTTTAGAATTTTTATTGAGCTCAAGGCCAGTTTTTTCACAAAAAATCTTCCATAAACTGGCCTTGAGCTCAATAAATATTCTAAAATATTATTTAATATATTTAATATGCTTAAAATTCTGATAAAAAGCGCTGGTCTTATATCGATCACAAAAAAAAGCAAAGTATACAACACACATTACTCATCTTAACATTGAAACTTTTTAATACAAACATATCAATGCACTAGAGTCTAGTGACTAGACATTGAAATGTGTGTGTTTTCCAACCGGTGAGCTTGACTACCATCAATCCACAATAATGTTGTCAAACAAAGAAGAAAGTTTAATAGAATTGATTTTTTATTTATTTATAAGAGCTGGAAAGTTGTTTATGAAATTGATTTCAAAGAAAACTTCGAGTTATGGAATATAATACACTCTTTTGATGTTAAACTGTGTAACTTTAAGTATAGAAACATAGTAAAATATTACGAACGAACATGATAATTGCATTAGAAAGCAAGCTAAAAAGGACCGATGAAGTGAAAAAGGAAGCTGTTTTTGTGAAATCAAAATTACGATGGCGACGGATGACATGCGATGAAAATCGCGCGGACTGAAATGGTTCACCTGGTTGTGGTAAGAAAAAGTAACAAGTACCTACGCCTAAGCTCAATTACGTTATGTTACATTGCAGTGCGCCATGTTATGTTCTGATATTTTAGCTTATATAACGTTGTGATACTTCATGTTATGTGTTATTATGTTTGTTAAGTGTTGCTATGTTATGTCATTTTATGCTATTTAATGTTATGTTATATTATGTTATTTTATTTCACGTTACGTAATCTAATGTTACGTTATGGTATGTCATGATTTGCTTTGTTGTATTGTGCTATGCTATGTTGTGCTATGTTACATATTATGTGAAATTTTATGTTGTACGTGCTATGCTTGCAGTGTTATGCTATTTTCTGTCTGGTTATGTTATTTTACGTTATATAAAGTTGTGTTATATAACGTTACGTAGTATTATGTTTTGTAATGTTATGTTATGAGAAAATTTGTTGTGCTATTATGTACTAAGCAATGTTGTGCAATGTTATATAACACTAAGTAGTGTGATGGTTTGTAAAGCTGTGCTGTTGCATGTTATGTTATGTTTATCATGCCTTTTAGCGGCGGTAGTAATTGAGACTCGGTAGTGAATAGAATATTAAACATGGCTAACGTGACGGAAATGATGCCGACAGTAATGGTGAATAAGGTTGAAAAGTTGTAGACTGAGAAAAGTGCTTCTTCTTCTCATCACCTAACCTAAACTCTTCACATCTAAACATGCCACATTTAAACTCTACTCAACTTAACTATTCACACTATCACTTTCCAAATATGAACTCACCAAACTCACAACTCACCACTCATAAACTCCCCACACCTGAATTCTACACAGCTAAAATATTTTAATCTTACTTCACCACACTTTACCTCAATTTATTTCAGCTTACGTTATCTTCCCATACCTCAGCTCAACTCACTTGATCTCTTCTTATCACGGTAAGTATAGCAAATCAAATTAAATCGATTCCTTAATCAATCAAATTATTAATAATATCAAATTTCCTACCCCTATTTTCGAGGCTGCGAAAAGACATCAGCACTTATATGAAACGTATGCTGACTTATAGAGTAAATGATCGAGTTAATTTTTTACAATAAATAAATTTTTCAATCAAAGGTCCAGCACAATTTTTAACATTTTCTAGATCCAAGTCGGTGCAACATTTCATATGGAAATTAAAATGTGTTGCTGTAATGTAAAAAAAATACAGTAAGCATTTTGGTGCAGTAATATAGGCCGATAATAAAGTTGAGTGGGGTCAACAAATTTTCGCACTATATTTCGCCCTCTAATGCATTGCACGCGACCAAAAGTTTACTTTGTAGTGCTTTTTCGGATCCCTCTTCAAACATCATTTAATGTTTTGCAATATCTTTCGTGGGTATCTCAAACTGTGACATTCGTTTCCACATTAAGAAAATAAAGCTTTTTAATTGACGACTTTTCATCATTTTTTAACTTTTCGCAGTTCGCGAGCAAATATTGTAGCTGTCAAAATCGCACTCTTCGGCAACTGCACCAATTATAATTTTTATAGTAATTATCTGCATTTTTTTTTATTTCGACTTTTAAACAAATTGGTATATATTGCTTTTCTTTGTGATTTTAGCTTTGCATCCTTAACTTTTTGCTTTCGCTTTGAGCTGCAGTAATTAACGCTATGCACTTGCCGTACAAGCTCCTTTACCAAAGCGAGTACATACATAGTTGACTTTTTCTTTAGCAAGCTTTTTCTTTGTCAAAGATTTTAATAAAGTTAAAAACGTTGTTTGTTGTTTTTGTTTATGCAGCCAAAGAGTAAGAGAGTAGCTTTTAGAATGTTATTTGCTTCGTATTTCTTTTTCGTTCTACTATTTAATCTCTAGCAATTTTAATGCATTGTAATTGTTGCAAATGAATTTTCTATGAATGCTTCAAATGTATGGAATTTTTGTGTTGTTTGTTTTTGATAGAATTTTTTGTTTGTGCTGTAACTACTTGTAGCGCTTTAAATAACTTAAGTACACATTTTACACCTGGACCTTAATAATGACGGAGAAAGGTTAAATTCTATGGGTACGTTTTAAAAATTATAATAATAATCACATCACCATACAAACTGTTGCGGCTGAAAAAAAAATTTAATTATAGTAAATAGTTTTGCAAGTAATCGTTATCGAAAACGGAAGCTTTTGTGTTTGCACAACTATATTTTTATAAAAATATTTCTCCATTGCCGAAAAAATATTCGTATATTCTTTTATTTGTTTCTGAGAAAAATATTTAAAAAGCTTAAAAAAAAAATAATATGATAATACTTTATACTAATACTTTCTTCTAAGCATTAAAATTATTTTGTAACTGAAATTCAATTTTTGTATGTATGTTAAAAATCAATGGAAATTTGTAGTTACATACATGAAACTGCCATTTTGTTATACTTAAATTGTCTGAGCTACAAATCTACATATCCAAAAAATTTATTTTCTAATATTAAAAGTTCGATATTTTGATGAAATTTTGTAAAAATCATAGCACATTGTTTATACAGTTTAGGAAATTGTTTTTAATGTTTTTTGTAAGAGATGGATGGCATATTTTAATTAACACATAATCTTTAATAATTTAAAGGAAAATTAATTGTCTAATGTGTTTAAAATTTGTATGAAATCTTGTCTTAAATTATAAGTAATTTACAAAAAAAAATTTTTTGGGCGAAAACAATTTTAGTTTTTCTGAAATCATTTGTTTTTGAATTAAATTTTTCGAAATCCCTTAGTCAAACTTTAGGTATTTTTTAGTTTCATTTGTATGTCAAAAGGTGTATAAAATTTATTTCCTCTTAAAGACTTTAGCTCTGAAAAGGCAGGATAATCAATGCATCCCAAAAAGAGAAACCTTTTTTTAGACGCATTTCTTTATGCAAACAAATGAACGCATATTTATCGCACACCCTTAAAGAATCTTTTATGAAAATGAAAACAATTTATTACATACACATTTCAATGAAGAAGCCGAAACTGAAATCGGAAAGTTAAAAAGTGGCTCCTCATACTGTGAAAGTAGCAAAGTTTCGGTTTTCTATGATCCATTATAAAAAAGTGTACAAATTACAAAAAAAAAAAATATTTGCAAAAAAAAAAGGGATGTTATTTATTTTGCAAATAATGATGAGAATTTAGCGCAATTTACTGAAATTACAAGCGATTTTGTTGCATACCAAACTAAATGGGCTACACGTGTCGGCAAAGGGAAACATAAAAAAGGCTGCGCCAGTACACAAAAATGAAGTTTGATTTCGAGTGTGAGCATTCGATTCTTCTACTTTAAGCAAAAGCACTAACATGAAAAAAGAAATGAAAACAAAACGAACTCAACCACAGAGACAACTTCTTCGCCATTTATGTGGGTTTACAAATAATTTACTTTATTTTAATTTGCGTTGCTTTCGCAGCTTTTTCCTTTTTTGAGGGCGTTTGAAATGCATTAAGCGATCCTTTTTCAAACTGTTTGGCACCTTTTTGTATCGCTCCCTTTCGGCAAAATTTTCTATGCTTTCCAAAAGTAGCGTCATTTTTCAACCGTTTCTTAAAATGAATATTTTTCTAATTGCTATTTTCAGCTCATAACCATTTCATTTACTTTTATGTTCCTCGCGTTGTTTAATATTACTTCTTTCTGTGCTATTCTCTGGCTTGGTTATTTTAAAGTTTTTTTATTTTGTCTTGAAATGAATAATTTTGTGGGCATCACGCTAGCCACCTATTATTACAATTATCTGCATCGTTTATATTTACGATAAGGGTTTTAGACAGCAAAGTGTTTAATTTTAAATTAGAAGAAAGAAAAGCAGAATATGGACTTACATATGTATGTAATTCAACGAGAAATTGTCAAATATATTTATTTTGATGATAATAGTATAAACCTTTTAGAGAGATTAAGTGTAACGATACATATTTTTATTTATTTTATTTTAAATTAAAAGTATTTTTCGTAAATTAAAATTTTTATTTACATTTTATTTTCTGTTAAAGCATTTGGTCTTTTAACCCAAAAGCTTTTAGCAGCAAAATTGTTAACTCATTATGCGAAATTCAAAATAGCTTATTCTTATTTCTTTCTTTATGAACAATTATAATCTTTATTTTAAAATATAAATAAACGATATGAAAATCATTCTCAAATGTATATTTCTTTGTATGCTTTCAAGATTTTAAGTTATGCTTAATAACAAAAAAAATTGTTCAATTCCAATACCTTAATAATGTGAAAACCGTACAATTAAATTAAGTAAAATCAAATAAGTTTAAGAAAAATTGAAAAAAATTGAACACAATAAAATAAATTTCTAAACACTTTCGAAATAGCTGAGTGAGTAAGGGCATACATGCTTTCGCTTTCATCGTAAATAAATTTTAAGTGGCCAATGCAGTATAACAATAATACAAAATTTAAAAAGCTCATAATCTAAGTGAAATTTTTAAAAATTAACAAAATAACAAATAAGAAAAATTCATATAAATAAAATAAAATTACAAGTTTATGTTCAATAAATCGTATATATCTATAAGAATAAACAAAATTATAAGAGCAAAATTATTTAAGTAAAAGAGAAATTAAGGTGTTATTTTAACTCTTTATTAAAATTCTATGTTCGTATAACAATGTGAAAGTCTCAAGACCTAGGGGTTTTTGTAGATTTTTAAGAATTTGTTTTGCACGGGCTATTACGAGTCTCTTCTATAAAAAAATTAGTTTTGTTAAAGTTTTACATGACGTAAATATGGCGAAAAATCAGCGGGGACTCCCTATTGCACTAAAATTAAAAGAGCTAAACATTATAAACTCATACAAATTATAACACAGCTAAACGCTAAAGTTTCAGAAAAAAACTACCTTGAATTGTAATAAAAGCATTGTTGTCTAAATAAAACAAAAATTTTATAATTCAAGTTAAAATAAAAAATTAAATATATAATAAAAAAAGTTTGTTGACTGTTTGTTGGCTGAGATACAAGATTTTAATTTGGATGGACATTTTGTTAATCTTTATTTAATTTCTGTTAACTTCAAAACTTAGGCTTATAAGTTTGTAAGAGAATGAACAGTAATTTAAATTAAAAAATAATGGAAATTAAATAAAAGAAAAACAAATTGCCAAAAGTTGTCAATATGTGGTGGTGCTATAGTGGTAAAACTTTAGTTGTAAATTATTTATATAAACTAAATCGGATGAATGATTGATGCTAAAAAACAAAAAAAGATGTGATACAAATTTTTCATATAAGTATGTGCATTTCTATGACCGTTACTGAAAAGATGATAAATCACTTGAAAACAAAGTTTATCATCAAAAAAAAAAGGTGACCTAATCAAATTTCCGTTCTGTAACCTGTCCGCTTATTTTCAAATTTAATAGCAATCAAGTTTCAGTTGAACTCTTTTATTAGCACATTTCTATAAGTGTTTTCATTTTTTTCGCAATGAATAATTTATAAATTATTGTCAATGTATTCTGCCATATTTACTCAATTGTTTTTCTTATCTACAAAGACATAACATACATTTAGTAACCTACAATTCGTCGAGTGACAGTGTCTAAAAAATGCATGCACTTCACTGGACAACAAAAATTCTATCACGATAAATATTAAAAAATTCAAGAAGGTAGAAATAACAGCAACAAAAAGTAAAGAAACTGTCAAAACTTACTTATCCACATTGCTGTCAAAATGCAAAGACATTATATTCTTGCTCAGTAGCATTCCCTCACTTTATGAACCACACCCGCCACTTTCACTTAACGTTCTCGATTTCCACGCTTGGCTACTTTGTAGACTTGTTGACTGGGTTGTGAACCATAGCTAAGTGCCAAGTGAAATGGAAAATCATTTTCAAAGTCGAAAATTTTGTTTTCTGTTCGAGCCAAGCGTACATATTTGTATTTATATTGCAAGCTTTGACTTGAAAATAGTGTGGGTGTTAACTGTAGGCAGTGTCGTGTGCTTTTTGGCTAAAGCCAGGCGGAAAGAGACGTCAGAGTTTCGCCACTTTGTAATTACTATTTCCACTTAAATGTTTCGGAAGATATAATTAAAAAAATTTGTGTTTTTGAAATCTTTCACGAGTGCATCCATGCATATGCAGTACTTTTCGCAACCATAAAGCTACAATATTTCATAAATTTATTATTATTTTATTAGCTTTTCCTAAACAAAAAGCAATGAAATACAATTTTAAATTTTCGAACAAATTAAAAATATGTAAATAAATCAATTTAAAAATATATAAATTAACTATTTTAAAACATCCAGTTTTGCGGTGTGTTAAGATGGGATGAGTTTAAGTGTGGTGAGTTAAGGTTTTCGGAGTTTTTGTGATGAGTTTAGGTATGATAAGATTAAATGTAGTGAGTATAGGTGTGGTGAGTTTAATTGTATTGAGTTTAGATGTGGTGATTTTATTTATGATGGGCTTAGGTGTGGGAAGTTAAGATGTCGTATCGTCAGTTAGGCTGCTGTCCAAAACGGTAATAACTTTAAGGATTATGTACATAACTGAATCTCTTTTATTCTAAGAATTTGCTTATTGACTGCAAAAGCTGGCTTATAATACAATATATATGCATTGTAGATATTTGTTCTGAAAAAAATTAACTAAAAAAATTTCTTAAACAATTATTCTCTCTCTTGAATTGTGAGTATTTTTCCCAAATAAGGCCAATTTTTAACAGTTATTGAAGCAATTAAACAAAATTTCTCGTAAAATAAGTATAGAGCGATTTAATTTCTTCCTTCAACTAAGGTAATTTAGCAAATTGTGCAGTGCTTTGACCTCTTTTTAAAATTGTGCATGTTTAGTAATGAATTTATCGTCTAATATGTCTTGAATTTGCGTGACACGAACACTCTTCCCTGTCCAAAAATCTATTGTTGTTATTATTTTATTTATTTCGTTAAATAAATTAATATAAATTTTTATATAACACTTTTGGTTAGAAAGGAAACTTTAAGTAATTACTTCTCGAATTAAGCAAACAGTTAGCCCCCATAAATTACAGCACTTTTTTCCATTTAACGTTATTTAGTTTCAAATGTCGTGTTAATTTTGACATCAGAACATTAATAAATTATTGCAATACCCTTTTAATATACGTAGTTCATATACTCGTACTCGTATTTGCATGTTGTACTATAAAAACAGAAAATGCAAATAATTTGACACTACATTAGTCATGAATTTTGTACGACTATGTATTGTGGTAATCGGCTGTACATTATTCGGTGTCAAATGAGCATTTTAATGCGATTATTTTACATTTAATTAAAATATTTGACAACAACTGCCAACCATTGCGTATTTCAATTGAATTTTTTGCGCTTAGCAAACATGTTTTGGCTTGTTCTGAAAAATTGTTAAATATTGGGAAACATATATAAAGAAGTTTTAAGGAAAACGCTGCCAAAAGTTGAGTCTTGAGAAAACTCACATACTTACCACTTCACCATTGCTCTGACAGCATTTATTCAAGTACTGTAGAGAGTTTATTGTTCTATAATCTGAATAGAGATTAACATTTCATTTAAATCTAAGGCAACTTATATGGCTGCTGTGGTCGAGGTTCTTACCTCAGCCAGGTCAAGTAAAATCTAAATCATAGAAATCGTTTTCTCTAATAGCGGTCACCCCTCGGCAGGCAATGTCAAACCTCCAAGGGTATTTCTGCCATGAGAAAGCTTCTGATAAAAATACATCAGCCATTCGGCACTGAGCTATTTAGTAGTGTAAGCGCCAAATTATTATTATTATTATTTATACACAATAAAAAATCAAAAAATACAAATAATTTGACATTACTATAGTCATGAATTATGCATTTATTGTGGTAATTTGCTGTACATACGAAAAGCGCACTTTTAATGAATTTGATCAATTAATCACTTGACCTTGCTATCAAATTAAGTAAAACATTACCTAAAAAGCTTAATTTTTACCACATTCAATCAAGCAACTTAGAGAGTTTCTTGTTCTGAAATATGGATTGAGATACAAGTTTTTCGCCAATGTGTATAAGTCTAAAGCCACTTTTAAGTGGGCATTCACTGAAAATAAGCTCGGAGGTTTCCACACAAAACTTGCAAATCGTTCGGTAGTCACATTTTAAGAAGATCGTAGCTCCGCTTGCTGAGTGTCATACTGACTCCATTGTGTGTCACATCTTTTGCAACATATTCAGCCTTTTCTCTCTTCTGCTAGTTTAACAACGAAATCATTCATGAATGATTTTATAGCACTTAATTGTCTCCTCAAATCACTATCCTAAGAGCATTACAACAAGCCGAGCGGTTCTGTTTGACACAAACAAAGCGACAGAGCTATCCGAAAGGCTAACTATTAGTACTATAATATTTGACCTGATTTGTGGCGTCACTCGATTTAAGCCTTGAAACCGTTGAAGCTCGAATTAAAGATAATTGAAAACTAGTTTGAATTCAGCCATGGAACCAACTCTGAAAAAATATCAAAAATCTTGTGTGACGTGATAATGGTAATTAGATCAAGAAAAGGTCGAATTCTGGACCAAAGATAATAGTTTGGTAGTTAATCCAAATAAAACGGATCTAGTTCAGATCACTTTGTGTTTGTTATTGGTATTTGGACACTGTAACATACAAGTAAACGAAAAAAACCCATGCGCTTGCAAGAAAGCGTACTTCTGCATTACTTTTCCCTCACTGGAAGATGTAAAGTAAACCGCTCACATCTTGTAAGCTTAATATTAAAGAATTCTTCTAACTGAAGCACGTATCAAATGGGAAAATTCAAAACATGCAACAAAGCAAAGCACGTATTGCCCACGCAGAAATTGAGTTCATCACGTGAGCTTCTCCCTTTGAAAAGTTCGCAATTATCAAACGAATGGGAATTAGTACTGGCCACTAAATTCGACCGCAGGTATGTCAAGAAAATGACACGCGTGCTAAACTTATGAGTAAATTTTTTTTATGGAATATGTGTGGTTTTACCTTTTTGCTATATATTTGTATGCTTATAAATATACAAAACTTTAAGTACTATTAAGTGCACATCAATGGAATTGATTTTCAAAATTGGTTTCTGATTGAACTTCATAAGCATATAAAAAAAATGATGAAGCTTTATTGCAACTTAAAATTTGGAGAAAATCTAAAAAAATAGTCGAAGAAAGCAAATTTAGTGAATAATGCGAATATTTTCTGCTGCTGCAAAAAAAAAATACAATACAAAAACGGAAAATATGACAGAAAAGACTTCAAGTTTCATTCATATTCTTAAGATGGCCAACGTAAGATGTGGCGCGTTGCCAAGTGTTTATTTTTACACTTCCTTTATTTTGTACAGCAACACGTGTTATGTTTGTTGTTGTGTACGAAAAATCTAATAAATGTATGTATGTTTGCCTGTATGAATGTACATAAACTTAGCTGGAAATCAATATATCTTCGTCGCAAGTTTAGCCGACCTGTTGCAAAATAAAAAAAAAATATTATAAATTTTATACCAAAAAATTGTTTTCGAAAGCAAAACTCAAGCTCAAAAGCAATTAGTGATTATTGCAAAAAAAATTAGTTTTTCTTGTCAAAATAATATTGTTTTAAATGCAAAAATAATCGATGCTTTAATTATTTATTTATATTAATTGCTTTTCTAACTTTTGATCATTCTTGTATCGTTTACGATCACTCGTGCTGATGAACCTAACTCTTGGTATGAAGTTATTTACAATCGAAACAGCAGGCGCCACTTGAACAATGACACCGACATGTTGACATCGCACAAACTCCCGTTTGTTATTATTGTAGGTCAATGTGGTAGTTAGGATCATTGTCACACACGCAATATGTAAATTGAAAATGTAACAAGCCGGAAGATCGATTGTACTCGTACGTATGAATTTGAACAAGAAATTTGGAGCGCCTATAATTTTGAGTAGCTACTTATAATGTAAATGAGTATTGGTTTTTATGGAATGAATAACTATGTGTATGGTTTCTATCATTTTATAGCAACTGCAACATAATTTATCTTAAAATAGTTCAGAGCTTAAATCTTTCAAAAAATCACTTATATATTATTACTGATTAAAACATTTCTTATTTTAAGTACTATGAAAAACCAAATTCTAGTTACTCTACACATACGAGTATTTTTTGCAATTTATTTTACTCACTTGCGTTACTTTATGCATTCGATTTATTTGTGCACATTCTTAGTGTACGATTAAAAAAGTTATTCGAATACCTTAAGACTTTGTGGATAAAATTTCTTCTTGACCAAGCAGTTGTCACTCTAATATTACTCATACGCAGTGGGGTATTTTTGTGCATAGTTAAGATAATAATTTCGTATTAGCTAGGAAGAAAAAAAATGTAGTTTCTTAATAGACTTTCAATATTCTTTGGCACGTAGAGCAGTCCTTAGAGCGGAAGTTAGTGGTAAGAAGGTTCTGTTTATATGTAAATCACAGGTCCATTTTAAGGTAACTCACGGTAAAGATGGCAAAAGACTTAACATGCTCTTGTTATCCCGCTCTAACTACTGATGGAGTGCAAATAAAACTTTATAAATTAGAATTGCTTAAATCATCAAATAAAATGTATTATTTTTAAACTAGCTGACAATAATTTCATTCATTCTATAGAGAATAATTCATAAGTTTTAGTAAAAAAAAAATCGAAAAGCTAACGACGAAAAAGTTTATGTTTATATAAAATTAAAAGTCAAAATGCTAGACTCTGTAGTTACAGAAATGTCAGTCGGAAAGGCACTTAAAAAGCAAATGGAAACTGCAAGAAATTATAGCTTGAAAGGCGTCTGGCAGGAATTGAGTAACGAGCCATCACTGAAGCAAATGTTTATAAGCAATAATTTCTAAAAGATATGTAAAACTCAATTAAAATAATCAAAGATGTAAATATGTAGCTTTTAAGCAGCTTCAATATGATACATTTGTGATACTTGGTCTTTATAAGATACCTATTCTATGAGTTAGCCATAATTCTTCAATAAAGCACTTGAGCAGAGAGTTTGGTTGAAATTGGGACAGAAATGTTTTTAATCAGCGAATACTCAAAAAAAAAAAAATCTTGGAATGCAAAAAGGCCAAATTATTTAGTCACGTGTGGTCCGGAATATATTTAGGAAGTTTTGAGACTGATTATATTACAAATTTCAATATTGAGCGTTGTCCGATAATGTTGTAGAAATCTTGTCTTCCAGACTCAAATTAAAATCTTGCTTGTAAATTTTTTTTGCTTCAAATATATTCTTAACAAATCGTTTGCTTATGACAAATTTATAATATTTTAAAATAAAAATTGACTTATGATAACAGCACAATTATTTACCTTTTTTTTTATTTCATTTTTTTTTCACAAATGAGCTTTTTAAATTTTGTACAAAAATAAGAAAGCGATCATCAAATTTCCACAAACATTTCCATCTTTTTCAGTGGCAACTTAAAGTATAGGAATGCAGTGGTGCTAATGGCGAAATTTTTTTTCTTTTCCATATGATTACTAAACGTTTTCTCCTACCTTTTGCAGTCTCGCACACCAACAGTCACAGCGACATTTTAAGCGAAAGAAAAGCGCTGTCAAAATTAAGCTAATAAATACTTAAGCGCAGAATAAATTGACTTGCAATATAAACTATTTTGTAGTTGACACTTTGTATTAGGTGAAAAGGCAGCTTTTCTTTGCGTTGAAATAAAAATTATGAATAAATAAAAAGAAAAAATAAGTATTGGTTCCTTAACACAAGAAAGACGAGTCCATATTAATATTTGACTGTCGAATATACCTTTTACTTTTTGTACAACTGAATTGGTTTTTCGTGACCTTTATTAAAAGTGCAAAATGTTGCGGTCTCTTCGAAGATAAAAATAGGTTTTGTTCAAAGGTTTTATAGAAGCGAGCGTGGACCAAATTTGTTAAACAACGGTGGAAACTTTAAGTTTCTGGAAACATGCGTAATATATGTAAGTCTAAATCATTCTTGCCATGAATTAACCATTTCTTATTCCAAATTCATTATACTCTTAATAAAAACTGCTAATAATTCTACAAAAAAAAATTTTAAGTTTGCATGAAAACTTCTTGATTTTATTTTAATTGCCTGAAATCTGAAACTTGTATAAATAAGATAGTGAATGGTAATTAATTGTATTTTAAATAAAAAACTTTAAAAATATCTAACTAATTTTAACCAGCTCATAATATCGTTTTGAATTTGGTTGTTATTCATATGGCCACCACTCTATGCGTGTGCATGCGCTCACTAACCTTTGAAAAATGTTAAATTTGCATAATTTTCTGCATGATCGATATTTCATCAATTGACAATGTGTGACTGCAAACATGATAATATTTCACCTTTTATCAAAATATACTGTTATCTCTGATATTATCATCACAGGTTTTAATATAATGAAACCATTAATTATATTAATTTTATTTAATTTTTTGTTATGGCAATATTATGTTATGTATTATAGAAGTATACAAAATAACATTAATATCACAAAGAAGAACGATTTATTGTAAATCATGTATTTATTTATTGGTATTTTCAAGAAAAAAAGGAAATAAACGTAAAATTTGACACACATACCAAATAATTTATACTTCAAGTACAAATATACATATTTGCTAGAAAAGGCTTTTCTATTATTTCTGCCTTGAAAGAACTTTTTTTTATCGTATAACATTAAGACGCACACCAAAAATGGCTGGAGAAACTCGGCATAATACTGAGTGTATTTAATATTGTAAATAGCCTGTCACTAGTCATAGAACTGGTCCCGAAATGTTTATTCTATAGTCCCGAAATAGTGCTGAATTTTATCAGTAAAATGTATAAGATTTACAAAAACCATATTAAAGTAAACGCAAGAAGTAATCGTTTTCAAATCCTGCACATTATTTCAATCATTATTTTCTCCACTAGTCCACAAGAAAGCGAAAAGATTTTTTTCCTTATATCACTTATCATTGTTCATTTTTATTAAGCGTTGCAGTCATGATATCAGCATGAATATATACACGTAACTACATATGCCTAGACATATCAGTGATTAAAGTAGACCAGTGGAAGGTACAACAAGCATGACTTAGAAATCCCCACAAAAATGGATACAAGAAAGTGGGGAATGGTGTTGCTGATTGTCAAGCTTTGTATGACACTGAAAGAGGATCATTACATGGGCAGCTGAGAAAAGCCATTTAGCTGCTCAGCTGAAGTTACATGCGTGTAAATATACATATGTGTAAGTATGTATTTATGTGTGTGTAACGTACAACGTTGCAAGCAGTTTTGAAAGTAAGCAAACTGTTTGCAAATGGAAGCGAACTAGTACAAATAAGTGTATTGTTACAATGAGATGTGTATGTAGAAAAGTATGTGTGGAGGAACACAAGCACTAATGGATTAATAAGGATAAAAAGACACAAACTTACACACATGCATACAAACTACTACTAATGCATTTATACTTAGTAGAAAATAATTTGTACACAAAACATTGAATGTGCGGTGGGGTTGTGTGTGGCAAAAGCTAACAATGTTGACATGTGTGAAGAGTTGACGCCAACATTTGTTCGAGAAATGTTGTAAATTGTGACTCCCTTTGGAGAGAGTATGATGTAGTATTTTTTAACAATTTCTAAGTTCTTCTTTACCATGCTTTAATCGTAAGACGTGGTAGATTTTAGTCGATATCTAAAGAAGTCCTTGTGGAAGAAGTGTGATGAGGAGATGAGGTGATCTTCGAAATAGCAACTATAACTATAAAACTGTTGTTATTTTACCAACAAAATCTTCCACTAAACAAAATTATTAAAATAAATAATTTAAAAAATGTCATCAAAATTTTGAACTTTAAAAAAACAATTTTAATAATTTTTTTGAGCACGCAGTTTTTTGGCTCGTTTAATTTATGTCTAAGAAACTGGAAATTTCATGTGTCTACAAACGCAAAATCGCGAATATTTTTTATATGAAAGAAGTGTTAATTTGTAGCCACTAGAAACTTGCACTTTGTTGAACTAAAATTAAAGGAGCTTCATATTTGCATACCTAAAAAATTCTAAAATTTTGTTTACAAATTTCGAATTTTACTTGAATTTTTGATTCATGTTTTCTTATTTTTTTATGAAATTTTAGAAATTTTTTTTTAATGGTGAGCAGAGTTTTTTTTTGTTCTATGGGTAAAAATCCAAAGTACTAATAAATTTGATGCATTATTAACATTTCTAAAAAAAAAATATATTACTCTCTCTACTAGCAATAGAAATAGAAACAAATTAAAAAATTTTTGTATGATGAATGATCATTTAAACAAATTCTCAACCAAAAACCATATTAATCCACGTATCAACTTTATACAATAATAAATTTATATTAAAATTGAACATTTTTTCAAAATTGGGTATGCAGTTTTGTAGTGCATTCAATTTTATATAACAAAACGAAAGTTAAGAGTCGCAAGAAGTTATCACTGATTTTTGAGATTTTTTTGGAGCACTTTCTTTCGAATAACGCATGTACCATACTCATTTTTTGATTGGAAAATGATGTGCAGCCTCCACAATAAAAATGTCAGAAATAATCAATTTTAGCGAATTAAAACTTGCACTTTGTTTACTAAAAGTGAAAGTAGTACAAATCTGCATACACAAAAAAACTATTGAAAATTGTTGTAATTAAACGGAAAGGAAAATAATGTTTTATTCTATTAAAAGTAATTTGTTTTAAATTTGGAAGCTTAGATTTTATGGTTTATTTCAGAACGATTAGCGTTTTAATTGAAAAAAATTATTTTCCGAACAAGCCAATATATGGTGCTAAATTTTTGTCGTAGGCTATTCATTTTAAAAAACAATTTTTTTTTTTTATATTTTAGATATTTTTAAGGTCAAGAAATTTATATAAAAAATTTTGTACACACATTTTCCAACACAGTTCGGTTGCTTGATTAAATACAAATTAAATAGAAAATTGGAAGAGAGAGAGTGATAGCACACATAGCTCACAGAGTACAAATTCATACCATTCTCAGTGCTTCTTGTCTGTAATAACAATTACAAAATGAGATAAAATCAAATATGCTATGCAGAAGCGGGCAATGGTCTTATACGAGCTTTAGCGATTGAGAAAGCTTTTGAGCGTAAGATAAGAGCTTTTTTAAGTCATTGAAAAATAATATTTTAAGACTTATGAAAGTTTTTTCATAATAATTTTAAATAATTTTACGATTCATTCTGGTTGCTTTTCCGGTACTTTTATGAAACTTTTTCGATCCGTCTTTAGTTTACTTTTAGTGGGTCTTCAATAAACTAATGGTTCCAGAACCTTTCTGGTACTTCTTCGGCGCTTTTTGGTAGTTTCCGGGCAGATTTTCAGTTAATTTTTGGTAATTTTATGACACATATTTGATACTTTTGTAGAAAATTTTCGGAATTTTTCGGGGTTATTTCGGGACCAGAGTTCCGGACTAGTCCCGAAAAAGTGCTGAACTTGTCCAGAGGCGAAAGCGATTCTTAAAATAACCTTGTATAATTCTCGAACTCCTCCCAACTAATGCGAACCACGCACTGATCGCGAAAAATTTCTAAACCACGCTAATTGGGACTTATAAACTTTTTCTGTTTTTGTAAACAGGAAGCCGTAAGGGGCGAAATTATAATGGATCACTCTCATGTTAAGCATTCAATGAGATCTATTCAAAGGTTGATGTTAAAGTATAAGAACAAACTGTTCTTACCGCTGCCTGACTCACGAGAATAACTTAGCGCAATTATTTTAAGTAATAAAATGAAAAAGTATGTACTTTATTAATATAGATTACAATTTAATGTATTAATGCAAAACGGTAAGAAAATTCCTATCTGGCGTAGGATGACGTAGGTTTTATACTTGTATTTGCGTACGCTCTGTGCTGAATCCAAAAATGTAATGGCCGACAAATTTATATTGTGCACTTTGCTGCGATCCTTTTGACAACTCTTATTGCCAAGGCTGCCACTCGCAACAAGATAATACTTAAATCGTTACAGGGTGACTAACACCCCGCCCCCGTGAATCCTCCCAGGATTCACCACCAACAATTAACTTGGCCAAGCGGGAAGCTGGTCTGCGTAGAAGTCCAGTTGTGGTCTTCACCTCGACGACTCGCACTTGCCCATCTTTGGCTGGAAAAACTTGCGTAATGCGACCACGCAACCACTGACTGCGAGGAAGCGCTGTTTCACATATTATTACCAGGTCGTCAACTTCAAGTGGTGTGGCTTTACCTTGCCACTTGGTGCGGCACATTAGTTGTGGCAAGTATTCCGTGGTCCAGCGTTTCCAAAGCCGGTCCTTGAGATTCTGGGCAATTCGCCACTGCTTCCGTAGGCAAACCCTCTCGTTAACTGGATGCGGCGTCTGGGTCGAGTTCACGCACCCTAACAGGAAGTGGTTGGGTGTTAGTGGCTCGTCTGATTCATGCGATATAGGCACATCTGTTAGCGGTCGCGAATTAATAATATTTTCTGCCTCTATTAGAACGCTTTGCAGAGTGTCAACCTTCGGTGCTGCTTCTCGTAACGTTTTCTGCAATAGGCATTTGATGATACGTATCAAGCGCTCCCAACAGCCGCCAGAACTTGGATTCATCGGGCAGTTAAAGACCCAGTCGATGTTGTATTTGCTGGCCTCGACTTGTATACGATCGGTATCAAACAACTGCTCGGCAGACTTCAGCTCTCTTTGTGCGCCAATAAAATTAGTGCCGTTGTCACTCCTTACTCTGACTGGTGTACCACGACGATTTATAAAGTTGCGTAGGCATAAAATGAACGCGTCTGTGCTCAAATTTTCGCTTAACTCGATGTGGGCGGCCCGGACTGTTAGACAAGTAAAAATTACGCCCCACCTCTTCTCTTTGCGCCTCCCGATGGTAACGTTGAACGGACCAAACAAGTCGACGCCCGTATATGTAAATGGGCGCACAAACGGAGTTACGCGGTCGGCCGGCAGCTGACCCATCATCGGTTGGTTTGGCTTCGCTTTGTCGATGACACAACGCTGACATTTTTGCTTAACCTTCTTAAGCAACGATTTAACGTTCGGTATCCAATATTTCTGTCTGACATTATTGATGGTGACTGCGAAATTTTGATGATGATTTGCTTCATGATACTGTTGTACGATTAACGCTGATACGATGTGCTTCTGTGGCAGCAAAATCGGACGTCGTGCTTGCATGGGTAAGTATGTCGCTTCATCGATGCGGCCGCTCAGACGAAGTATACCTGTTTGGTCGATGTACGGCGAAAGCTTATACAGCGAACTTTGCTTGGCGATTTTACGTGCGGCTGTTAAATCGGCGATCTCCCTTGGAAAGCTTTCATGTTGAACTATATGATACAATAAATGCTCTGCTTTCTCAAGTTCTGCAACTGTAAGATTCGACGAAATACGTGTGGTAGAACTTGACTCCTTTCGAAGGAGAGCCTTCGCTCGCACAACCCAGGCCATCACGCGTCTTAACTTCGCAAATGAACTGTATCTTGAAAATTCAATTAGTGAATTTCCGGGCTGCACCAACAAGACGGCCGTGATTATTTCTTCTGGAAGGACCGTAGCCGCTGTAGTCAAAGGCGAAGGCCAGTAGGCCTCATCTTGCTTTAAAAATTCGGGACCTCGCACCCAACGACTGCTGCTGTCAAATCTTGGTGGACTTAATGGGCGAGTTGCTACATCAGCTGCGTTCTGACAAGATGGCACCCACCGCCACTGCTCTTTGGACGTGAGACTTAGAATTTCGGCGATTCGATGACCGACGAAGGCCTTATACTTTCTCTCCGATGAATAAACCCACTGCAAGACCGTCTGTGAATCGCTCCAGAAGATTGCTCGGTCGATATTGAACTCGTGACTGTCCTCAATTAGATTGTACAATCGAGCGCCCAATACCGCCGCCTGTAGCTCGAGCCTCGGGATGGACATCAATTTCGTGGGCGCCGTACGTGTTTTGCCCATTATAAAGCTGACATCGACGCCTCGCTCGTAGAGTACACGCACGTAACTGACCGCTGCAAATGCGACTTGACTCGCGTCGACAAAAATATGAACTTCGGCCCTACCGCCATGTATTATACGCGGTGAGTAACATCTGGGTATCTTGAAAAGTCGTATATTGGGAAACTCTTCCCACCAAACGAACCACCTCGTACTGAGCTCCCTCGGCAAAACATCGTCCCAACCCATCTCACACTTCCACGTCTCTTGAATAAGAATTTTAGTATTAATTAAGTAATCTGCTAACATACCAAATGGATCGAACACCGACATCACGATTTGCAACAATTCTCGCTTTGTCGGAGCTCGCGTTGCGTCCAGGACTTCTTTTGGCACACGATGAAACTTTGTTTGAAACTCAAATGTGTCTGCGCTGGTGTTCCAGTATAAACCGAGTACTTTCGCTGCTTCTCTGTTGCGCTCCATACTGACGGCTTGTCGATCTGCTGATGTTGCGTGGTTCAGTCTTTCCTCTACTTCGGCGCAGTTGGAAATAAAATTCCTCGAATCGAACCCTGCTTGCAAGTTGATATTGACGATGTCTCTACTGATACGTACAGCCTCTTCTACTGTGTCGAAGCTGGTAACTAAATCATCAACATAATGTTTGTTGATGATTGTAACGGCGGCTTCTGGTAACTGCGTTCGGAAATCTTCGGCGTTTGTGTTCTTAACGTATTCGGCGATGCATGGCGAGCAAACGGCACCGAAGATTAAAGACGTCATAACATATTCTGTAATCGGTTGACTAGTATCCCCATCTCGCCACAGATATCTTTGAGCGTGCTGATCGGCCTGGCGAATCTTAATCTGCGAAAACATTTCGCGTATGTCTGCTGAAACTCCTACGCGACCCTGACGAAATTGGAGTAGAATTCGTATCAACGGCTGTGCTTGTTCAGGGCCTTTCATCAGCGCTGAGTTGAGTGAAACGTTGTTAACTGAGGCTGCAGCGTCGAACACGATCCGAAATTTATTTGGCTTATGCTGGTTGAATACGGCGAAGTGTGGCAAATACCAAACGTTTTGACTTGGCTCGCTGATTTCGGCAATGCTTAACTTTCTAGCATACCCGTTGCTTACGTACTTCGCCATCTCTTCTTTGTAACGCTCACCAAAGCAAACATCGTTTTTGATTCGCCTTTCAATGGTCAGCAGGCGCTTTTCTGCCATCGCTCTACTTTCAGGCAACTTCGGTGGGTATGTTCTCCATAGTAAACCGGCTTCGTACTGTTTTCCCACTCGTTTGATGGTTTGCTGCAATATGGCTCGTACGCGCAGGTCTTCATCTGACTCTAGTTTCGTTATTGACGGCTTAATTCCGAAACTGTCTGATGCAAAATATTCTCGTACCAAGTCGTGTAGCTCTTGATGCTTTTGCACGATCATAACTCGTGCGTTTAAAATTTGGGATGACTTGGTTGGGCCATATGCGACCCAACCCAACGGTGTCTTGGCGGCTAATGGGCTCTCTAAGTCGGCTTGCACTGTCGCTGTAGTTGCACCAAGGTATGCGTGTTTTAACCCAATCAGCAATACTGGTTTCATATGACCGTAGTTTTCAATTGGCAAATCGCAAAAATGTTTAAAATCTTCTTTCTGCAATGACTGTGCCGGCAAATTTAGATTTTTGACCGTGTACACCTCTTTCAGTGGGAATTTCTGCTTAGTTGCACAATTTTCAATTTCAATATTGACTTTACAAGCTCGTTCGGTGACTACATTATTGTCATACCACTGAAGCGTAAGTGGATACAACTCACCCCAGGCCCCAAGAGATTTGGCTACCTCGGCTTCCAGTATTGAGATTGACGAACCTTCGTCAAACATCGCCAGTATCTCCCGCTTACCATTCGGACCGTATATGTTCACAGGCAAAATTTTAAATAGTTGACCACTTGTACTTTTTTCGCGACAATTCAGAAGAGGCTGCACGTTGGCATCCCTCAGTGTGGTTGAACGTGGCGGCTGCACTATTGCATCTTCGTTGTGTAACAGCTGGTTATGGTAACGCTGGCAGCCATTTATGGTGCACTTTCTTCTCGAACGACATTTCAGTGTACAATGCCCTTTACGCAGGCAAGAAAAACATAGCTGTTTTGCCTTGACTAGGTCCCACCGCTCTGGAACGCTTGCCGAATTAAAGGAATCGCACTGTGAAACCATGTGGTTGCCGCTGCAATTATAACAGGCAACTGAATCCTTAGCTCGGTCAATGTGCATTAGACGCCGCGGATTACCCGAAGATGTAAGCTGTCTGCTGCCTTGCGTACCTGCTGTAGGCAACAAGCAAATTATTCTCGCTAAGTCGCTAAGCCACTCAGAAAAATTTTCTACTGTCGGATACGGCTCTATAGTCGATGCGTGCTTCGCCCACTCGAACTGCCGAGCTTGCGGTAACTTGCACACCATTTGCTCTAATAAAGTAACGTTAGCCAAATGTTGCTGACAATTTGCTGACTTCAAGAATGCAACAACGTTTCGCACCCTTGAAGAAAACGGTACGATCTGCTCTGGCTTGTTTTCTGCTATTGGCGGGAAATTTTGCAATTTGCCGATTTGAAATTTAACCAATATGTCTGGTCGGCCGAACCTGAACTCGAGCTCGCTTATTACGTTCGGCACGTCATTCGGGAAAATTAAAAGGGCTGCTACTGCTTCTTTGGCGGGACCAATGAGACATTTTTGTAGCCTCATCAAATTTTGGCGGTTACTGTATCCAAATGCTTGCGTAGTGTCGTTAAAATTTGCAAAAAATAGCGGCCACTCTTCGACATTTCCGCTGAAAGTCGGCAAATCATATAGCTTGACTTGCGAATCAGTTGCTACCACGACGGACTGACTTGCATTTCTTTGTGCTGGCTGCACACTTTGTTCTGGCGCAATCTGTGGCTGTATTTCTTCGCGAAGTCTTACTATATCTCGTTGACTTTCCACAGTGCTGTGCCTGAGCTCCTCCACGGACGCCCTTAGCGCATTTAATGTGGCAATTATCGCATTCGCGCTGTCATCTGTAGCTGCACCTGCAACTGCTCCTGTTTGCTCATACATATTTTCTGACGACGACTCTCCTTCGCTACCCTGGCTGCTGCTTGCACCGCGTGCTCGCTTTCTCAAAAAATATTTGCTGGTCTCCGGCATCCAAAATGGCCCAGTCCGCTTGTCTTATTCTCGTTGTTCCCGTGGTACCACCGACAGAGCGCACAAGTATAAAAATTGTTAAAGTATAAGAACAAACTGTTCTTACCGCTGCCTGACTCACGAGAATAACTTAGCGCAATTATTTTAAGTAATAAAATGAAAAAGTATGTACTTTATTAATATAGATTACAATTTAATGTATTAATGCAAAACGGTAAGAAAATTCCTATCTGGCGTAGGATGACGTAGGTTTTATACTTGTATTTGCGTACGCTCTGTGCTGAATCCAAAAATGTAATGGTCGACAAATTTATATTGTGCACTTTGCTGCGATCCTTTTGACAACTCTTATTGCCAAGGCTGCCACTCGCAACAAGATAATACTTAAATCGTTACAGGGTGACTAACAGTTGAGAAGTAATCCAAGGTGGAACAACGCTCAGTGGTTCAGTCAATGTCAATCTCTTTCATCTGGTACCCAGCTTAGAGAACATTGAATGAAATGAGGCAGCTTGCAAGCTGCAGAAGCATGTCAAATACCCCAATCCACCTATAATTTCTGAATCAGGCAAAGAAGGAAAGAGAATATATTAAAACGTTAAAAGTATCACCTACAAAAACCATTCGCTTTCTTTAAAATATACTAATCTCAATGAAACTTTTTTCTGTAACAAAAATCTATTCAAACATGTAAAATCTACATGAAAGCAATATTAAGAACAAAATTATTTCTGTTTTGCGGTTTACCAAAATAATCGTTGCGTCCACAACTCTCATCTCTCTGGCCCCAGGACCGCCGCGTCCGAGCCTTCTGCTCTAACCACCTAAATAAGCAACTGCAAAAACATTCCTCTCTGCTACACCACCAGCAATGAGTGGGTCAGCTAGATCGCCGTGCATTTGTCTGCGCGAAAATTCCTTTAGTGTGGAAACGTTGTTAAGTTGATGATTTATTATCGACAATTATGGCGTATTGCGCCACACTTCGGTAGTAGCAGCGAAAGCGAATATGGCTGGAATGTAATGAAGAACTGGCATATTTTTGAGAAAATTTTAAGCGAAATTGGTTTACTGCACAAACAAAGTATGGTCGAATAAATCATAAAACGAAGAGTATTGATTTCTTTTCTTACCGTTGCAAGATTTTTTACGCATGCTTTTTTCTGCTGTCGAGCGTATTTTTGAGTAATTTATTGTCGACATAAATATTGAAATGACTGTAATTTGAAGGTAAATTGAATTTTAAAGAAAATTGTGAGGTACAAGGAACTTATTTTCTTGCAATGATTGAGTACTAAACAACAGATACAGATTGAAAAAGGTATATATATTTTAAGGTAAGAGGAAAAAAATGTATTTCAGTAAATTTTTTTGTAAAATATCTATTTTAAATTATAATTGAGGTACACGCTCTGAAACTAACCGTTTGGTATTCGCTTTTAGTTTTTATTACAAAGAGTTATCTTAGACAGAGTGAGGTATATATACTTTGTTGGCATCTGCATTTAATATTTCAGCATATGAAATTGGTTTAAAAATAAGCTTTGGAGACAATTTTTTGAGAAATATAAATCAGAAATACTTTTAACTTCAGTTGCGATTTATTGAATTAAATCCATATTTAAGGAAACTTATAAACAATTTTGCTGTTGAATAAGGCATACATTAAATTTTTGAAATTGTAAATATTAAAATAAAAAAATTCAATTAAACTGCAGTGAAGATTTTAAATAATTTCATAAAAACCTTTAACGCAATAAAAATTCCAACAAACTTTCATGAGAAGTGAGTTAACCTGTTTCTAATTTTTCTAGTGTGCAGTATTTTAGCTCAGTTAATTTTAATGTAATAAAAAGTTAATTTAAATTTCTAGAAATTATCATTGATTTTTGACAATTTTTCTAGTGGCGCTCTTCCCCAAAATACATAATACCACCTGTAAATTTTTTTTAAAATTAGAATATGTAACCCTTTTAAACATACATTTTTCTTCAATGAAAGTAAAAATATTAAAAAACTAATTACTTAAAAAAACTTACCATTACAAAAAATAAATTGAAAGTATTTCTGATAAAAATATATGAATTTTCTTTTAATTTTCTATAATGCATTAAGCCTTATTTACAAAAGTATGACAGAAACATAATATTCTTCTCGTAGGTTGCTTCCCAGAACGCTTAAAAACGCACAAACCGCATTGAGAACAAAACTATCAGCGGAAGTGGCGTATATGTAACTTTAAGCAGCTTAACTTTTTATTTGGACCAATTTGCAGAGTTCTAAGCCTGAACAATACTACCCACTCATTCTTAACCGATCAACTGAAATCTTTATCAACATATCGCGTCAAATCATCAAATTAAATGATACTTGCTCTCAACAGTACCATTAATAAAAATTTTCATTGGTCATTTATTAAATATTATCACCATCAGAAATTTATATTTGCATATATTATGAAAATTGAAATTTTATGAAAATAACTGCCAGTTTTTACAATTATTTATATATGCTAAAATCCCGAAAAATCAGGTTATGTATCACCGTTTGCGGTTTAATGATTTTTGTTTATAATGCAGCTTATGAATATTTTGACAGGTTTATCTAAGCCTATAATAAATAATAAGTGATTTTCTTTCAACGAACGTGACAATAGAGAAGTCACGAAAATATCCCGAAATAAGTCATCAATTATGTATGTATGTGTCTATCTACTCAAAATAATGAAAATAGCAAAACGAATTCATGCGCCAACACCAAAAAACCATTGCTGAAAAAACAACGAAAGCGCGTAAAAAATAAAGCAAATACATTGAATCAGTTTTTGTGCACTTTAGATTTTCATTTACTTTTACAAGAAAAATAAGCAATTCATTTTCCTAAAAGCAAATTTATAAAAAAAGCAGGAAAGTGTTTGCACAAAGAAAACAAACTTGCAACCATAAAATTTGCTAAGCAATGTTGGCAAGATTTTGTTGCAGTTGGACGCAACTGACTTATTAAATTGATTTTTAATGCGAGCGCGACGCGCTGCTACACTTATTTATCCACAATTTTCCTCACTCACATCATACATAAAAAAGCACCCTTCTACATAAATAAACTTTGTGCTGCTGATGATAAAGACTTCCTGACATTGGCAGGCGAGTGCTGCTTAATGACTTCTTCTATGTGAATTAGATTGAAATGTGCTCAAAAATACAAGTTGCAGTAGGAGTAGTGAGAGTGAGCGGGGAAAGAAAGTTGTCTGCGGCAGCTGTTCGGCAAATGACTAATGAGCAAGCTTATGTTTCGAAAGCTAATGCACATTAAACTTATAGACATACATTTTTATATCAGATATGATGAAATGAATTGATTAAGATGAGTTAAGATATTTTAAAAGTAGAATACGCACATTCTAAATACAAAGGAAAAAGGAAAACGGAAATAATAAAAATAAAAGTCACATACATTTCTGATACTAAAAAAAATATGTTAAGTCTAAAAAAAGTATAAAAATGAAATTAGTGCGGTGTTGAATGCTTGAATACAACATTCTCATACCTTAATAACTTATTTATGAATTTCCTTTATACATTTCCGTACGGTTTATTTAAATGCTAATGTACATATTCATGTCGAAAAACAAATATATATTTTTAATATTAATAAAAAATTATAAATTTTTCTGTTAAAGTTTTTACGATTGTTAATCAGAAATTCAAATAAAGTGCTTAAACGAATTAGATGACAGCTACATGTTGCACTTTTAATTTATTTTTTAATTTTTTGATATTTTTCAATTAAAATACACTTGACTCTTGAGACCTTCAGAAAATGCTGAAAAAAGTTTGATATATGTTTTTTCCCAAAAATTAATTATAATGTTTAACTAATTTAAAATTTAACTTGAGAGTTTTGAGAACAATCCATTTACTTCACTTCAAAAAAGGGAATATTGAAAATGGACAAGGGTCTTGGGAGTAAGTTATATATTTTGGCGTTGTCACTTTATGGTCTCCAATTGAATGTGCAACAAACCAGCTTACTCGCAAGTAATCTCAATATTTGTCTGCTTAAGTTTAAAACTTTGATGAGATTTCGTAAGACTTTCATAAATCTTTTTTGTAGTTATAAAGTATAATTTATTTATATATTTTTATTGGGCCAATCTTAAGTTTTCTGTTGGGATGCGTAAAGAGTTTTCGGCCGCTTGAAAATCGAGTTCGATACTTTAATCAGTCGTGAATTTTTTAAGTACAGAGTTATTCATTTAAATATACACATGTATCGGTGAAATGTACGTTTTGTTTGACATCTCAAATAAACTTGGTAAAATAAAAAATGCAAAAATTGTGCTTACTTGACAATTTGTGTGTTAAAGGATTTTCTGTTTTATACCTAAGCACAACCTTCAAACTGTAGATTCATATTTCAAAACTGTAATCTCTAACTACGTACTATATTTCTGTTTTTAGATACGTTTTAAATGTAAGATTCTTCCAAAAATTGTATTTAAAAAAATTTATATTAAGTGTTATTTTTTGTGATACAACACTAAGTGGTGTAGTAATCTAAATATAACTTAATTTAAAATACTTTAAAGTGTATATTTAATACTTAATACTGAATTATTTCAGTCGATCCAGAGTTATGCTTGCTACAGACTATTTTTCAGTACTCAATTCGGATTCTTTTAGATACTTTTAGTTACTTGCGGGCGCTGAACACTTTTGGGGGGTACTGTCGCTCTTTTTGCGACACTTTGAGCTTATTTGAAATGTCGCTCTCCTTAAAATATATTAAGTTATATTGGTAAATTATTGCGATTTAATTGTGGATTTAAGCTGAATAGATTGTTTGGTTCATAAAACAGTTTCAAAGTTGCGATTACTGATACAGTTAAACTTCAGATATTTTAGAATGAAGATTTGGTCTTAAATATTTGAGTTAGGTTTGGAATGAGAGAAACATGCTCAACTTTTCAAAAGTTCTTTCCTAATAAGAAACAATAGTCCAAGTTTAGCAATAATAAGCGGCTTTTAATGCTAAAATATTTTAAGGGTCGGTCTTTATCCTTAAAGAGACCCTTTCGGCTTCGTAAAGATTTTAAAAACTGAACAGAAAATTAGAAAGTTTTAATAAGACGGTTTAGATATTTTACCTTTTTTCACATAGTTATTTGGCCTTATCACATACGTATGTATGTATTTACTCGTATGTATGACTGAGATTAATGTTCGTTTAAAAGAATTTTTTTTAATCCAAAAGAACACACATCCGTGTCATTTTGTGTTATCAAAATATACAATTTTTTTTTTATTTACAATCACGCTGTTGGTGTTAATGTAAATTTGCAAAATTTGCACAGGCAGCCTGCAGCAAGCAGCTCAACCATTGACTTGCAAATTTACCAAAATATTAACCAACGAACCGGAAACGGAAGCGGTAGCGGATGTGAATGTGCGAATTTTAATCGTTTTGACTTATATTTTGTAACTAAAATATTACTAGTTGTATGAAAGTGTTAATGCTTTCACTAAAATTTATTTTATTTATTTACATACATGATTTTGTTAATGCCTCTGGAGCGAATTGATTTACATTGCGTGTTTTTCATTTATATGATTTTTCTCTAAATTAATGTTGCAAAAGGAGTTATGTCTTGACTTGTAACAATATAATTATTTAGCATTCTAATTTTAACTGAGACTTTAGTTTGCACATAAGTATATACTTTTTAATAAGCATTGATATTTTTAATGGACATATGGAAATTCTTACATTTGCATGCATGCTCTAATTTAAATAGTCGCTGCTTAGCCAAAGTTTAAATTTTGAATTTCCAAATTTGCATAATTTAGCATTTGGGATATTTGGTTGAGCTCTGAACTCGCTATATGGATTCCAAAATTGAAACAAATAATTGTAGATCAAAGTATACAAAAGTCTGCTTCTAGTCGATATGAATTATGTTTTTATTGTTTACAAACAATTGTAGATAAAAAACTATATTTGAAACGTTAACATTAATATATATCACACAGTATTTGTATGTAAATAATTCAAGATTATATAGTGTAACATCGACAGTGAGTTATTTTACAAAATGAACAGCGTTAAAAAAAATATTTATATTTTATTAAAAGAGTGGTTAAAATATTAAATACTCCACGAACATTTAATATTTTCGTTACCAAACATTTACCTATGGCTGGTAACTAATATGAACTTAGTACATTTCAGTATTCCCCAAACTCCAGTACTTTCGATTGGATGATGACTGATGATTGACTGATTGGAAAAGAACACAGATGATCATAACATTTAACTAAATATAGGATAAATACCAATTAATTTTACAGCATTGAGATTAATGCGGAAACTCCGTCACATCACTTTGCATTAAGGAAAATTATTTTTGGTCTTATTCCTTAAATAATGTTGATTTGCATTCATTGCTGAATAAACTCATAGCTCAAAAGTTGATGTTAGCTGGAAAAATATTGCATATTTTAGACGTACAAAATATCCACAAATCATAATGAACTGGCAATGCATATCACTTAACAACAGCAAGGTAATGTAATTTTCCTTAATGGATGTGTGTATATGCGAGTATATTTGTTTGAATTATCTCATTTGCCTTAGCCAAAACATGGAGATCCTGTGTGTCTGGTACGATTGACTTCGTGCCTGCAAGCATATATAAACACATACATACATACATACTCAGGTGCAGCTGTGAACTTTTCCGTATAAATACCTTTTGGGAACATCCTACAATCCTTTCACACTCCTCACCCATTTAATGTGATGAATATTGTGTATTTCACTAAGCATGCTACGTAAACAGAGTTCTCGGAAAAAACAAATGCTCTGGGTAGGAGCTTGTCACTTATAATAAAGTGCACTACTGAGCAGAAATGCTGACCGAAGAATGTATGTGAACTAATGTGTTTGGAAATGTTAGTGTTAATGAGAAAACGTACATATGTATTTCTCTCTATACAAATGTGTATGTTACTACATATGTACAATCTACTTGCAAGACTTGACCCCTGCGCCATAAGTTTACTACAGCTCATATTTATTTACATACAAACATGTATACAAGAAAGTTTGTCCATGTGCTAGCTGGAACTTGCAGCATTGCTCGACTGATTAACGCCATATGCCACATGCCACATTTGTCAATTCGCTCCATATTCAGTCCATTCATGCCACTAATTTGCATTCCTGCTGTTGAATATATTCCTACATACTCGACATGTTCAGATACATTAGAACTCATTTAAATGATTCCAACAAGTCAGTAGCGCTGCTGTGGTGCCACTGCTTATTGCTGCTAATCAGATGCGAAGAACAGTCTTTATGTGCACCGGAAATTAGTTTGCCGGCATTAGATGTGTGTCTTAATTTAAAATGTAAACGGATTTTTTAGAGAAAAGTACTAGAGTCAACTCAACAACGGCCTTATACCGTACTTTTTATTGTTAGACCAAATTGTTTCCATATCGGATGCTTCGACTCGGCGCTCGTGGGAGATAATTAGAAGCCCGAGGATACAATGTTAGAATGAAGTGCAGAAGGCAACATGTATTCACTTGGTGTGAGTAAATGGCTTAATTTTGCAACATGATGAGGCCACAGGGGGAAGTTCTTTGCTCTTAACAAAAACTGATAAACGGTTGTGACGTCACGCTTGTTCAATAGCGGAGATTAACAAAAAAATGACAGACACCCTCCCCGCGTTTGGCATCACATACCACCGAGAGGCATGCACAATAACTTAACCGAAAAAAAATGTTTGGAATTTTATAGTGTTAAATAATGCTACCATCTTTCAGAAGAAATAATGCGTGTTACTATTTTTTGATTACAGCTATTGAAGGAGGGACAATCGTCGGAATCGTTGATGAAAGCCGCTTGAATATAGTAAAGCGGCGTACAGACAGATCCTAAAATAGAAAATTGTCTTCGTTTGTTTTGAGTGGATAAAATTAAGTTATTGATTCAGTTAAGCGTTTCCTGAACGCCGCATAAAATATATAAAAGAACAAATAGGTAAAGAATCGATAAAAGGCTTGCAATGTTCAGTCATAGCAAGGACGAGCCCAGAACGTGTTTTAGAACACGATAACTTTAAACCATTTGTTCAAAACCAAATTCCAGCAATTGAGCAATCATACAATTTAAAGACTTTCTTTGAAATGCAGAATGACAGAATGGACGAGAGAAAAACTAAGAAAAAGTCATACGAAAGCTAAGTAGCAATAACAAATATTTCGATCTTCAGTGGGGTTATTTGAGGTGGTAACTGTCCATTTTTACTATTCGCTGTGAGTTCTCGTATAATAAACATTGAATATGGGTTTCAAATCGATTAAATAACATTTAATTAGCCAAAGACGAAACCGTATAGAACAAGTAGTAACGCCTCCAGAGATATTGCAATAGTCCTCCATATGTAGTACGAATAACCGCATTTAAGGTCAATCATATTTCAGATATTTATTTTCTTGTTATACGATAGTTATCTTCACACTGTAACGCTGAAGGAAAAAAATCTACGAGCTCAGAGTTTTTAGCGTAACTTTTGAAGGTGCTCCCATTAGGTAACTTCCCATTTCATTTTGATAAGAAGTGCTTTTTGGACACGGATGCTATCAAAATAAGCACGAATAGGGGTTATTTGTTTTGGTTGCTTATGCCTAACTTTAGATTAAAAAAAAAGCAAATATTTTACACTAACTTTAATTAATAAAAAGCTACAAGTCCACAAATTTTTCCTCATCCAAAACTTAATGCACAAATGAAGATTTTTAGAATTGTTCAGAGCTCTTTAAGGACGATATCAGGAGTAGTACCTTGCTTGACTATGTCCATTGCTCGACTAGCTCTAGATCATTTCTTGATCTGTTCACAGCTATTTCAGAAATGTTTCGGGAAATCTTAGGGACATTAGGTAACGACTATTTTGGAACTATTTATTACAAGGCAATTTCGGAACAAGCTCAGGAATATTTAATTACTAGTTACGGTTAATTTCGAGACTGGTTCACATATAATTTTATGACCATTTCAGTACTAGTTGACGACTAGTTTAGGACCATGTCGTTAATAATAAGATATTTGGGATATTTTCTGGACTAGTTTACGATAATTTAGACCAAGTTCGGGTAAATTACGAGTCTGGTTCAAATGCTATTTATGAACATTTTCGAGACTAGTAAGGGACTATTTAAAGGTCATTTCGGAACCACTTCACGACAATAACAAAACTGATTCCGATTTATTTCATGATTGCTGCTTAGAATATTCAAGGCTCATTCCTGGAACAATTCACGACTAGTTTGAATCCATTTCTGCACTGTTTCACATGATATTAATGAAAAATTTCGGGACTAATAAGGCATCATTTCGAGACCGTTTCCGAACTAGTTCACGAATATTTTAATCCAAGTTTCGGTTTTTACGGACTGGTTCACATACTATTTAAGACCCGTTTTGAGACTAGTTAAGGGGTATTTTGGGACTAATTTAGGATCACTACGGCCCCGGTTGATGACTTTTATAATACTAATTCTGATTAATTTCGAGGTTGCTAAAGAGAATAATCACGGCGCATTTCGAGACTGGTTCATGACTAGTTTGGGTCCATTTCGTAAACGAGCAGTTTGAATTCTTTTCGTAAGTGGTTTGGCTAGTTTTCTGCTTAAAATTATTTTTGGACTATTTCTGACGTATTTCTGGAATATTCCAGGACCGTTTTACGACATCGACATTAAATCATAATTCTTTCTCACATGCCATTTTCTCAGAAAATTTTAAAACAAATAACAATATTCTTCCATGATTGGTTGAAATTTTCCTTCAATACAATCATTTAGTTTCATCTGTAGAAATGGGTAACACAATTTCCCAAAATGTTTTCTTATAAGCATTGTAATGCCTAAAAAATTTACTATAACCCAATTGATATCGATATTTGTTAGTACGGCAGCTCTCTTGAAACTGAATTGCAGTTCATTTGTTGTTGTTTGTATGCAATAATATCGAGGCTGAAAAGATTTTTCTAATTAAATTTGCATTAGATATGTAAGTGTAAATACCATTTTTACTTCACTTCAACTGGCGAGTGTAGTAGCAAACGAGTAGCAAGTTTAATTAAAAATCAAAATAATAAGCAGAAAAGTGCATACAAAAATATCAACGTAAATGTAAAAAATAGCTACTGCAAAAATTATAAGTTTGTATACTTGTAAAGGCTTTACGGGAGAAAATTGTTTACTGCATTGATATTAGAACAAAATTTTTTTCCTTCCATCGAAATATCGTTAATACTATTAGAAGAGACAAAAAACTGAATTTAATATTTTAAGAGATTGTATTAAAATTTAAAAAAAGTGGAATAAAATTACATATTAAATAAATCTTTTTCTATATTCAATACTGTGAATTCAGGAATTGTTAAGCATGGAAATGTCGTAGCAAAATTCCAAGCTTCATATATTTTTTTAAGCAGAATTTAATAAAAAATACTCACACAAATTACTAAATAGTAAGGCTTATTTTACTTGAATCTTTATACCTGGGACTCTTGAAAAACGATATATACATTTATTTTTTGTTTTCTTTTTTCTTGTTAATATTTATACACAATACAAACTATTTACAAAATGAACTTAGCAAACGTTATAAACATTATTTATAAAATTCAGAAACATTAAAAGTTTGCTTTTAAATTTAAATTTTTTTATCAGAATTCTTAGAAAGGTTTGGTTTCGCCGGATTAATTATAAGTTTTTGTTGTATATAGATATCAAAGTCGTGTGAAAGATGAAATGCGAATTTGTTTTACTTATTTTATTTATTATTATCGTTTGTTTATTTTTCCGTTGGCCTAGTAAATGTTAATTTTACAATTTTTCTTGAGCTCAAGGCCAGTTTAAGGAACAAGTTAAATAGCGGCAGATCAGTTGCTCTTGTTTGCAGTTGGTTTGTTTAAGGAAGATGAAATAAACACAACAGCCAACTCGGCTAGCGTAGCACAATAGGTAGCGTATTGGCTCTGCATCTCCGAGCTCTCGGGTTCAAAGCCTGGGAGAAGTGGCTATGAAAAATAAATTTAATTAATTTAATGAAAAGAAGTCTGATGAGGAAATGTGGTGATTTCCGATATAGTACTATAATTTCTACCATTAAAAAACTGTTGTTGAACTGGCCTTGAGTTCAATAAAAATTGTAAAATTTATTATTATCGATATTTCGCCCTCAATCGAAGAGTAGACTTTGTCCGGTCGAATTCTTAGAAGTTTAAAATCCTTTCAGATATTCTTATACATACTCAAATCATTTTAAACTATAAAGAATGAGTTTATAATTTAAAACTTTAAATCATATCGTAATTGCATAATTTGTTTTTGTTAGCATTGTTAATGTGCGATCAATTTTCTTATGTAAAATACAATTATTAGTAAGCAAAGGTAATTTCTAGAAACTATGCTCAACAATCCATGGCATAGTTACATAGCTTTAGGAACATTAAAACTAATATTAAGTATTTTATGAAAATTTAAAATTTTTTAAGTTTAAAAAATTGTAATAATATGTACAATTATTGTTTTTCAAAACTGCTTTGAAACTGTGATTTGGAATATAATAAAATTTTGTCAAAATATTTTTGAATATTTTTAATTTGTTGAATTTTTGATTTGTATAATTTTTGTTAAAGGAAAACGTATGAACATTTTAATAAAAAAAACATCCACTGTATACACATTTTTTCTGCTGGGTGTAGATTTGAATTATTGTCTTTAAGGTCAAACAAAAGTTTTTAAAAAATTTTAGAATAGTCTTAAATATGTTTAGGTGTTTAGTTTTTTCCAAATATGTAATAAAAAAATTAAATAAAAAAATGAGTATGAGTTCACGTATGTATGTATGTATGTGCAGGCAGCGCGTCTCACAACTATGGCACACCCTTTTATTGACGCATTTTAGCATTTTTTCTATTCTTTTTTGCCCTTTAACGTAACTCGCAATATTGAAATTTTATACTATATTTAAAAAAAAAATTTAATTAAGAATTATTTGGAGTATGCAGTCTAGAAGCTTATTATGTAAAGTGATCATACCCGGTGCTAACAAATTCCCAAAAATTGTCTTTAATAAAAGTTTGCTAAATAATTTTTGTAAAATTTGTATAAAGTTTATAGAGTGGACTTTCTGGTTTTCGTTAAAGATTTGTCAATATTTTAATTGAGAAAAGTATTTTATAAGCAAAATAAAGTGTGTCAATGCATCAATATGTGATGTGGTTGTGCTATAATTTTTGAACAGGACGTATTAATGTGCTAAATAAAATATTACTAAAAAATTGTATTCAACCAATTTCCCTGAACTTCGAGTGCTGTAAAAGTTTTTTTTTGCCTCCCTAGCAGAGTACATGCAAAACAATCGAAGTTCAAAAACAAACAACAGCAAACACACTTGACGACCATTGAAAGTGCAAACAATACACATACGAACACTACCGTTGCTTCATCTACAAGCGTAATAATCTTTAAAGTCGCCTTTCACCTTCCCTTCCTGTCTTTTAAGAAGCTTAACTTGTACACATTTAACCACAACGGAAACCCATAGCCTGATATTGGCATTTAAGCATATATTACTGGAGGTATGTATAAATATGTGCGCGTTATGCTGTGATAGTCAAGTGTTTGTGTACAAAGCGTGCAGAGGATGGAAAGAAAAAGTTGTTGAGAAATGTTTACGAAGATGCCAAGAAAAATAAAGAACAAAAAGCGAGATGATGGACAAAAAGGATAACATTGGCGCAAAAAAATATAGACCGAAAGTATTAGTAATGGCATTAACAAGGGGATTACACAATAAACGGAAGAAATAGGATGGAACAAAGAACAGAATAAAGTTCTACGAGTATACCGTTGTTGGTAAACGAAGCAGCAAAGTGTCTAACTAACAAGAAAACCCTTTTTTTTGATCGGGGAACGCATTACCGCTCGGTTATTTTCTGATTTATTCATAGTTACATGATAGCATCCTATAGAAACTAATATAAAGTTATAATTATAATTATTGTTCTCTAGAAATTATATGAATAGCAATAATATTTATGAAATACAGAGTATCAAAGTACATCTGCATCAAATTTACATGGAAAGAGATAAGGAAAGAGCAAACAAGAAGCTTATATACAACTAAATTTAATTTATATCTGTTCTATTTTTGCAATCGTGGGAGTAAAATATTTCCATGCGATGTCCTAGAAATTGTTAAAATAAAGGCAGGCGAGTCAGGTACTCGTGAAATTCAATGTGTTAGTATCTGTACAGGGCTCGGCAAATTTTGAGGTGAATTGGGGTGAGATGAGGTAAGTTAAGGTGAGTTAATATGAATTGAATTGAAATGAAATGAGTGAAGGTGAGTTACACTTCGTTGTGTAATAAGTTTTGATGCTGAGTTGAGGTAATTAAGTTGAGTTGAGGTGAGTCCAGGCGTATTTAGGTGAGTTGAAGTAAAATAAGTTGTTGCGAGGCGAAATAAGATGCATTTAAGTAAGAAAAGTTGAGATGAGTACAATTGTACGTTCACTTGCAACATGATCATACTAACTATAAGTTAAGGTGTAGGATGCTATAAGGAAAACTGAAGCAGATTTGTCTTTGGGGCACATTCGTCAAAGTTTTTGGTATGAAGGAAAACTCGTAGCCTGACAGTTTGAATTTTAATTGTGCCTTTGGTCAACTACATTTATTGCGATGAAGTTTGGCAGTTGTAGTTCGAAAGTAAAAAGAGCAGCACGTGTTTAAAGAGTTTTCAGCAGGCTGATGTAATTTGGACAAGTGAGTGCGTAAATAATTTAAACGCTAAATTTAAGTGAATTTCAAAACAGGCGGCTGCAAAGTTATAAGAAAATATGTGTTTGATATAAGGTAAGTAAAGGTAGTGCTATCCCGTTTATATAATGAAAAAAAAAATTTACTGAGTTAATCAAGTGCTATCGGGGCACATATGGTGATTTAAATTGGGGCACATTCAGAACAGTAGAGTAAACTGGGGCAGATTCGTCGCCTTTTTTCGAAGTACTGTAACTAAGAAATTTGGCCACGGAATTTAAACTTTAATACTATGTTTTAAACATTAATTATTCGTTTATGAATTATGTAAAATGTTATTCTGGTGGATGTGCCTCATGCAAATGCAAAAACATTCCTTCGCTTATAACATTTTCAGATAATAGTACATAATTTCAAAAAAAAAAGACCAATCGATCTTCAATAAATGAGAATGATATTTAAAAGTCTCTTTCTGAAATAACGCACGGACGTAAAGATATTGTTTTGGCTGCCCGAGAATACGGTCTGAAAAGGCAGACACTACAATTTCAAAGTCATCAGATGGACACATTTCTTACGCAGAGTCGGTCGATTCCATCGGTTCCTTCGTCGAAAATTAAGTCGGGTCAGATGTAGCGGCAAGCGGCTTGGAAAAATTTAATTTGTGAAGCCAGAAGCACCATATATTTCTGTTGCATTAAGAAGCGAAATTGAAATGAAGTTACCTTATCCAATCCATCCAGCTTTCACATTGCAATGCCGGACCAAATATTTATTTGATGTGAATTTCAGTAACAATTACATAAAATAAATATTACTTAAAAGCAATGGGCATTTACAGTACGATGTGAATTTCAGCGACTTTTATATTAAATGAATTCACTTAAAAGCACTTAGCATTTATGTTACTTTTTTCAAGTCTGCCGAAAGTGCCCCTTGAAAAGACGAAACTGCCGCTGTCATGGGCAACATTCAGCAAATTGGCATTTTGAAAAAAAAAATAAAAAAAATAAGGTTTCTTTGGTTTACATATTCCATAAACCAGTAATCAATGTTTAAAACAAAATATTAAACTTTGAAGTCCGTGGACAAGTTTCGGAATTACAGAACGTCAAAGAAATGGTGACGAATCTGCCCCAGTTTACCCTAGCTGTTCCTAGATTGTAAAATAATTAGTTTGGAAGTTTTTAGCCTTACAATAAATATCTTAAATAATAATGTTTTTTTTTACGCTTTACATATATGTATTTATATGAGTGTTAGTACAGTTTGTTTCAAATTATAGAAGAATTGCTTTTCATTAAATTTGATTGCCGTTCTACTTGTATTTCGACTTTTAGGATGCCACTTTATCAAATTGCTATAAAAAGTGAACAAACACGTGTCCAAGAATTTAGAATAAATAAATCAATAAACAAGTAAAAAAAATCCGTCTTCGGCTATGCCGAAGGCTTCATACCTTTCATGAATGGAAGAAATGTATGAGAGCAATATCTAATATTTATTAGATATTAATGATTTTGACTGCTACAATAGTCCCAATAATAATTGATACTTGTGGACAATTTATTTAGTCTTTTGCTGATTTAATGAAGGAGTTTTAGCTCAAAATGCAATTTTTGACCTATCGGTTGTATGACAGCTATATGTTCTATTTATCTGATTTTAATGATTTTCATTGCTAAAATTGTTCTCATAATAGTTATTCTTTATGCACAATTTCAAGGATTTAGCTGCTAAAATTTAGTGGTTTCCATGCAAAAAGAAATATATGAACAATCAGTTGTATGGGAGCTATATTTTATATATATTTGAACTATAAGATTTTCACTGCTTCAGAGCTTAGAATAGCGGACCTTCCGGTAAAATTAAAAACCTCTAGCTGCTAAAATGAAGGAGTTATAAAGAAAAATATGATATCTGAACAATCAGCTTCTATATACGTTATAGTTTGCCGATCTGGCCGGTTCCGACAAATGTCTTATACATTATAAAAAGGCACTTGACTGCCAAGTTTCATTCAAATCGCTAAATCGACTCAGCTCGTCACCCTGATCATATCGGTATATTTTTTGATGACTCTAACTCTTATTATTTCTGATACTTACAAACATCGGACCAAAGTTAATATACCATTTCAATGAAACCCCAAACTTATGGAACAAACATTAAGTATGACAGCAAAATACTAAAGCAACAGATATTGTCAAAAAAACTGAACTGTTTGTAGACAAAATATTTTAATTTTATAAGTGTTATGATATAATTTAATTAAAATTTAAAAACTAAGTCGCACCATTAAATTACGCAATTTAAACATAACTTTTGAGCGTTGAAGGTCGCTATTACGCTAGACTGATGCGTTAAACTCTCCGATTCAAAAAAAATTTAAGAAATCAAATGTAGATTTTTTTTCTGATTGAGACGGTTCAGGCATTTAAATCACCCTATGAAGAATAATGTCATTGTCGAAGAAATCAGGACCATAGTTATTACTTGATTTCTTCGACATTGGTAGCATCGATTTAGAGTGTTATATGGAACGCTGTGCGATACACCTTAACATTTCTCAATCGGGACCAAAATTTAAATGCGTTAACTGTGATTGTGGTATTGCCAATTGAAAAAGTGAAACTGAAAAAAAAAGTTTATTTCATATTTATTGTATTTAATAACAAAATTAATTATAAAAAATGAGTTATTTAATAAAATCAGAAAGCGATGTTACATGCAAAATATAATATAAATTTTTTATTCAATTGGATCTTTATGAATATCTACTTAATATTCAAATAAGCGAACATACATAAATACTATATACGACAATAACTTTTTAAAAAAAACCATTGGAATAAAATTTCGCATCGCCTTTGTTGCCTTTTCGACATGTTTTCTAAGCAAACTCTTGCAACTTACTTTAAGTTAATTCGTCAACTTGCGAAAGTTTTGCCCTTTTGCCATAATCCTACTGCACTGTACTGGTTTTTATTATTTTCATACATTTATTGTTGCCCTTACTCATCTTTTTGTTTTTACTTATCAACATTGAGTGGGTGGCCTGGAGTTGACAAGGAATTCGACAAACTTAAAACGTAAAGTCTCTTTCCGTTGTCAACTCTTTTCCCTTCTAGGCAGTAGCAGGCTGATGTTTCATTGCAACTTGCTGCACTCTTGTTTTTTTCGCAAAAATACGCATAAAGAGAAATGGAAAGTATTAAGTATACTCGTATTGTAAATATGTATGTATGTGTGAGTATAAGTAACAGCAAAAAAAAGTTAATTTCAGTGAGACCGAGCTAGAGAAGAGCGATGTGGAGACTTAGAGCGCTGCGGTGAGAGCATTTTAATAGAAAAATATTTATGCCTATATTCTGAGAAATCTCAGGGTGTCAGTAGAAAATTTTTTAAAAATGTATTCGATGGTGTTTGCTGATTTTTTTTTTATTAGTTGGAACAGAATTTGATAAAAAATTAGCTCTCGACCATGTTTGGGTTTTAAACAAACATTTCTTAAACATAATTTGGCGTTATCTGTGGACTCCAAATCTCTGACGACAAATAAGACAAAACCTTATAATTGGATTGTATTATTTAAACAAAAAAAGATGTAATATAATCAAGATAAGGGTTAGTTGTTATCTATACTAACCTGCAGTGTTCCAAGTTAAATCCCTTTGGATCCAAAGCCAAAGCGTAGCATTGCAACCCGTAGGAAACGATAACCACCGCGATAACTTATGATATTTCAACAAAATGTCATTAGCATGTCAACATTTTAAAGATTGAAGTAAAAAAAATATTGCTATGCAGTTTTGTAGCTCATACAAATTTCAAGTCGTTAAAATTTACCAATGATTTTTGAGGTGTTTGATAAATTTGTTCAAACGTTATATGGAATTTTAGCTAGTGATGCGCGTTATCACAAAACTGATTAATTGAATGACGGAATATAAAAAGTTTTTTTTTTTTTTTTTTTTTTTTCGAATTGGAACTATAACTTAATTATAGTACAACAAATAAAGCTATGGCTACATCGGCCTTCAGCTAATTACTAGTCTTAATATTATTGCTCGTATTTTATGCCTAAAGTTTTTGTGTGTATGTATGTTTGGGTTTACGGTAGTGGTAGGCTTTTAAGGCTATTGTTTTTTTAAATTTCATTGTATATGTTGCAGAACTTAAGATAATTTATTAAAGCTTTCAAGTTGTGTATTGTGGGGTTACTGAGGAGTTCTGGAAGCAAATCTCAAAACTGATTAATTGAATGACGAAATATAGAATAAGTTAAATTTTAAACTTAATAAAAAGTCATAAAAATGATGAATAAAAATTAAAAATAAACTGTCCTCGAGGTCAATAAAATAGTAATATTCAAAATTATTTAAATGAACTGCTTTACTGAACATACATACATACGAAATATAAAAAATAAAATAAAATCGAGTGCTATAATTTCAATATTTTGAATTTATCACATCAAAATTAAGTTTCCAATTTGCTTTGCTTAGATGTTGGAGGAAGTGATAGAAAAATGGAAGGTCATGAAAGGTGGTGTAAGAAGAGTCAACGTGTGGTGAGTTTAGGTACTGCGAGTTTAGATTTGATAACTGTAAGTGTGATTGGCTGAGGAATGATGTGTTGAGTAGTGGGGAGATTGCGATTGGTGAGTTTAGGTGGGGAGTGTTAAGGTGCAAGGTGTTTAGACATGTTGAGTGTTGGTGTGTTGAGTTTAGAAGTGGTGAGTATAAATGTGATGAGTTTAGGAATGGAGAGTTTAGGAAAGGCGAGTTTACGTATGTTGGGTTTGTTTGTGGTTAGCTAAGACGTGATGAGTTCAAGTATGATGTGTTTATAAGTGGTGAGTTCAGAAAATGTGATTTTAGTCGTTTTCTATTTTTGCATTGTGAACCAAGGTACGGTGAGTTCATCTGGGGTGAGTTTTGGTGTGTTGAATTTAGGTATGGTGAGATAAAATAAGGCTAGTGAAATAAGCACTTGTTTCCATCCCCAACCATTTCGATGAACCACATTACCAGAGACACTGTTCGTCGCAATTGCCATGTGGCAAGTGGCGCGTCCTAAAGATATTTCATCAGAAAAATTAATACTACGTACTTAAGTACATATAAATGTGTTAGTTGAAATGAAATAGTGTCATAGCAAATATGCTGCCGGCTAGTTGGTGTTTTCATTGGTCGGTTAGAGAATTTCTGAATATAATTTGAACTCTCAACACGTAAAATATTGCTTCTGCAGTAAATAAACATTTTTGCAACATTTCATTTCCAAATAACTGCAGTTGGTCACCCTGCATACTACAGCACACAATGCGCTCTCTACGTCTATGCGCATTAGCTTTTCCTCTCCCAAACAAGCACTCATTGCCGCATTGAAAGCACTACCTTAGCAAAATCTCACGCTCACCAACCAACTATTGTTGAACTTTATCCAAATTTTGTTTAACTTTTCCCGGAGTATTTTATCTCCAGTATATCTCGCAGCTGGCTCAGTTTCTATTGAGACGTGCGACAAAGCGGTCGATAAAGCGGAAAAAAGGCAAATGAACGAACGCGTGCCTGGTGGAAAAAAAAAATATAAAAACTCAACAGCTAGCCTACTTATAAAAAGGATATGCTAGAGAACAAATAATAAAGTGTGAGAAAGTAAACAATCGTTAACAAATTAAATTGCTGATTGAATGAAAATACTAAATGTGATAGAGGGGCTGTCGTACTCTTTCGAATGACATTTCATTACGTTTGACAAACTTTTGCGCTAATTTACTACAAAGTGCGGAGAAATTTGCACACATACGTGCATATATAGAGCGTGAGTAATTTTTTTTTTTACGTTTGCGTACATGCGCTTGTATGTGTGCTAGAAAGTAAGAGTATTTTGGGGCCGCAAGCTAAATGTGAAATGGCAGTAGACGAAAAGTGTTGAAATTTTTATGCTGACGATTTTTTATTTTGGATTCCCCCAAGCCGTACAATAAACAGTCAACAACCGCAGCGTGACCGCAAGCAAATACAAGCGTGCGAATATATACACACACACATAGATATATACTAGCGCTTATGTGTAGTGGCAGATTTTTTCGACTACTTATAATTGCCACGCATGCTTTGCGACTAAGGGCCTGCTTTGAAGTGCGATTCGAACGTGATTTCCGTTACATTCATTTCCGGCAGTACTTTCCGCTGTACTAAACAGTGTTTGTGTGTGTGATAACGGCACGCTTCAAGTGTACTACAACTGGCTTCTTGGCTAAAACTTAAAACGTGTTTCGCTGACGACGCTGTTTAATCGGCATTCGAGACAAAGTCGTGCGTCCTTTTGTTTTTTGCAACGTGTTGTCACCAACGTGATTTCCGCTCGCCGCCTTTTTGAGTGACAAACTGCATTGCTCAGATATTTGTTTCGTGTGTTAATCAAGAAAAAAAAATGCCATACAAGGCGTATGAGTGATTTTATTAACATTAATTGTTAGCAAGCAGTTTGTGTTACGGAATTCCTGTTATTTAAAAATAGAACAAAAGCAAGAAGACAATTTGTAAGCCCGCGTGTTTTCCGGTTTCGATTGTTATCGCTTAGCTGTCACAGCAGAGGTGGACAGCTTTAACTAGAGGACAACATGACGCGCGTCCGACGCATTGTGGTAAGTTGAGCGGCATATTGCGGCGTTGATTAACATTTTCTAAATGCTTGAGGTACACTGCTACACTTGTCCTCTTTTTGTACATATAAATGTTAATAGATAGTTTTTCTTGTAAATATGCGTCAAAGTAATTACAATATAATAACTCAAGCTCATTAAAAAAAAATTTCTTTTTATAAAGTTTCCACTAATTTTGTGTATTTTCATCAGCCCTGCGACCATTTTTATATTAAAGCAATATTTAGAAGTATTTTTTCCGTGTTTGTACTAATACACTTTTGTCTAAATGCTTGACTTCGTGGCCAATATTAGCACAACTTACTTTTTTGTGTTTTATTTTAAATAATGCATCAGATGAGAATTTGTTTTCTCGAAAAGGAATTACGTAGTAAATGATAAGCAATCAAAGTAAAATAATTAAATGTGTGACACCAGCTCACAATTGGAAGGTAATTGGAAGATGTATGGCAAAAACAATAAATCCATAACGCTTTCAAAAGATCGGTTAGATCAATATTTTCTTCAAATATGTCAGTAATATATTTCAAAGAATATGTTTTTTTTGTAAATCATCAGTGCGGTGTATTAGATAATTACAAAGGAGTTTAAAGCAATTTTTGCAGTTAATTATAGCAATAAGAAAAGTTTTTTTGGCGAACTAAAATATATTTGCTGTAACGTACAGAGTTTACACTGTACCATACCAGTTTTAAAAGTATTTGAACACAATCTTAAAAAAACTAGTAAAGAGACTAAACTACGAGTAAATGAAAATAAAATGATTTCTTGTAAAAACAAGTTTAAGATTTTATTTAGTGATAAAATCGTATGTTTTTGCTACTTAATAAATTATTAAATTTCTCTTAAAACTTAGCTTTGAATAAGCCTTTATATTTTATCAAATGTCTTCTAAAAATCTCTATCGCTTGAAAGGTGTTAATTTTTGCCTAACAAATTATTATTTTAGGTAATTTTGAATTGTTTTAATATTTTAAATCAAAATCTAATTGCGCTATTTGCATTTATTCAATTAAAAACTAAGAAAAGACTTCATCGTTGTATTTATTTTAATTAATGTTTGTTCATTTTTCTGTTGGCCTAGTAAAATGTTAATATTTTATAATTTTATTGAGCTCAAGGCCAGTTTATGGAAGATTTGTTAGTGAAAAAACAACAACAGTTTTTATGGTTGAAGTTTTTTTTTTTTTTTTTTGGGGTCGAGCGAAAGTAGGGTGTGGATGAAGCGCAATATAGTGCCCAGGTTACCCTAGACACCTAGCCAATCCCACGTCAAGACCGTAGTGCACGATGAGGAATCGTACCCTTCCAGAGGTGACCCTGTTTCCACTGAACACTACGGATCTAGACCCGGAGGGTGTCGAAACTACCCTTCCCCCCTAATCCAGGGTGTCATGCGTCACCGTGCCCATGGATGGTTTGCAGTCAGGGGGCTTTTCCGACTGTATTCTAACGGCGCCTCCCGGACACCGGTCCACCTCCGGGAGTAACGGTGGACTTGCTGCGGCATGGGGCTCTGCCGTAGTCGACCGTTCCCTTCCCCTTCCTTTTTACTTCCGGCCACCGAACGGTCTCGGCTCAATAGGTGGCCAAAGAACCAGAAATATGAATAAAACGAATCAACCAGCCTCGGAACCCTGCACGGGTAGTGCCGCCGACGGACACGGCGAAGCTACGTCCAACCCTGTCTCGGGAACCGCAACGACGGTGCCGAAAGGGCCTACACGGCCCAAAACCCTACTTCCCTCGAGGGAAAGTCGCTCCCGGTGGAAAAGCTGAGGACGATCAATCCCCCCAGGCCCACCAAGGTCTCTCCTACCCTGCACAGTTTGGTGGTAAAACAGGGGTCCTCTACGGACAAAAAACCAACCACCGCTGCGCAAAACACTGGCAAAGCCATTAAGCCTCACGTCAGGGCCCAGCGCGACCGAAGGGCAGCCCCGAAGGTCATCAAACGGCTGGAGGCTATACCGTACGCCCAACTGACGGAGGCACAGAAATCCTCCCTCGAGTGGGCTAAGGGAGTCCTGAACGCCAGCGGAAAGCGCCTCTCAGGGAACGGCGAGAAGGACATACCTCCCACTCGCACGGACCAGAAGAAGGACCTGGCCTCTAAGAGACAGCGATCTCAAGACGATACCCCCAGTGGATCGAAGAGGCACAGGACTTCCTCCCCCCCGAACCGTCGGTCGATGGCCATATCAGCCAAGGCTTTTAGCGAGGCTGCGAAGGAGCACCTGACGCTGGCTGTGCTCGATAAGAGCCATCCCGACGGGAACATCAGCACGGACAATTGGAAGTCCGTCTTGATGGGTCTCTGCAGGGTCTATAAGGGCATACTCCTGAAGTATCCCGGCCCTGCACCAGTCGTCCGCGACGCCGGCTGGTATCAAGGGCGAATCAAGCTGGTCGCGTGCGCGGACGAACGTGCAGTCCGGCTGTACAAGGAGGCAATCTCCTCGGTGGGACAGCTGTGGCCCGGGGCAGACTTGATGGCTGTCCACAGGGACGAGATCCCTAAGCGGCCTCGAGCCTGGGCTTGGGTCCCAGCGGAACCATCCAAACCGCAGGAGATCCTCGAGCTCATCCGCCTTGGCAACGGAGATCTACCCACCAATGATTGGAGGATAGTCCGAGTTGGCGAGACCAAGGAGAAGCAGCGCTACGTTGACCTCGTCATCAACGATGCTTCTATCCCAGTGCTCGCGGACTGTGGTGGGGTAATAAGCTACGGCTTCTACTCCATCACCATTAAGGTCCACAAGAGGGCGGAGGGAGCCAGACAGACGGACCAGACGGGCAACGCCTCGAGCGCACCCGACTCCGTTACTACTCTCACTGGCGAGGGGGCCAACAAACCGGGAGACACCTCGAGCGTCCCCAAGGCCCCGGAGCCAGACTCCAACACCATATTAAAACCGAGCGCCTTGAGCGCAACGGAGGACATCCCATCGGGGGTATCGGACGTCGCGACGGATGCTGAGAGCGAAACGGGCTCAGTATCCGCATACGTCGGGTCGATATACAGCCGATGGGTAGCACCTGATGATGAGGACCAGCTTCTGGCTTCGGAATCTGAGGAGGCGGACCTTGACATCACAGTCAGGGCCGTCACCCAAAGAGAAGAGCCAGAGGCAATGGACGTCGGTAATTCTAGAGATGGTGCGGATTCTCCAAATTAATCTGCACCACTCCAAGGCAGCTTCGGCTGCCCTCCTTCTGCGACTCAGCGAAAGGGCTGAGGACATCATTCTCGTCCAAGAGCCGTGGATCGTCAGAAACAGGGTTTGCGGACTGAACTCTGATGCCTACCAAACGGTAACAGCCCCAGTAGCAGGTAGGATCAGAGCATGTATTCTTATTAAAAAAGCACTTTCTTATATTCTCCTCTCTCAATACAGCGACGAAGACACAGTATGCGTAAGCGTCCAGCTTAAAGAGAGCGTCGTCTGGTTCCTGACGAGCTATATGGCCCACGACAGCCAATCTCTCCCTCCAATAAGACTGAAGGAAGCCATCATAGGGGCTGAAAAAGGAAAACTCCCGGTCATAATTGGAGCCGATTCGAACTCACATCATGAGATATGGGGCTCAAGCGATACCAACCCTCGAGGTGAGTGTTTACTTGATTTTATATTAGCAAATAATTTATATATATGCAACCGGGGGAACGATCCCACCTTCATGACCTCTGTCAGAAGAGAAGTGCTGGACATCACCATCGCATCAGCCAGCCTGTCAGACCTGATAAGCAACTGGCAAGTGTCCAAAGAGCACTCCTTTTCCGACCACCTATACATAACTTTCAAGTTAACTCTCAATCCTACTACTCTAACGGCATACAGGAATAAGAGGCGGACGGATTGGCAGAAATATAAAAACGTCCTCCAAGCCTCTCTGTCCAGACACGTTTATCACGGTAGGCTAGGCCTATCGCAAACACCTGACGAAGCGAGTCCCTCAAACACGAAGGTCGTTTCTCTCGGTGAGCTTGACTCATCGTCAAAAATAGATGAAGCGGTAGACCTTATAACAAACGCATGCAATTCCGCTTTTAGAGTCTCCTGTCCTAAGACCCTCCCGAAGGGTAAAAAGAAACCCCAGTGGTGGAATCTAGAGATTTCAGCACTCAGAAAAGAGAGCAGGCGCCTCTTTAACCTAGCCAAGAGGACAGGTCTTTGGCAACCATACAAAGACGCTCTTAAAACTTTCAAGAAGGCCATTAAGACAGCACAACGCAAATCTTGGCAAAACTTCTGTAACAACATAGAAGAAAACTCCGAAGCCAACAGGCTGAGGAAGGTTCTCTCGAAAAGTGCCCCAACGACAAACTCTATTCAAAAACCAAACGGAGAATGGACATCTACAACCGACGAAATGCTGGAGCTACTAATGACCACCCACTTCCCTGGGTGCTCTGATGACTCCAATATCGCGCCAGGTCTGCAAGCCAATTCACTCTCAGGGAATACCGCAGGAGACATAGTGAGGTACGATAAGGTGGAATGGGCAGTGATGTCCTTCGAACCCTACAAATCTCCAGGACCAGACGGAATTTTCCCCGCACAACTGCAAGCAGCGAAGGACCTTCTTTGTCCCCTGCTTACACAGATCTTTACAGCATGCCTTACCCTCACCCACATTCCATATGAGTGGACGAAGGCGAAAGTCGTTTTTCTACCAAAGGGAGGCAGGGCAGCTCATGCAAAACCCAAGGACTTCAGGCCCATAAGCCTCACCTCGTTCCTTATCAAAACCCTTGAGAGGCTCATAGATGAGCACTTTCGACGAAATATAAGGAAAGACAAACTCTCTCCCAACCAGCATGCATACTCAAAAGGCAAATCCGTGGAGACTGCTCTCCATGACATCGTCTCAACGATTGAGAAAGGGTTGGCCATAAAGGAGTTCACGCTGGGGATCTTTCTAGACATCGAGGGAGCTTTCAACAATGTCTATCCCGAAGCGGTTATCAAATCACTTTGTATGGTGGGGATACAGCAGGGACTGGTGGACTTTGTGGGGCTCCTTCTCAGGAAAAGATCGATATTCTCAACAGTAGGGGACAGCTCTAAATCCAAACATGTGGCTAGAGGCACACCCCAGGGAGGTGTTCTGTCACCTTTACTCTGGAACCTTACTGTAAACGACTTACTCTTAAACCTCAAGAGCACCGGCTGCAAGGTCGTGGCATATGCTGACGACTTGGCAATCACAGCAACGGGCAAACATCTTCAGGTCATAAGCGATTTACTGCAAAACGCTCTAAATACCGTAGCTCGCTGGTCGGTGGAATGTGGACTTAACGTCAATCCCTCCAAGACCGAAGCAGTGCTCTTTACAAGGAAATACAAAATTCCCGTATTCAAACTACCATCCGTAAACGGAGTGGTTCTCAATCTCTCAACCGAGGTCAAATATCTCGGAATTGTACTAGACAAAAAACTCGACTGGAGGCGGAATATTGAAGACCGCTCCAAGAAAGCTATTGTTGCTCTATACGCCTGTAAGACGGCCGTGGGGAAGAAGTGGGGTATAAAGCCACACATTATACACTGGATGTACACAGCTGTGATAAGACCCATTCTCTTCTACGGGATTGTCGTATGGTGGCCGGCATTGAGCAGGACGCGTACCAGAGCCAAGCTAGAACGGGTCCAGAGGGCGGCCGCAATGCTCACCACGGGAGCACTGCCCTCTACACCCACCAAATCTCTGGAAATAATGTTGAATCTCCCACCGGTGGATCTCTACGGCAATTTTCTGGCGGCCTGCAGTGCGGCCAGGCTAAATGCGATCCTTCCGTGGAGAAATCTTAACCATGGGCACTCGATGGCTCTGGAAACTCTGCCCGACAACCCGATAAGGTTGGATTATATTATACACCCTCCATTCTCTGGAAATAGATTCTCCACAAGAATCCCAGAGAGGAGCGAATGGACAGGTATCGTAGACCTGGATCCAGGATCGACAGCTATATACACAGATGGTTCCAAGTTAAACGAAAGAGTAGGCAGCGGGATTTACTCTAGTGAACTCGATCTAAACCTCAGTCTTCGTCTACCGGACCACTGCAGTGTTTTCCAGGCCGAACTAAATGCAATAATGGAAGCAGCTCGTGGCCTTACAACGTGCACCTCTTTAGAACGAGGCATTACCATTTATTCTGACAGCCAGGCTGCTATCAAATCTCTGACATCCAACGGTACAACCTCCAAGGTAGCCTTTGAATGCAGAGCAGCTCTAAACCAGCTGGCAGATATGTGCTCCGTATGTGTTGCATGGGTCCCTGGCCATAAGGACATTCCTGGCAACTGCCTGGCTGATGAACTAGCAAGAAAAGGGACGGAACTAACTATGATAAACTCTGCTCAAGAGGCGGGTTTACCCTTGGCATCCTATAAATACAGATTAAGATCTGAGCTTATGGGTAAGGTAAATGTAAGGTGGGCATCGGAGCCCACCTGCCACATTACCAGACAAATCTGGCCAGAAGCCGATGAGAGGCGCTCTAAAGCTCTCACTATGCTAGGCCGCTCCTCTCTCAGATTAGTAGTTGGGGTGATAACCGGGCACTGCCTCATGGGCACGCATGGGGATAGGCTGGGCTACGCAACAAATGATTTTTGCCGCAGCTGCCGAAACGAGGAGGAGGTGGAGAGTATTGAGCACTACCTCTGCCACTGCCCCGGCTTGGCCAAGACGCGCAGTAAAGCTTTTAAAAGTTACTTTCTGGACTGTCTAGCTGACTTGAACTCAGCAAACATCTCCAACTTTCTACTCTACATTAAGCGCACAGGATGGTTCAATTTTTGAAAGAAGGGAGGGAGGGAATGCATGGCTTATGCCAGTGGTATCACAACGGGCTTCTTACGGCCTAAGTGTGCCACCGTGCTCCTGTGCGGTGGCAGCCACCCTAACCTAACCTAACCTAACCTATAGTACTATTTCGGAAATCACCACATTTCCTCATCAGACTTCTTTTTGATTATTAAATTAAATTATTTTTAATTTAATTTTCATAACCACTTCTCTCAGGCTTTGAACCGGGGAGCTCGGAGTTGCAGAGCCAATACGCTACCTATTGTGCTACGCTAGCCGAGTTGGCTGTTGTGTTTATTTCATCTTCCTTAAGCAAACCAACTACAAACAAGAGCAACTGATCTGCCGCTATTTAACTTGTTTGTGTGGTTGTTGTTTGTGTTGTTATTTTGCAAATTCTTTATTTTATGCATTTTTAAGGCGTGCTCATCCTTGTGTACAATGGTTGTTCATTTTTCTGTTGGCCTAGTAAAATGTTAATATTTTATAATTTTATTGAGCTCAAGGCCAGTTTATGGAAGATTTGTTAGTGAAAAAAAACAACAACAGTTTTTATGGTTGAAGTTATAGTACTATTTCGGAAATCACCACATTTCCTCATCAGACTTCTTTTTGATTATTAAATTAAATTATTTTTAATTTAATTTTCATAACCACTTCTCTCAACCATAAAAACTGTTGTTGTTTTTTTCAGCCTCGTTTTGAAAAATTTTTAGCCGTAAAATTGGATAAGGTCTTTCGCAGGTTTCTTAAAAGCTTTAAATTCAATTAAATAATAAAACGAAGGAATTTTTAACAATATTTTCACTAAGCTCCAATACATTAAATTTTAAGACAACTTCACTAAAAGGCTCAACATTGGAAACTTTAAAAACTTTTCTCTTCACAACTTATACTTATAAGAGAAAAACGAATTTTCATATTTTGGAAAAGAGCGCAAAAGTAGTTAATTTAAATATTTTGATAAACTCCATAATTATCAGTTTACTTTAATAAAAAATAAAATTAATTAATTAAGGAAATGAGGTGTTATTGGTTTTGATAATTTGTTATTAATTTATTAAAAGTCAGTTTGGAGGTCAACAACAAAGAATATAATTTTATGAAATTACTTTTTTATATCGCTAATGCATGATTGAGTTTTCAGATTTTAAAAACTGCATTATTTAAAACTTTGAGCATATAATAATAAAACCAAATCATATAAGGGGCTCTCGCGGAAGTTTATATATTCCTTTCTTATAAATAGAATTCATTGAAACTCATTTTTAATTTCTATAATTTTCTGTTGTGCCACCGAAATTCTTTGACTACTCAATTTTCGCTTTAAAAACACGCACAATTATTTCATACTTTGTCATTTAAATGTCATTTTTAATTATATTTGAAATTTAGAAATTAAAAATATTGAAACTCAAGTTGACATAAATTGTATATTCCACATCATAGAAAAGATTAATTTAAATGCCATTTAATCTGTATATAAGACATTACATTTAGTCGCTCGTGCGTTTTAAGATTTATTGAATATTTATAAAAAATAAATATCTAAATACTATCTATGCTTTTTACTATTACTCTTAATAATATTATTTTTATTATAAAATAGCCGAAGGTTTATTTTGTGAAAGAGTATCAAATTTTCGCCGTTCGATTGATATGCAAAAAATAAGTTGAGAAATGAAAAGGATGGGGCTTTAGATGTGCAATAAGGATTTAAATTTCATTTCCATTTTGAAAATTGTGTTGTCAAGTTTAAAAAACTTGGTATTTAGTTGTTTAAAAAAATTATTTTATTTCTATAACATATTTGTGTTGTCAAGTTTCAAAACTTGGTATTTAGTTGTTTAAAAAAATTATTTTATTTCTATAACATATGGGTTTTAACTGTTTTTTAAGAGGGTTACCTTCCAATCCACATTTCAAACCCCAAAAGTTTATACACAATATAAACGAAATATTATTAAACGTGCATCATGAAAACAGTTTTACGAAATATTTATTTTAAATGTTAGACGATTCTCTTATGTTTTTGTAAAGGGTTGCATTCTCTTTTTTTTGTTTAAAAATAGTTAATCGAAATGAAAATTTTACAATAAGGTTGTCGGAAGAAATATTCGTTAAAAGGCTTTGTTCCTTAACACTTGTTTAAAACGTCGAATTTATTCAGTTGGTTGGCTAAATGGATATTATAATATGTATGTATGTCTAACGGAAGACGTTGAAAATATTTTAATTTTAAAATATTCGAAGCGTTTGTCGCCTACATACAAATTTGAATTAAATAAAATAGTAACGTAATGTAATGTGAAAATTTAATACTTTAAATAAATACATTAGGGTCAACCTTATTTTGCAAATTTGCCCTAAAAAGCAAGATTCTCCTTAAAAATTATTTATTTGGCCATACAACTTGCCCTGTCAAATATTGTATAATTGAAAGATGTGTTTCAACGACCACAAATTTAAACATATTCATGAATTTTTTCACAACTAAATACTTAAATGATACAAAAAAAGCATCTTCATTTTATTTCACTTAATTTTGTTACGAAAATAAATTAATGCTTTTGTTTCTGCTATTTCTAAATTAATCGTTTTCTCTTTTTGTGCAATCTCTTACGAAATGATTTCTTCCATGAAAGCGCCATATGAGTTGCTTGTCATTTTCTATTCCTTCGAAACAAGAACTTAATAATAATAGTAAAAAAGTAATTAAGTACAAAATTACGTGTCTGAGAAAACAACAAAAAAAAAAGAATTTCTTAAGTTTTTTTATTGAAAGGTTTTTTTTTTTATTTTCATTTCGACAGAAAGGGAGGCATGTGGTTTATAGCTGAGCAAAGCGGAAAATCCCAAAACTATAATATAGTATATGTACATATGTATTTACTTATTGACCAAACCGCTTCTTAAAAATGTCTTATGTTTGACTAAATTTGTTGAAATAGTGTGAAAGAAATGTTTGCTATTCAAGTAAGTAATTTTATGATTCGTATTTTAACTGTTACCTTAGACAAACTCGTGTCCCTTTACAGTGCCTTAGTGAAAAAAAAACACGAACAAGTAAAATGTTAATCCTTCAGATTGCAATACTGCTAAATAATGTGAGAATCAACCATAAGTTATTTATAAATCCTGTTAGTATAAATTCGTTTCTAATATCCTCGTGATATAATATTACGAGATATTTTTATATTTTTTTTTTTGTTGCAATCTGTTTTGGAGCAATTAGTATTGCTTTAATCGATATATTATTTGTTAGAAAAATCATAGTGCAGAATATTACAGTATCTAAGACACCCTTAACGAATGTGTTAAAAAATAATTATGGTGAAAGTTTGCGGCAACGAGTTTTTAAGCTCGGTAATGAGTTTTAACAATTGTTTTTGCATATACAAATTCATGAAAAATCTGCAATCATGCCAATCACGCCAATTACTAAACTCATCGACTGACTATTTTCACAAAATCTGCGCCGAAAACTATGCCTCAAAAATGTATTATGTTTCTTAAACATATTAAACGAATTTGTTTTAATATTTTGAGCATTTCTTGAATCCTTAAAATAAAGTTTTTCTGCACTGACTTAGCTGCAGTAGTTGTATCAGTTGTCATTTCCTATAGAAATATTGTATATCGATTCCTTAAAGCATGCAACGTGACACCAAGAAAATAAGTTATATAAAATCAACATTTCACAATTAGAAAAATTTTAGAGAAGAAAATTAAGTGCAGTTTATCTCTAAATTTTACTAAGGACCTGGTACGAGTAAGTTGATCAAGGTTTTTATGTATTAAAAAGCGAATATTAGTATTTTATTTACTGAAAAAAAATGTTCAAAGATTAATAAGATTTATTTGTGTTTCCTTATGAAAAAAATATTATATTTTAGTCTGACGGAAAAATATTTCCGAAGATCAAAACACACTTAGTCCTCTCGTGACATCAGCTTTATGCTTTGACTTTAGTTACAGCTTATTCTGTGTTCTATGTATTTGAATAATATTTAGAAGTTAATATTCGTTTGAGTTCAAAATTGCTTAGAATGAAAACTATATATATTCATTCCACACAAAACTACACCCGTACAATACCTTGAAGAACAGTTTTCAGTGGTTTTATTATTTAAGAAAAAAGCCATTACATTGCCATTTTGCAGGATATAAATAGTCAACAATACTTGAAAAGTTATTATATTTGAAAACAGTTGTAAGTTTACACTGAAATTTCATTAAATATTAACTGAAAAATGTCAACTAAACATTTTCCCTGAATGGCATATTGAGCAAAAAATGGGCAAAGAAAGAAAGTACTACAATCATACAAGGACAGTGCATCAGCAATTACCGTTACAACTGCACGATTAGCCATACACATAAGCACAGTTTCATACTAACAAACACACATTCATACACTTGTTAGATGTGTGAGAGAAAAAATATTGTATTGTCAAGGACAATATGTGCTGCCATCGTTGTCTAATGTTGGCACTCAAATGTAAGGCTAAGGTTAAGGAGAACGCAAGACATGCTAGCTAACACACACACATTCATAAATGCCTACAAACACACTAACATATTAATATGCTCCCACACAAGACACTTGTTTAAAAATAAAATATCAAGAAAAAAAGAAAATGAAAGAAAAACGATGTCATTAGCATGCGAGTAAGTAAACGACAGAGCGAGCGCAAGAAGGAGCTGGGCCATTGAATGGATGCTCAAGTGAATGTCAGAGAGAATTTTGTCAGTAGTGACATAGTCATTCTAATTGTTGTTGTTTTTGTTGCTTAGTGTTGTTATTTTAGTTATAATGACTGAAAGTTTGATTGATATATTCAAATTGCTGGTATTTCCGAGCAAATTTGTAGTATAAGTAGGCAGCAAATGGTAATCAAGAGTGAATCATTTCGGCTGGAAGTAAAACATTAAAAGCAATAACCCATAAATGACATTGTAACAGCAGTTTTATATTTACAATGTAATTTAATGCAATAAGTTACTCAATAAAATTTATACATGAACTTCATAAGTTCAAGTAAATATTAGACAATATAAAAAAAAAAAGATTTTATTATTAAAAATTCGAAATTGGCTACAGAAAATGAAAAGCGTTGTATGATACTCGTCTATTGAAAATCGTCAGGCTTATTTTTAAAAAATCATAACTCATCATTCTTTGCATTTCAGTGAAAGTATTTAATATTAAAGTGTATAAGAAAGTGGTTTGTCTCCACCAACATTAAAAATATTAACACACTGCATATTGACAGTTTTTCTTTTGTGTAAAATATTTAATAATATTATGTTTCAACAAAACTTTGGATTAAAAAAAATATTAAGAATTTTGTAGATCATTTAATTTTAATATATTAATGCGCAAGCTTAAAAATAGCTATAAATAACACAGTACAGCAAAATTTGAGATTTCAAAAATTCTACCAGATTTCTCAACGGTTTCTTAAGCTTTTGGGGTCTTTTGAATCCGAATCTGAAATCAGAATTTCCAGGTCAGCCTGGGTTTTCTCTACAGTACGTGCTTTTTCCATAAACCGGCATTTGATTGTTTATCATTGAACAAGTGAAATTAAACCTTTTGGGGTCAAATAATCATATTTTAATATTTATTTTTTCATTTGACCAAACTTAAAGGCTTTACAAACCATTTATTTATTTTTAAATTTAACTAGTGGGATTTTGTGGCTGTTGTCCATATAAATTCCGATACGGGAATTTTTTTTTGAAAGAAATTGCGAAATAGGCTTAGTAAAATTTTTGTTTTTAAATCAACGAAAATTTTTGGTTTCTTTAAACTTGCTTTTTTCTTACTTACTAAATTTTAATGGGCAACACAAAAATGTAAAAAATTTTTTTTTTATTTATATGAGTTAGTTGATTATTTTTTAATTTCTAAGTATTCGAAACTTGTCGGTTTATGATCGTAGTTTGGGCATTTTTTGTACTTAAATTGAAAATAATAAACTTAATATTATGAAATGAGTTTTACATGAACATAAAAATTTACATATAAAACGATAAGAAATCAAGTACACAAAACAACTTAAATTTAGCATCCATTTATTTAATTTCTGATTGTTTAAGAGCTTATTAGTTTTAAGGTACAGTAAGAATAGCTGTCGACTCGTGCGCGCTGATTTTAAGTAACTGAACAACTGCTCGGTTTTTAATTCGTCACCGTCGTTTAGCAAAGGTCGCCATGTCGTAACACGTATTGAAAAGTTTGGAAAATTTATTTTTAGATTTTTTATTTCAATTAAAACCAGAGATTTCTCAAACAACATCTACAAGATTTATAATAAATTAACATACTTTCAATAAAAGGAAATTTTTTTTCAAAATTAAAAAAAAATATTTTAATAAAAAAAAAATTTCTAAATTAAATAAAAATTTTGTAATAAAAAAAAATTTGGAATTAAAACAAAAATTGTTTGGGTACGTAGTTTTAAAACCTATTTAATTCTTGTTAACAAAGTGTACGTTTCAAGTCGTTTAGAGTTATTGCTGTTTTTTGATAATTTTTTTTTTAATAAAAAAACATATTTTTCTAAAAATTTCCATTTATCGGTGTGCTAGGTTTTTGTCTGGTGCTGCACATATTTAAGTGTATGTTTGTATGAAAACTTTGTATATATAAATGGAATTTTCCTTCGCTCAAGTAAATTTTATTAAATTACTTTATTTCATCATCTAACACATTCATTTATTTCTTTTTGACAAATGTCTTCTTCGTTGATTTGATTAGGAGAAATGTATTAAGTCAAATATCCGAGCATTCAAGCACTCGCTTCAGATGGCATAGGCGTACGAGTAACGTGATGGGTCGACAGTGACAGCGACGCATTTGTTTCGTAATGTGTCTTTTGCTTATACATTGCTCGCCTTACGAATTTAAATTAAGTATTTTTGGGGAATTTTATTTCAAGAAGTCTGTTTGCTTTTTTTTTTTTTTTTGAATGGAATATTTTAGGATTATTACTTAAATTAGAATAAATTAAGCAGGAATAAGATATGAAAATACAAAGTGATATAATTGCAAATTGGGTTTAAGACTGCTCTATGTAATTTGAGTGGTTCAAAAAAAGATTTAAACTACTGAACTATTTTTCAGCAAAGTAATTATACTTAATTTACCATTTCAATATCACTAAAAAAATATATATCAAATTGATATTGAATAAAAAAGTTCAAAGGCCGTTTTGAATATCCGATATGTGCTCCGTTTTGGGATTTTGCTTGACTTTTGTCGATCTGGCATATTTTGAAGTAGATGGATGTACGAGCAGCTACAGTTTCTTCCGCCTAACAACGTTCTGTTTGAAATGTACATACATTGCTTTCCACAGTTATATGACAGCCACAACTTATCATAGGTTTTGATAATTTCTTTATTTTCTTTTATTTAATTTGCCTTGTTTTCTCTTAAAATATAATTTCTTTCTGTAAATGCAATGTTCAAATTTTCTACAAAATTTATAATAATTTCAAAATAATGCATTAAAATTGTGAACCGATTAAAATGCTTTCCGCGTTTAATTGATTTTATGGAAATCTCAGGGCTCATTTTTACATTGAGAAAAAGTGTAATGATAGCCATCTTCTGTGATTAATAAGATATACTAGTAGGCCCATCCGACCAGAATCGCGGTCGCCTCAATTCCTATAAGATACGAGCCTTCCCTAACGGTAGGACCAAACACCAAAGAGAAGGCGCTTAGAAAAGAAAGGAATACACTGAGGGAAACAGCTCTGAAAGACAACTTCCGACCTAAGAGTTTGTTGGAGGATATAACAACAGAAGCCTGAAAGCATTGTTGAACCTCAAATCACAAAGAGACCCCATCATTTCTACTCTCGAAGTGTAGGGTCCTTGTGCGTAGAAGGGAGAGGTGCATTGAACAATATATCTGAGAGTTTAGTTCCATACTTTGAGGCTCATTGAGGAGTTGCAAGAAAATTGGGGGCCCGATCATCTTGCTTTCGCAGTAGATTCCTCATTGTTATTTTGCCTAACCCCACCTGGGTGGCATATTAAATATTATTGATAATATTCAGAAGCAGCTTGCAAAAGCACGAGAAACTTCTTTCGCCTTCTGTATAATTTTGCGGTCTTTGTTGCCCATATATTATCGTTCAGATGATGCGTACGGAAAAAGGTTCAAACAAAAAAAAAACGCGAAAAACGCCAACTGTTCTAAAAATGCTATCTATTACCAAATTAATATTAAAACAAACTTTAATAATACTCATACAATGAAAAAATTATTTTTAGTTGTTTTTAACAAATAGAAGCTAGCCATTTTAATTAAAACTAGTGAAAGCAAAAACTGTTTAAAATAAATTTACAGCAAACCATGAATGTGATTCCTACTAGAAAGCAGCAAACGAGTAGTGAAAACTAACAGCAAACCAATAAAATGTAAATAAACGCCAGCAATATAGTAAAGAGTAAATGAACTTTGAAGAGAAGGAGCAACGAAGAAGCAAACATACATCGTAGCACTAAGGTCCTCTGCTTCCTTCCAACTACAGCGATGAAAGCATGGAATTATTAAAATAAAATATTTGCAATTTTTCTCTTTTGCTATTTCATTGTAGTGCTTGAAGATGGAAGAATATAACCAAGACAATGAAATTAAAAATAGCGCGCAATAAAACGCACAAAGAGCAGTAAGGGAAAATAGCGAAGAAAGTGCCAAGACAACAAGCCACTTGAGTGACTTACCACGCTGTTTCAAAATTGCTGATTCTTCTAAAGCGTCAAGTAGACTGAAAGGCAGGAGAAGATTTTAGGAAAATAGAAGTGCAGGGGATATTAAATATAAGCTGCGAATGGTAGAAATTATTAAGTTTGTAAAGGCGTGTAATAAAGTTAATTAATAAAAATAAAAGCGATGCTATGAGCCATCTTTTGAATTGTGATTTTTTAATTGTGCCATACTCCTGACACATATTTGATAATTACTTGCTTGTGTAAACGAAGAGAGCATATCATAACGGGTATTTTATAATTACAATTTAATCAAATCAATTTTAAAATAATGCATTTTTTTATTTATATTTACGATTCGGTAAGCTTTGTTAAGCGATGAAGTAAAACTTTAATAAGCAGAGGTGCTGTTAAGTGAGGTCAGGTGAAATGAGTACTGATGAGGAGAAGTGAGGTCAGATGAGGAGAAGTGAAGTAAATTAAGGTCAGGTGAGGTGAAACGAGGGCAGGTAAGGTGAGCTGTTGTGTATTTAGATATAGTGTTCTTAGATGTGTTGTTTTTATGTGTGGTATGAGGCATTTTAAGGTGGTGAGTATGGGTGTGGGGAGTTTGGATGTGGTGAATTTAGGTGAGGGGAATTGTGGGTTGAGATTATGTATGGTGAGTTGAAGTGCGGAAAGTTTAAGTTTCTCGATTTTTGATATCTTATGCTTAGGCGGGTGAGTTTAGATGTTGTAAGTTTATGTCTGATAACTTGAGCTATTGTGAAATAAGTTAGGTGAGTTCAGATGCTGTGAGTTCTGTCATGCTGAGTTGGAGTATTAGATATTGCTGTTCCTATCCGCTTCAACTTGTGGCATCCATATCAATATAAATACCGTAAAATATTTTAGAACCTATAAGTTGGAAACAAACCATTATCGTGGTATGATTGTAGCAATTATAACGAATATGCATCCAATAGTCTATAAGATCAAGTATTTTAGGGGGAATGAAACTAAATACGTTCATGTTATGCTTTCGAAATTGCACCTGCCGTAGTTACTGAACATTGGAGGAAGTTTCATTTTTAACCATAGTTAATTTTGTGGCTAAGTATAATCCATATTTCGTTTTACTTTCTGTGTGATAAATATGAGACAACAGAATGTTGTCACAATAAACATTACTCATACGCAGTGTTGCACAATGCTATCTTCGCTAATCAGGTATCATTATAAAGTAATCAGTTACCTCAAACTGACACTCTGTGCTTAACAGTCAAGTCATCACTGCTGGTACACAATGCTTCCTGCAACTCAGCCAATGATTATATATAAATATCCCCTAACACTGCTTAATTCATATATTTAAAATGTTTCCTCTTCGTTGCCTATATAACAAACTTCCCCGAATGTTAAATTGCGGCAGAACTGGCGGATAAGCAATAAAAGTTTTAACCAGCTATGAGCGCATAGGAAATGATATGCAGAAAATAGCTTACTCCTAAACATATAAAGGCTTCCCATATATCTAGCTATTTGTGCAGTTGTATGCAAGTGGGGATGTCTGTGAAACATGTAAAATATATCAGCGTGTGTCAAGCATTTGCTTTACGCTAGAAGTGAACACCAAAATGGCGGAAGCAAAAGTGTGCACAAAGCAAAACGGAACAAAGGAAGGATGTGTTGCTAAACAGACAGCGAAAAATAAAATAAAAAAATAAATATACAGCTGTGTTAAAAATGTCTGTAGCGCCAATTTCTTTAAATTTAATTTAACTAGTATTCGGCAATATTTCTCCTAAGTCTGATTATATCTATTTAAATATTTATCTTTTGAATTTGTGTGATTTTTGCAAAAGAATGCAAATAGTATTTTACCAAAATACTAAAATTAGGACAAAAATTAATTGCCAAATTCAAATTTATGGCACATCGAAATATTTTCTATTTCAGTTTGAAATTTGATACACGTGTTTTTGTAATTGACTTAACTATTTTTTTTTTAATATTAGATATAAAATAAATCCAAATCGTTAAATTTTGAAAAATGTGCGTTTTTGCTGTAAAATTTAAGGTATGTATTTGCATGCAATAAAATATTATTTTTTTAACAATAATATGTTAAAACTCCATGTTAAATATTGAGAAAATTCAAAATTTTGTTTCATAGTATTTATTGCAAAGAAAATTATTAAAAAAAAGTTAATGTAAAAATTTTTTTTTTTTTAAATATTCGCCGTTAATTTTATTAAACAAGGGTTTTAATGAATAAAATTCTTTTGTCTGTGTATTCATAGATATTTCACTGAACTTATCTTAAACGGCTAATCCGATAAGCAACATTTTTCTGTAGTTACCTAATGATTTGGTTTCTCAGTTAGACTCGTTCGTTGATGCTGGAGTCGAAATAAAGTGCAAAAAATGCTAGTTAGACCACTTCTGCTGTTTTTAAAAATTAAAACATCCGAAAGGCAAAAAAAAATTAAACAAATAAAACTCTTTTGTAGTCAGTCAAACGTTCAAGCAGGAAAACGTATGTTAGCTGCGCTAAAGTTGATTAACTATAACATAAAATGCATTTTATACAACAAAATTAATTCAAAATCATGTTAGCCAAATTTGCCAAATTAGTAAAATATTTCAATGAAAAAAAAATAAATTTTATTCAGAAAAAAATTTACCGAACTATCATGCCAAAATTTGAAAAGATTTCGTTAATGAGAAAACTATAAAGGAAATAATTTAAATTTTGAAAATTAAATAATTTACACTGTGATACCATTATTTTTCTCTTATTTGACGAAGAGTAGAAAAAAAAGATATATTAGCAAAGTCACTGCGAGCGCATACATACATTCATACATATATATGTATACATACGACATTTCTAGCTTTTCGCCTTTTATGTCGCTGTTAAGTCACAATGCACTGCTCGTTTTTCATTTCATTCAACCCACTTTTATGCATAAAAAGTTTAAAATTTTTGGTATGCAAATTTTTCGTTTGCAATTTATGTTGCCATTAGACGGTTCACTGTCACTGCGACTACACCATTTTGTGTGGCAAATTTCGTGTAGTAGTAATATTGCAAAATTAAACGAAAAGTTGCAGTCAATTAGGTTGCCGGTAATGTACATACTCGTACACATGCAAATGCATTTACTTTTTATTTTTTATATTTATTTAATTTAAAATTTGTTTTACTTAAACAGGCAATGTGTCAGTCAATCAAGCCACTGTCAGATGTGGTGGCCTTTGTGGCAAGCCAACCCAAGTTGAATGGAATGAGTGCAACATTACAAGCTTCTGTAAAGTGATATTCAAAATCTTATTTACTACGTTTTCTATGCAAATTTGTGAGTAGCACAATTTGCAAAGTTAGAAAAGATAACATTAATGAAACAAAATCAAGTTAGCGAAAATTTTCCGACAATTTAGCTATGTTTGAGCTGTTTTTATGGCTGCCAAAATTGCAACGAGCAGTTATTATTTGCATTTTAAATGTTTCCTGTGCCATTCATATTCCATTTAGAATAAAGTGAACAAATATTACATTGATATGCTTTTACTCTTACAAACGACATTTGTTTATAGTCATATGTGGATGTACTTATATATTTGGCGGTATGGCAAATATTTTTGACAAAATCTGACTGTCAACAAATCTTGGTGCAACAATTTTTGGTAGCCTTCCGTAGTTGGTTTTTATTTCAATGTTTCTTCTTATACATATTTCTGATGTAAGTTTTTTTTTTTTTTTTGTAAAGTTTTGCAAAATTTGGCACAAGTAGATTCAGTGAACTTGTGAAGGTGAATCAATTAAAGTTAAAGTTCAATTGAACACATTTACACTCCGTGATCATTAATTCGTTCGCTTTTAGTCAAGTACAACCAAAAAAACTATGTTTTCTATTCAGTTCATTAATCAGTTTTCGGTCAAAAATTAAAATATTCAGAATCCTTTACTGCACTGATATTATGGCCTCAGATGTTATCAGATTAACTTTTAAGTGGCAGTTAAACTTTAAAAAATATATATTTTATTTTAAAGCTCTTTTAGCATGCTATGACCAAAAATGATTTGGAAAATGTATGAGAATTATTAGGGGACATTGCTAGTTGGATGTGAAATCATCTGAATTTACTGAAAAAAAAAACATGTTGAGAACCCTTTGTAGAATTTTCGGTGCACCTTTAGTTCATTTGCGGTAAATTTCGGTGTTTTCCGCTCCTTTTTCTGTTTTTCGATTTATTTTCGATCAGAGGTCCATTATAAAATTATTTCATGGTCGAGTCTTAAAAAGGTATTCAAGAATTAAAAAAATATTTTGAAATTATTTCAAAAAAGTACCGATTCGTACTAGTCTTCAATTAATACCAAAATTGAAAAGGTCCCCTTCCTCCAAGAGTTAAACATTTTTTTCCCACTCATAATTTATATGTGAGGACTTTTATAATACACATAATTCTCAAAAATTAAAGTCTTCGAAAACTAAAAAAGTTTATTTATGAAACGACTTTTATAATATAAGCCTTTAAACTCAAAAAATGTATGTCATACTATAATAATTTTTGATTGAATTTTATGCTTTTTCTTGTAATAGTTTTGTATATCTCTGGTTTCGATGCTTTTTCGATATATTTTTAGTACATTTTCAATACATTAGTGTTTAAATGTCGGAAAACTTCTAGTTAACATTTGTCGATGTATTTTTGGTACATTTGCGATTTATTTTCTGTACTTTTTCCTACTTTAGAACCATCTTTCAAGAGAGAGAACGTATACTCGTATTAATTGTGAGCTTAAGCAAAAAATAAAGTATCAACCTGGCGTCCACAAAGAGAGTATAACTGCGCAATTTTGTAGTTATCAGTCCTCGCTGCTTGAGCTTATACTTCTTATTTTTGGTATGCCACAGAGGAAAACGGAGAACTTGTTGGAGTAAAGAGACCACTTCTAATGCTAATGATATGCATAAAAGATATAAACCGAAAACAAACGAAACTTTTGAGCGAAGTTAAAAAATGCAAGCTATTAGAGAGTGAGCCAGAGTTTTTATTGATTAAAAAGTTTTAAAGTCTGTGCAGTGTACGTTGACTAAACAGTGAAGAAAACTCGCTATTATTTAAACCAAGAGAGCTCGTTCTATATACTTACACAAAATTAAGTTAACTATTTTCTCAATCAATAAATAACTAATAAAATATTTAGCTAACAAACATGTATTTTAATTAAACGCGCAGATAAACAAAACTCAAAAAATTTTACAAAGGGTCGGTGTTGAATTGATTAACACTTTTTCTAAATTTGTTAGTGCTGACATTCTAGTAGACTTTTTCACAACTAAATAACCAGCTCATTTACGCCTAAAATACCAACAGCGTACAATGAAGTTAACATACAAAGGCATTCAAAGGGTGGTCATTGTAGCCACAAAACAATTTCCGTATACATTTCTAGGATTTTTTTTAATACTTTTTTAACTATTAAATTGCGATGACTAACTGCCTGGAAACAAAATTTCATAATTTGCATACATTTTTTTTCCTACATATATGCGCATACAGGCAAGTATAATAACCGACACAATTTTCTTAGTATTTAAAACTCTACGGCCTCTTTGTATCTGATTTTTTTTTGTAACGCATACACACAACCTGTGTATTCTTTTTTTATTTTCTGGATGAAAAGCAGACTTTTGTGGAAAATGAAAAACTATATCACATGATAAAAATTTTTATCGAAAGCAAATTTCTGTTGTCTCAAAAGCAAATAAAAAAATAGAAAATGAAAGATTATCTTTGTCATGGAATTTTTTATTTACGTTAAATAAGGATTTATCAAAAATAACGATAATTAATAATAATGCTAGGCGCTTATTCTATATAGCTCAGTGTATGGCCTAGCTTTTTCTAATATTTCTGGTATGCGTTTTTTATGTTTTATCACAAAATTAAATAGTTATTTAGCAGAAAGAAAAAGGAAACACCTCTTTACACTTTTCATGGAGAAAGGAAAGGTTCTAAATATCGTTTAGGCTAATTTATGACCTCTGAACGGGTAAATGTTGACAAAAATGTTAATTCATAAAACTTTTTTCTAGCATAAACTTCATTATTTTTCCTATTTACATATACTTTCAGAGCAAATTTTGAGCCAAAATCACGCAGGTTCACGAACACAATTTTGTTAATTACGCAAATTTAAGTTCTCGAACATATTTCCTATCACGAATATTGTAAGTGACGTATTCGACTAATTTTTTCACTCAATTTTATTCGCATATTCGCGAAACTTTGTTGTAGTACTTTTTTTTTATTAAAACTTAACTTTTTTTATTAAGCAACAACTCCATACCACACGTTTTTTTCTTTTTAAAGTTTTTAGGCTTTCAGCGCTTATTCAGCAATATTCGTTATAAATTGACGATATAGTTACAGAATCAGAAAAATTTTTATAACCGTTTTTTTTTGTAATTTAGCTTGATGTAACGTTTTGTATGGCGTGACATCATATGTGAAAGGCCGCTGCACTGCTCTGATACAATACTTTTGAATATTCACTTTTCCGCTGTACAGGGCGTATGAGCAACTTTTAATTTTACCATATAACAATGCAATTTAAAAGCAAGATCAAAGTTTTGCAACTTATTAAGCACCCAACTGTTATTATTTTGAATAACGCAACGCAGATAAATTGTTTATATATAAAATAATGTGAACTCCTCCATTTTCTTTAAAAAACTTGGAAGTAAACTTATAAAACACCGACGCACGTTTAAATTCATAAAAATACTTTCAGTCTACTCTATGAGAATTCATAGTCAGAGCATTGTTTTTTATAAAAAAAATTTATTTTCTTTTACTTATTTTTTTTTTTTTTGTTTATGTCTACCCAGTACACAGAAATAATATCCCACTATGTAATAATATCTAATACAACAGCAACAGCTGCATTATTGAAAGTGATTTAAATATTCTTCTTAACTTACAGAGTAAACGTTTAACCTTAAGCTCATGCTATTAAAATGAATATCGTTAATTGAGTTTGAGCTCAATCATCCACTCAATCATTGCATTGTTAATGCTAGCGAAGGTGATGGACCATTTAGAATGTCAACTGCAGTGAGAAATTGACTTACCATCAATAGACAACTTTCCAGTATGTTAGTTTTACCTCATATCTACAGTTGTTAAATATTTAAAAGTATTTTATTACAAGAGTCATAGAGCTGAGAAAATGTGGTGACAAGTAGATAAGTGAGCAGGAAGCGAGCGACAGCATCCTGTGTGCTGTATGGTGCTGCTAACTATAAGTTAAAGAAACGCTCATTGCAAGCTACCAGATTTATGTTTCAATCGACATAGTTATAGTTGAATACACTTCGTGTAATTATTATATCACAACTACATATTGATTTTTTTGAAGCATTTATTTTACTTCTAATTTATTTAAGTTATTTTTTTTAATTATATACTGTCATCATACTGTCTACAAAAAAAAATATAAAAATGTTTTATTTATCTACTTACAAAATATACAAATACTTCATCAAAATTTCGAACTTTTTAACAAAGAATTTAAAGTTTAAAACAAAATAAAATATTAAATGCAATTCTAAGGCTCATTCCATTAAAGTAAAATAAAAATCCAGGTAGTCCAAACCACTACCACCACAGTGGTGCTTCTGGGTATGCAGATACAGTTGCGCGGCTGTACTCAATCCCTACTCTTACGTCCACGTTCGTGCACCCTGGGCAACGTGAGCAACCCATGTGCGAGATGCGGTAACCAACCCGTGTGGAGCCTTGGGTCACGGCTAATAGAGAGGGAGCTTTAGTGGAGCCACTCCGACATATTCGGTTTAAGGGTCCACTAAAGTCCGCAGCGTCTGTTCACCAGGAGGTGCGGCTGCAAGCGGGCGTCTGTCTTGGAGCAAGCGGCTCGCTATATAAACGAATTTAAAATTTCAACCCCCAGCAATGGGTTGTGCGCAGGGCTTGGAACCCGCCACGTAAAAAACAAATTCCAATGAAAAGCAAAGCAAAGCCTCGGACAGGACCCCCCTTTTTAGATGACGACCACGGCAAACGTTTTAAGGACCATGATTTGAGGGCATGCACCTGGAATGTCCGAACCCTTAATTGGGAAGGTGCCTCTGCCCGGCTGGTAGGTGTCCTCGGTAAAGCGAAGGCTGACATCACCGCCATCCAAGAAATGCGATGGACGGGGCAAGGGAGGAAAACGGTAGGTCCTTGCGACGTATACTACAGCTGCCATGTAAAGGAGCGCAAATTTGGTGTCGGATTTGTGGTGGGAGAGAGACTTCGCCGTAAAGTACTGTCGTTCACTCCGGTGGACGAACGTCTCGCCACAATCCGCATAAAGGGGAGATTCTTCAACATCTCCCTGATTTGCGCCCATGCCCCGACGGAGGAGAAGGACGATGGGACCAAAGATTGCTTCTACGAACTCCTGGAGCGCACGTTCGAACGCTGCCCCCAACACGATATAAAAATCGTGCTAGGCGATTTTAATGCCAAGGTGGGTAAGGAGGGCATCTTTGGTTCCACAGTCGGAAAATTCAGTCTCCACGAAGAAACGTCTGATAACGGATTGAGACTGATCGACTTTGCCGGGGCCCGAAACATGGTAGTTTGTAGTACCAGGTTCCAGCATAGGAGGATACATCAGGCTACGTGGCTGTCTCCAGATGGTAAGACACGAAACCAAATCAACCATGTTGTGATAGACGGAAGGCACGCTTCCAGTGTCCTAGATGTGCGCACGATCCGAGGAGCCAACATCGACTCGGACCATTATCTTGTCGCAGCCAAGATACGCACGCGCCTCTGTACGTCAAAAAGCGTGCAGAAAGGCACACAAGGAAAGCTCGACGTCGGAAAGTTGCAATCACAACAGACAGCCACGCACTTCGCTACTCGACTCGCACTCCTGCTCTCTGAGAGCCCTAATCAACACAGCGATATTTCAGAGCAATGGAACCACATCTCTTGCTCTTTACGTACCGCCGCTGAACAATCTATCGGTATCCAGCGAGCCCGGAAAAATGACTGGTACGATGAGGAATGTCGCGTTGCCACGGAACGGAAAGATGCTGCCTACAGGGCCACGTTGCGATCGGGCGCAACGCGAGCCTTGCGGGAGAGATATCGTGAGTTGAAAAAGGAAGCGAGACGCATTTTTCGAGAGAAGAAGAGAAAGGCCGAAATGCGTGAGTGCGAAGAGCTTGAAATGTTGGCCGACAGGAAAAGCGCCCAAAAATTCTTTCAGAAAGTACGACGGCTAACAGAAGGTTTTAAGACCGGGGCGAATTCCTGTAAGAACGACAACGGCGACCTGGTAACTGACGTTCAGAATATACTTAGTTTATGGAGGGAGCACTTCTCCCCACTACTTAGTGGTAGTGACAGAGACCACCTTGGAGAAGATGATGATCCCGAAACCCCAATCAATGACGACGGAATTCATGTTCCGTTACCCGACTGCGATGAAATCCGTATAGCAATAGCACGGCTCAAGAACAACAAAGCGCCCGGAGTTGACGGGCTGCCAGCTGAGTTATTCAAATACGGTGGAGAAGAGTTGGTAAAGCGCATGCACCAGCTTATCTGTAGAGTATGGTCGGACGAATGCATGCCTACTGATTGGAATCTAAGTGTACTTTGCCCAATCCATAAGAAGGGTGATACTGCAATTCGCGCCAACTATCGTGGTATCAGCCTTCTTAACATTGCATATAAGGTTCTGTCGAGCGTATTGTGTGAGAGACTAAAGCCTACCGTCAATGAACTGATTGGACCTTATCAGTGTGGCTTTAGACCTGGTAAATCTACTATCGACCAGATATTCACAGTGCGCCGGATCTTGGAAAAGACCCAAGAAAGAAGAATCGACACGCACCACCTTTTTGTCGACTTCAAAGCCGCTTTCGACAGCACAAAAATAAGTTGCTTTTATGCCGCAATGTCTGAATTTGGTATCCCTGCAAAACTTATACGGCTATGTAAAATGACGTTGAGCAACACCACCAGCTCCGTCAGGATTGGGAAGGCCCTCTCCGAGCCGTTTGATACCAAACGAGGTTTCAGACAGGGTGACTCTTTGTCGTGTGACTTTTTTAACCTTATGCTGGAGAAGATAATTCGAGCCGCAGAACTAAATCGGTCAGGCACTATCTTTTATATGAGTGTGCAGCTGCTGGCGTACGCCGATGACATTGACATCATCGGCCCTAACAACCGCGCAGTTAGTTCTGCCTTCTCCAAACTGGATAGCGAAGCAAAGCGAATGGGTCTGGAGGTGAACGAGGGCAAGACGAAGTATCTCCTGTCATCAAATAAACAGTCGGCACATTCACGACTGGGATCAAATATCACTGTTGACAGTTATAACTTTGAAAAAGTAGAAGACTTCGTTTACTTAGGAACCAGCATTAACATCAATAATAATGTCAGCCTCGAAATCCAAAGGAGGATCACTCTTGCCAACAAGTGCTACTTCGGACTGAGTAGGCAACTGAGCAGTAAAGTCCTCTCTCGACGGACAAAAATTACGCTCTATAAGTCTCTCATTATGCCCGTCCTGATGTATGGCGCAGAAGCATGGACGATGAAGATATCTGATGAGAGAGCTCTTGGAGTGTTCGAGAGAAAGATTCTCCGAAAGATTTATGGGCCTTTACGCCTTTGCGATGGCGAATACCGGAGAAGATGGAACGATGAGCTGTACGAGCTTTATAACGACATAGATATAGTGCAGCGAATTAAGATTCAGCGGCTTCGCTGGCTTGGTCATGTCGTTCGAATGGATGAAAGCGCCCCAGCTCTGAAAGTATTCGACGCGGTACCCGCCGGTGGTAGCAGAGGAAAAGGGAGGCCTCCTCTGCGTTGGAAAGACCAGGCGGTAAAGGACTTGGGTACGCTTGGTATTTCCAGCTGGCGCCAGTTAGCGAAAGAGAGAAATAACTGGCGTGCTGTGCTAAGCTCGGCCAAAATCGCATAGGCGGTTATCGAGCCAATGAAAGAAGAAGAAGTCCAAACCACTTGGAACCTTCACATTTTTATACTAAAACTGAAGGAACTACAAAAGCAAATTGTAACGTTCAACAAACTATTTTAAAAATAATTTTTTTTTTGTTTTGTTATTGTTTGGCTATATATTTCAATATTTTTCTTAATTATTTTTGAGCTTAAGGCCGATCGGGATGAGGAAATGTTGTGATTTTCGAAATACTCATAGTACTATAACTTCTACCGCTATGAGTATTGTTGTTTAAACGCAAACTGGTACTCCAGTTTTTGAGCTATTTAAATGAAACTTGGTAGTCAGGTGCCTATCCAGCTTTTTTGAGAACAATTTTAGCAGTGAAAATCATTAAAATCGGATAAATAGAACATATAGCTGCCATACAACCGATAGTTCAAAAATTGCATTTTTTGCCAAAACTCCCTCATTAAATCAGCTAAAGACTTGAAATTCTCCACGAATATTGATTATTATTGGGACTATTATAGCAGTCAAAATCATTTATATCGAATAAATATTGCATATGGCTCTAATAAATTTCTTTAATTCAAGAAAGTTATGAAGCTTTTCTCTACTTGGTCCTAATAATTTTTCCTAATAACCGATCGGCCTTAAGCTCAAAAATAATTAAATTGGAAATATTTATAAATTTATTTTTCGTTCAAGTATAAAGTTTTAAAATTTGTTTGTAAGATTTTTACCAGAGAATGAACTGTATTTTAACTGAGAAATAATTTTATTTAACTAGAAACAAAATGAATTGTCGAAATGTGTCAATATGTCGCAGGGCTAGAATTGTTAAACGCAGTGCATCTTTTATTCTTATTCTTGCGCTCGACCAGACACCATCAACCAGAAGGAACTGTGATTATATTACAGCTACATAAGTGCATCGATGAGCGTAAATATTGCAGAAAGGCACACAAGCGCTAAGGCAAACAAACTAACAAACAACCAAGAGTCAGAGGGGTTGAAGGCGATGTAATCATAAACACACACAGACATTACGTATTTACTTTGAAATAGTGTTTCTACCCTGCAGCAAAATTTAGAGACAGTCTCCGTGACAATTTCCACTTCGTAGGACATCGCCGTGTGAAAAAGGACTTGATATTGAAAGAGAACTAATACCGTTCCATTTTGTACTAGTTTTGCGCGAGTCCTGAAAAATTTTAGAGGGTAGCTAACTGTATATTTATGTGTACATGAACGTACATATGTTTGTTTGTGTGTAAGTGAAAATGCATCGTAAGTGCACATATGGTCGCATTTAACAAAGTTGCTGCTGTTAACTTTTTTTTCTCACGCGCACAACTTAAAAAGAACTTTTAAGCTTACAACTAGTTAACTTACGAGGAACTTTCATTGCTGCTTTCACTGCGCTTCCAATGATTTACTTACTTATTGCATTTAACTTTTTCTCATTTACTTTTCTTTTATATATTAGTGCGCGCGTATTGGGCTACTACTTTTATGTTGGTGCAAATGCTTTGCTTAATTCTGCTTTATTGCGCTGCGCTATAAAATACGTGTCATGCTTTGCGGTATATAAACCGTACTAAACATCCAACTGTGTCCAATATAGGCATATACACAAATATATACACGAACCGTGTGTGAAAATAAAGTGTGTAATTGAGTTTGATAATTTAGCAGTGAAAAGGTGTTTGGATATTCGACTTTAAGTCTGTGAAATTATTTTCTTTTACGTTATTTAAAAAAACTTGTTAGTTGTAGCTACCGAATATGGCCCCTACACGGTCAAACTGTTTGATCAAATCGCGTAAATGTGTTAGTGAAATTTTCGAGTAGAAATGTATAAGTGTAAAGGACGTTGTGTGATTTTTATCAAATTTGTTGGTAGTTTGATTAGTGCTGCTGGTTTTGCAAGGTGCTGTTTGAGCAAATATGTAAACAATGTGAACGAACAGTTGCAAAAAAATTTGTCTTAAACCTGAAATGAGCAGAGCAAAAGAAGAGCGAAACTTCGCATTAGAATTGATAAATAAATAAAAATATTTCGCTCAAGCAAGAAATTTCATTAAACAATTTGATCGCGTAAGGTCTCAGTAAGAGATATTTCTTAAATGGGATAAACGTCGGTGATTTGTTCACAAATAGGTTAGAAAACTTTTAGTGAGTTTATGTTAAGCCAACAACGCAGTTAATGTTTAATATAAGTAAGTAGCTCGATAAATGCATACGACTGAAGTTACTTAATAATAAGATGCTTACCAGATATTAAAGTAGCTTGGTCAAAAATTAAGTAGCATGAAGAACGTGCTTAATATTACTTTTTGTCGAGAGAAAAGAGATGCTTGATGAACTGACCGAGAATTCTGGTCTTTATAGCTTTCCCGATTATGGGACTTTCTTGCCTAAGTGCCTTGATTATTGCGTTATTGCAAACTCAGCCTCCATAATTTCAGAACCTCAAAAGTGTTGTTTTTATTGAGATTTTACGTGGTTGCCCTTAATCAAAGGAAGAATCTTCTCGTTTGCAACGAATTAATAGGGTTTGGTAGTAGAAAAATCATCTAAGTGGGAAAATACGGCATCGTGACCTCAATGACACCTTACCAACTTGAACACGTTTTTAAATTCTTAAAAGACTCAGGAGTCTACTAACCGTTCCTGGAGATAGGTTTCTCGTGGGATCTTGATCGTTCGTTTATGAAACCTATCTTTCATAACTTATTCCGGCAGATACTTCCTAAATTACCCGTCGTGTTTTGTATGCAGAGGGACGTAATAATTGAAAAGTTTGAATATAAGTCATGGCATACTTCATTAAAAAGGAAAAACAGTCCACTCTTCGGTAAATGTTATACATTCAATGCAGGCAGCTCTTGACAATAATTGATTGCAAACCTTCAAAATGCTGCTCATTATTCATACTCCGAAATGCTAGCTTGAACTTTTCTTCTCTGAAGAGTGCCGCTTTCAAATACAAATTTGTCCGCTCAGAGCTGTTTTTATATAATCCATTAATTAAAACATTTTTGAAGCAAGCGAGCTTCTAGTTAAATTTATTTGTATTTAAATATTTAGAGGTTCATTCCTTACTCTTTCCTTGTCTATGCTCATAAATGGTGGTCAAAGTAAATTTTAAACAAAACCAAGCGTCCTTTTCTAACTTTATTTCCTAGGTTCATTTTATGTATACTAGTACAATATAAAAAAGTTTGTAGTTACTTTTGAATACATTTCGTAACAACTTTATTTAAATTTTTCCTTTATGTGTGCGCGGTTACTTTAGATTAAAAGTATTCAAAGAAAAGTTTTAAAATATTATCGATTGTAGGCACTTTTAATGAAAGTTTAATAGAATCGGTTTAAACATTTCATATTATTTAATTTTATGTTTAAGTTTAATTCAATATCAATTTAGAAGTATTTTCCGTCAGCAGTATTTCAGTCACAATCCCAAAGCCAATCTTTTTTATTTACTAACGTCCCTAACTAAGCCTCTTTTCAATCAAGAGTTACACATTTGTAGATACCATATTTGCAATAAAAAGTATTTGGCAGTATGTTAAAATTATGTTATTGAAAATTGAGTAAATTAAAAGCTTCTTCATAACGCATCATATCGCATGACACCACGACGTCACATTAAGTTAACACATCATCACATTATATCACATGTCCTTATACAACCTAACAACATATTACATAATATCAACTTTCAACACATAATTTAACTTAATATTACATAACTCAATTTAACTTAGCAAAAATTAAAATAACTTTACTAAGCTTAAACGTAACATAAATTGAAAGAACATCACTTAACATTGCTAAACATAATTTAATATTACTTTACATAACGTAACATAAGTTAACACTACTTGACATAACTTAACATAATTTAACATAATATAACCTTACTTTACCTAAGCATAAATAAACACAACCTTACTTAGCTTAAAAGTAACATAAATTAAAATAACATAACTTAACATAGCTTTGCTTTGTATATATTAATATTATTTAATATAACCTAACATAGTTTAACATAAACCAACATTACCTGACATAACTTTATATAACTTAACATAACTTAACATATCACATTTTTACTTTACTTGGAATGCACCATTTTCGTCCGCACTATTTCCATCGTCTCCATATCAGTCTCGCCAGTCAAACTGATTTTGTTTGGATTACAATTTCCGGTGTTTCACTTCAAACATATTTTTTGGATGCACACAAGATTCTTAGCTGTTCTGTTTTAAGAAGAATTTCTAAGTAAATGGCAGCTCGACGGAGGCTCATTCTCTGCATCTGAGGCAATTATCTACATACATAAGAAGAGCGGCTCCTTTTGATGGCCAAAGTCGTGGTCTTCATAGTAACACTCTATACTTTATAAGGATAAACATCATAACTAGCATGTTAAAGTCATATTCAAGGTTGATCCTCACTTCCGTTAATAACCAATTACTCATTTCTTAATATCCAAAGAGAAAGCGTATACATTTTGATTGATGTCGACAAATTTATCTTTAGTCTTTATGGATTTTTGAGCAACTCTGCATTTATTTAATTTCTGACAAGTGCATGCAAGCGCTCTGAATAAAACCCCATCACCTCGATTATTAAACCAAATGCAGTGACAAAGGACATCATGTAGAACAACAGTGCATCAGTAACAGCAGATACACACAAACACCTTAACACATGTATTCTTACAACAACATATGCTTACTTTATCAAAAAAAAAAAAAAAACGGAAAGCACAAAACGCAAAACAACAAATGACTATGACAACAGTGCCACCAACAAAGTACGCTCGAGCGCATTTGGGTGCCATCAGCAACACAAACACCAGCTGCGACTAAATGGAAACGCAATTTTTCTTCTTGGGCATGCTAAAAAAAGACAAATAAACAAAAACAAGCAACGATAATGAAAATGTACATAAATCCAAAATGAAAAATAGTATGCAAAGCCAAAAGAAAACAGACAATACAACAAATTGTGCCAAAGACAACTCGCCGCTTGGTATAACAAATAAGAACAACAAATATGTACCATTGATGTTCTTGCTATTGTTGTGAAATTTGTTGTTGTTGTTGGCAATGGTGTTGGCAGTGACTGTGACCGTAGTGTAACGCATCAGCGAGTCAGCAACCAACGCCGCAGTTACTTTGGTGCTTTCTCATATGCGCCGCCAGCTTTTGGGCATGCCGAGGGAGACGTGTGGTAGGTGCAACAGTAGCTCAACTCATGAAATGGAAATTGGATTGCATGCCCGCGTCGGCAGTTGGAAATAAATGAAAACTATCAAGAAAACAAAATGAGAGGCGTTGCGTGGGTTTGTGCAGCCGTAAATCATGGAGGCGTTTTCCTACGAAGGAAGCAATGACAAAGGCACAGAGATGCTGCAGCTACTCGATGTAGTTAAGTAATTCGGTTTTATTCCTTTTTCGGCATACACACATTTTTTTTTTAATTTTTGACCGTAAATAAATAACTTTTGTGTTAGTTTTTGTGAAAAGTCTCAGTTTGAAAGCGAGAATAGGGGCAAGTGATAAAAAATCATTGCAATGGAATGGCATTGTGGTAGGCCTGAAAACCGAGGATGAATTTCCAAGCCCTCTTGCATATTAAGTTAAATAGTGAATTAAGACTCTTGCAATTGTCCAATATATTTAAATATATTCGCATCCATTAATCCAAAAGACGCCGAAAAGAATAGAAAAAAGGTTCTGCACACTATTCAATAGGCATGTCAATCCCGTGATCCCGGAATTGTAGAAAACAGTGAATTTAATAGCCCTTTATTTTTTAAATGTTGTATCATTCTTAAAAATTCCCCTTTCAAGGGCAAAAGAAAGCCTTTAGAGATTCGCAATCGACAAATAACACAGCTCGTTAACTCCCTTAAGCCTTTGTTTTGTTCTTGCCATTATAAACAAGCTGGAGAATATCCCACTCGAGTAGAAAATGAGCCTCATTATGAAAGCGATGTTTATAGAACTAACAACGAGGTGCCTGAAGTGGAAAAAGCAGAAAGTCTCAAAGATAATTTGTATCAAATTTTAACGAGCAGCTCGCAATCGCTTCTCATTTGATACCTTGTATATTGTAATTTTTTTTTTTAATTTTTACATAATTTAAAAATACATGGCAACCAAGTACGAATAATTATTTGAACTTTATCGTTTAAAAAATTTAAATTTTTGAAAGAAATAATATGGAAAATATTTTAAATAATATTAAGACAATTTAAAAATAAATGTCAACCGTAAGCAAATATGATGAACACCAAAAAATTTTTTTTTCCACAAATATAAAGCATTTTAAAGCTTTAAATAATAATCCTTTAAAAAGTATTTTTCTAATGAAATTGTATAAACGTATTTTATTTGAATTATTTTATTCATTTTATGCTTTTATCAAATAGAAAAATGTGAAAATCCTGTGTAAATTTGTACTCAAATTTAAATGTTTCCAACAATTTTCGTTTCATATATGTACATATGTATGTACTTATTAGGCATGTCAATCCCGCGATCCCGAAATCCCGTCCTTTTTTAACTCCCGAATATAACGGAATAAGTCTGTTTATATCCCGGAATTGTAGAACGCAATGAATTTAATAGCCACTAAGTTTTTAATATTGTATCATTCTTAAAAATTCCCCTTTCAAGTTCAAAACAAAGCCTTTAGAGAGTTTACAGTCGTTATTGAATTATTATAAATGAGCTAGAGAATATCCTTCTTGATGTAAAAAATTAACCTTTATATGAAAGCGATATTAATAATACTAACGACGAACATCTCACAATTGTCCAAAAATCTAAAGAGGATTAATAACATAACTTCTTCGAATATGAGTGGACTTATAACTCAGTGGCGCTTATAAAAAGCAAAAGACCATCTAAAAGATTTATGACTTCCTTCACGACTGCTTAAACTTATTAGAAAAGGTTTTGAACTCACACCAGATAGCTGACGAGTCATTGCAATTTGCGATATCATCTTCCCAGAAAGTCTCTTATGTACTGAAAGTTGATTGAGCTTAAGGAGGAAACCTCTAATTATGGAAATCTCAATTCAGAATCTGGAACATTAAAGAAATAATCAAACAACGGACTTCAATCTCAAATTATATATTTGTGCTGATTCCAAAAAGGTGCCAGGGTTTTCCAACACCTTAAAAGCAAAAGCTAGTTCTTAAACTCGCTTTCGAAATGCTTTGGTTAACTGAGGGTAAAATTAGACCTTCTGGAATCTGGTTTCAAGTTGTTCTAAGATCGCTTTCCTCTTAATTGTTTGAATTGGAGATTTTATTTCTGACCGCCTTTAATAAAATAAAAACCATCAATAAATCCCCTACCTTCGCTTTTATGTTTTGAGGCCACCATATCTATTTTTATATTACTCAAATATGTGCATAGAAAAGATGAATTATTCAAAATTCCAATACGCTTCTTATTCTTATTTTTGTGTGAATGCTTTAAATCTATTGAGCTTAATATCCGGATATAGTCCAGCAGATAGTGTCTATTTGGAAAGGTCAAGTTTTCCAGACACCCTTTCTAAGAATTTAATATTGCGCAAGATGAGTTCCGGATCGGATTTGCTTGAACTATGGGAAAGGAATGGAAATTAAAAATTTTGATTGCATAAAAATATTTCATCGGCACTGACTAGTGTGCCCTAATTAGTTCTGACAAGATTATATTTATTAACTCATTAAGTCGTTGGCTCAGACTAGCCAGTTAAATCAATTTCTTATTCGAAAATTATTTCATCCTCACTACCGCTGGCTTTGGCTGACATTATTTTTCTGCTTCTTTTCCTTAACTATCCACTTTTCATTTAATTTAACCCTCCTTAACTTTACCGTCTAGTCTTGCCACACACACGAAAGTTACAATTTGTGGCACGGCGCCTTGGCCTCGATTACCCCACCATCGAGTGAGCGTCAACTTTATGTATATAAGTACCACTCCCCGAAAATTGTATAACAAGCAGCGTAGATAAACAAGTAGATACACGATTACTGCGCCTTTAAGTAGACAACGAATAAAAAATGTCTGCTGATTTCTAACTACAATCAAGCGAATCAAAGCTCATTGTTCGTTACACATTGCTGCTGAATTTATGCTGTTACTGTTGTTATTCTGAATATTGTAAATATTTATTTCAACATTGTTTGTATGTATGTAAGTATCTTTGCTATGTGACACACGTTTACTTTACAACATTTGCTGTCTTCAATTTGTTTACTCGCTAAATTTTTATGGATTTTTCTCACTACCCTGCCGCGGCAGCTACTTACTCATACATTCTTGGATTATTTGAGTGTGGCAGTGAAGCTGACCTTGGTACAGACACTACCGAATTCTACAATGCCAATGTTGTTGACACTGATTGGAAAGACGGCAGTGCCATGTCGCACCGCCGAAATCGTGTGGAAATTAAATTTGTCATTATTATGAGCATAATAAATAAGCAAACGAACGAAGTGTAAGCAAAGATAGTATGTCAACTCGGCTGATATTGTGTGAGGGTGGCGAATTGAGTTGCGAGATTTTGTGGCGCTATTGAGAAAGAATAGTGGTGTTGGGCCAATCAGCGTAGGCGCTAATAAAGCATTACAAATATATTTTAAAGTAAATATATACGAGTATATACATATTCCAAGAAATGTTATGTCAACTTTAGAAGAATATTAAATAAATAAATTAAATTGAATGTCCAAGATGTGAGCAGAAAAAAGCAGCTTAACAAATTATATAAAAATATACGGCTTTTATTGCTTTATAAATACGAATATCCAAACTATCATGGAACTTTTTGAAAGGGAGAAAATATCAGTACTCATCTGAATATTAATAAGAAATGTTTCAAGTTGGATTGACTGACAATATTTGAATTTTAATAGGAATAGGAAACAAACTCCAAAGTAAATTGTGGAATAAACATTCGAGTTTTTAGCGGAAGCGTAAAAATTGAAAGACATGTTTTTCGTTTCTGTGGCGAAACTTTTATTTGCTCGTTGAACGCAAATGACGCGAGAACCGCAACATGATTGTTATTTTATATATGTAAATATCGTATTCAAAGTCCATTTGAATGTTAGTTAAGTAATGTTTGGTTAAGTTTTGTTATGTATTGTTATATTATGTAATGTTTTTTAATTAAGTATAATGTTATAAAATGTTGTCTTATGTTAAGTTTTGTTTTGAAATGTTCTGTAATCCTTTGTAATGTTATGTAACGTAATGTAATATTATGTAGTATTTTGTTATGTTATGTAATGCTATGTAATGTTATGTAATGTTATATTACGTTATGTGATAAAATGTTACGTAATGTTATACAATGTTATGTAATGTTAAGTTATGTACTGCTATGTAACGTTAAATTATGTTATGTTATGTAATGTTATGTTATAAAATTTTATAAAATGTTATGTTTTTAAAACATAATGGTCAATTTTACAGAGCTTGAGGCCAGTGTATGAATGATTTTTATTTGGAAAAAAGCACACTTTTTCGTAGATTACCACATCTCCTCATCAGACTTTATTAAATTTTATTAAATTCATTTTTCATCGATGCTATGTCAAGTCATGAAATGTTATATGATGTTACATATGTTTTGTTATGTAATGTATTGTATTGTCATATTATGTTATGTTATCTAATGTAATGTAATTGATATGTTGGTGTGTTGTAATGAGTTGTGTGCTGTGGAGTGATGTTATTTAATATTATTTGATGCTATATGCTAAAGTTATGTAAAGAATGTGATGATATGATGTGATGTGCTGATGTGTTGTGCTTTAAAGTCATGTTGTGATGTCATATATTGATATACTGTGACGCCATATGATCATATGATGTGATGTCTTTAGGTGATGACATATGACATAATGTGTTGTGATGACATAATTTATGGTTATTTGTGATGTGATGATTTGACATTATGTGATGTTATGTGCTGTAAATGTGCTGTGATACGACGATGTAATATGATGTGATGTGGGGATTTGATGTGATATGATGTAAATGTGATAGGTGTGTCAATGGGGTGGTGTGTACCGATATGATATGTTGTAAATGTGATACAATATGATGTGAAATGATTGAATTCTCAGTTTACCATGGACGAAGCTAAGCCATTAGTAGAATTTAAAAGTGTAAACTAAATAATAACAATTAAAATAAATAATTTACGTTCAGGTGTTTTCGTATATACTCGTATCATAACACAAACCGATCGCAGCTTTTCCGTACATGAATCATTTAGAAATTAATGAATACATTTTTTACACATAAAAACCAAAATATCAGTCAAAGACCTTATTTTATTTGATTAGCTCACAAAATAATTTGGTATCACGAAGTTTCACTTATAACGCCAAGGCTTAAAATGATTGCTTAGTCTGATCTGATAGCCTTACGTATAGTTCCAAATGGATTTTCTCAATAAAGATCACTGCGCTTATCCAATATTTCATCTGTAAAGGCAGCTACTGCCCGCAAGCCTTGGACTTTACACATTGTCCAGTTATCAATACTATGAAAATTCACAGCAGCCAATCCCTGATTTCCACTGAATTTTCTAAGAACATTTTCCTTGGCTCAGGCAAGACTCCCAGACTAGAGTTCCATTAGAAAGTATTACCAAATTGTATACTTCGATGAATTGTTCGAGGAACTGGTTGACCTTGAACCAAGCCACTCACTCCCATACCCCTCATTAACACCCACTCAATCATCAACTTTGTAATCAAGTCAATTGTTTAACTTGAAATCAACTTTCTTAACTTTTGTGACTCGAATTAAATCACCATCAACTTCACCGATTTAATTTCGCGATACATAAAGTTATGGGAATGAATCAGCATACGAGTGCATACGTGCATACATACATACATACATACTCGTTTATTTGTTCGCTCGAATGTCAATAAAGTCACATAATAAAGCGTTAACGCAATTCTTGCATGTCAGCACGTCATTGCCATTCAACTATCGAACATCGAAGTCGCGTAATAAATCAGCTATTAAATGAAAAAAGGAATGCTTTGATTGTACGCATTGTACAACAATAGTAATAAATTGTTGGCAATTATTTTTATTTTATAGGATGCGATTGTATATGTGTCAACATGGATGTGCACAAAGATAGTGCAAGTAATTGCATTAATTTTCGCAAGCTTTTAATGACAACTAGAATTATTTTATTGGAAAAACGAAATGTATTGTCATCGTAGGGAAAGAATGGTGAAGAAGGCAAGGGATGTGAATATATGTATGTGCGTTCGATTTGTTGATTCTCCTTACCGTCCTTTTAAATGCAAACGAGTGGGGCGAACGAAGTTATCAGAAAGATGGAAAATTACTAAAGTTGTAAAGTTATAAAATCTTACAATTTCTTTTATTTACGGTTATGATACTTCAATTCCTTTGGGCCATGCAAAGCAGTAAATTTTAAGCTACAGAAAAATGTTAGCTTTTTCTTTTAATATTTTTTCAAATTATTTAAAAATGTGTACAAAAAAAATGGAAACTCCATACTCAAAAAAATGGTTAACTGATACTTTTTTACTTCTTAAGAAAATTATAAAATTACCAAAATCAAATGCAAAATTCAGTCACTCCTAGCTAGCTCTTTATTATATTAATTCTAAATCGGATGCCTTGCCAAAAGTCAGAGTTTTCTCTACTACATTTTTTTATTTCCTAAATTTTAATATTTTTGTAAAAAAGACTAGCGTGTTTTATAAAAAAATTCGATTAGCTATACAATCGCTTTTACAAAACTGAACTCTTTCCCTAAATTATCTTTTAAAATATATAACAATAAACAATTTATGTAAACCTGTAGATTTCTAATTACCATTAAAATGAAATAAAATTTTATTTGCAGAATATGCGAAAATTGTATTTTTAATAATATAAACTTTGGCAAAAAACTATTTTAAACATTTATTTGAAGGGCGTTCTATAACGAATGCGATATGTATTCACCTTTATTTAATTTTTAAAAATTTTGTAAAAAAAATGAATCGAAACTTCATTGAAAAAATTTTCATAATTTTCTAATGTTTGTTTAAAAAAAAATTAAAAAATATGTAAAAGTCGATGTAAATATCAGTATTTAATTGCATTGAAATGGAATTGTATTTACAAGAATTTTAAATATTTTCATTAAATAATTTGAACTTTGAGGCAGCTTTTGTTGTTGGTCTTTTTTTATTTTAAATAAAATTTAATTTAAATATAATTTCTTACATATTCAGTACGTATTCAAAATGTGTTTAAGAATTTTTCGTTTTTCTAAAAAACCAAAAATTTAAGTTTTTTAGTAGTTTTCCTTCGAAACGAATCGCATTGCAAATAAGTTAAAAATCTTTAGTCTATACTGTACGATAATGCTTTAGAATTAAGGAAACCCATATTCTGACAACTGTACAATAACTTTGTTTAATTCATAACGTTTTTTCTACAAATAAAGAATATATACTATACGGCTACGTGCGTTGGCGTCAAGGCCCTAAACATATATTTTTCCGTCAATCATATGTAGGCTGCCTCATAAATGTATACTTTTTTTTCACTTAAATTAACAAAAATCGCCAACGATTTACCGTGTAAGACAATAAGTACTAAAGTTTCACAAAAGAAATGCAATTAAATTAAGAAATATTTATGTTAAGAAATAGATAACATAAGTAAGTACAAACGATTAACATAGCCATTAAAGCCAATTTAGTGCAATTATATATAACAATCTGTTTGTTTGTGCGTATTCGGCTGTAAATCGATGTGACTTTCATTATAAAAGCAATAACGCAAATATATGTAAGCATGTTGGTGTATGTTTTGCTGGGATACAATACTCATTGCATTTTCCGCATATTTGTATGAATGTTCATTTGAAGAAACTTGCTCCGATTCGCTGCTTAAAAGCACATCAACATCGCCCAAGATTAACAATCAAATAAACAATTAAAATAAGCAAAGCAAATTATGCAAGTTCCTATAAACAGCTTCATGTATGCGGATATATTTATGTAGCAGTAGACAAGTGCAAGTTTTGGTAGTGTTTGGATAATTTATTTAATTTTTTTTATTTTCTCAAAATAAAATCCTGTCAGTGTACGAGTAATAACTAGGCCAAATGATGCTCCAACAGCCATTGGACTATTTATGTATTTTTTCCATGCAAATGCAGTTGCTTGCCAAAGACAACTGAATGCAATGCAACAACAAAAATTAATCAACACAAGACTGCCATGAAAATTCATACAAAGCGAATGCAAGGTAAAGGGTAAAGCAAGAAAAAATAAATAATATTTATGTCAGCAGGAAATATTGTGGAAAAGTTTAACGTTAATATTTTCCAATTTTCGGCTTTGCTTTTTGCTTTGATTTTATTTTACTTGCTGAGACGTTTGCTGGATTTACGGCAACGTTCAGCTGCGACATGCCAAATTGGCGTGGTTTTATTAATAGCCAAAAATATATAATCGGTTGCTAGTGAATTTGTAAGAAGTTGGCAGAAAATCGCTTTGAATCCATAAATAAATAAATATATATACAAATGCAGGGCCACTAAAAACTTAGACTATATAGAGGCTGGAGCCGTGGCGCTAAAAGCAAATATTGTGTCTTGATATACATACATATTTTGTATGTAGTATAGTACGTATGAAAATGTTACTTTAAAGGCATCTCTAATGCGAAGCGGACTATTTAAATTTATTCAATTCATGTAATAAAATCAGCATATAAATATATTGACAAAATTTCGGCAGCTATTTCCGAACTGTACTGCTTCTCGAGCTACTGATTGCTTCTAAGTCTTTCCATCTGTTGGTCAATACAGTACTATAGGTGCCGTATTCCACATAAATTAACCATATATTTAAAAATATAATAAATTAACTCTTGCTTAAGTAACTTACGCGCTTAAACGTTTTAGTTATATAAAGAAGCTAAGATACCATAACGCCGGTTTCGCAATTTATGATATAAATTGTATTTCAGATTCACTTTGCTCAGATGTTAGCTAAAACAATTTGAATTGAAAAGCCAAGTGTAGTGAATTTAGATCAGGTCAAATGAGTTGAAGAGAGTTGACCTGTGGTCAGTTTAGCTCTTGTGAGTTAAGAGTGAATTTAGGTGTGGTGAGTTAATGTGCGTTGAGTTAAGGTGTGGTGAGTTAAGATGTGGTGAAATTTGGTGTGGTAAGTTGAGGTGTGGTGAATTGTGATGAAAAATGTTTGGGTGTGGGAAGCTTAAGAGTGGAGGATTGAAATATAGTGAATGTTGGTAAGGTGAGAATACAAAGCACTTGCTTTTATCCGCAACCATTTCCATCATAATTGTCGTTCTAATTGGCAACGTTACCGTTTCCTCCTCTTCCGTCACCACCACTTCCGTTTCGTTCGCTAAGTGGATTTTTAAGTTACTGCCAACAGTAAAGTAGTTTGTCTTCAAAAACTACGCTGCTTTTTTAATTAGCTCAAATCTTATTTAAGCTAACTTAACGCAACGTAGCGCGACATAATAAAACATACATTAAGTTTAAGCTGTGGTGAGTTTAAGTGTGGTGAGTTTCGGTTATGTAGTTCAGGTATGGTAAGTTTAATTTTGTTGAGTTTTGACATGGTGAGTTGTGGTATGGTGAGCATAAAAAGCGGCACCATCCCTTACGTCACGGTTTCCATCCATTTTTTTAGATTACATTATATTTTACAGTATCACGGTATCAAAATAGTAGAAGCCAATTATCGTATAAAACAGCGTAAAATACATTTCAGCTGCATCACTCTCGATCATTAGTATAGCTAGTTTTTTATAAAATTTTCAACCCTCACACTCAACGCGCATTGATTATAAAAAATGCTGAGTAATGCAAATAATTAAATATGTCTATCTTCTCGTAAAAATACGAATATAGCATTCAATAAAAGAAATGTGTTAGGCATGGTGAACAATATCATTGAAAGCGGCAAGTTGCCTTATCATTTATTTAACAGAAGTAGAAAAGTGTTAAAAGACTTACGGCACAAACAAAAAGTTTGCTCAAAGTTATTTAGAAGTTAATTTGTGGTAGTGGGACTATTATGATAAGCGATAGAAGCGTGACATAAATTTGATTGGCATTTATTGTTGGTTGAAGGCAAAACTTGAGGACACACATTTTTGTTCATACTCGTATGTAGTTTTGTTAGTTACGGAAATGTATACAGACGTTTATACTAAAATGTCTGTTTCGCTGTGCAACTTGTTTGACATTTTTTATCCACTCCTGGCATCTGTTTATGCTTTCATTGACCTAACCTAAAATACAAACATTCAATAGTACACGTGAACATATAAACTTAATTCACGTATAAGTATCATAAAATTGGTTTAGTTGAGTGCTAATAATGTACCGGAAAAAAATTAAAGAGTCCTGAAAGTACACTGAAAAGTATCGAAAAGTAATAAAAAATACCTTACTAATATTAAAATCAAATTCGTAGACATTTTACAGAAGAACTTTTTTCGAATTAAGACAATCTTCCATACACAACAATTTTCAGTGCGCGTATTTCTGTGTTACAGGATATGATCCTTAATATAAAAGTTATAGCAGTCTTATAATAAACTTCTTTCTTTTTTTGTCGAAATTGCATTTAAAAAAAAGCCCTTTTGCAAATAAATTGGAATTCAAAAAATTTCAAACGGAATAATTATAAGGTACTTTTATTAATAGAAATTGTCTATATTTATCGTGGGTCCAATTTTAACCACTTTTTTCCTTTCATTATAAGAAACCTTTGTAGTGGAAAGCTTTTAATCTTGCATTTTTAAAGACATTGTTTTCTCAAATTTCCATAGAAATAATTATTATTTTGGGTCTCTGCTTTTTTTAAAGTCGAGCTTAAGTTGACTCAAATTTTATTTGAAAGTAATCACGAGGAAATTCATGTTAAAGAGCTGTTACTAAGGGTCCAATTTAATTTGACTTAAACAAAGTGTCTCACTAAGAATTTAAAATTTTTATATTTGAAATGAAATTTGTTGTCTTTTGTTTTATTTATAGTTTGAAGTATACTCTCCCTCTCTCACTCTCTGGTTTATTCGGCTTAAATACAGGAAGATTTTGAATGCAACTTTGGGAATATTTTATTTATTTATTTAAATCTATTTTTCTAACAATAAATCTTCTTTCACTTTTGTACTTCCCGCACTCGCGATTTTGTACGTCGTTAACCTGCTACATCTCAATCCTGCTGGTCGCACAAACTTCAAATGTAGTTCCGTCTTGATGACGGAACGAGAGCGACACATCTAGCTTCTCTGAGAACACCCCAGCACCCACTCCGCAGTTCATTTTTGATCCGTCGGTGTAGAAAGAGGTGGTGTTCTCTTCCGCTAGTCTGCCCCTGCTCCAGTCCCGTCTAGATGGAAATTCTACCTGAAAGTTTTTCCTGAAGTCCAGCGAAGGAGGTAGATAATCTGGTTTGAGTACATATTGTTGGTCTCTGGCCCCACCCCGGGAAGTGGGTGTTAGTAAGGGCTTCTAATGAATCCCTGGCATTATCTGTCCACACTCCGTTCTGCTTCCTAAGAAAACTTGGATTGAAGTGCTCTTTTGACAGAATTTTGCTCAGTCTGGTGGACTCCCTGTATGTTTCTACAGATAAGCAGAGTGACCGCCAGGATTCTGACTTTGCTTTCCTCACTGCTTTCTTGTATTGTTTTAATGAGTCTTTGTATGGCTGCCATACTTTTGACCTATAGCAATCGTTGAATGTTTTTCTGACTTTAGCCCTGAGCTCCCTAAGTTCTCCAGACCACCAGGGTGCAGATTTTTCCTTAACCCTTTAAATAGATCACAATTTTAAAAATATGGAAAAAAACTTACTTAGAAGGTATTTGTTTTAAACATGAAACAAAAAGTAACTCATTTAATTTGTTTTTTTTTTGTCAAATCTAAAACCAAAAGCCAGAGAAAATTTCGCCCACTTGTCAATTAATTAATTAGTAAGAGAAATATAAATTCTTCCGGTTTTTTGGTTAGTCCTTGTTTTTAATATTGTATTTAAGGTAATTTGTAATTTTTACCAAGAGTTTTGAGCTTATCAAGATTCAGTATGAATATTTTGGTGCAACACGGTGGTCGTGTAAAAATTTAATTACCCACTCGTACATTGTTATGAGTAGTCATGTTACCATGTAAAATTATAAGTAATGAAGCTCACAACTTGGCGTACTTATGTAACTTTGTAACAAAAACTATTTTCGATAACTTCATACATGCAGCAGTTTTATGTAAATTTTCAGATTCTGATTTCATGCTTATTCTCATGATAACATATTCAATAGGTATTACACGTAATCGAAAAAGCTTTTGGCAATTTTTCTTTTGTTTGCACAATACGAGTACATACATACGTACATGCATGCATTATTCACAGCATCCAATGATGATTTTATTGCAACCACAAAAAATGGCTGAGAGCTGAGATTATACAGGGTGATAATTGTGTTTTGAATGTATTGACTTTTTATTTACTCGCTTATAAACAAGAGCATAAGATAAGTTGTGATGGTCAAAAAATCGAAGCAAGAGATAAAAATATACATACTTATATATCCTGAGTGTCAAAAATTCATATACAAATGTGAGCTTTTAACAAATCAACTTATGTATTTGGCTTTAGCAGCATTTTTGAAAAAACCGAACAGTTTAAAGTTAAAGTTAAAACAACTTAAGAAAGGATTTAATTAAGTAAGAGCTCAACATGGCGAAAGCGACAGAACTTGTCGAGGGCGGATCATCGTATTACACCGAACCTAACTAACTACTTAACTCACCATGCAAGAACTAACTATACCTTAGACCTACCACTTTTAAACTTAAGTAAACATCATATCACCATACCTTAACTCAACACATTGAAACTCACAATACAAAAATTCACTATACCTTATTTCACCACACTTAAGAGGTTACGCCACCTTGCGATTTTTAAAAAATTGTTTTTTTTTTTTTTGTTTTCGGATAGTCCCGAGATTACAGAAAATATAAAATCGTACATAATTTTGATGGTTAAAGATGTTTTTTAATTGTTTCTAGCCATGCACGTCTGAAACTTCAAACCCGTTTTTCTCGAAGCACTGTTTTTCAAAACGGTCTGCACGTATCTCTTGCAATGTTTAACTGATTTTATTGTTGATATTATAATGTTTATTACAATAAAATTTTCGCAAAACGGTCTTCTTTGTCCTATCGTAGGATTTTTGCAAAATAATTGGTCATTTTTTTAAAATATTTTTTATAGTATTTAAAAACAAGGGTAAAAAATATTTTTTTTCTTCAAAACTCTGTCATTCAAAAACAAATCGACATTTGAACAAATCCCTACGATCGGACATAAATAATACGTTTTTATTGATAATCAAATTTTGTACGTTCTAGAAAAAAAACAGAGAGAGAGAGGGCATGGAAAAAGGATTATATTGTTACATTTTTACATCAAACTACGCAGAAACATTATTTTAAGCACTCCAATGTATACTTATTAGAAGCCTCAAAATAAATTTATTTCTAATTGTTCAGTTTCCAAAAAAAAAAATCATCAATCTAGGTATGATTTTACAGCCTCTAAGGTGGCCTAACTTCTTACACTCACCATACATAAATTCATCACACCTCATCATACCCAAACTCATCACAAATCAATACAACTCACTACACTTCACTTGGCCCACTAGGCTTCTATGCAGCATGTGATCCCCCCACACCTAAATTTACTCACCTTAGTTACTTCAGCTCACCATGCGCTTGAAAAGGTAAAATTAAAATAAATAATTTAATTATATCAAATATTATATCTTATGTAAATAAATAAGTTTTAAAAATTTGCCTAGTTTTTAACGCATTTGGCCTGAATAATTTAGTTTTAATTTTGTTATGTATCTCAAAACTTGATAATTGGGTATCCAAGGCAAACTTAAAACTGCCGTGGTACCTTAAGTGTTTATCCACCCTTTAAGGGAAGCATCTACGGACGTATGTATGTATAAATATTTGCCCATTTCCAGCAATACCCTTTCAAAACCATTTTAAATGCCCGGCAAAAAATAGTTGGCCACCAAACCACCGCTGAATTCTGGCCACATAACGGTTTGATTGTTGACCGGCAGCATGCGAAGCGTCGTGAATTGTCTAATATTTTTTTTTTGTAGCAAATTTACCAATTTACGCTCATGAGAACAATTGAGAACTACAATAACAGCAATAAAAATTTACCAGAAGGGTTTGCTCCTCGTTTGATTTTCGTTTCATTCGCGGTTATTACACAACATGGCGCATTTATGCATTGATTGTTGCAAATGGATGCAAATGTTGGGAAGTGTTATTTTTTTCTGTATGTAAGAATGTGTCTATTTTTTAGTAAAAGCTACAGTCAACATCTCGGTTGGCTTTTCATTGTAATCTCTCGATACTTATTTGTTATAAAATGACGGAAAAAATCTTAATTTAAACCGACTATGTGTAAGAAAAAATATATAAAAGAAGAAGTAAAAAATAAAGAAAAAACAGTGTAGGAAGCACATTTTTTTCATGAGACATATAAAAGAGAAAAATAAGTCCAACATTTCGGGCAATATTATTTTACTTTGTATTAATGTACATCGTTTTTAGAAATTTTTTTTTTTATAATAGTTTTTAACGCATTAAATTTTATTCAATAAAGAGCGAGTTGCAAATCGATAAATCTTACCCCTGACTTTTGAGCCAGGTTAATTTTAATATAGGAAAAAGAGCAACACCATCGACAAAAAAAAAATTAAAAATCGCCATTAGTTTTTAACGACTTGAGACTTGCACTTTATTTATGAAAATCAAATGAACTACATAATTAAAATTTAATTACGTATTAATATTTAAATAACTATTCAATTTTTAGTTTATTTTTCTGTTGGCCTAGTAAATGTTAATTTTACAAAAAGTGTTGTTGTTTTTTCACAAAAATCTTCCATAAACTGGCCTTGAGCTCAATAAAAATTGTAAAATTAAATTTTTAGAAAATACTGTATACTTATAATTCCTAAAATTAAATTTGCTATGACAACTCTTTTCCGAATAAATTCCAAAAAATATTTCCTCAAACCTTTTTTGTAATAATTATTTTAATTACTTTCAAACCTTTTCAGTCAAGCATTAATTCGTATATTTAATCTGGTGGCAATCCTCCTCTATTTAGTTTAGAAATGAAATGTTTTCATTTCCAATGAATAAGGGAAATTTCCCCCCTAAAAATCCAAATCAGTTGGAAAAACCGAGTTTAAGGATTTTTACTTCACACGTGGAAAAATTTATAATAAGACAATACTAATTCTCAAATAATTTCGTAAGAGATGTACATTTTTGATTATTATAATGATAATGGTAAATAATTAAATTTTTCAAAGAATATTATTTAGAGTGGTAGTATCTTTAATGACTAACTGATTTGAGGAATAGTGCGTGCTAAAAAACCAGTTGTAGGTAGGTACTTACTTGACAAAAATACGAGCCTTTATAAATGAACCGCGTTATATTATCAAACGTACTTTTTCGAAATAATGAATTTCCCCCCAAAAAGGCGTGCAATTGCTTATTATTAAAACTCAAATGACATTTAATGACTTATGGTACCAAATGAATCACTTGACTTTCAAAAGAAAACGATTCACCGGCCACTGGACCAGATAAAGTTTCAAACTGTTTTTAATATTTCATGAGTAATTTTTGAGGCAAAAAACATAATAAAGGTAAATTTTACCATAAAAATTGTTATATCTATTTATATTTCTAATTGCTTCCATTTCTATTATCTGCATCTATTTGTATCGGTGTGTGTTGTTACGTTTTTATCCTGAAACTCCGATAATTTCCAAAATCCTTTAGGTTCGACCATTGGATTGTTAAATTAAACTCAATCGGGTTATCCTAATGCTAACTTTATTTATTTACCAATAATTTACAATACTTAACAACGCTATTTAATATGCAGATAGTTGCACTTGCGCACTCGCAACTTTAAAACTCTTAGCTTACTGCTTTACAACTTCACTTTTTAAAGTTTAATTACAAACTGAATTTAATTTAATGTGTAAAAGGTGTTTAAACTAAAATAAAATATGATAACTATCATATCTAGACCCTAAAATTTATTGACACAGAGTTCCTCCCTCAAAATCAAGCTCACCATCCGCCCCTGCCAGCTATATGAAGATTTATTTCTTTAGGCTGATATCCATATCGTGAAGATCCATTTTACCCAATAAAATACTTAACTGAAATTACTAAATTTTGAAAAATATTAATATAAAGCGCGAACCGCCAAAAACCATAACCGATAAATACAACTGTTTTATAATAGTGCAACGAAATTATGATCAAAGTTTTCGGCTTAAATATTTTTGAATATGCAGTTTTGGAGACCATTTATTTGTTCTTTCGCAAGGTGCTAGCTTCAAGTGTCTAAAGATGACTGTTGACTCTTTAGAATTTTCAAAAAACATCATACATAGCTCATTTCAGATATTCGCCTCGCTTCGATCCTACATACGTACAATGCGTAAATAATTATGTTAATACTTGAATATATAAACCGTCACTCTGTGTTCAGTTGTAGTGTTTTTTTCCTACGAATCACATTAATTCTGCCGAGTATTTTAAAAATTGTATTTCTCTGTATATTTCTTTCTTTACTCGCATTTTAATTTTTGTTAAAAGGTCATAATAGCAATTGTTATAATGCCAAGCAACTTAATGCATTAAGAGAAAATAATGTGTAAAGAAATATTATAAGTAAATCCACTCAGTTCACTGGCGGTGCGTATCTACGTAGTTATGTGTATAAATGTATAAATGTATATGTTTACGCAAGTATGCGCTTTTGTGTACATCATTGTAGCCTCAAGTGATGTTTTATTTATTATTGGGATTAATGTAGTGGCAATGAAAATGCGCAAAAGCGCTCATACGCAAGCAAAATTTAAATGCTTATGTATATTAACAACTTAAAAAAATATGTAAGCAAATACCAAAAAAAATATATACTACAGCTATATACGCACAATGCCCGAGCGCCATGAAGTATGCTATACAAAATTTAACGCATCGGAATGGACAACATATAATCTCCCTAGAGCAGCAATGGGCATAAACAATGGCTGAATTTCAATTCACAAGAGGGGGAACAAAACAAGAATAAAAAAAATTAAAAACAAGAAACTCAAACAGTAAATATTCCTTACACTTCTGTAGGTGTGTAGGGAAAAAAACTTTTAAAATGTTTTTATTAAATTTTACTTTTTGCATGCGAGTTATAGTGCTTTTAAATTCATTTTTTTTTAATTTTTTTATTTTTGTGTTGTCCACTCGCAAAAAAACGCTTTGTTCGCTTCACTGCACACGCTGTGCGGGTCACTGCAAAATACCGGGCGTAGTTTACTATGAGACAGTTTTCGTGTCACCGCACAGCTGGAGGATATCTTCTTTCCGACCGAGTGAGTTGGTGAGTGAGTGAGTTTGTAGTCACCTCTTAGCTGTACACACAGTTCGCTGCTTATTGATTTTGCACCTTTGGCCGTAGGCGCTACGAAAGTTATTTGCAGGTACTGTTAATTTAATTATATGCAAAGCGGGATTAAACGTACAGTTGAATTAATAGTAATAAATATAAGTTTGTTTAAAATTACTTAGCTATTAAATGCAAGCATCCTAAACTAATTTCGACAACCAAGAAATTAATATTTGTGTTTAAAGCATTTTAGGTAATATTATCACGATTGTCCCTACGGGAATACATGGCTCTAGGCCCATGTGGGAATTTCAGTAACTCACAGTTTGTCCCAAAACCACTTTGAGTTTAGCAAGCTTCGTAAAATAAAACCGATTTTAATGCATCTCACGATCTTCAGATCATTTAAAAATTGTGTTGTTAAATTAGCGAATGCTCGCCTGAATAGAGCTGCATACTGAGGCTACAGTGTGAAAGGCTGCAACCTTTCATGAACCCACTAATTAATGTTTATCAGTATTCTTTCAGGTTTCGCTGCTAGGGTGTGATAGTCTCCCAGCCTCATTTTTTCTACTCTTTCAGGAAAATAAATCAGCATTTAATCTGACAGCCAAGCGTTATCTAATATCTGAAATCTAGCGGAACAATGTTTAAAGTTGCTCCGATACTTCAGGCATCCAACTGCTTCTTGAGTGTTGTATGGTTTACAAAACACATTCTTAGAACTGCAAGGAAAGTCATGCAAGTATATATTCGTGGTAAATCCAAACCGAGGACATACCTCTTATCTCCTGTAAACACAGATACAAAACTAGACCTACCAAGAAGGTTGATACCAGCTGGCCTACCTGCCATACAATTCGGCTGGTTTGGTCGCAGATTAATGTTACTCATTTCCATAGCTCTCATTTGGATTCGCCAATTCTCTTTCCGATTGATGTCGGAGTAACAACCGTACACTGTCTTACTAGTACGCTTGACAAGCGGTTGAGATATACCACAAATGATTTCTCTCGCACTGCAGAGAAGAGGAGTCCCTGACCTAATACTTTAAAAACTAATAACGTGATTTTTTAACTGTCCTGAGCTCTCGAACATTGAAAGTTTTTTGTTTCTATGCTGACTACTGACTAAATATAAATTCTAAAATGTGAATAAAAGTTCACAAATAATTAATTTTAAATTAAAACGCATAATTTTTTATTCCCATCCAATTTTTATTCGCTTTGTATAGCTCGGCAATCGTCCATCTGCTCAGCTTGCATTTCGGCTATACCAAACTCAGCAGAGTGTTTTATTTGAAGTGCAGACCAAGCAAATTTTGGAGTTTCTACAAAAGTCTCAGCGGTGAAGTATTACCAACCCTAGCTGAATGCGGCAGAATCACGAACGCTGTCGGATATTAGTAGGATGCAGGATATAAGCATATGTACGTGGGCGTCAACTTGACATGCCACTTTAAGGTGGATTAGCAGTTGAATGTGATTAGTCGATTAATGGGATTAGTCGAGAATGTGATATAGACAGAGGTGGTGGGCGAAACACATAGTTGCGAAATCAGTGGTTGAATAGACAGTTCTATTTGATCTTGTATTATAAGAAAAATATTCGAAAATTAGATTTACTACAGCACTACAATAAAAACAGCGCGCATAAGTGATTACTGATGTAATATAAAATCGACTTGAAGCCAGATGCAATATATGTAATATCAAATTTAAGTTTGAATTTTATAAATATTTTAAATTTTTTATATGAATGAGTTTTTATTACAAAAGTTCCAACATGAGTTTAGAAAAGCTATTGGAAATACTTTAAAAGGTACTAAAGTTAAATTAAAAAAAAACACATATTAACACGGTTAAAATCTTTAAAATCAATGGCAGTGGCATGTTGTATGTACTATATACATTCATACTTATAAATATTAGACTGTGTTCAAAAAGATTTTTTTACCTAAAAAATAATTATGGTAAAATTTCAGATATCTTAATTTTTAGCTTTAAGCTCGCCAAAAATAATGTTCACTGGACAAGATATTTTGATGTACTATTTAAACTTGAATGCGCTACAAAGCGGCATGTCCACAACAATTGGTATTTCATTGTTTATTAAAAAAAATTTCCAAAATAATTGATTCATTGAAAATTTGTATATATTTTATTACTTAACTGTGTATTCAAAAAAAGTTCTGCCAAACAATTTGTTTTTAATATAGTTTCTTATTTTTGAAGGAACTAACTTAAAATGGAGATAGCGTGCTGAAAATTTGTTCAACCTAATTTTGTAAACGATGACGAGATTTATTTTTTGGAATCTTGAATAATAAACTGTTTTCTTTTTGACATACTCTAATATCACACGTAGATATTTAAGTCACATATGAACATAAAAGACACACAACTAAAAACAGAAAAAGCAAAGATACTGAACTTAAAGAGGAGCACAATTGGTATGGAATAGACGACGAAATATGTATGTCCGATCAGGTCTCATTATGGAACCCTGAACTTACCAGACTTTGGAAGATATCAAGGAGACTTTTTTATATATGTACCTTCAAATCCCCAAAGAAAAATGTATGACTCAAATTTTCACTGCTAAACCCAAATATAAAAATGAAATGATTATAAAATAGTGGACAGTATTATGCATTAATCTGATATATTTTGTGCTAAAACCTCAGTATTCACCAACATTCATGCACAAGATCTTCTAACAAACATCTATGTAGGAATGATTTTGGCAACGCTACCTTTGAGTCCGCGATTTTCTGATAACAGACGGATAAGAGGATGTTCTCTTCTCCTTTTATGGTAATTCGTTGTGGACTACCAAATAATGGATATGCAAGACTTAACGCATGCCAAAGCTTTAGCTAATGATGTATGAAACTAGCATAAGGATATTTTTCTCTGGAAAGTATATGTAAAGACACAAAGATTCCTTAAGAGATGCAGGGTTTTGCTATCAATCCCAGTACAACAACTCTGATACTGCGTACACGGAAATTTGGGAGGCATAAGCTTAAGTTTTCCATAGAATTAAAATTCTTGGAAGTAACTCCAAACAGTTAGCTGACGTGAAAGACTCATGTCGAGCTGTAGTTAAATCGAACGCTGAAAGTTTGGTTTGGTGGTGTAGAAAAAATATATAAGAAAAAAACGTAACACTGGTTTTCTCCAGTTTTCTGGGAATTTTTATCTGAAGATATTTTCCACGTGTTATATTTGTAGAAAAAGATTTAAAATTCGTACTACTTTTTAACAAAACATTAATGCAACCTTTCAAAAAACAAACTTCTAGAAATAACTTATTGTGTCAGGAAAGAGTGAAGTGAATTCAATGATGCTTTGATCAACCACTGCAAAAATCATTAATAGAAAAGTGATTGTGATCTTTACGGATAAATTTGCCAGAAATCCATTCTCTATTTTCGTATTGGTTTTCTTACTTTTATCAAAGACAGCATATTTTTTCTTACGCTGGAATCGGCGGTAAAACCTAGAAATATTGCTACTTTCGATAATTTGATTGTAAGGTGATCGTAATAAGAACTTTCTTGTTTTTCTTGAAATGTATAATAGGAATTGTTTTATAAATAAGATTATACAAGAACTTATTTAAGTTTATATTTAAAAAACTGGTAAAATTTTAAAACTGTCTAAATGTATATATTATGCTTTTAAATATCTCCAACTTAATTTATTCCCTATTGGGTTTGTTGGGCATAATAAAAAGCTTGCAATTTCTTATATTCTAAAAATCAAAAAACAACCTCTACATATTTATTGTCGCATGGGAGCTAAATTCACACTTACACTCCTTTCAAACAATGCAATCACTATCAATTTGTGTGTGTAAGCATGTATTTGTCTGCATATGTATATAGATCCAACAAAAACGTAACAGACTACAGCCAACAAAAATGTAATTTCAACAAATAAGTATTTATATAAATTGTTACACGCGAAAATTTACACGCACGCACTAATTACCACAGCACAGCTCATACCACTCAAACACGCACACGCTGTACATGTACATATGTTTGTATGTATACATGTATGTATGAAAAACGAGAATAAACAAGCGCAAAAAAGTATGCAACACTTGTAACATCTGAACAATTTCAACCCACAAAACACGAACATACATTGAAGAAAAACCTTCTCAAAAGAACTAACAAGAATTAATATTCTCTTCTGCAGTGTGCACAATATTAACAGCGAAATAAAATGTTACAAATAACAACGCATAAAAGTATGCAACATAAAGCTAAGCAAAGTGCTAAGGCGCCGAAAAGTATGCGTCAATTATGTGAAATAGCAATGTTGCGCGACAAATGAGTTTTCTTTGAAAAGTTTGACCTCACAAACGGTTAAATAAAAAAAAAGAGCTGAAAAGACCAATTATTATAAAAATTTATAATACTGAGACAATGATTTTCTAAGAATTAAAATTTGGAATACAAAAGCATTGCAGTTACCTCCGTGAAGTAAAGCATACAAAATATCGACTTTTCACAAGTAAACTTATAAAAGGGCGAATGTAAAGTAAAAGTTAAATAAGCCCAAAAGTCGAGAAGATAAAACTGAAAAAGGAATTTTAAAAATGAACACATCGCAACACGCAATAACTGCAGCGAACAAGCAACCGTTCAATAAAGGTCAACACAAGGCATAGACAAATAAAATTTAGTTGCTTGAAAGTTAAAGAGGTTTTTGAAACTCAATACTTGAAAGTAATCGACAACTAATAGCGCTTGAAGCGTAGCAAATATGGCGGAAGGCAATTACGATGATGAGGTAAATTTATTTTTTTTATATAAATCATATTTTAAAAATTTTTAGAAAAATGTTTTTAAACGCCTTTGATTGCTTCAAGGTTGTAGAACTTTTGGGGTACGTCTTTCTGATTAAACACTCTAGTCATGCATAAAAACTATTTATAGTTTTCCATATCAAAATATTCCCTCTAGGAAAGAAAAGGTGTTTTATACAGTTTTTACAGTAGTATGGAATCATTAAATTTTTTAAATTTATTATTGGACAATTCAATCTTGATTTTTACATGCGATGCTATTTGACGGAAGCATTCATTCTCGCTTCCCACAGAATGTTTAGGTCATCTTTTTTTTAAAATACTTCCTCAAGATTTCCTTAAGAATTGGAGTGGAAATATTGTTCTCACATTGTTTTATTTTTTTATAAAGTGTTGGTTATTAAAGAGTTTCGTAAATACATTTTCTAAATCTAAATACACAAGATTAGTTAATTTCAAGCGTGAATATAAGATAACATTTCTCAAATTGCGCTCTCAGCATCCGTGATTAACATTGATATTATACGTCTGTGGTTATAATTATTCCTAAGAAAGTAAGTACATTACTCATTCATAGATACGAACATGGTAAAATATTGGGAATATAGAAAACTTCAATAAGCATTAAATAACTTACATATTTTTAGAGTAAGATAAAAGCTACTTATGAAATTTAGAAATTTAATATGACAAAATTTTTAAGGGTTTCAGACCTTCTAAAGCTTTAAAATTTCTCGTTTGTTGCACGCTCTAACTGTTTACTTAAGCGAAGTATAGAAATTTGGCCAGGGTTATTCTGAAACATTTCACCACGCTCTGGACTTGAGTCCCTTGCGATTGGTTTTATTCCAAAACTTGTACAGTCCCTTATTATTATTATTATTAGCGCATAAATAGTAGCGGTGCGACCTAACAAAATATATTGTGCTAACCCTTAAGTTGTTGTACGTTTGAGAAGTCTGTAGTATGCACATACATAACCAATACACATTACAAACTAATATACAAATATGCTAAACGATAACATACAGACATACAAACATACAGACATACAAACATACACAATGCACATAGCACAGAATGAAACATACTGACACACACACACACATATAATATACACTGCACGCGCGCAAGGCACCACACACAAAGTGCAACATAAAACCAAATGTCTGGGCGCAGAACAGCGAGCTCATTACACAACAAGTGCAAGTACCTTTGGTGATTGACCGCTTAGCAAAAACACATAACACACTCCGGCATCAAATTGCTGTCATTGCATTTCGGCAATTTGAAGGCCAATAAACAAAACAAACACTAAGTGCATTTTACCCAAATCATATTTTATTTAGTACCGTGTGAAATCAATGCGTGAGAAAATATTTCTAATTTCATGTTGATTTCCCATTGGTTAATTAAGAATTATAAATAAGTTTCCTCTGTGAGGAAATTAGTATATAAGACCAACAATTTGGAAAATAAAGTTAATAATAATTTACAAGCTTAACTGTTTGGATCTTATTATTCAAAAGAGCGGCCTAGTGGCCTACATATGTATATAGCGTGTCGCGCTTTGTACGACGAATGTTAGGGAAACAATTCATATTTTATTAACAACAAATATTACATGGCGATCCTGCCAAACTGGCGACCATCGACAATTTTTTTCGACATCTAATGAAAAAGACTTGAAAATCAGGACATAGAAGAAATGACTGATATAAATCAAACGATCAGCAAAGCTGAGTTTGATCAAAATTTTTTTGAAATATTCAAAAATTCTTGAATATAAACCGGAAGATCCACCAACAAATGCTCCAAAATATATACCAACACCTATTAAATCAGGCCCAAAAAGACTTACGATAAGTGAATACAGAAAAAGACAGGAACAACACAGTATTGATTATAAAAATTTTCAGCAAACAATTTCTGAGAAGTCAAAAAGAAAATCAAGAGCCGGTAAAGCGGTGAGATATAGAAAACAAATGCGAGAGTTATATCAACTTATACATATAACGAATGGAAAAGAACATAAGAAATACTTAGATAAATTAAAACAACTTAAAGAATGTGCGGCCCAAAGCAGAACCAGCAGGGACCAGCTGAAGTAATTAATAACAATATCAACGACAGCGTGGTAACAAAAGGATACCACAACAACACCTATTTAATATATTTAATATTAGTAATTATAATAATATATGGTTTATATAGATTACATAAGTATTATAAAAATTTTGTTAAAAAACAAATAACAAGATCAGTGGCCAATATTAGTGCCTAAATAGCTAAAATATGAAAATTAAAATAAATACATGGACAAAATAAATAATATTTTAATCAATTTAAAAAAGAATCCAAATAGAACATATTCAAATGCATATATAGAAAACACTAAAGATAAAATAAAGCAAATTTGGTCAGAATTGATTCTAAAACACAAGCAGCACGAAATAGATGAAATAAAACCAAAATTTCAAGAAATAACTTCAAAAATATATACATTTTTAAATGATAAAATGGCAAACTTTGATATTTCTACTGCTTCAAAGATAATCCCCGAGTTCGGAGGAGAACAATATCTTCTAACCAAATTTGTAGACACTATAGAATTTTATGCTAATACTTTAAATGATGCACAAAAATTAATGCTCACAAAATATATTCTAGCAGGGAAACTTTCTCAAAAAGTAAAAAACAGACTATTAGCTGAAACAGAGCCAACCACTATTGATCAGCTCAAAGAAACTCTTGAAAAATTATATAAATTGAATAAAAATCCGCTGAAGCTACAAAACACGCTTAGTGTGATAAAACAAAATAACTTACCATTGCAAAATTTTGCATCGAAGATTGAGAGCATAACAGCCTCACTTAATGAAATTCAAATATCGCAGCAAGGATCAGAATCTAAATCGATAATTATCAAACTAAATGACCAATTGGCATTAAACGCTTTTAAAAATGGTGTAAATGAACCATTAAAATCAATTGTTTTCGCGGCTAGACCAAAGACTTTTTCCGAAGCACTGCAAACAGCTCAAGAGGCAGATGTACCAACTAACAACTCGAACATATATCGGACAAGAAATAACAATACTAGTTACAATAATAACTATAATAATAACACGCGTCAACCATTTAATACAAGAAATAATAATGGAAACAGAAGGTATGACGATCGCAATCGTGTTTCTAATAATACAAATAATAACAGAAATTATAATAACAACAATAGGAATTATAATAATAACAATAATAACAGAAGTTATAATAACAGCAACAGGAATAATGATAATAACAATAGAAATTATTCTAACAACAGAAATAATGACCGACGTCCTCAAAATTCTGATCAGAACAGAACAAATAATAATAATCAAAATAAAAATTCTCAGGAAAACTAGGACGTCCCCAGATGAAAGAAGCTGGGGTCATAAGTAAAACTTTAAATACGTATAGTATAGCCCAAAAAGACACAAATTATATCATAATTAAATCAAAGACAATACGAAAACCAATAACATTTCTAATAGACACAGGTGCAGACATATCAATTATAAAAAATGCATCTATAGAAGACAGTCAAATAACAAATTGTCAACAATATAACATAAATGGACTTAGTGACAATTTATTAACAACAAATTCGAAAACAAATCTTTCACTTCAATCTGATGAATTTATGATTGAACATACATTTTATATTTTTGACAATATTAACATATCTACAGATGGAATTATAGGTAGAGATTTCTTGACAAAATATAATTGTAAAATAGATTATGAAACCTTTGTACTCACAATTATATATGAAGAACAACAAATAATCTTGCCAATGTACATGAAACTCAGTACATTACCAAGTATTAATTTGCCACCTAGAGCAGAAATTATTAAAGAAGTAGACATTGACTTAAATGAAGACAGTTTAGTATGTGCTAGTGGAATAACACCAGGCATATTTATAGCTAACACAATAATTCCAAAGAAAGGTCACAAACATATAAAGTTCATAAATACAAATGAGTATGACATAACAATTAAAGATATTCCATTACACATACAACCAATAAAAAATTTTACAATTCTAAAATATGACTCAAAATTTAATTCAAACGACCGAATTAATTCTTTTAAAAATACAATAAATTTTGAAAATTTAGATCCACAAGCAAGAGAATCTATAATAAATATTTGTACCAAATACAATGAGATTTTTCATCTAAAAGGAGACATTTTAACAAAAAACAATTTCTATACACAAAATATTTCTGTACATGACAAAACTCCAGTTTATATAAAAAACTACAGATTACCAAATACACATGTTGAAGAGATTAACCAACAAGTTGACAAATTAATTAAAGAGGACATTGTTGATAATTCGACCAGTCCATATAATTCACCATTATTAATTGTGCCAAAGAAAAGCACAAATGATGAAACTAAATGGAGATTAGTAGTTGACTACAGACAACTAAACAACAAAATTGTAAATGATAAATTCCCATTAACAAGACTAGAAGATGTTTTAGACAAATTAGGCAAAGCCAAATATTTTGGACATGACCAGCTCATTCCATCAAATACCTTTAGATAAGCAATCCAGACCGCTTACAGCTTTTTCGACTAATAAAGGACATTATCAGTTCAAAAGGCTACCTTTTGGTTTAAAAATTGCAACTAATAGTTTTCAACGCATGATGACTATAGCTTTGAGTGGACTCCAAGAAGCTGCATTTTTATATGTAGACGACGTAATAATTTTTGGTTCAACTCTAAAAGAACACAATGAAAATTTAATAAATGTTTTCGAAAGACTAAAACAATATGATTTAAAACTAAATCCAGACAAATGTAACTTCTTAAAAACAGAAGTAGTTTATTTAGGTCACCTTATAACAGCAGAAGGTATCACGACTGATCCAAATAAGTATGACACTATAACTAACTTTCCATGTCCAAAAGATGCAGACGAGGTACGTAGATTTGTAGCATTTTGTAACTACTATAGACGTTTTATAGAAAATTTTGCGCAAATAGCTAAACCGCTAAACGAATTATTAAAGAAAAACAAACTCTTTATATGGTCAAAAGAATGTGAAATAGCTTTCAAAACTCTTAAGTCAAAACTAACGACACCACCTGTTTTGAAATATCCCGATTTCTCCAAACCTTTTATTTTGACTACTGATGCATCAAACTATGCATTAGGAGCAGTTTTATCTCAAGGGACGCCTGGAGAAGACACTCCAATAGCATATGCAAGTAAATCTTTGAACAAACATGAAGTCAACAAACCAATAATAGAAAAGGAGTTATTAGCCATCCATTGGGGAATTAACTATTTCAGACCTTACTTATTCGGTAGAAAATTCATGGTATACACTGACCATAGACCATTAGTAATTTTATTCACACATAAAAACCCGTCATCAAAGTTAACAAGAATACGAGTAGATCTTATGGATTATGATTTTGAAATAATTTTCAAACAAGGAAAGATGAATATAAATGCAGACGCGCTATCAAGAATTAAAATTACGTCAAACGAATTAAGAAAAATGATACCATCATATGATATGCTTACAATTACAAGAGCGGCTAGTAAAAAATTAGAAAATGAAAAATTAAATGGCATAGAAAGCGAAAAGCTAAATGAAAAATTAAATGGCAAAGAAAGCAAAAAGCTAAATAAAGATATAAATGGCATGGCAAGAAAACCACTTGCAAACAGAACTAGTGCTGCAACTCAAGAGAAGCTTGATCACCTTCACATTTGGGAAGGAACGTCATTATCAGACGTCACGCATATTAAGAAATTGCAATTTCAGTTCAAAAAGAATATTATGTATAATGAAAAAGCCAATATAGTAGCGCAAAAGAAAAATATTGTTGTTGAATATAGCGATAAATCGTTATCAACTATGACGTTGATTCTGAGGAAGCTAGGATTATTCGTAGAACAACAGGAAATAGCTAAATTAGCAGTCTCTGCAGAAGACAAAATTTTCCAACATATAAGCATGCAAGAATTTAAAGAAAAATGGAATAAGCTACAAAAAGAAATGAAAACTAATACAGCCATTATAGTATATACACCGCCAAAAGAAATAAAGAATATTAAAGAAATGAAGCGTCTAATAAGCAAATATCATGATGAAGAATTAGGAGGACATATAGGAATCTCCAGATGCATTAAAAAATTAAAGCAAAGATATGTTTGGAAAAACATGAGTAACATGGTAAAGAATTATATTAATAACTGCAAACTATGCAATGAAATAAAAGTAACTAAATATACGAAAGAAAAAATGACCATGACAGACACTCCAACAACTTCATTTGAAACAATTACAGTTGACACAATAGGCCCTTTACGTCCATCAAATGGATACAGATACATTCTGACTTTTCAATGTGAACTTACAAAATATATAGCAGCATTTCCAATGCAAAGTAAAGATGCAGTTACTGTAGCACGAACAATTGTTGAAGGATTTATATTAAAATATGGATGTTTTAAAACCATAAAAACTGACAAAGGTACAGAATTTACAAACGAATTACTTACCAACATATGTAAACTATTAAACATAGACAAAAAGGTTTCAGCACCATTTCACCATGAGACATTAGGAGCATTAGAACGAAACCATAGAGTACTAAATGATTACCTACGAGCACTTCAAAAAGAAGACAATTGGGAAGACTTATTACCCTATTACGTGTACTGCTACAACACAACGCCAAACTGTACAACAAATTATTCTCCACATGAGCTAGTGTTTGGAAAAATTAGCAGTCTACCTTGCGAAATACTTAAATCTAAAAACAAATTATACAATATTGATGATTATCTGACAGAGCTCAAACTGAAACTTATACATGCTCATAATATGGCTCATCAATCTTTAATACAAAATATGATTGATAGAATTAAGAAACAAACAAACAATAATATAAGTAATTTCAAAAATAATGATTTAGTTTATATTAAAGTAGGAAATAAGAAAAAATTTGATAAAATTTTCAAAGGCCCTTACAAAGTCATTAGACAAGAAGGCGTCAATAGCTTTATACAAATAGAAAATAAATTAGTTAAAATACACAATAACAATATAATTAAAGCTAGAAATATATAATTAATTGTAAACTATAACATATTAATATACATACATAAATTGTAACATAATATATATGCACATTTGCTTAACTTTTAAGAAACTACAGCAATTGTACATTTATCTAAAGGGGTAGGATGTAGTATGCACATACATAACCAATACACATTACAAACTAATATACAAATATGCTAAACGATAACATACAGACATACAAACATACAGACATACAAACATACACAATGCACATAGCACAGAATGAAACATACTGACACACACACACACATATAATATACACTGCACGCGCGCAAGGCACCACACACAAAGTGCAACATAAAACCAAATGTCTGGGCGCAGAACAGCGAGCTCATTACACAACAAGTGCAAGTACCTTTGGTGATTGACCGCTTAGCAAAAACACATAACACACTCCGGCATCAAATTGCTGTCATTGCATTTCGGCAATTTGAAGGCCAATAAACAAAACAAACACTAAGTGCATTTTACCCAAATCATATTTTATTTAGTACCGTGTGAAATCAATGCGTGAGAAAATATTTCTAATTTCATGTTGATTTCCCATTGGTTAATTAAGAATTATAAATAAGTTTCCTCTGTGAGGAAATTAGTATATAAGACCAACAATTTGGAAAATAAAGTTAATAATAATTTACAAGCTTAACTGTTTGGATCTTATTATTCAAAAGAGCGGCCTAGTGGCCTACATATATAGCGTGTCGCGCTTTGTACGACGAATGTTAGGGAAACAATTCATATTTTATTAACAACAAATATTACAAGTCTTTCAGAGGCTTCACGTTATTAACATATGAATCTAGTGGACTGTCTATTAAACTTTGGCGATCGCCATTTGGATTCGATTCTTGAGTCCCCCCACTTTCTTAGAAGCTCTGCCCTGTATTCCTCGGAAGGACCACACAACGGCTGATGGCCACAAAAACTCCTATGGACCCCATTTTTTAGCAAGATAATCCGCGTTTTCGGGTCCTGACATTTGTTTTTCGCCATGAACCTGTGCAACATTTTGTATGCCAGTTCTAGTTGACGTATGAAACGAGACGGTGAATTGCTTCAGTGAATGTTCATATTTAAAAATAAACTGTTTTTTATGTTGTTTTGTTTGACTTGTTTATTTATTTCATTATTTGTTTTAAATGAGCTAAAGGCCAATTTTGTTGGAAAATTTAACAGCCGCACTTGATTGTAGTGTACGTTGCAGAATTCCAATCAACGCTGCTTTGAAACTTGTATATAAAGCTTTGACATATGTGCATGCAAAGTGCGTATATGAATTTGTGCACATAGCTTTCTCCAGCACAAACGAAAATGAATTGCATTCAACGTAATTTATTTCAACTCTCAAAGAGTTCCTTGGTCAACAAAATTTGAAGGAGGTGGGGATGAATAAGGCTTAGTCGATTTTGCGGAACAGAAGCGTGTCGACAGTATAAAATTGCTGGAAAGAAAATCTGTGTAAAAATTAGAATTGTATTGCAAATAGAAAACTCTTAGGAAAGTTCGTTCTTTCGCAAAATGTTTGTGAAAAAAATTTGAGCAAATAATACAAATAAATGTTTCAATGCTGAGCTTCCCTGGCTCGCTTTTTAGACCCAATAACACAAATATATTAATTGTCTCCAAATAAGGAACAAATGTTTATTCAAAGTTTATCATAATGAAAGAAAATCATTAATGAATGCCAAGAAGAGCAACGAATAACCCAGCTGAGTCATGTTCAACCAGAAAAGCAAAAAAAAAAAAACAAGAAACAAAAACGGAAGTAACTAGTCTAGGGTAACCAACTGTAATGAAATATTGTGCGTGCAGCTAAATGCTATTTGAGCATAAAAATTCAATTAACTACAGGCACAATTAATTTAACGTAATATTGCGACATTTCACGCTTGATTAGCAGCCTAATTAGGTGGATAAGAAGAAAACGTGCCGAACCAAACAAAGAAGGATTTGCACAAAATGCTGAATATTGCGATAAAAAGTTGATCGGTTAAAGTATTAAGAAAGTTAATTAGTATTTGTTGAGCAAATATTTTAGCTTTTTTTCACTGTGTATTGTGAAAAACTTTGCAAACCGAAACCATTAGCAAAAGTTGCACTAAAACGCGTTACAAATAATAAAATTTTACAACTAATTTTAATTAGCTTGCCTCTTCGGCTCTGCATCGTTTCATTCATAAACTTGTAAGCATATCTGCGTCTACTCTTGCACACTTTCTTTCCCATATTTTCCATTCATTTATGAAATATTAACTTAACTATCGACATGACTGGCATCATTCTCAAGTTGAAAGGATAAAGTTTCAGGGCGCTCTCGTTTATTAGTTGAATTTGAATAGAGTTGAGTGAAGCGCCTTTGAACTTTCTAACACACTACTGCTACAATTACTTTGAGTAATTTTTAATCACAATTATCTGCTGCTATATACATACATATATACATTTCCTTATATTAAATTTTCGCATTCTTATTTTCCACTTCAATGGGTTTTGTGAATTTCAAAAGACATAATTATTTAAGTCGTTGCTCATTTAATTACGCGCAATTCTATTTAAGTAAATTGAAGTATCCGAAGTTATTGATGAGCTCACCTTTAGTAAAAAATTTGATAAAATTAAGTTTTCATGGTCATTGGGTAATAGAATAGAGGTGATACGCATAACTTTTGTGAACGAACTGGACGAAGGTATATTTAGAAATTGCAAAATGTTAGAGGAATATTCTAATCACATTCATATATGGTACACGTATATAAGTTCCGAACTATGCATTTCTAATAAGGAACGCAAAACCTTCATTGATAAAAGACGTACAAAGAAGGTCGGCAACTACTAAAATACCTCCCAAAAACACCAGATGATTAAAAAAACACTTGCTTCAACAAAAGATGCTCCCATAGATGCCATGCAACGAGCAACGCCCTTCATAATGATTTAACAAAACTATGAGCCTTCGGAAGAAAAGCAGAATTGAATTTTATTTAGCCAAAGTTACAAACTGTCAGATGCCAAACTTTTCTGTTAGGAAAGTTTTATTCGAAAGAAAGTAACTCTGAAGCAAGCTGATAGAGAAAAATATTATTTGGGAGTGTTTACATGGCTGGGTACTGTGTGAAAGAGTAGAATAAATGGACGAGCAGCAGCAAGGAAACGATAGAGCTTCCAGTGTAGACCTACTTTCCCTGGATTTACAGAAGGAAACTTTAGCTTTGATATAATAACTGAAAATAATATTGAGCATGCAAACCAAAGCGGGCCTCCCGGTTGATCCACAAAATAACTTCAACATAACCAAAGCAAGTGGAAAATCAATCAAAAAAGTGATAAAAGTTAAACGTCTTTCGTCGTGGCGTATTAAAAGTTATGAAGACACCACCTACAAAGGCACTAGGGGCTTCCAAAAGACTTGTAGGCTAAGAAGATGGAATGCAATAAGGCTATAAGACCAAATCAATAACTAAATGATCACGATCGTAAAAAAGTTCACAGCATAATAATAGCAGAAGTCCCCAAAACTCGCCACTATTATCAACCATGGCAACCCAACCAGCTGAATCAAACCAAATGGATTCAAGACCCGAGAAGTTGGTAGCTATATCATTAAGCCTTTGCTTCTCCAAATATTGCAGTGGATTTCAAGCAGAAATAATGACAATATCTTATCAATGATAAAGCTGATTAGCTTGCTCATCAGTCAATGATTCTGCCATATACCGATATTAGTGATATGAATTAAATTCGTACCGCGAATAGCTGGCTGAAGCCAAGAGTAAAAGCACTCTCTAGTAGAATTCGCTATCCCAACGGAGCGTTGCGAAATTACGGACGTCAATGACAACTGTCAAATACTTGGGGAAGAAGGAAGAAGCTCCACATTTTCTGCAAGACGTAACGTAGTGGCTCGGTATCTACTAATTTCTTTAGCGCGTTTGATAGCTTCGAATTGTAAGGGGTTAAAGATTTAACAAGTTTTCTATGGGGTACAAAGTGGGTTTTCTGCGCAAGAGGAGGAGCCAATATCGCCTAAATGAGTACCATCGCGGATTGCCATATAACCTGAACTTAGAACTTGTGTAAGCAATACTGTAAATCTGAAATACCTTGGCTTTCGTTTCTAAAGCCTTGACAACCTTTGAACAATTCCTAAGAGAAATTCCAGTGCCACTACTTCTGATATTTTGAATGAACTCTCACATCCTCATATGAATCCAAACCATTCTCACTCCCTCGTATGAATCCCTCTCATCGTGAAATAATACATACGAGTAAATGCATGGTTGCAAATACAAAGGGTATGTTTGCTTTAGCTCAGCGGCATGCACAATTGCAACATTTCCATATTTCATGCACACAATACCTGCCTTTGAATTATGCATTCCAGCTATACGTGAAAGTTTGTATAACTGCAGACTTTTCCATCTTCACATCAAATACTCGTACTTTCCCAGTAAACATTTTTTACAACTGAATATCTTTTCTTACTTCAACTTATGGTACTTTCAATTGCGCAAGATTAATTTCTTCTTTTCATAGAGGAGTCTCCAATTGCAGTGACTTGTCCACCTTACGGCGAGCATTCCAAAAGTGTTGCCGAAGACTCGAAGCATTCAGAAAGAGTCTTACGATTTTTTTCAATTACTTTTATCACTTTTGAATAAACTTTTTCCAGCTAATCTTCCAAATGTTCGCTGGGTTGTTTAGGTATTCATGCAAACGAATCATCATCATTCATTTACATTCTTCTAATATTGTATGCATTGCAAATCCTTTGAGTCCGCGTCAAGTGCGTTGCGCTTCGGTGGATCGATTTGAAATGCAATGACAATTCGCACTTGAACCGTCATCACTTTGGGAACCAATCGCATTCACTTTTCCTAACGTTACAATAATTATGTACATTTTTACTTTTGACCTACAACTTTTTTCTGCTAAATGTTGAACCGCTTCTACTGTTTCAAGTTCAGCGCATGCATGCCGGTGCAAAGGGGGCGTATATATTTTTTTCAAACAAATTCCCAATTGGAGAGAAGTTTACTCCACACTAACGTATTTTGATTTTATTCGTCTATTGTTATTTCGACCAATAACTTGGAAGGAATGCTTTAGTTTTTATGTTGTCGAGAAATGAAAGGTTAAATGAAAAAAAATTGTAAATCACTTTTTATGTAGCATACGAGAAGTATTTGTTTGTGAGTATATGTTTGTGAGAATATGTATATGACAATGCAGGTCACAATAAAATTTTAAAGCGTATCTACTTTATATTGTTATAAGCATTGTTTTAACTTTTATTTTTTTTTCTTTTTTAATTTCATGCTTCGCTGCAACTAATGAACGGTTTTATTTTAAAAATTTTGAAATTTGCAAAGAAAATTGCAAAATATAATATTTCTTCAATCAAACCTAGGTTTGAATTAAATTTGTTTTTACTCATAGAGGACACTTACTTATTATTCTGATCCAAATTAAAAGTCGGCAATTTGGGGAAATAAAATAAATATTTTCACTTTTAAATTTATTCCAACCATTTTTTTCTCGACATACATATGGAAGTTAAGACTTTACTGGGTTGCGAGAAGGGCAAATATCAAAAATTGCATGTCTTCAAATGGATACACATTTAAAAAGTTTTATTCACTTTGAATTAATTTTATTGTATAGAGAAAGCTCTTTAAACATAACATATGCATGTAATAAAATAAGCAATTGAACAATTTATGCCGGCAAGAAATAGTGACAAATTTTGTAAAAACTAATTTCTAATTATATTACAGCAATTTTTTTATAATTTATAATTTAAAGGTACTTTGTTTTATTAAAAGGTACTTTTATTTTCAATTAAGAAACGAATTCGTAACAGAACTATTTATAGTTAAACACTAAGCTGTTTTCCTGACAAGAGAAACTTTTTTAAGACGATTTTGGATGACATTACAAAATGATTGCATGTGTGCATGTGTAAAATTTATTACTATTATTTTGCAAAAATTCATACATGTTTTGCGTAGTTTTTCAAACGCTTTTTTTTAAATGCTTAAATAGATATTTTCTACCAAGTTAAGATGAATTTGCGGAGTCAAAAACACTGTTTAACGGACAGTTTATTATTTTGTTTTTTATTATTAAATATTTTGGTTATTTTTTTTTAAGTATTTTAATTTATTAATATTGGTATTTGAACATAGTACTGTGCGACGTTCAGAATCAAAACGACCTTCCTTGGAGTTATTTATTCCGCTGCTGTAATCAAACCTTTAAGTTAAGCTTATTTGTTTTTTATTAAACAGCCTTCCCTTCGCTTATTTTCAATCAACTAGTCAAATGTTATTGTCACCTCAATACTTTTTCACATTCTGAGAAATGATTCCGTCAACACCTACGCTGGCATCACTTTTCACTTTATAGCAACGCATTTTTCGCTTATTGGCAAATTTTCAATCACAATTTCCACATTTTATACTCCTTTATGGTTTTCTGCTCTTGCTCTCCTTTAGTCGATTTGATTGCGGTTCGCTTTACCCCTAGCTCAAAAAAAAACAATGAGTTACATAACTGTGCATCACTTTTCACTTACTTTTCTGCTATCGCAATTGTTAGCTTTGTCAATTTAACTGATCCTTTCGCAAGTCCACCCTTTTAGCTCGTTCGTCCACAATCGACAATGCAATGCCAGTGATGCCAGTGGGCAAAAACCGAAGACTCCGAAATCAAAATCTGCAGAAGTACCAAAATCCTACCCACATATTTCAAAATAAACGAAATAATACGATGAAAGTGAATCAAAAGAGAAGTTGTCGCGTAGCTTCCAATGTTTGCTAAAGCATTCAAAAAGAAGAACAAAACAAACGACACCGTTAACATAACGAAAGTGGCTGCGATTTGGTATTGTTTGAACATCCTAAGAATGTGGATTTGTTGGTATAATTGTGTTGGTAATCTGATCGGCGTTTGCGTCTGCTTTCTACTGTCAGTTGACATTACATAAATAGCTTAAGTGAAACAATTAAGCCACAAAATAAATTACCAAAAAAAAAAAAAACGCTTCGCGCGTTTTGCTGAAATTGATGATTTTATAAGATGACCTTTGTTGCTAGCGGTTTAACGCGGATTAGTTATGTCAACAAGCGTTCAGCAACAAATGAGGCCACATAAATATCTATTAGGAATTTATCTTGCGTTGTCATCGAGTGCAAGTTTATTAAATGGCAGGCAATTGTGTATTGAAAATTAGTATTGAGCGTTTGTTAACTCAAAATAGGTCTTTGTGCTTTGCATTCCATAATCCCGAAAAGTAATTTTAGGTTACGATGAAATGACACTGACGCTTATGCGAGTAAATTCAAATTGGTGGAATAAAGTGCATTGAACTGAAAGCAGGGATGATAAGGCAAAGTGAAGTGAGTTGCGGTTAGGTGAAAAGAGTTTATGTATGGAGAGATCAGGTGAGATATTTATAAAAATTTAGATAAGGTGAGATTAGGTGTGGGGAGTTAATTTCGGGTGAGTGCCAAAAATGTAGGTGCCAGGAATTATAGTGTGGTGAAAATAGGTGTGGGAAGTTTCATGGGGGTAAGTTTACATGTGAAAAATTTATGTTTGATGAAGTAAAGTGTGGTGAGTTTAGGTGTTGTGAGATTAGGTATAGTGAGTTTCGCTGTGGGGAGTCCGTGTATTCCTTTTTCAAAGAACTTCAACTTAAAATTATCATTAAAGTACTTATAATTTCAAGTTTTCACCAGTCATTAAGCTTTCACCACTCATTTCACTTGTACAACCACAAGCGAAAGCTCTTTTATATGACACGCAAGCATTTGACTGCTCCATTTGGCACCTCAACTTGTACGCCTCTACATTGAACTCATAAAATATGCAATCAAATTAAGTACATATCCTGTGGGAGGTTTTCATGAATTAATAATTAATGCGACTATTGTGCACAGAATTGTAAGAAAGTTCGATAGAAGCTGCGCACTCAAAAAAGAAATGCAAAATATTTATCACCTACACAGAGCTAAGCGATCTTGTTAGTGTATTATATTGTTGTAATTACACGTTTTATACAAGTATACAGCTAAAAATTAGCATCGGAGCTGCTTGAATCATAACTAAGCGTTTTAGGTTCCTTTCCACTTTGGCTGGCCGAAAAAACGTAACAAATGCGTGTAAAAATTTAGCATTCTTTTAGGAGAATTAGTGTGGTGTACAGGCTTTGAAATAATGTTGCCAAAAAATAGGTACTGCTTAGTTTAAGCTTGAGAAAATATAAATTTTAATGAAAAAACAGAAAAAAAGTTTGCTACAAATGAGACAACATCTTAAAGCGAATGTTATCCTTTTGTGGCATACTTTTGGTTGTCTGGTTGTTTGGAAATTCAGTCTCCATCATTAAACTCTCGATAACTGACTAGGGCTGCTCGACTTCGCAGGGACCCGAAACATGGTAGTAAGTAATTACTCGTATAATTGGATTCCAGCATAAGAATAATCCCCAGTTTATATGGATATCTCCAGTTGAAAAGACTTGTTAGAAAATTAACCATTTGTGGGACATGTACATTATTTTCTTTTGCTAGAATAGAATAAACACCCTTTCAATAAAACCAAGAACTTCTCAGATTCTGTAGTACCATAATTTAAAGCAAACTTTTTAGAAAAGGTTAGTTTATATTATTTCAACGAAGTAAAAAGTAGCTGCAACTGCATCAAAAGTATTTCGTCTGCTGCCACCTTTCTTTGGGGGGATATTTCGTCTTACCATGGTATTTATAAAATGAGAGATATGTAAGTAGTTCTATTTTTTATCTTGCCTCGGGTGAGAGTTGTGTTTCAGGCAGCATTTGGGAGTCCACCGCTTAAATTTTCTAGCGCAGAAGTAACATACTCCAATCAGCTTCAAGTCAAGAGTAAATAAGAACATACTTTGAAAATATTTCCAATCTCATTAAAACTGGGTCTTCCAAGCTAAAATTTAACCTTTGAGCTACTCCTCTTATTGTGATTTATGCTGTTCTGCGCTAATCAAGTTGTTAAGCTGCCTTTCGAATAATCTTCTTATAATCTAAATAAAGAAAGCAAAAATGAAAAATAGTGTAATAAATACACAAAGTTATTGAAGCGAGCATAAAGCAAGGTACCTAAATCGCTTACTCTCTATTCAACATTTTTTACCTGCAACATCGCCCGCACCTACCAACATTTCAGACAAGAAATATTTCTAATAATGGTGGCCAAAATAATGGCCACAAATATTACAAAAGAAATAAACATACAATTTGGCTGCAAAAAAAGTTGGCAGACGCAAGAACGATTGGCACGATTTTGTAGAAAATGAAAATGTCCTAAAAAAGGAAAGCGTAGCAAAAATTATTCATACATGCACAGAAGTAAATGTGTGTACGAGAATGTGTGAAAAATACTTTATCAATGCAATCTCCTGTTGCTCGACCTCCAAGTTATTAGTTGGATTGAAAAAAATAATGCGAAAGAAGGTGAACGGTACTTAAAGACCAAAGGTCTACAAGGAAGAATGTTTAAAAATAACATAAGTACTTAGCTAAGAGCAAGCTTGATTTATGTATGTACTCGTATGTACGGTACTATATTACCCTATAATTATTTTAATTTTGAACGAGACATGGAAAATAACGAGTAACGTGTACATTCGATACCCAAAATAAGTAATATTAATTTGTTGGATGAGCTTTAAAAAAAGTTAAAACTAATTTTCGAAAGAATTATGCTTCTAAATATATTAATTAAAAGAACGAAATATGATTTAAACCATCGAATACTATTATTTGGGGTCTTATATTTTAAAATTTTTACCAGCAAGATAAATGATTTAAGTCATCAAAGGCTTATATGTTGAGACTTATAAGCCTTTCCATAACAACCATCAGGGAGTAAAAAATACTCAGAACTTGATAAAATCCTTTCGTGATTAATTCAGTACATTTTCCGAGTTTTTTCGGTATATTCTCGGTCGATTTAAGATTCTTTTCGATGCAATTCCGATGCTTTTCGGAATATTTTGGGTACAGTATCGGAACTCTTTCGGTACACCGATTGGTTCCATACTAATACCGAACTGGCCCTGAAGTAGTCGCGAAGTTTAACCGAACTCGTCTCGAACTTCTCCTGAAATGGTCCAGAAAACCCTTAACAATTCCCAAAATGGCACCGGTTTTGGTCTCAATTTTGAATTGAGTTTTCTCACTGGTCCAACAATTATTGATATTGAGGAAATTTCTGCAGTTAAAGTAGAGAAGTAAACAAAATTTCACCATATGAATGTGAACAAAAATAATTCAGACCAAATTTGATGATCTAATATTTTTGCAGAATAGAGGATGATGTTATGCTGTCGCATCATATTTTGATTGATTATATTTAATAAAGAGAATTTATGTTTTAAGGGGTAAATATGTTGAGTTTGTGTACCAAAAGATACCAGTTTTTGACATCACTTCGTTGGCTTTTAAAATCTGAGTGTCTTCATCAGGTTTTTGTAAGGTTTTGTTACATGGTTTTCTATTGCTGAGAATGGTGGGTCACCCCTGTGTTATATTAAGTTTGGCCGATTGGCAGTCCTGCAAAATTCTTACTTATGCCCTCTCCTACTGTTATGGATGTTATAGCTTTTTGTAATTAAAACAGATATACTATTTCATTGTATATTATACTTTAATTACTCTTTTTTCACTTGCAGTTGGTCTCCAGCAATCCAAATCAGCGGAATTGGCGCGGAATTTTGTATTGCCATGTTGGTCATAATAACTGTATTGGCGTTGATTGTAACATCGGTGGTAAGTGCATTTGCATTTATATGATATATGTATATATAGATATGTAAAAGAAGTAAAAACTTTATTTCATGTAACAAAATCGAATTTAAGTACAAGTTATAAGCCTGAATATGCATGTAATTACTATATGTACATAAATATATTATTCCTAATTACCCAAAAATATATATGCTAACATAAGGGTGCTTCTTATTTGACAATTTTTTTTTTGAATTTTTCCTACTTGCCATACCTTTATTTTATTCCTCGAAATAAATACATTTTTTTGAGTTATATTAAAAGCTACCTGGCGCAAATAAAAAAAAATTAGATATATTGTTTATTGTTTCCTATTACTAAGGAATATAAATCTTGCGAAGATGCAATTTTATGGTCCTTTCAATTTAAGTATAGTAAATGTCATTCCGTTATCATTTTATTATTCTAAAATAAATTAATCCCTAGTTGGATACTACTACTTAAACTTAAAATAACGTATCGCAACGCTGAGTTTCGTAATTTGAAAATGATCAAAAAACAATTTAAGAAATGTACATATATTTTTTATATATGATATCATTCGCTGTGATGTGAGGAGAGATGATAGAACTGAGATCAGGTAAAATCGGTTAAGATTAAATCATTAAATCAAAATAAAATACTTTATAGAGAAAAAAAAATTGTATGTGAAATAAAACTACCCCTAGATTGCATAAATATTATTTAGTATTTTAAATAAAATAAATTCGTAGAAAAACTGAATCTATTTTTGTTTTGTTTTCAGCTACACTTATACATTTTTAAAGGGTCATTTTTTATTTGCTACACTTTTTTTTTCAATTTAAATAAATATTTGCTATAACGAGTCGCAATTGTTCAAGTTCAATTCAAGCAAACATATTCATTGCTTCATTTTTGTTACGGAATAAACATTAATTATTAAAAGCTACCGAGGTTCAATAACTTATCTATGCTCTTTCGTGGCGGCATAAGTTCTTCACAATTTGGAATTAAATATATTATTTAAAATAATGTTTTTATTGCACTTAGTAGCAGACGCATGAATAACTTATAAATTTTACAAACATAAAAATTACGGGTCATTCAGTGCTGCTTTTGCACTTCCATTTCTATTTCCAACTGCCTCAGTGCGATTCGCTTAAACCACAAACAAAAATAAGCGAATTTATGAGATACAGGCTATATCTTAAAATTTATTAAAATGAAAACCACCAAATTTATCGTTGACATAAAAGTACAATGAAATAAAAGCGTTACTATTTGTTTCCTCTTCTGCGCAAAGAGTAATAATGTTTAGTTTATGTCGTGTTTTTTACCACATTAATTATATTCGTTTATATTGGTTACATTTTTTACCACAAATTTCTTCTTCTAGAATACACTTGCACCATATACATTTACCATTTCGGCTGATAAACGTTATATCTTGTTGGCGCAAAATATCGTAAAACTTTACCGACATTCATTTTTGGCTCAATACACGCTCTTCGATATACAGACGAGGTGAGTAGCTTGAATTTATTCATTAGGGTAAAGAACTCATGGAAATTAATAATGAAATTAAACAGTTCAACAATTAAAATTTTCAACATTTTGGCTTCCACTAATTCCAAACAATATTTTTATTTTCTCGTTGATCAAAGTATTTTAATAATTTTTGTTTTTCCTTTGTTAAAAATGTTTGTATTTAAAATATTATTCATTCCATAGGAGAATCCACTCAATTCAGTATTTCAATATTTGTTCAAAATTCCCAATGATTTAACAAATTTTCAAAAAAATATAAATTTCTTCAATATTTAGGAAACAATTTTGTGACCCATAAAATTTAAAATTGTGATCTTAAGACTGCTAAGAAGTTTCGTTGGTTTTAGAAATTTTATTTAAATAGAAACTATTTCTAAAAAATTCTCAAAAATCAACAGCATATTTATTTAATTCACGTAAAATAAGCACTCTGTGTGGCTTTAATTGAATAGTCTACAAAACTGTTTGCATACTAAAAAAAAAAAAAAATGTTGTGAAAAATATTGTGTGTGAAATATTTTTTTAGCCATTTTTTATTTTGAATTATTATTTGTTAATTTGTACGAAAAGCTATGAATATCGTGAAAAAATATAATTACGAATACTTTTAAATCTTTCAAATTTGTAAGCAGTCGCACTTATGGACTAAAGTATTTTTTTTTATTATAAATTAAGAAAAAATAACATACAAATTAATTAACACGTATGTATGTATGCAGCAAAATAAACAAATTGTAATAGAATAAATTCGAGTCTTGAATCGTTTTTTTCGTGATATTTTTTTGCCGCATTTACGTCCGCTTGAACCAAATTTGTTTTAAATTTTATATATAAAATTATTTATACTTTGTATAAAGTTTAAAATTTTGGTTTATACATAGGTTTATTAATGAAAATTAACTGAATTTTAATTAAAAGATATTAGTAATTAGATTGTTAAAATATCCTATTATTTTTGACAACAGTTTATCTATGTATCTCACTCCCGAGCTTTATAAAGCACTGACCTTAAATATAAATGATTACTGCCAGAGGTTTATCTCTTGAATTTGATTCAATTTCAATTCATTTCTACTATTTCTACACTGCGAGTTGGCTAAAGTAGCTGAGTGCAGCTGTCGCAGGACTACTGTCATTTCCTTTGCTGCTCTATTTCCGTACTTTCGTTTTCGCTATCCGTTTATTTCCTTCACTTTCAAACAAACTTTGTCGAAAAAAAAATACAACGAACTGTTTCCTACCAAACAATATGCTTGCCCCCCTTGAATTTACCTCTTTCTGCAAAATTTTCATTTTTTCCGTTCACTTTTCCTCTCCATCTTTCAATTTCTCTATCGTTAGTGAGAGCATCAAATTGAAAATCGATGCACATAGCGATTCGTGGCCATATCTGCTAGCAGCTGGCAATGACAATGCAACAACCACCTACTCAACGGGCAATGCTCTGATGCTGGTCTACAAAGATGACATCTATTATTGCCAGGGGCCGCGCTCTACCAATCATGTGTATCGCATAACGCGCGACGCTGTGCCCGGCATCGGCTATAATGGCATACCAGATTAGCTCTATGAAGGTGAGTAACTGCATAAATACGTAGTTCATACTTAAGTTGATTTTTTTTTTTTGGTTTGGTGGGCAGTCAAGCTTCTGACTGCTTACGTTTGTTGCTTCGTTTTTCATTTCAATGCATTTTTTCATTCATTCACTGATTGCGCATTCGATTAAATTGATTTCAATCGAAAATTTAATTTCCTCTTTCTATTTTCTCGCCATCTATTCACGTCGCAAACTACTGACCAACCCGGCGGGCTACTTGACATTCAAATGGCTTGTGAACCAAATGTATGAACTCGTTTTTAAATTGTAATTGGAATTTCGAATGATACGACGTTGGCGTCTCCAATGTCTACTTACAACGTCTATTCCATTCATGGTCTGCACTTCTATGCTATTCTGCAGAGGAAATTCTACACTCGAATAATGCAATTTGGCTTTCGGAGAATGGACACTTAATACTTTACGGCGCATTCAATGACTCGTTGGTGCAGGAGCAACATTTCGCCTGGTACGGCACGACAAGTGGTGGCAATCCGTATGCGTATCTCTATCCGGAAATCAGATCATTAAGGTAAGTGGAAGTGTTACACGATTCCATTTAATTTCAGATATCGTCGATTGTAGGTGAGGAAGTGTAGTGTGAGTGTATGTGAGATGAATAGCAGATAGCATAGGGGCATCCAAATTGCATGGATTTGAAGCAAAATGTATCGAATAAGGTATTTACATAAATATTAGTTTGAACATAGAACACACAGAAACAAAACAAATTTTTTTTGATACAACGAACTCCCGACCAGGGTACATATTACAAACGAAAGCATTTGAAAATCAGAAAAATGCATAAGCGAAAATAATGAAACTCAATCTGTAATTATTTTAGTGAGATGAAAAAATTTTAATTTTACGCCACCATTTCTGGACTATTCCGTTAATAACTCAAGGCCGGCCCGGTACTTGATTGGAACGATTCAGAATATTTTTAAGATGTTCCAAAAAGTACCGAAATCGTACCGAAAATAAAACGAAAATGTACCGTAAAATATCAAAAATGTAAGGAAAGTTCAAAATATGTACCTAAAATATATATTTAAAGTTTACCGGAACTGTGCCCAAAAGTACACAAATTGTACCGAAATATGCCGAAAACGTAACTAAAATTTACAGAAAATTTACCGAAAATATCCAAAAAATTTATGTACAGTACCAAAAAAGTACCTAAAATTTACCAAGAAATTTACGAAATAGTATCTTCAATGTACCGAAAATTTTTCGAAATTGTACCGAAAAGTATCGAAATCGTACGGAAATGGAATTAAATGTGCAATTACCAAAAATGTATCCAAAAATGTATCCAAAAACGTACCATAATTGTACCAAAAAAATATACCTAAAATTTAAATTATGTCTCTGTATCTCTGTTTATGTCTGACTTTTATTTTATCCGATCCTTTATTTTTAGCCACACGTTGTTTTAAGCAGATCATTGAGATATTTGGCAAAGAACATTTTTGTAAAGCATTTTAAATCTCTAGTAGTTTAAAAATATTGTTCGTGAGACTATAACTTAATATTATTCCGCAACCGAGTAAGTAGTCTAATATCTTGAAGAGTGATTCCAGTTCACATTCATAAGTCACATTATTGTGTGTTTTATAAAAATTATAGTCCTAAAGATGATCTCGAATTAAGATCGAAATTTCGTAAAGTAAATATACTCTTAAACAAACATCGAAGTTTATTTAATTCCGGGCCTGGAGCTTGGCAAAATAATTTACAAAACATAATATCTAATATAAATTAGCGTTTTTGAAAAAATCAAAATGGTCTCACACTAGTTGTGAAATAGCATTGAAGAGGTGTCAAAGCGGTCTAGAAATTATCTCAAATACGTCCAGAAGTAGACCTTAAAAAAGTCTCGAAATTGTTCAAAACTAGTCCCAAAGCGGTTCTGAAAAAGTAGTGAACTAGTCTCAAAATGGGTCAGAAGTCGTCAAACTTGTATCGAAATAGTCCTGAACTACTCTCAACTCATCTAAAATTTGTCACGAATTGCTCCCGAAAAAGTGCTTAAATATTATTGAATAGTTTCCGGAACGGTCCCGAAATGAACGCAAAATATTCTCAATATGGCAGCAAACTAGTTCCAAAATGACACCGCACTAGTCTCGAAATAGAAACAGCCCTGTTGCGTTAACCAAAATATTTCCCATACCAACCACCTATTCTATCGCTAGGCGACAAGAAATTCATTTATCAATCTAAGTTAAACAGTTGGAAAACATTGCAAAGGAATTTTGAAGGGAATTGGCACCAACGACCCTGAAACTTTTATGAAAAATTCATCACTGTCCATGAAAGAAAGTCATAATGACGTAGACAATGATTTCCGCTTGACTTAAAAGTGACGATTACTTTCCAGATACAAGTGGAACTACTAACTGAGTGCCATTTTACTTCATTTGTGTATTGACTTTTTTCACTTTTTATATTCTCACTGCTTAGACATTTCCATTTCAATAATTTGCCGATTAATTACTGGTAGGTTTGTTCTTATTTATGTTATTTATGTGGGTATAGTATATTAGTGAAAAGTAAATTATTTTTAAGTTCAAACTAAACTTGCTGCAAACTACTTCCTAAATTCAAATACACAGCAACTTCCTGCACAGGAAGAGAATAACTTTTGCCTCGTCCTGTTAGTTTTAGGTTTCCGCTTTGTAACGAGCATCAAATGTGCATTAGTTTGAAATAAGTGACTGTCAAGTGTGATTTTGTTTAAGGGTTTGCGAAGTTTTACATATCTACATACACACATAGTATGTACATACCAGGGCTGTTCATTTTGGGCATTTTATTGATCCCGGGATTTTCGAGATCTGCAAATAAAATCCCGGAACAATCCCGGGATCCCGAATTTCACGAAGTTTTGATTCGAAAATTTTAATTTGTCAAAAAATTTAACACGTCTGTAATCGTTGTATTATAGAATTATGCAAAATAACATTAATAGAACAAAGAACGATTTGTTGGAATTCATGTATGTATTTATTGGTATTTTCAAAAATAAAAAAGAAATAAACGTAAAATTTGACACACATACAACATAATGTATACTTAAAGTACAAATATAAATATTTGGTACAGAAGCAAATGCATCTACATAAAGTAAAATTATTTTTATCACTTTTGATACCAATATTAAATATTAATGAATTACCATTCACTTAAAAATGATATACATGAAGTAAAAATTAAATACATCACCCCTTCCATTTTTGAGCGAGGCAGAATTATTGCTTATTTTGATCAAAATGCAATCTAAAAGAAATAAAAGCTTAAGTGTGTTGTCCTCCAATCTGTACCTAACTTTGCTGCATTTAAAATATGCAGTGGAGAAGCACCGACTCAACACCTGTTGGTTGGATTGTCGACAAAAAGTTAAATGATCTCTATAGGAATTAGCCCTTTTCGCCACCATTACAAAAACTATTAATTTCATGTACCAAACCCTCTGATAAATTGTATGCCATTCAATTGTTGGATTCTCGCTCGTTCAAATTTGATGCCATTTATCTTTGAGACTTTCTGTCTTATCAACTTTAAGCACCTCGTTGTTAGTTCTATTAACATCGTTTTCATATTGAGGCTCATTTTCTACTCGAGTGGGATATTGTCCAGCTTAATTTTAATGGCAAGCGTGATGATGTGATGTAAAAAAGTACTTGTTGGGATTTCAATTTATTTATGAACCATTTTTCGTTTTAGGTTAAGAAAAAATACTTGACTCAAGGAATTTGCGATTTACTATAATTTTTTTATGGCTGCCTTTGAAGAGAGTTTTAGTTGAATGGAACCTAACTTTTAATTTTTCGTTTTCGTGTATATTACAATTATAATAATTTGGTGCTTACACTAAATAGCTCAGTGTTTGTCCGAGATTCTCCTACCGTTTGTGGTGTGCGTCTTTATATTGTTCCACAAATGGAGGGACCTACAATTTTGTGCCGACTCCGAACGGCAGATGTATTTTATGAGAATCTTTTTCATCGCAGAAATACATTCGGAGGTTTCCTCTGCTTCCGAGGGGCGACCGCTATTCGAAGAAAAACTTTTTCTATGATTAAGATTTTGCTTGCCACTCGACCAAAGCGGCCACACATAACACGAAATATTTAAATATTTTTTCATTTAAACTTATTTCATTTAACTGGCTGTTAACGTTGATATTTAACGACTTACGGTAGTAATGAATATAAATCTTGAATTCAGGCAACTTTAAATGCCGCTCTTTACCCTTAAGCTAATGACATTAAATGTATGTAAATATATATATATGCGAGTATGTTGTGTGAATGTGTGAATTACATTGTTTCCTTTGGCAAACATGAGAAACGGAAAGCATTTAATTGCTGACTTCAGCAATAACCGCCATGCCGAATGACACTTTGCCAAGCTTTTATTGATATTTCCAGCAGCCATGTATTGGACATTAGCGCCACGGACTCCTTTGTGTGTGTAATTAACTACATATGTATATATATATACATATATATGCAATTTTATTTGTGCAATTGTATATTTCTGCTTCATGAGCTTGTCAGAATTCCCAAGCTAAAGTGGTACCATATCATTCCAAAAGAGAGAAAACACGTTAAGGCAGTGAGGAGAAGCCTATAAATAACCATATATGTACATATATATGTATACATGAGTGTGTAATTACACAGATGTTCTGCCAAATTCCTACTACACACTTATATATTCATTTATGCATACGAAAAGGTTAAGTACGAATCAACGTAAGCCCTTTAAATTGCTTAGAAACACATACCCAATTGTATTAATTATAACCTGCACTTATCTTCATGAGATTGAGCTTCATGGCTCTGTCATTTGGCTATATTCCTACCTGAATATAAACTAACCTGGTCATATATGTATATTCATATACATATCAATATATGATATACATACAAATGCACATAATCGACTTGGACATCGAAATTCTTCTCCATTAATGGATAACTTCATCAGCATTTTTCTATCTTAACCTAAAAGTTCATAATTTTAAATGTGCTAAACGTTCAATAATATTATATCCCTATAGAGATAAATATACATATGTAGGTATATAAAAGTCACAGCAGGGATTTACTATACCCGAAACTCTGTCGACTATATTGCCTTAGAATTTTAAGCCAGTGCAGCTCAGTGCTCTGGTTTGAGCTAGTTTATGGATGCGTAACGTCGCTCCCGTTGATATTACAGACAAAACTACGGCTGTCCGCTCTGTCATCAGGCTAAGGACCGTTCGATTCACCTTCCCCCGGAGTATGAAAACTTGATGGCCTAGAGAGACTGTGTCTTCATTCTGAAAGTTGGAGATCGATGTATCAGGAATGAGCGTTTTCATTTGCCGAATTCGCGAAATTTGCGACATTAAAAAAAAGGAATATGAATTTCGTTTTCCTCACCCTCATAAGCTCTGGATTACGATTATCAGTTAAATTTTCTTGAGAGTTAGCATGAAATTGCCACACGGATAAGTTTATGGTCTGGTGTAGGCAGTAGCGGCATATAACGTGCAGATGATTTTTTTTGTCCAAATATTCATATAAAATGTGTTGTACCCGCTTAGTCGATTTGCCTTTAATGTGAGTCAACTCTCCTATTTTTATTCTCCGATGATCCAATATTCTTTCATGGCTTTTTTTGGCGTTTTAGTGTCACTCAAAGCAAAGTGCAATTTCACAAATTTTACTGCCACTAAAGTATATCCTGCCCTAATTTATATTTTTGTTTCTGGGCTATGCTTGACCTCTGTCGTCCTAACGCTTTCAAATTTGTGTCCATGGCAGACGCATCGCGTGAATAGCATGGACGTGGTTGTGTGAATACGCTTTCCATGCGATTGTTTGCGATGAATGCAACTTCCCTTGTTGCGATATCGCCATTGCGTGTTGATACATCCGGTGAGTTGAAACGAGCTGCATAACAAAAAGCGCCGGTTTTACCAAATTTTCAAAAATTTTTCTTTGATTGTTTTTCAACGCTTCTTTTCGTGAAATTGTCCCTTAAAATTTATTTATTTGCTACCTCCAGGCTACTTCCGGCACATTGTGCATGTGCCAATAACACATGGCCAATAAGAGGTCAACGAGTTGCTACTTAATTTCTAAGTAATTGGATGTAAGAATTGTAGTAAATCTATTTCTCCAGGTAAATTCTGCCACGTTTGCTTCAATGCTTTTGCAATTTTCCGTTGCACACACATACACAGCTCCTCTCTTGGCACGCCAGAGCGTTGCCGTTCCAAGAACACCTGTAGCACGGGTCTGCTGGAAAGTCGCCTGCCAAATATGATATATACATACTTAAGTATTTTTGGACCTTTTTTAGTCTGCTAGTTTTGGGTCTTGGACGCTTGTTTCTATAGTGCGACGAACTGATATTTAAAGTTCGTATATATATCTCGTTTGTTAAAGCTTTACCAATAGCTCGAACCTCCCAGCCCCAGAAGAATGTGGTTGAAGTAAGGTGGAAAAACCCCTGTTCCTTCAGGGACTGTATGACTTGTTCGAAATGTATTTCCATCGTTAACAAATTACCAGCTGGCGTCGAAGATTTTCAACGTGATAGAAATAGCTTTCGAGCTGACGAGAAGCAATATGTACATCGTTGTTGGTAGAGTTTCTTGAGTAAAGTAGCTGTAAACTCTAATCCAGTGGATGAGACTTTTTCGAGCGTTTTTCTTTTTTTGACTTTTGTTTATTACCGTCTTCAACGGCGATCTTTTGGTCGTGAAAAATTAGATTAATTTTTAAATGGACGACAGTCATTCGAATATGATTCATAGATATTATAAGCTGTAGATTCAAAAGTTCTGTATAAATTACTCTTAACATAAATTTTTCTTTCTTCCACAGTAGTGCGTCACACCTGTTTTCATATCCACTCAAAATGGAAATCGCACAATGCTCTCCCTCTTCCTCATCACAGGCGCTCATCCCGATATGAAGCGCGTAGATGGCGCTACACCACTTTGGATTGCCGGACAAATGGGACACAGGTGTTGATGCAACATGGCGCTTTTGTCGATGCGGTACATGGTGATGGTGCGACGCCACTCTGCAAGGTGGCACACAATGGATACGCGGCAGTAGTGCCCAAACTTTTGAAGCACATACCCAATTTGGGGCTATTACCGGTATGAAACTTTAAGCTGATCTTTTTACGAAAATAATGCTTAGATATTGTTTTATATTCTAATTTAGAATGGCGAAACATCAGAAAACATGCTGCAGCTATGATTGGTCCCTTAACAGTCTGCAAACAGCTGATTGGAGCAAGCAGAGATATATTGCAAACGAATTAGGAGGGTCGAACCGCTTTCCAGGTGGCGGAGCAGAAAAAGTACTTTTCGATTTGTGACTATCTACTGGAGCGTTTGGTGACTATCTGCAAGGGCGGCGTCATAAATCGTTATTGGTGGACTGTAAAATATATACGATAAGAAGCTTTAAAATGTTGAGAATAAATCAAAGGATAAATAAATGCCACCATTACGACTTAATCGCATTTCGCTAGTTCTTTCTGTTATGCAATTTTAGGTACAGAATTTAGAGGCATGCTCAAAAGTATGAAGCATACATACATAAATAGAAAAACAAAAAAACAAAAATGCAAAAATTGATTTGATTTAAATCGACAGTTGGATGTCTTTAATTTCGATCAGGTTAGCAATTTTATCCGAGGAGCAAGCGGTGACTCTATAATTATCTTGTGCAGCTAAGGTCCGAAGAACGTTCAACAGGTGTCTCGACGACAGTTCTACGTCGAAAAGCTACAATCGCAACGGACAGCTGAGAATTTTCAATTTCGACTCTCAATCCTGTTAAGGTAAGCAACTGCTCAGCAAAGAGCCATGGGATAGCATCTCCCAATTAATTCGTGCCATAACGGAGGAGGTGACAAATGGCTTCTATCAGCCAGACAGACACATCTGGTATGACGACGAGTATTGCGTCGCTGCTGCAGAGAAATACACAGCATACATGGCGACCGAGCAGCTAATTTCTATGCGTGCAACAATCGATCGATACCAAGAGAAGAAGAGGGAAGAAAGACGGAAAGAGAGGCGGAAAGGCGAGGGTGCTAAGAGCTTCAGATGCTAGCACGCAGTAAGTTTTTTACTTCTTTCAATTTCAAGCGATTTCGGTGAAAATTTCAAGTGGCTCAATACTTTCGTCGAATTTCGCCAATTTTCTATGAACCACAATTATTGCTGAACTATGCTACTAGTTATGAAGAATGAAAGAGATAAAAATATATATTTATTTCACTAAATAAAAAAATCCCACGATTGTGTTTAAATAAACTAGTATTATAAAATATTTTTGAATAAAGTTGGCAATTAAAAACGGTTATCACTTTGACAGCAAAATTGCATATTCACCAGCAATTTATAGACCCAATCGCAGTAAGTACATATATAATTATTACATAAAAGCATAGGTATTTAGGGGCAATAATATAATACATTTTTTGAAATTACACTCTGTTAACAAATTATAGACATTTGGACAATTTATTTATCCTCAATCTATTTTTCAATTAAAACAACATTATTTTCCAACGACCACCATTGCAAACAATTTTTTATATATTATAAAAACGAGAAAACTTTTTTCAAAATTTTATTAACATTTTTAACTTCATCAAATTTTTTTTTACATTTTATGGAATACGCAGATATGTAGCACTCTCAATTTTAGTGAAACAAAGTGTTAATCTCTAGTGGCTCCTAATTACCACTGATTTTTGACAATTTGTTTACTGGCGTTATTTTGAAATCCCTTCAATATAAAAAATATGGCGGTTTAATGTAATACGGAGGAAACTGTCTGTAAAATATTGTCAAAAATCAGTGATAGCTTGCAGATACTTGAAACCTAAACTTAATCACTTTAAAATCGAATGAGTGAAAAAACTGCATACCCAAAAAAATTCTAAAAATTTTGTATAAAAAGTTTAAAATTGTGTTAGTTAGTTAAACAAAAATGGCAATAAATAATGAGAAACAATTTTTATTATTTAGAAGAAAAATTGATTGCCCAAATCTGTAATTATGTAGTGCTGCTATAATTTGTGAACAGAATATACCTAATCTGCGGCGAAATTTAAGCATAGATACATACATAGATATTTATTATATTAAGCACCTATTCGGTTACAATACCCTGTGGGAATATTCAAATGTGTGGATATACATTCATACATATCTACATATACCCGAATTAAGCATGTTTTACTAATAATACAAAGCACACACATCTGCGGTGGCACAAATTGATTACATTTTGTAACTAACTACTAGGTTACCACAAAATGCTGGCTATAGTTACCGAAAGTAATTAAAAAACCATCCATTGAGAATGGCCGTGAACGAAAAGTTTGTATTCAAGTCATTTAATGCCTGGCACGTGATTTTGCTACAGGTAGTTAATTTGGATTTGCGGAGAATGTTGGCAGTACTCACATTACTGGCATAAATATGTACAAATGTATGTATGTCAGGGACAGAGACAGGAATTCTGCTTCGAGGGAATTTCCCAGAAAAACCTACCCCTTTATTGAAGCTCTTAATCAGTTTTGTGTTTACCTAAAATGGCGTTAAAACATAGCCTTCATTGAGAAAATAAATGGGCAAAACTTACTTGTAGATTCAATTAAACATCGTCTGATAAGGATATAATAATTCATATATAATTATTTTAAGCGTCAGTATACGTCTTTCCTATTTTATTCTTTTTTTATCTTAAACATATTTGCTATTATAAGTCAGTCTCTTTCAGTATGTAGTATTGTAGCCCATTCGATTTTAATAACTAATGTGTGAATTTCAAGGCTCTTAAAATTATAGCAGAATTTTGACGAGACACCAGCTTTCCGTAGCGCCGAAAATTTTTTGTACCAGTCGACGAATAGAGTGGGTGTGGGGATGAGGTCCTTGCTAGTAGTAGCGACACCCTTTCGCCGCTTAAAATATATTTTTGCATTTTATTCTTTCGTTTTCATACTAAAAAGGTCTTCGGTATGCTTTATAGCCGATCGGTGCAAAGTAGGAGTCACCACAGCTAAATTGACACCTACACCATCATCTTAACTATGACGGAGAATGGAACGTAATCTGAGACAAGTCCACGTTTTAATGGGACTGAGCACAGTGCGCGAAGGCAGTCTGCTCATACACCAAGAAGAGGAGAAACCATGCTCGGAATTTAGGAGATATTTTTATCTCATTTGCTTGGGTAGAAGTGACTAAGTGTAAGAAGAAGATAGCCCCCACCTTCTGTTAAGCCCATGATGTATGTGCTCGAAGGAATCAAATGGATTGCATCATTTGTTTCTCATCTATGATTATAATACAAAATAAGTTTCGGCTAGTTGAGAATGTATGCACACACGAAAATGATGTTATAATTAATTCAAATTACTTGCAATAAGAGTTACGCAACTCTTAGTTAAAGTCCCAGCTTAAGCGTAATTTTTTCATGTAGTAAGTTTTATTATGCTTTTATATGCTAGTCTTTATATGTATGTATGAAAAAATGTTATGATATTTTACGATATTAAACGTAGCGGCTTTAGTATCCTTAACAGCAGTATTAAATAAGTTAGAACATTGATATGGCAAATAAGGCGGAAATAGTGCCGACGGGAATGGTTGCAGAATGCAGAAGTGATTAGAAAACGCTACAAGTGACTGTTCTTTTCAGCCTTTGTGATCTCACTCCCTTTGAACTGAGCAGAGCACACTCAAATTCACCACACCTTAACTCACCATACGTCAACTTTTACCACCTCAACCCAGCTACATACCTAAACTTACAACACCCACAGTTACCACACTTGAAATTACTACATCTAAGCTCACCATATTACCGCACATCACTTACCGCACCATTTCATTTCACTTCAGTAGTGCGTTTCTGTAAGGATTTCGATTCGATCCAAATTAGTCGATTGATCGAGAACGAGTGTTTCTGTAAGCATAAGTCGACAAAATATGAAACAGTAAGAGAAATGGAACGCCAATCGACAAGAAATCTATCGAATCGGACTGACAACTTCATGTTTGAGAAACTATTATTGAGAAAAGTAAGCATTATAGAAATGTGTGCACAAATGTTTAATTCTTATTAATAAATAACGCTCTGTGGACATTGTGCAGCTTCTTGACTGCCGATTTCCAGTCTATCCAACACTAAAAAAAAGCAACACACATAGGTAAATTGTAATGGTATACACAAGAATATTTTAGTTTTACCTTTTTCCACTGATTAGGGGACTTGTGGGACCCTCCCAATGCATTTAATTCAGCAGCGACGGCAGCCCAAACCTCTTCGTGCTCCTTTCTGCTGCATTAAGTGCAGTAACCGCCTCTTTTGGCCATTCGTAACACGCCCCGACGTACTTCTCTGTAAAGAAAATGCATCAAATCTTGTTTAACTATTCATATATGTACAATATATTAACAAAAATATACTTACATTTGCATTAAATTCAACTAATTCCATTTTGAATTTAACGAAAAATTTTTTTGTCATCACCTCAAATGGAAGTGAGAAAACCAATCGACAGTATTTCATTCAATTTGGTTACAGAAACACATTGAATCGAGCATTCCTACTGAAATGGAATGGAACATATCAGCTGACTATCGATTGAATCGAGTAATTATTTTACGTCAAATCGAGAATTTGAGTCGAGAACATCGATCGAAATGGGTTACAGAAACGCACTACAGCTCAACTTATCTTACTTCACTTTATAACAAATAGTGAACAAGTCATAAATAAAACTAATTTCTTAAATTATGATTTGATCAACTTAAAATTACGTTCATCGTATCAACGAATTGGGTTTCATTATTTTTGAAAGTTAAAGAAATGAATTTAGAGCATTTTTACTTCCATAGCGCGGACCAGGCGCATTCTCTTTTTTACTAGATTCGCTTTAAGATTTATAAGGCAACTTACAAATTCACAAAATACACCTTGTCGTATTAAACACTTTTTCACTCATTGCAGTGTTTTTGCACAATGTTGGCTAACAGATGAAAATTTTCATAGTACATTGCAGGCACAACGTATTAATGTAAATTTGTTTGTGGCTTTTGCAAAAATGCGCGTAGTTAAAAACTTGCAATCGTTACATTTTTAGTAGATGCCTTTAGCCAAAAGACCAAAAGTTGCAACCTGCAACTTGCAATCAGGGAAGTTCACAGAAGCAAAAGCGAGTAAATAATTGAGCAGTGAATATATTATAAGTCTAAAATAGATTTGGCAAATGGCACAGAAGTAATTTCATTTGCAAAGATAATGTAGCACGGTGGTCTAGTAACTGAAGACAGAAGAATGCAACAAAAGTGCTGGCAATGTGCCACCACACATGTTTTTGTGATATATAAGCACTTTATTTTACAGTTGTCGACTAGTTCGTTAAACTATTTGGATTAAGTCTCTAAATCTTTGAAGGGTTGGGATGAATATGCATCTAATGCTAAATCGTGTGATTAAAAATTTATCTGATTTATCTGATTAGGAATATTCACATTTAGATTTACTGTTCTTATCTTTCCAAAATAAATGCCTTCTTTACCGATATATTCAAGCGATTTAAATTATTTTGAATCAAAATAACATAAATTTTAAAACCCATTTTGCATTATTTACAATTTGAAATAACCCAAATATTCGCACTAGATATTTATTTGTTTGTTTGTTTATAAATTAAGTGTGACAATTGAATTAATTCAAATTTTTTCAGTATGCTGTTAATTTTTCATTATTTTCCAATTCTGCAGATTCTATAGTCAATTCAATTATTGTTCGTAATTTTTTAATCAAACCTCTTAACATGATTATTAAGGCTAAGTTTACCCCATATTTATAATTTATTTTTAAATACTATACGGACTATAAATCTTTGTAAACAATAAATAATAATCAGAATCCTTTTTTTGATAATGCATTATTTCTGCTGATTGAACTACAGAGCTTATTGGAATTAAGTAAAGTTCATTCTCTAATAAAAGATTTTTTAAAAATGTAAACAATTATTTTTTAAACAACATATAATCTTTGTATTATAAGTTCGAATCGTTTGCCGTTTGTTTTGAAAATTTTTGTTTTTATTAATTAAAAATAAATTGTATAAAATTTGGAAATTGCGATTTTATGGCTTTTGCTAGAATTCGAATTGTTTATAATCGAGAATATTTTAAATTATTTAAATGAAAAAAAAACCGTCAATTTGTGATTGTGTTAGCAATATATTTTCATTATTATATATTTTGATTGCCTGATCACTCTATATTTTTCAATTTAACTTCATTTTATTATTTGTTTAATTGACTACAATTTGCTTATATGTAGCCTTAATAAAATCAAGAGAAGAAAATACTAGCTAAAATAAATTTAAAACAAAAAATTCCAAATAGTTCATGACAAATTTAAGTTAATTTAGAATTTTAAAATTAGCTGGTCACTTTATTCAGCAAAATTAAGAAAGAAATGTCAGTGAAATAAATGAAAGCTTCGATTTGTATCCCTTAACCTGAACGCACACATAAATATATTCAGTGGCTATGTGTTGTGAAGCACACAATCGCATTGTTTGCATTCTTAAAAACCCATAAAATGTCTACTACATCTTTGATTCCGCCACTAATGTTTTTTCTCTGATCCTTCAGACAAGTGTTACTACCAAAAATACTAGAGTGTGATTGCGTGGTTAAGTGAAATAAATATTTATACAATGAATGATGCCAAAAGCGATGAAGATTCGTATGCAAATAAAAATGTATGCAAGTGTGATTGAAGGGAGTGCCACAAAATTCCCAAAAAAAAAATCCCCAAACACAAAATCCCCAGCTGAAAAAAAATCCCCAAACACTTAATCCCCAAAATCAAAATCCCCAAAATTAAAATCCCCTAACACGAAATCCCCACCTTTTTTTTAGGCAGTGTCACAAAATCCCCAAACACAAAATCCCCATTTTTTTTTTTTTATTAAATATTATTACTGATCATATAAAAAGTAGTAAAACCGCACTTTAGTTGAGTTTTAATTCGTAGTTACATACACCTGCAGCCAAGTACATCTTACCACTCAAGGTGTTGAATGCTTTTCAAAGCTTTCAAGCTTCTTGAAATTTGGCAGGCACATTTAATAGACCTAAAGGCATCAAGAAGCGAATTTTAATTAATGAGGGACCATTATATTGTTTTTTTATGATAAATAAAAGAAATAAGATGATTTGGAGTGAAGTATGCGTTATTAGCTTTTGAGCAAATTTTTTTTAAATTCTTTTTTATAAAACTGCTTATAATAAGATAAACTTAACTATTGTCTTACGAAATACTGAACCTAGTAGGGTGTTGGTCCACCTTTAGCTGCAATAACTGCTTCGACTCGAGCAGGCATCGATAATATATAGATACAGCGACTAAAAAGCTAAAAAAAGAGTATTTTAAAAAGCGGCCCAGACCCGGATTTGAACCCAAAACCCTTGCATGACAGCTGCAGACTCTAACCACTGAGCTATTGCTGCATGTAACAAAGGTTGGCAAAATTAACAATATTTGCAAGGGACAAGAAAACTTTGGTTTTCAGCAGCATTGTTATCGAGTAGAAAACAAAAGAATATAGAAAATCAGAGCATAATATAACATTGTCATCCATTAATCAATATATGTACATACATATGTATGACTTAAAATACAAATAGTACCGTTACCTTTTCTACAATTATTTTACCAAATGCATTTTTTCATATTATTTATCACATCACTAAAGATTGGTCTACATATGTATGTATATAAATATATGTTTATGTTAATGTATGTATATAAGCTATTCGAAAAATTGTGAAGTTTGTATTTATTTATGTTGTACAAATATGTTAAACTGATTGATATAACATGTATTGCATTTTCTTTAATTTACCTATTAAATATTCGTGAAACCATTAAACATAAAATATCTCCTGAACTTCAACTTTAGATATAATATTGAGTATAGAATTCCCTTTTTCTGTGTGAAATACATTGAAATTAGGTTTTAAATCGCGGCGATTTTAAACCTAATTTCAACGTATTTCACACAGAAAAAGGGGATTTTGATTTTGGGGATTTTGATTTTGGGGATTCTGATTTTGGGGATTTTGATTTTGGGGATTTTGATTTAGGGGATTTTGATTTGGGGATTTTGATTTGGGGATTTTGATTTTGGGGATTATGTGGTACACCCGTGATTGAATAACCTTAAATAAAAATGTATGTAACTAAGTACTTGATACATCTTGAAGTAGTCCTTGAATATTTGAATATAAAAAGGCGTAGTGTCGAGGTCACTTTAATTCATATGCCTTGCTATCGAGGTGAATTTGAAAAAGTGCTAGGAGGTTCCTATTCGAAAGCAAGCATTGTGTTAAGCTAAATCTACTATTGTATGTGAATAATTTGTTTTATTTTTTGTGAATATAAATTCAGTAACCAAATGAATGAAGCATCTAAGTTTAAGTACTCAGCTTAAAGTTATCAGCGTTGTTATAAAAACTTTCCCATTTCATATGTATTTGGAATTCTTGTTCATAGCTTTCGATAAAAGAAGTAATAATGCCATCCTTGGCTGAGAAAATTAATTAAATTGACACAGCAGCGCACTAGCGATTCAAATTGACCACGAAGATGTAAGTATAAATTTACTTAAGCCATCATCAGAAAATCACCTACTTTGTTATTGTTACCATACACCCTGTATTTATTTTTATTAGGTATACATACATAAGCTAGACCAATGTGGTTAGTTTTAGCTGAGTCGGGTATGTTAGTTCTAGATCGTGTGCAAATACAAAAAATTCAAGAAAATATTAACTCAGAAGCCTGTATTACATATATTTCTCATTCCAACGCATCTGTAATGAATTCTTAAAGAAGTTTATGCAATATTATTACATACATATTACATATTATTACATACATAAATTATTATGTAAAACATTTCAGAATTTGCAAAATTATATACATTTTTAGTGATTATTATGTTGTATTATTTCATATTAAATTTTGATGTTTTGTGCGGAAGATGTCGTCAGAGCTTCGATCACGATATTGATCTTAATTCATCGAACTGTAAACAAATACGCACCACGTTAATGTTCGAAGGCATCTAAAAGTCTGAAAACTAAACCGAAACTAAACTAAAAGAAATTTTTAAAATTTTCTATCTTTTCCTTCGCTTTTTAAATGAATGCTTTTTAAAGCCAAATTTTGAGGTTGAAAAATATAATCAGTATATGTCAATTTTGATTTTTATTCATATATCTGAAAAAAACTTTAAATCAACAAGCACTTGCGAACCTGGGAAACAAAACGCAGTAATTTCACTTTTAAAATAAATATAAATTTTTATATTGCAATCTATCAAATCACTTCAATAACTACAAACAAAATTTTAAACCCGCAATTAATATATTTTTAATATAATTATTCAATATTTCTCTACTTTAAATTCTCCGAAATGAAATTAGAAGAAAATAAAAGATATCGTTAAATGTCGTAAAGTTATGGCCATACAAATGTTCTAATTTTTGTTGCATTGCACACACAACACAAATTAGAATTTATGACAATACGACACTTTATAACACCTTCTTAATACTATATTAGGTGATTCACAAGGTATCGTAAAAATTCGTAAAGTTGTTGGTCATCAAAATTTTCGGTAGTTCAAAGCTTATTTTTTTTGTTGTATTGCACAGAAAAAGGATATAAAGTAACACAACATGGCATTTTATGACTTTAATTTACAACAGCTTATGAATCACGTACATATGTATGTATGTATATATGTTTTCACATTTTTCTACAAAATTTTAGAAACGAAATTATTTGAATTGATCCCTACACAGTTCCCAAAAGAGTCCCAAAGAGACTCTGAAAACGGTGTGGAGTGCTTCCATAACGTTTCCATAAAAGTCTTAAAAATGTCACGCTATTGTCCATTATTAGTCTCAAAAAAGTTTGAAAATTCAAAAAATAGCGATCATAAAATAATCAAAAACTTGTTCAGAAATATTTCTGAAATGGAACTGAAATAGTTCAATACTAGTCTCACAATAGTTTAAAAAGAGTGGTGAATTGTTTCTGTAAAAATCGAGAAGTAGTGCTGAAAAAATACTTAACTTGTCTTAAATGACCCAGAAGTGATCTTAAAGTTTCTTGAAGCAGCCCTAAACAATATTATAAAAAAATAAAACCACACTTAAAATAACTCGCAACTTTTCCGAAAGAGAGTTTAAGATTTTAGTGGCAATCAGAAGGGCCAGAAAATTGAAATCGGGCTATTTAGGCGTATTTATTAACATGTAGAGCCTGGGTAGAGCAAAATTATCAACAACTATATATACTGATTTTTTACCATGAGACTTTATCGGTCGTATATATCCCGTCGCTAGTGTAAAGTACTCGTATTTCGTCGAGAGCACGGTCGAGTGAAACAAGGGTTGCGAAATCCGAAAACCGATAGTCCACTCTCTGTCGATTTGGCAATATCATAAACATTCCTTTCATGCAATAAGCCGCCCTTACACGTGTTTTTTTGTTTGCAAGCGTGACTAACGAGGCGAAAATAATGAGCGGATCATGGTAAAAAATTAATGTTAATCATTCGTAAATGACGGTTTTCAAAAATGGTTTATTTATTTATTGTCGGGACATGAGGTTGCATTTATGTATAACCGTGCTAAATTGTGTAACGCATACTTTTGAATCCCAAAAAGGTGTATAAAAATATTGCCGTGTGAAGGCAGCTAATCAACTGTTCGCGCCATCCTCCGCCTTTTTTACGATTTCTGGTTTGCTCTCTCATTCAATGTGTACGAACTGCTCTCAGCTCGATTGTCACAATCTGTATTTTTATCATTCTTGGTCGAGAAGAGGTTTCTTTTCGGTTTCGTTCGTTAGCTCCAACGGTGACATCACCCGCCTACTTAAAGTTTACCACTACCATCATATACTGCATCACCGGATACCATTAATTTTTTATAACATTTTTGGATCTTCATCTCGAAACTTTCATTCATTTAATTGACATTCGATACTTAGCAAAATTATGTCCACTTAAAGTGTAGTAATTCGTTTGCCGGTTATTCACGCCAAGAACAGATAACTAAATGGAAGCATAAAAATTGTTCTTAGAAATTGCAAGTACATTTTTCGTGAAAACATTTATTAACTAGCCCGTAAATTCGATTTGATTTATTTTATGTAAAAGGTTCTTCGCGTTGCGATAAAGTGAAATCGAAACTTTTCCAATGGCCTTGAAAATTTAATTTGTTGCTTGGTCGGCCTTCGAAGTGTAGATAAGATTGGAATGTGCATTTCACGCTGCATTATTTGCGGTTATTGTCAGAAAGATTGCACTTTCGCAATTTTTATTTTTGTTTCAGTAATTTTATTTGGCGCAAAAAAGTGCTCTAATTGTGAGTGGCAAATGCAAATGAAAGAGATGATATAAAGTTGGTCCTTAAAAATTTGGCCCGCAGGCTGATAATGTTGCCATGACAGTGGCACACATTAAAATTTACTTAAAGTTTGATAAACTACTTATTTACTACTACTTAAGCGTGAGAAATATAATAGTTGATGATGCTGTAATTTTTGTCAGCTGTGTGTCCTTGCACTTTTTGTGTTAAATACCGGAAAGTTTTAGTAATTGGAAGTTTTTCCTTTCTTAACTCAAGTAAGTTTGAGAAGAACAAACTTTAAAACACTTACAATGAAAATCTCATTATCGAACTGAACCCGGAAGGCATTGGGAGATTTTTTTAGGTGATCTTAGTCTTAAATTTTACCCACAAATAGCTAAAATTCAGGCACAAAGTATAAGTCATTTTACTTCGGAAGAACCTTAAAACTATTAGAAAGCGCAAAATCAGTTTTATTTTATTTTTCCAAAAGAAAAAAACAAAATTTTTAGCGTAATATTTTATTTTTGCAAACTCTCGGAGTACATATTTCATGGGCGAATAGATTTTACTTATTTTCAAGCATTAAGTTTTTTAGATTTTTTCCTTACTTCTGCAGAATTTTTCCTTTTAAAAAATTGTACTTTGTTTTTTTTCAGACATTGCATTTGTTGGCGAAATCAAAACATAAAAAATATGTTTTCCTTTCCATCAACGGTATAAATGTTGTAAAGCTATCAAAGCGGTTCTGTTTTTTTTTAACATTGATTTTTTCTCTTTTCAATATTTTAATTTTTTTGAATTCAAGAACTGCAGATGTATCGAAATCCAAACAGAACAGATAAAATTTTTTTTAAATTGAAATAATAAAATTTTTATGAAAATTAAATTTTTGAATGAATAAAAATAATTTTTTTTTAATTTTCTACTACTGCGAAGATTCTCCAAAAAGTTTTGGTTGTTTGTATTTTCAAACAATACATTTTTTCGATTTGCTTAGAAAAAAGTTATTTCGAATTTGTGGAAAATATTTTATTTATAGTCTTTTTTTTTGTAAAATACAAAACATTTTTTTCCGTTCAAATCACTTTTATATTAAAAGAAATTGGTTGATGAAATTTTTCCAATTTTGTTTGCCGTTTAGAACTGCTGCTTTTATATAATTTTGAAAAAAGATTGTTAATTTTTTGAATTTTTAAAATTTTATGGAAAATCTAATCAGTTTTTTATTGAATATGAAATTTTTGTAATTTTTTTTATTTTCGTGCTCTGCAGCGTTTTTTTTGCAACTTGGTTTAATGACTTCCTAACATCTAAATTGAAATTTTTAGTTTTATATTTTGAGTTTTACTTTTCTTTGATGAAATTAACAGTTTTTCTTGAGATATTCTTTTGATCTCTTGAAAAGCTAGGACTATTTTTTATATTTTTTTTTTAGTTATATAATATTTAATTTATTGCTGCGGCTACCTGTATTATAAAATTCGTTATATAACGGTCCGCTAGAAAAAGAGTTCTCAGTCTTCAAAAATTTTAATTTTGATATTAACATATTATGAGTCTTTTCACAATATTAATGAAGGATAAAAAAATGTTTGCTCATTATCATTTCGAGATTAATTTCAATACATTTAATGAGGAAAACTGTTAATGTGCTTTTCGGCATATATTTGGTACAACCTCATTACTTTTTTGAAACTTATGATGTCCATGCACAAGAGGTATATTTTCGGTACAGTTTCTGTACATTTTAGGTATTATTCGTTACTACTTCGGTACATTTAAGGAACCTTAAACCAATTTCTCTAAAAATTATTGGATTTTATTTTTCTTTTTGATAAAAATAATGTATTGGAAACTTTAAAAGTTGTTTGGATTAACAAACTAAGAACGAAATTGCTTTTTTGAAACATAAAGCGTGTTTGTAAATAAATTTAAAAAAAATTAAGTAATATTTTAATAAATTAAAATTAACACCGATGATCCATTATATAGTTGGTTACTTTAACTTGAAGTATACGCAAAATATTGACTTATTGTATGTGAAAAGAAAAGTAAATGACAACAAATGTGTGAATGTTTATTTATTTTCGATTGAAATAATTTTGAAAATATTCTTTGATGTTTGTAGAAGCCATTTATGACATTTCTGCATTAGTTCTTCATTGAAATGATTTTTTCTGATGACTACTCAAAAAAGCATACAAAGCTGAATTCTAAAGGGAAATTTCAACAACAGCTGTTTGTGAACTGCCACAACGATAACCGATATGTGTGACAGGGGTGACCAAATATGCTATGAAGTTTGTGAAATTGGGAGCACACTAATTCACTTTCACAGGAAATTTTTAAAATCACATTGTTGAATTGAAATGTGAAACTGGGAGCACGGCTGATAAATTAAGATAAGCGTGAATATGACTGAAAGTAAAAAGCTATGTGTGAGATTGAAAATATTTTTGCAATGTTGACAAACTACAAACTTATTCAGGATACCTCTAAGCGCTTTTACCTTAAAAAATATTGTATCACGTTTTTAAATTTTTCGAATATACTACAATTGTCTTCAAGTTTAAATATAAACATTTGCGATTTAATTTTCTAGAACATTTTACTTTTGATAACCTGAATAAAAAAATTAATGATAAGTGGTTTTTATTATCATAGCCTGCAACAGTTTAACGAAAAGTGACAAAAAAAAGTCATTTTTGTTCATCAAGCATATACAACTATCACCCTTGAGAATTGCTTTTAATACTGATATTTTTGTTGACAGATAACTTCAACATTCACTCTAACCTAAAAAAAGAGTTATTGCTTCCACTTAAATTCCCTCATAGCGCTTTGCAAGAAAATAAATTATAAATTAATTTTATAATCGCTTGCAAGGAACATTTACTTGAAGACATTGTGAAAGAAGCACTTTGTAGCACAATTTCTGCGCACTCATTACCGATTCATAGACTTCTGCTGCAAACAGCTGCTGCTGACAATCACTTTTTTAGCACCCAAACAAATATACACACTCAAAATAATGCAAATATATACATATGTATACATACACTACATAATGCAGTCATCCATTGCGAAATTCCTCAACTCATTTTGGCTTAAATATAAGATGTCGGGGAAAAGCCAAAATAACCTCAGTTATCGCTTTCAAAGTCGTTAAGAACTCTCTTGTTTCGCTCTGTTCGCTAGTGTCGATGTCTATGGCAGTCTTTATCGCACACTTTACTAGTTTATTCATGCTACACCTCTGGAGTTGTGCTACTGCTGCTTCTACTGGTGGATCCAGTTGTTTTTGCTGCTCAGGCACTCGTTGATATTAAAAATCAATTTGGTACGTTTGTGGTGAAATGCACGTTGTTGGCTGTTGATATTGAGATTTGCTGCTTTTTTTTGTTGTTATTTGTTGTTGTTCGGTTGGTTTTTTCACACTTAAGTGCATCGCAATGGTGCACTTCTGAATTGAGCAAAATTTTATAACATTGTATGAGAACTAGAAGCAGAAGATAATTTTGCAATTTAATATACAATTGAATGCCAGTGTTTCCTTAAAAAAATTTCCTAACAGAAATTGTCCTTTGCTCATTAAACAAATAATGAAAAAGTTTATGTTTTAATAATTTATGTGGTTGACATATCTAAGAAAATTGGGTTAACATGTTCCGCAAAAACGTTCTCCGCCAAATTGCACATATAATATTTTAACACCTTTTATTGCCAGTAGCGCCTAAGGGAGAAAGCATTTACATTGATTTAAATTAAAACTCAGGTGAACATTTTTAAAATGCCTTTAAATATATACATGTGCATTTTGTGATCGTCTCCACCATAATATGTTTCCGAGACCATATTGTTTGTTTTCCGTTAAGTTTCAAGTAAAAAATAATATTAAAAAATTTAATTATATTTTTTTTGAACAAAAGTTGTTATGGCATGATTTCACACCAGTGCAAAAAATCAAGAATTTTTGCTGTTTTCCTAGGTAAAAAGTTTTACTGTTTTGATAGAGGAAACTAGCCCAGAAAAATTATGATCTGTCGCAGCCAATAGACAATAGATATTGCCAGGTTGTTTTTTATATTTTGTTTAAATTGTTACTTAACAAATTGGCGGATCCAATTTGGTAATATTGATTAAGCTTTTTCAACCAGATATAATTTCGTAATCAGAACCAAAGTTTTAACTATAGTGTTTTTGTATTTTTGTTTACAAAAAAATATATTTATGTACAGTAAAAGTAAATTCTGGACATAAATATAATTCCGAACACTACTTTGGAAACCCCATTAACAGTTGCAAAAAAAAAGATAATAAAATGCCTGATTTCACAATAATAATAAATTTATGAAATATTTATGCTCTAGAGAATTTCTTTAATAATTACAAATCGTTTAAATGTATTTTCGCAGTTTTTCTTATTTACTAAGGGAATTTACGCATGAAAATACACGCAAAGCAGGAGTTTTGACGAATTAAACCTCAGATCAAAATTCAAAAACATGTTGCTCGTCTGGCTTACCAAAAACAAAAAAGCTATCGGAAGTGGTGTATTTGGGTAGAGGTTAAGGCGCTGGGGACCCCTGACACATATTCATATCCCACGCAGTAAATATATGTCATTGATAAATGTTAGAACCACAACTATAATGATCGGAAAATTGCGGTCTTTTCGGGCAGCTAAGCAACACCTAATGCTACCAGATCTCATGAAGGAATTGCAAGTCACTTGATGGACTGCCTTGGCCAGCGAAACTCTGTGAGTCTAACTAAACGAAGTCGGTATTACATGAAATGAGATTGCAGTTAATTACGCACAAAAGAAGATCCACTATATTTGCCTGCCCTGATCTATTTTGTGTTACAGGAGGGAGGGCACTATCTACATTTAAGAAGGAGTGAGCGAAGGAGTGAGCGAAGGAAAAAGCTAAAAAATAAGAAAATTTATTAAGTCTTACACCAGCAGCAAAAGAGGTAAATAGTTAATCGAAAGCGGTAATGGATAAAGTTCTTTTATTAACAAATGTTTTTTCAGGATTGTATGGAGTGGTATAAATATTTGAAAAAGGCCAACCGATTAAATAGTTTAAATGTAACGTTTCTGTAAAAATTTTACTACGTATAATACAAAACATGAATATGCACTGAAAAATGCTTCTACGATGTAATCTGTTTGTACAATCGTTTTTTGTTGTATGCGCGCAATTCAGATTATACTCTGTTGGCATTTGTCTACTATTTATTTGCACATACCCTTACATTAGATACATTCGGGTCGGGCTGTGCAATCGGTCGCATTTGCATTTTACATTCACCAATTTCCATATCAGTTCCGTTGGGATTCGTGATTACAAACTTTTGCTCTTCAAAAAACACAAAAAATGTGTATCGAGGGTATCTCATTGGTTGTTCTTGCTGCCCAATTTTCTGTGGCAGGTGTTTTAAGGTTAAATAGGTAAAGTGTTGTAGTTTATGTGAAAAGTCACACTCGAATGTTGTTTGTGTAATGAAACTGAATTGACTTTGCTGCGAAAATTTTGGCAGTTGTTTAAAATTGGATTATGTAAGGAGGAGCGGCACTTAAATGCGAGATGCCATTGTGAAAAATTAATTTAATTGGTTAACGAAATTACATTAACAAAAATTCTAAATCGATTTGTCCATCTCTAAGTAAGTGAAGAGTTTGTTAATAAACTCTGCGCTACGACCACAATCATCCATTGCGCGCTAAAGATGACAGAGATTTTTTAAACTCAAGTACTTCAAGCAAACGCAGAGAAAGTGCCACGCTCACATATTACATGTGTCATTATGCACTTTACAATACAGAAGCGCAATGAAAAAACCTATGAGAAAAAGAAGAAGGTTTATTACTTTTGCTACAATGGCACTGTGCGACTAGTTCCTACTTCTGCTAATAATAGTGGCCAACCCCTCCTATATGCTTTGTCTCTTCTGGAAATCATACTGGTTAGTTATCCGATATTATACTCCGGTTTAGTTACTGAAGATGCTCAATCATGATCCGTTCCAATACTCTGCTATGTAAAAAAAGCAGCCTGTTAGTCCCGTAAGACGAATAATCTATTCCGATCTTGTCTTTCTTTAGGTTACTAGTGGCTGCTCAAGGGTCTTATTAGCTTTTGCGAATTTTTGGGTTTCTAGCCTATGCTAGCTTCATACTTATATGAATTACATTTTATAGACTTTGTTCAACATTGTAAAATTTTCTAGCAAGGTGTTGTCACTCAGAATTATTGTAAAAACAAAATGCGCATCAAATGAAAGGTATTAACATATCTTTAAAACAAAAACAATGTTTGAATAGAGTTTTCACCCATCCAGAAAAACATTTTATTTATTTAATTGATAAGTACATACATACATATTAGGCATGTCAATCCCGTACTCCGAAATCCCGAAACCCCGAGATCCCGACCTTTTTTAACTCCCGAATAACCCGGGATAAGTCTATTACAATCCCGGAATTGTAGAAAACAGTGAATTGCTTGTTAACTCCTTTAAGTTTTTGTTTTGTTCTTGCCATTATAAATAAGCTGGAGAATATCCCACTCGAGTAGAAAATGAGCCTCATTATGAAAGCGATGTTAATAGAACTAACGACGAGGTGCCTGACGTGAAAAAAGCAGAAAGTCTCAAAGATTTATTACACCAAGTTTTAACGAGCAGCTCGCAGTTGTCCAAAAGTATCAAATGTATCAGAACGCTTGATAAAATGGATAGTTTTTGTAATGAGGCGATAAAGGCTATGTCATATAGAGAGCATTTAACAGTGCTTCTTCACTGCAGATTTTAAATGCAACAAATTTAGGTCCAGGATAGCACCTTTAAAGCTTTTATTTCTATTATATTGCATTTTGATCAAAATAAGGAATAATTCTGCTTCGCTCAAAATGGAATGAGAGATGTATTTAATTTTTACTTGATGTATATCTTTTTTTACTGAATGGTAAATATTGGTCTTAAACAGTGATTAAAAATAATTTTATTATATGTAAGTGCATTTGCTTCTGTACCAAATATGTATATTTGTACTTGAAGCAGGCGCGGATACAGTGGGGGTTTTGGAGGTCCGGACCCCCCCTGAAATATCAGAGCGTTACACGCAGAAAAATTTAAATGTATGAACAGTTCATCTATCATGATTTGTCTGCAAACATGTTTTTTTTTACGCTTCTCCCAACCTCACACAAAATGAAAATCAATTACGAATCAAAACAATGTGAAAATCGGGATCCCGGTATTGTCCCGGGATTTTTTTTCAGATCTCGAAAATCTCGGGATCAACTTAAATTGCCATATGTAGACATATGAACCGAAGATTGTTGAAAAAATTTAAATTTGATTACAAAAAACAAATTACAAAACACAAAGGTATCAAATAAGAAGCGTATAAGCTAAGAAAAATCCGTTTTTGAATCAAACAGGGTTGTCACTTAATTAAAAAACTTTAAAAAAAAAATTATTATTTTTAATTAAGCTACCGCATTACGACAAATATAGCAATAACATATATGGTACATATTTTTGCAAATGTTTGAATTCAATGTTAGTAAAAATATTAATATTTGCTTTCAAATAATAATAACAACGTGTAACCAAATTTATTTTTATGGAAATATTTTTCAACATTTGTATTTCTTGAAAATATACTTTGCCATTGCTGTACATTTTCTTTTCGATATAAATATACAAGCATTTTTTTCTTGCGAGCTCCAGACTGATTAAAGAAATACTTGTAGAAGAAAATTTCCTTTTCATTTCTTGAGTGCCATTTCTAAAGCCATCTTGAGAGCTGTGTACTAAGCTTATAAGGGAAAAAACATTTTAATTGCAGTGAAAATAGCATTGTGTTTATTGTGAGGGAAATAAACTCATAACTACTTTCCTTAATTAATACTCATTAGGCTATACATATGTGAGTAAATACGAAAAACAATTTCATCATTGAGTTCAAATCACATAAATATAATACATTTGTGTGTATATACCCACACGTTTGCAATTTCGTCGTAAATGCACATCCGTTTGTCCATTTCGTCCAACTGGAGGAAATTAGCAAATGTCCACGATTTTCCGGTCGAAATTAAATACCCAAGCAATCGTTCGCCCGAAACTCATGCTGACGCTTTTACTCTTAACAAAAGATAATGTGGAGTGAGCTGCAGTCAGTTAGGCAGATTTCCAAAGGATGTATGGCAAAGTCATAGCTGATGATGGAGGCATTTCAAATCAGCACAGTCAGGTCAGTTACTAGAATTCAATAACTTTCAATGCAGCTGAGTGAATATGGGCTTTTTCAGCATCAGAAGCTGAGTGTGTATTAGTAGGAATAAATGCATGTGTGTGTGTGTGTGTTTCTGAGCGTAAATGAGAATGCCTCTGGTGCACCGCATGCTCAACATTCACCGACCGATTAGTGCCGCCTGTTACATTTTCCACATTCATACGAGTATGGATACTTTTGACCATTCATGGTACTAATTTGCATTGCAGCTTCGTTGTTGTTTAATGTTGTTGTGCTGCAATGCAGTGACTGTGTTAGGCGATAGGCAAATGTTATGGCAACTGGGTTAGCTGCTTATCTTATTAAAACTACATTCCAAATTGCAGCGGAACTGAATTCTCATTTGCTTCCGTTTTTAATCTCACAGTGGTGAACTGCCAATGTACAAATACAGTTGACTGCTTGACTTCGAAATAGAAAATAATAAAATTAAAAGACATGCGTGGGTGTGTGTGAGCATATTCTTAGTATACAACAGTTCAGTAACTACAGAGAAACTGCATTTAATGCATGAAAATTAGGTCAACGCTTTAATTCACAGTTCTAGATCTTACGACTGACTGATTAGCTACACATATATGAAAGCCCAGTAATTTTTATAGAAAAAAACCGATTTGGTGTGATCAAATTTTATATGACTCTCTTGATTACGAAGTGCTGCATTTCATGAGTAGTGAGAATATTTCAAGCTCACAGCAAACCCAAAGAAATGGGATTACAAGTTTAATCAATGATTGCGAATAGGCCCAGTTTTTCAGTATGCGGATAAATTTGTTTGTGGTTTAAACTTAGTTTAAACTCAGTTCAAGCGCTCGGTCTTTAGCCATATGTTAATTGATCTAAGTTAAAACTGGCAATTAAACAACTGTCCCACATAGGTTTGAAGAGGCTTTACATCCACAGTAAGTATATCAAATATAGTATATAATTTATAAAAATACTTAAACATTTATCACAGCATGCTTGGTAGGGAAAATAAGTTTAAGAAGCTCTAAATTTTAAAATATTTTTAGGAGCTAGTATAACTATATTAAATTATATTCAGTTTAAATAAAGAAGTAAAATGCATCCATGAATAAGAGATATTTAAAGAAAGCCTTAGCTTACAATACACATATAATCACGTTTAAAATGTAAAATTTAAATTAATATTTAGGTAAAACGAATTATTTCAACACGGGTATCAAACAAAATTGGTTTCAACAGAACGTATTTCTAAACCATACGTTGAAAGGTTGATTTTATTTGATTTATTTAGGTTTAAAGTATTAAAGCAATAAGATTTATATACATCTTTTGTAGCACAACATCAAGGTTGTCGCTGTTTAAAAATGCAAAGCCTTTTAGTCCCAATAATCCACTTATCATATTCTTATTTAATTTCAACTTAATATAAATTCTTTGTATAAGTTTATGGCTTAAACTTTCTAAATTGAGTAAAACATTGCGGCTTTTATTTCGATGAACAGCTTTTCAGCGGTAAGTAATGTATCTAATGTAAGGGTATGTGCAAATAAATAGTAGGCAAATGCCAACAGAGCTTAATCTGAATTGCGCGCATACAAGGAAAAACGATTGTACAAACAGATTACATCGTAGAAGCATTTTTCAGTGCATATTCATGTTTTGTATTATACGTAGTAAAATTTTTACAGAAACGTTACATTTAAACTATATAATTGGTTGGCCTTTTTCAAATATTTATTCCACTCCATACAACCCTGAAAATACATTTGTTACTAAAAGAACTTTATCCATTACCGCTTTCGATTAACTACTGACCTCTTTTGCTGCTGGTGTAAGACTTAATAAATTTTCTTATTTTTTAGCTTTCTCCTTCGCTTACTCCTGCTTTAATGTAGATAGTGCCCTCCCTCCTGTAATAGAAAATAAATCAGGGCAGGCAAATATAGTGGATCTTCTTTTGTGCGTAATTAACCGCAATCTCATTGCATGCAATACCAACATCGTTTGGTTAGACTCACAGAGTTTCGCTGGCCAAGGCAGTCCATCAAGTGACTTGCAATTCCTTCATGAGATAAGGTAGTATTGTGTGTTGCTTAGCTGACCGAAAAGACCGCAATTTTCCCATCATGATAGTTGTGGTTCTCAAATTTATCAAAGACATATATTTCTGTGTGGGATATGAATATGTGTCATGGGTCCCCAGCGCCTTAAACTTAACTTTTTTGTTTTTGGTGAACCAGCCGAGCAACATGGTTTCGAATTTGGATCTGCCATATATATATGTCAAATAAAGCTATATCTTTATTACTCAATTTAGTCCTAAACTTAACTCTAGTGGCATAGTATCCTTCGATATTACTATTTCGAGGTGAAATTGGTCGAAACTCCTGCTTTGCGTGTATTTTCAGTCGAAAGTTCTCACAGTTTAATAAATAAAAAAATATTTAGAAAATACTCTAAAGCATATAAATATTTTATAAATTTATTTTTATTGTTTTATCAACTTAAAAGGGTTATCAAAGCATTGTTCGAAATATTTAAGTTCAGAAATTATTTTTATTTATTTTGTTGCACAAAAAATTACGAAAACGCTGCAGTTAAAACGCATGCATCTGATAAAAAAATTATATCTGATTTAAAAAGCTTAATCACGTAATTATATTTGATCTAAGCCAAATTTTGCTGACTTAGGAAGTTTAATAAGTTCTAAATCATCACACGGAAATATCTGTTCACAGCCTCAGCTTAGGAAATTTCAAGACCGTTCTCCATAAAAACCATACATGATTTGATCATGAAAAACTGCAAAATCAGGTATTTCTTTGTTGTCTATACTTTCCGAAAATTATTTATTTTTTGCACTGGTTCTAAATTATGTTATAACAACTTTTAGGCAAAATAATACAATTAAAGTTTAGTATTTGTACCAAAATGAAAATCAAACAAATAACAAGGACCGAACACGATTTACGGTGGAGGAGACCGCAAAATAAATATGTACATTAGGGTGACAGTTAATTTCGAAAGTGATATTTTCTTTGGTCTCAGTATTTTTTTGTGTGTAGTTTTATTTAAAAAAAATTCTAGTAAAATTTCAAGGTCGTAGGAAGAGGATTAGGGGGCGCGTCGGCCCCCAAAAGTTACTCAAAATACGTTTTTTCACGCAAATTCTTACTTTGACTGCTTGTAACTTTCTCTGTGTTTTTTTTTTTTAAACATTACTGGCGAAAGATGTTCATTAATATGTCTACAATAACATCTGTCAATAACATTTTTGTCTAATGTTAATATTTAATGAAAAAAACTTAAATATAGGAGAAAAAGTACGCCTCAATGTTGATTTATTATACTTAAATAAAACTACTTATGTATATGATTTCTCTTTTTATTAATATTGTTTAAAGCACTTGAGACAATGTCTTTTTATTACAGTCCGGAAACCGATGGCGGTAATCGCTAACAATTTTTAAAACAAATTGTTTTTGGCGTTCATTTTTGGTAAATAGTTTATTATACTCTTCCATCAATTTAACCCCCCTTTCGGCAGTGTCATTTGTAACATTTAATTTTTTCATCAGTTCATCCGCTTTACAATAAGATTGGTCCTGCTCCCATTTGTCTGGGTTTAATTTAAAAGAAATCTTTCAAATAATGCTTTTGTTTCGGCAGAGACGAACTGTTCAATTCCGTCATGGAATATTTCAACGATTTCTCTATCATTTATTGTAGCTCGCTTTGTGTTTTGCTCTTGTTCAAAATCATTTTCCAAAGCCGCCACCATTTTTTGTTTTGAAAAAAGGGATACGTTGCTGTCAAAAAATGCAAGACCAACCGCCTCAGGGCTTAAATACCACAAGTGGTTCCTGAACTTTTTAAGAGCAACATAAGATATAGCAGCATCAATTTTTTTGAAGTTTTCAAGTTTTTGTAAAAATAAAAAATCTTGATATGGCGCTTTAATGGCCAAAGGAGTAGAAAACCACGCTTCGACATAGACTTCAGCAATAAAAACACAAATTTGACGAAGCCCATTTAATTCAGTTGCTGAAAGCTGGAACTCGTTACGGAATAAAAATATTTTTAGACAGTAAATCGCTTTTGCCATCCACCTTGCATGGTGAACAGCTCCTGGCGATCGAAACATTAGGCTGTTTGGATGTGTCTTTTCTGGTTTTTGACCCAGGAAGAGCAAAGTGAGTTCCAAGAATTCTTTATAGTCTTCCCTGGGTTGTTTTTCTTCCAAGATATTATTTACTGCACCGATAATGCGAACAGCAGACTCTTTCATGTACGTCTTGACAGTTGGATCGTTGATGCCATACTCATAGTTTTTAGCATCAATCTTAGCCCAAGCATTTTTAAATTTCTCAAACATTTTAACGTTTGGACTTCCATAACAGCTTATTTTTTCTTCGAAAACGCATCTTAAAACAATCTCGTATATATGATATGGTAACCATAAAAGTTGTCTTTGTAAATTATTTTCAATTAACGTACAGGTACCATTGAAACGCCCAGTATTGACCGCTGTTGTATCAAACACTAAAGCTTTGATGTGATTTTGCCTGTTCTTTTCCAGTACCGGAATCAAGTGCAGGTATTTCAAGAAGCTGTTCAACTTTACCGCTCGATATTATTATAGGCAACCTATCAACTTTATCATTTCCCGTCAGCGCCGGCAAAAGTTTACCATCCCAATGAAGGCAGATAGCGTCGAGCTCATTTAATTTTAATTTATTTTTTAATGCTGAAATTCTTTCTTCACGGATTTGTTCCCTTTCCTGGTGTACAGACGTTCGGTTTAAAATATAATCTTCAACATTATTACCCAGAGCTTCAACGACTGCGCTTATTAGATGAACCGCATGTCTGTCACTGATTTTACAGACATCGAGTGCGGCCGCCAGATTTGGTGTTAGTATTTTATTTGTTCCCCTACATTTTTTGGCTGGAGGTTGACTACAACGTGGGTCACATTCCATATCTGGAAAACTGTTATCATTCTCTGAAGATTCAGATGACAGCAACTCTGCAGTTTCATCTAATAAAAACGACTTAATTTAAAGAAAATAAAAAATAAACAATAACATACAACGAACCAATTAATGCAATTTCACGATTATTCCGCTCCACTTGTTGTAATAAATTGTTGTTGCGTTCTTCAAGTCGGCACTCTCGGCGTACTTCTTCGTAATCGATACCATACATAAAGCCTGGGCGCCCCGTTTTTCGTTGACTTATCAAGAAATCAATATCTTCTCGATTCGACATTATTTTTAATGCACTTGCATGCGCCACGTCAAAAAGCATATCCAATTTTTCTTTCCACGTGTTTACTTTGCTCTTATGGAAATTAGAAGTCTTCTTTGAATCTTTTTGAAAGCTTTGCCATTCTTTATACAATTTCTCTACATTTGTAATGCAGTGTTGTTTATCCTTGACTGGAATGCGGGCTTTTTCCCAGAACACGAATAGTTCTTTTACAACTAAATCTGAACTTTCCCGTAAATTTTTTTTTACTACACGTAAATTGAAAAACAAAACTTTCAACAATTCTATATTGGAGGGTAGTTTACTTCCCGTTAATGAGTTGGTACAATAACCAATTAAATATATGCGTTCACGTTAATTTCTAGCAGACATTTTCGACTTTTCACATTCAAATATTCACTTCGAATGATTTTTTTGCAAATTTAATGCTATTAAAAAATGTTTGCCGCTGCTGCATATAACAGTAAAATAAGAATCTATTTTCCGAGAAACATTGGTGCTGATTTTTTGTCGGTAGCTTACGCAAGCATTGAGAATAATATTGTTGAGGTTGTAACGGGAATATTCTCGGTCACAATTGTCAATATTATAGATCGCTTCAGCATACAGGCAAAAAAAATTTGAAGCAAACTTTTAAAGACAATTCTTACACTTGAAAACAAAAGTAAACAAAAAAAGTCTGAAGTTCGGACTAGCGAGGTCTTACTGTATATAATTGTTGAAGCTACTCTTACGTAAATCATAAGGAATTTTCTATATGAATCTTTAATTAAATAAATCTGAACAAAATCCAAAATTTCAATCATATAAGTAATTTTATTTAAGTATAATAAATCGACATTGAGGCGTACTTTTTCTCCTATATTTAAGTTTTTTTCATTAAATATTAACATTAGACAAAAATGTTATTGACAGATGTTATTGTAGACATATTAATGAACATCTTTCGCCAGTAATGTTTAAAAAAAAAAAACACAGAGAAAGTTACAAGCAGTCAAAGTAAGAATTTGCGTGAAAAAACGTATTTTGTGTAACTTTGGGGGGCCGACGCGCCCCCTAATCCTCTTCCTACGACCTTGAAATTTTACTAGAATTTTTTTTAAATAAAACTACACACAAAAAACACTGAGACCAAAACAATAAAGAAAAAAAAAATACTCCATACATTTAATTGTCACCCTAATGTACATATATACATACATATGTAAGTATAAAGCATTACGAAAGATTTAGCCTTAGTTTTATTCAAGGCAAGTCATTGGTTTCCCCCTAAGGCGGAGAATATTTTTGTGTAACTTTTTAACCCACTTCAAATGAGGCTAATCTTAGTTGTGTCACCCACGAATTTTGTTAAAATATTAACTTCTTCATTATGTGTTTAATGAGTTGAAGGGTAGTTTTTGTTAGGAAAATTTTAAAGAAAGCAAAGGCATTTGATTGTGCATTGAATTGTAAAATTTTCGTCTGCTTCTAGTTCTCATACAATATTATAAAATTTTGCTCAATTCATAGAAGTCGCTTTTTAGAAAATTACATTTTTAACACTTTGTATTGTTTATTGTATAAACTGTGTGTTTCTGAAAATATAAATTAAATACAAATGTGGCAAGAACCTAAAAACGAAAAAATCCTGCTAAAAATTATTTTTGAAAAAAATCCTGATCTACAGATATTTTAAAGAATTTTGAATAATACTTTTCGCCATTGCGTTGTGCAACATTTAGTTGGTTAAAGAAGTTGATATTTGTTAAAGGAGTGTTTTTCTGCATAATACTTCTCAATTAATCTTCTGAGGCTCCTTTAAAAATAATCTCACCCGTTTTTTCGACAACTTAATAATTCATTAGTTATTTCAGCGAAACTTAACAAAACCATAGCTTCCCGCAACATCAAAAAAAAAAAAATAAACGCCATAAGCCCCAAAGATACGAAGTATGCAACACAAAATGAGATTAATGCACATTTTCTTTGTTGCTGCAGCACCATGGAAACAAAATGCAAATTCATCACAAAGTGCACCATTGGGATGCACTTGAGTGTGAAAAAATTAACCGATCAACAACAAATAACACCAAAAAAAGATCGACAATTCACCTTATCAACTGCCAACAGCTTGCATTCCATCACAAACGTACCAAATCGATTTTTAATGTCAACGAGTGCGGGAGCAGCAAAAACAACTAGATCAACCAGTAGAAGCAGCAGTAGCTCAACTCCTCAAGTGTAGCATGAATAAACTAGTAAAGTGTGCGATAAAGACTGCTATATACATCGACACTAGCGAACAGAGCGAGAGGAAGAGAGTTCTTAACGAATTTGAAGGCGATAACTGAGGTTATTTTGGCTTTTCCCCGACATCTTATATTTAAGCCAAAATGAGTTGAGGAATTTCGCAATGGATGACTGCATTATGTAGTGTATGTATACATATGTATATATTTGCATTATTTTGAGTGTGTATATTTGTTTGGGTGCTAAAAAAGTGATTGTCAGCAGCAGCTATTTGCAGCAGAAGTCTATGAATCGGTAATGAGTGCGCAGAAATTGTGCTACAAAGTGCTTCTTTGACAATGTACGAGCAAATGTTCCTTGCGAGCGATTATAAAATTAATTTAAGGTTTATTTTCTTGCAAAGCGCTATGAGCGAATTTAAGTGGAAGCAATAACTATTTTTAGGTTAGAGTGAATATTGAAGCTATCTGTCAACAAAAATTTCAGTATTAAAAGCAATTCTCGAGGGTGATAGTTGTATATGCTTGATGAACAAAAATTACTATTATTTTGTCACTTTTCGTTAAACTGTTGCAGGCAATCCAGAGTTGTAAAATTTTTAGCTTAATGGAAAGGTGGAGAATGTAAATCGCTTTTCATTATAGCAATTTTAAAGAGTTGTTCAAAAAATATTTAATTTTAAGATCACAGACAATTTTATATTTGAAACATTAAAAACATTTAAGAACGACATACACACATTTTAAAGGTAAGACCACTATGAGATGATCTGAATATTTTTTTAGTTTGTCAACATTCCGAAAATATTTTCAATCTCACATATAGCTTTATTCATACTCATGCTTATCTCAATTTATTAGCCAATAATTCTGCGTATACTGCAAGTTCAAGTAACCAACTATACAATGGATCATCGCGGTTAATTTTAATTAATTTAAATATTACATAATTTCTTTAAATTTATTTGCAAACATGTTTTATTAGATCCTCCCAAGTTTGTTTATCCAATCTTCCATCTTCAAAAAGCAACCACAATATAATAAGAGTAGCTGAATGATTTATTAAATTAAAGTTTCAAATACATAATTTTTGTAGAAAAAACCCAATAATTTTTGGAGTAATTGATTTAAGTAAAATTAATTGCTCTATTAATCTTAACATATTATGAGATCGGAAAAGTACATAAAACGTACCGTGAAGTACTTTCAGTACTTAAATGAACCAAAATTGCAGCAAATAATAACTAAAAATGTTCCGAAAATATACCGAAATTATACAAACCAAACTCAAGATATACCGAAAATAAACCGAATAGGTAACGAAAAAGTACCATAAAGTAATAAAGTGTATTGATACATTTTTACCGAAAATTAATTAAAAAATTAACCGAAAGTGTAACTTAAATATACCTAAAATTAAAAAAAAAACACTGAAAATATATGGAAAATAATAAAGGTGTACGTACATATTTGGTACAAAATACTGAAACTGCACCGAACAGCGTACAAACCTTTTTTCAATTTACATAAGTGTACCGAAAATGTACCGAACTTATTTCTAAAAGATGCTGGGCAAGCATTATTTCATCCCTCATTATTATCGTGAAAACACTCATAATACCGAAACATATGCGCCAAATAACGTTAGCGACACATGAACTACATATGCTAGGGACGAAGGTTGGCTAGGAGCACTTTGATAGATATAGTCGCGTTTTGTACGAAAAACAAACAAAATTTTTTATACAAATTAGGTAAAAAAAACACCTAAATTTCTATATGACACGTTATTTTGGCATTTATCGATACACGTACATATATACATACATATGTAAGTCTCGTTATAAAAATAAAAATCTGTGAAGACTGAATACTCTATTTCTCACTGCTTATTATAGAAATAATTTTATATTTCAGGCAGCCAGAGCGAAAAACTTAAGTATTATCTACTTTTATGAACTATACTGGAATTTCAGGTAGTTGCTTAATACTTTTGAAACTTAAGCTTATACAATCACAAACCAAATATATGATTTGCGAAAAAAAAAATTTTGTATAACTTTTCAGTAAAGTGTTCCTGGAAAGTACAAAAGAAATTTATAAAAAGTAGTCAGAGTTATTCAAGAGTTCAAAAGAATGTCTCAACAACAAAAAAAATCTATTAATTTCATCAAAGAAACATAAAACTCAAAATATCTAAAAATTCCAAGTTAGAAGTTAGAAAGTCATTAAACCAAGTTACAAAGAAAACGCTGCAGAGCATGAAAAAAGAAAAGCTTTACAACAGTTATACTGCATATTCATTCAAGAGAAAAAATTTCAACGAATTCAAAGAATTAGCAATTTTTTATAAGATTTAAAAAAATGTTTACTTGAGATATAAAACCTTCAGAAACTGCGACTTCCCAGCTATTCAAAAGAGCAAACAAATCTTGAAAAATTAAATTAAACATACTTATTTTGTTAATATAAGAGTTACTTAAACGGAAAACGATTTTTTGTATTTTACAAAATACGTAAGACATAATGAAACATTTTCCTCAAAAACTAAATACCTATTTTCTCAACTAAATGGAAAAATTCATAGTTTAAAAATAAAATCAATGCAAACCTTTTTGAGAATCTTCCCAGTAGTGGAAAAATAAAAAAAATCTAAAAAACTCATTAAAAATTTTTTATTTTCTTAAAGCTGTATTTATTTCATTGTGAAACATGTCGAATATGTCTGGTTTGGATTTGGATGCACCTCCAGGTCTTGAACTAAAAAATATAAAAATATTAAAAAAAAGTCAAAAATTCAAAGTTTGAAAAAATAACCGTTTTGAAAGCTTTACAACAGTTATACCGTTACTGGAAAGAAAATTTATACAACGAGCTGTGGTTGAGATCATGTGGCACCAGTTGCGAATTCATAATTAAATAAGCTTAATTAATTTAAACTAACCACACTTAAGCTCACCACACTTGTATTCATCACACCAGAACTCACCATATCGAAACTCACCACACCTGAACTCATCACACCTGAACTCACCCCACCGGAACTAATCAGGCAAAAATTCGTCACACCAGAATTGACCATACCCAAATTAGCCACACCTTAACTCACCACATCTGCTGTGACTTTTATATACATACATATGTATATTTATCTCTAATACTTTAGGGATATAGAATTATTGAACGTTTAGCTCATTTAAAATTATGAACTTTTGGGTTAAGATAGAAAAATGTTGAAAATAAATTTAAAATTAACTGGCGTTTAAAAAAAAATGGAATTAAAAAAAAAATCTTCAAATATCTGCTGCTCATGAAATAATCCACTAGTGGAGAAGAATTTCGATGTCCAAGTCGAATATGTGCAATTGCTGGTCGCCTTGCCGCGGCGAAGGGGCTTAAATGCCGTTCTGAGAGTTCCCCGCTGGGAGCTTTCAGACCGGGATGAACTAAGAGGAAAGCTTCATATTCCTTGCAGCCATGTAGGGGCAGAGAAAACCTTTGTCCCTACGGGTCTGGGAGGAATGTGGAGATAGCCGCATCAGCACCACCCTAAGCTAAGGTGTTGAGGTACCCGTGCCGAGAGATGAATGGTCAGCGGGTGGATATCGAATAGCTGGCCTCGAACGGTCCCCTCCGATGCCCGGGCAAGGTCGGAGTGTACAAGCGCGGACGAGTGACTAACCCTTTCCGTGCCTACTCGTGGGACCAACAATGAACAATGAAAACAACTATAAAAATCCAACACAAACATCAACTGACGAAACAACGACGACGACAACGGCAACGAACAACGGACAAACAACAGCGACGACCCTCCCTTATCGGAATCCGGGATGCATCATCACGGAGTCCGATGAGGACACCCTGTTCGCCTCCAGTCAGGAGACGATTAAAAGTGCATCAGGCGTTACCACCCAAAGTAAGCCAAATGCACAAGCCGTGATCACACCCGAAAACGCTACCAACCAAAGTAGCCCCCCAGATGAAAAACCATCTACTTCGAAAGCTGCCGGACCTACCATTCACAGTACACCGGTGGCCGGAGAAGAGGATGACACTGCCAAAAAGGGTGGTGTAAGAAAGAAACGGAAAAAGTCGCTCAACCAGATTCGTAAAAGTAGATACCAAAGGGCGGTATATATGATGGACAAACTGTCCAACACTGGTACCGCCTCCGGTTCTATTGAGTCGAAGGGGGTTGAGCACTATAAGCAGGTGATAGAGGAATACGAGAACTTCTTGAAAGAGAAGCCATCTATTCCTTCGTGCACACCCAAAATATAACAGATTCTTGACGAGACACCAGCTTCCCGTAACGCTGCAAAATTTTGTGCGCTTAAAATATTTTTTTGCATTTTATTCTTTCGTTCTCATACTAAAAAGGTCTTCGGTAACCAATTCTGATGTGCAGTCGCCTTTATAATGGCTTGTTCGCTTTAAAAATACGCCAAGGTATGCGTTTATAGCCGATCGGTGCAAAGTAGGAGTCACCACAGCTTAATCGACACCTATGTAAGTTAAAACATTAATTGTTTTGAGAGTTAAAAAAAATCTTTTTGGGAGGCGTGCTCCTTTATTCACTTTCAATTTCTAACTGATTATTACAAAATGTGTGTCTTAGAATTAAACCTATGTTTGCCTTGCTGCTGCATTGATGGAATTTGCTGACACTGCGCTTCCCACAGGTGAAGTTGTTTTGCCCGTTCTCACGGTTCGCTCTACACGTGTCGCAACGTCAGCAAATTGCTGTCTGGAGTTGTGTGCACTTTTTTATGTTACACAAATATGTGTCGTGCTAACATGTACACCATGATCTTAACTATGATGGAGAATGGAGTGTAATCTGAGGCAAGTCCACATTTAAATGGGACAGAGCACAGTGCGCGAAGGCAGTCTGCTCATACACCAAGAAGAGGAGAAACCATGCTCGGAATTTAGGAGATGTTTTTATCTTATTTGCTTGGGTAGAAGTGACTAAGTGTAAGAAGAAGATAGCCCCTACCTCTTGTTACGCCCTTAGTAAGTTTTATTATGCTTTTCTATGCTAGTCTTTATATGTATGTATGTATGAACAAATGTTATGATATTTTACGATATTAAACTAGCGGCTTTAGTATCCTTAGCAGCAGTATTAAGTAAGTTAGATAATCAATAGTGGGAATGAGGTGGAAATAGTGCCGACGGGAATGGTTGCAGAATGCAGAATGCAGAAGTGATAAGAAAACGCTACAAGTGACTGTTCTTTTCAGCCTTCGTGATTTCACTCACTGAGCACACTGTAACTCACCACACTCAAATTCACCACACCTCAACTCACCATACGTAAACTCAACTCACTACACCGAAACTTACAACAGCCAAAGTTACCACACTTGAAATTATTAATCCTGAACTCACCATATATAACTATTAACTCGTCCACTATTTTCACCTTTTCGCACCATATTATTTCTTCTCAGCTCAACTTATCTCACCTCACTTTATAACAAATAGTAAACGAGTCATAAATAAAGTTAATTTCAGTATTTTGGAACAAATAACAAATAAATTAAAAGCAGTTTTCCTTTCATGGTACGGACCTGGCGCACTCTCCTTTTTACTTCTTTCCCTTTCAGGTTTATAAGCCAAGTTGTTATTTCATAAAACACACCATGACGTATAATTAACTTTTTCACACATTGCTGTGTTTTGGCAAAATGCTGGGTAACAAATGAAAATTTCCATAGAACACAAAATGAAAATAGTTTACATTGCAGGCATATCGTATTAAAGAAATTGTGTTTGTGGCTTTTGCAAAAATGCGTGTAGTTAAAAACTTGCAATCGTTACATTTTTAGAAGATGCCTTTAGCCGAAAGGCCAAAAGTTGCAACCTACAACTTGCAATCAGCGAAGTTCACAAAAGCAAAAACGACAAAATAACTGAGCAGTGAATAAATTATAAGTTTAAATAATATTTGGTAAGTGGCACGGAAGTAATTTCATTTGCAAACATAATAGTGCACGGTGGTTGAGCAACTGAAGACAAAAGAATGCAACAAAAGTGCTGGCATTGTGCCGATACACATGCTTTGTGATAGGTAAGCACTTCATTTTGTTTGCAGTAGTGGATTAGTTCTTTAAACTGTTTGGATTAAGTTGCGTATTAGTTCAAGATCAATATGGCATAATACTATAAACCTTTGAAGGGCTGGGATGAATGTGGATCTAATGCTAAATCGTTTGATGAAAATTTATCTGATTTATCTGATTATGAATATTCACATTTAGATTTATTTTTCATATCTTTTCAAAATAAATGCCTTCTTTACCGATATATTCAAGCGATTTAAATTATTTTGAATCAAAATAACATAAATTTAAAAACCCATGTTGCATTATTTACAATTTGAAATAATCCAAATATTCGCACTAGATATTTATTTGTTTGTTTATTTATAAATTAAGTGTGACAATAGAATGAATTAAATTTTTTTTCATTATGCTGTTTAATTTTTCATTATTTTCAATTTCTGCATATTCAATTGTCAATTCAATTATTGTTCCTCACATTTTAATCAAACCTGTTAACATGATTATTAAGGGTAAATATGTTGTAAACTCATAATTTATTATTAAATACTATAGGGACTATAAATCTTTAGATTAAAAAAAATTGTAAACAATGACATCGATTATTAACTTTACAAATAAGAAGTCAGAATATTAATCTGAATAGTTTTTTTGATAATGCATTATTTCTGCTGATTGAAATGCAGAGCTTATTTGAATTATACGACATCGGTACATTAGCAAGTTTTTCTATTAATTTTTATTTTATTTTATATAAAATATTTTTTAAAAATGTAATAAAATAATTTTTAAACAGCATATAATCTTTGTATTATAAGTTCGAATCGATTGGCGTTTGCTTTGAACATTTTTGTTTTTTTTTAAATTAAAAATAAATTGTATAAAATTTGGAAATTGCGATTTTATGGCTTCCGCTAGAATTCGAATTGCTTATAATTGAGAATACTTTAACTTAGTTAAATGAAAATTAAAAAAAAAAAAACACGTCAATTTGTGATTGTGTTAGCAATATATTTTCATTATTATATATTTTGATTGCCTGATCACTCTTTATTTTTCAATTTAACTTAATTTTATTATTTGTTTGCTTTACTACAAGTTGTTTATACATATGTAGCCTTAATAAAGTCAAGAGAAGAAAATACTAACTAAAACAAATTTAAAAAAAAAATTTCAAATAGTTCATGATACACTTAAGTTAATTTATAATTTTAAAATTAGCTGGTCACTTTATTCAGCAAAATTAAGAAAGAAATGTCAGTGAAATAAATGAAAGCTTCGATTTGTATTACTTCATCTGAACGCACACATAAATATATTCACTGGCTATGTATTGTGAAACACACAATCGCATTGTTTGCATTCTTGAAAACCCATAAAATGTCTACTACATCTTTGTTACCGCCACCAATGTTTTTTCTCTTATCCTTCCTTGGTAGTAACACAAAAATACTAGAGTGTGATTGCGTGGTTAAGTGAAATAAATATTTATACAATGAATGATGCCAAAAGCGGTGAAGATTCGTATGCAAATAAAAATGTATGCAAGTGTGATTGAATAACCTTAAATAAAAATGTATGTAACTAAGTACTTGATACATCTTGAGGTAGTCCTTGAATATTTGAATATAAAAAGGCGTAGTGTCGAGGTCACTTTAATTCATATGCCTTGCTATCGAGGTGAATTTGAAAAAGTGCTAGGAGGTTCCTATTCGAAAGCAAGCATTGTGTTAAGCTAAATCTACTATTGTATGTGAATAATTTGTTGTATTTTTTGTGTATATAAATTCAGTAACCAAATGAATGAAGCATCTAAGTGTAAATACTCAGCTTAAAGTGCTCAGCATTGTTTTAAAAACTTTCCCATTTCATATGTATTTGGAATTGTTGTTCGTATGCTTTCGATAAAAGAAGTAATAATGGCATCCTTGAATGAGAAAGTTAATTAAATAGACACATTGACCACGAAGATGTAAGTATAAATTTCCTTAAGCCATCATCAGAAATCACCTACTTTGTTATTGTTACCATACACCCTGTATTTATTTTTATTAGGTATACATACATAAGCTAGACCCATGTGGTTAGTTTTTGCTGAGTCGGGTATGTTAGTTCCAAATCGTGTGCAAATACAAAAAATTAAAAAAAAACTATTTACTCCGAAGCCTGTATTACATATTTATTTCACTTTCGTCGCCACTGTAATGAATTCTTAAAGAAGTGTAAGCAATATTATTACATAGTATTAATTTTAAAAATTTACATAAATCAATATGTAAAACATTTCAGAATTTGCAAAATTATATACATTTTTAGTGATTATTCTGTTGTATTATTTCATATTAAATTTTGATGTTTTGTGCGGAAGATTTCGTCAGAGCTTCGATCACGATATTGATCTTAATTCATCGAACCGTAACCAAATACGCACCACGTTTATGTTCGAAGGCATCTAAAAGTGTGAAAACTAAACCGAAACTAAACTAAACGAAATTTTTAAAATTTTCTATCTTTTCTTTCGCTTTTTAAATTAATGCCTTTTAAAGCCAATTCAAATATCTGAAAAGAAAACTTTAAATCAACAAGCACTTGCGAACCTGATTAATAAAACGCAGTAATTTTACTTTTAAAATATATATAATTTATATATTCCAATATATCTAATCACTTCAATAACTACAAACAAAATTTTAAACCCGAAATTAATGTATTTTTCAATATAATGATTCAATCTTTCTCTACTTTAAATTCTCCGAAATTAAATTATAAGAGGATAAAAAAGATATCGTTAAATGTCGTAAAGTTATAGTCATACAAATGTTCTAATTTTTGTTGCATTGCACAAAAGAAGGACGTTAAACAACACAAATTAGAATTTATGACAATACGACACTTTATGACACCTTGTTAAGACTATATTAGGTGATTCACAAGGTGTCGTAAAAATTTTTAAAGTTGTTGGTCATCCACATATTCGGTAGTTAAAAATTTATTTATTTTTTGTTGCATTACGCAGAAAAAGGATGCAAAGTAACACAACATGGCATTTTATGACTTTAAGATAATACGACAATTTACAACGGCTTATGAATCACGTACATATGTATGTATGTATACATATATGTTTTCACATTTCTCTACAAAATTTAAGAAATGAAATTATTTGAATTGATCCCTACACAGTTCCCAAAATAGTCCCAAAGAGACTCTGAAAACGGTGTGGAGTGGTTCCATAACGTTCCCATAAAAGTCTTAAAACGGTCGCGCTATTGTCCTTTATAAGTGTCAAAAAAGGTTGAAAATCTAAAAAAAATATAGATCAGGTCCCTAAGCGATCATGAGATAATCAAAAACTTGTCCAGAAATATTGGAACTGAAATAGTTCAGTAATAGTCTCGCAATATATCAATATAAACAATTCACCCTGTCGGACAAGAAAAAGAAGAAAACAATATATTCTCGCAGTAGTTTAAAAAGAGTGATCAATAGTTTCTGTCAAAATCGAGAAGTCAGCGTTGAAACAGTACTGAAAAACTACTTAACTTGTCTCAAATGATCCAGAAGTGATCTAAAATTTTCATGAAATAGCCCTAAATAAATGCATTAAAAAAATAAAAACACTTTGATTTATACACTGATTTATAAATTTTTTTACCAGGAGAAAGCTTCGAAAACGAACACCACTGGTTTGTCACTATGGGACTTTATCCGTTGTGTATATCCCGTCGCAAGTGTAAAGTCTTTCGTCGAGAGCATGGTCAAGTGAAACAAAGGTTGTCGATTTGGCAACATCATTCGATGACGTAAAAGCATTCCTTTCATGCAATAAGCCGCCCTCACACGTTCTTTCTTGTTTGCGAGCGTGAGTAACGAGGCGAAAATTTTGAGCGGTGAAAGGGTGAAAAATGGTTAATTTATTTATTGTCGGGACATGAGTTTGCGTTTATGTTTAACCGTGCTAAATTTTGTAACGATATTATTCTCAGTGCTTAGCTATTTTGCTGACAGCGTTCTTACATTTCGTATTATTGCATTGTGGAATAGAAAATAAGACTTGTCTCGCATTTACCTCATTATTGAGTGTTGGTTAGAGAGCAGACTCGTACAGCTCAAAACGGTTAAAGTATTTTCGATAGCAGCCGTGGCCTGTGAGGAACTATGTTTCAATGTTGAGCGCGAGAGTGTATGTAAATTTATTTAATTTTTTTGGAGTTTTTCCATCGTGAGCTTCTTTCTTTAAAAGCCAATTGCGTTATACTCGTACTATTATTTAATAGATATTCGAACGTATGTCCACTTAAAGTGTAGTAATTGTTTCGCAGTTATTCACGCCAAGAACAGATAATTAAATGGAAGCATAAAAAATGGACTTAGAAATTGCAAGAAATTTCGCCAAAAAATGTATTAACTAGCCCATAAATTTGATTTGATTTATTTTATGCGAAAAGTTCTTCGCGTTGCGATAAAGTTAAATCGAAACTTTTCCAACGGCCTTGCAAATTTAATTTGTTGCTTGGTTGGCCTGCGAGGTGTAGATAAGATTGGAATGTGCATTTCACGCTGCATTATTTGCGGTTATTGTCAGAAAGGATGCACTTTCGCAATTTCTTTTTTGTTTCAGTAATTTTATTTGGGGCGGAAAAGTGTTCTAATTGTGAGTGGCAAATGAAAATGGAAGAGATGATACAAAGTTGGTCCTGACCCGCAGGGAGATAATGTTGCCATGAGTGTGGCACACATTAAAAATTACTTAAAGTTTACTAAACTACTTATTTACTACTACTTAAGCGTGAGAAATGTAATAGTTGATGATGATGTAATTTTTGTCAGCTGTGTGTCCTTGTACTTTTTGTGTTAAATGACTTGAAGTTTTAATAAAGGATATAGTTATTGGAAGTATTTCCTTTCTTACATCAAGTGAGTTTGAGAAGAACAAACTTAAAAACCATTTCAATGAAAATCTCATTACAGAACTGAACCCCGAAGGCATTGGGAGATTTTTTTAGGTGATCTTAGGCCTACATTTTACCGAAAAATAGCTGAAATTCAGGCACAAAGTATAAGTCATTTTACTTCGGAAGAACCTTCAAACTATTAAAAAACGCAAAATCTGTTTTATTTTATTTTTCCATTTGATTTTTTGTTTACTTCTGCAGAATTTTTCCATTTCAAGAATTATACTTTGTTTTTTTCAGACATTGCATTTGTTTAATTTGTTGGCGAAACCAAAACATAAAAAATATGTTTTCCCTTCCATCAACGGTATAAATGTTGTAAAGCTATTAAAGCGGTTCTGTTTTTTTAACATTGAGTTTTTCTCTTTTTAATATTTTAATTTTTTGAATTCAAGAACTGCAGATGCATCGAAATCCAAACGGAACAGATACAATTTTTTTTTTAAATGAAATAATTAAATTTTTATGAAAATTAAATTTTTGAATGAATTAAAAAAAATTTTTTTTTATTTTTCTACTACTCCGAAGTTTCTCGAAAAAGTTTTGGTTGATTGTATTTTCAAACAATCCTTTTTTTCGATTTGCTGAGAAAAAAGTTATTTCGAATTTGAGGAAAATATTTAATTTATAGTCCTTTTTGTAAAATACCAAAAAATTTTTTTTCGTTCAAATCACTTTTATATTAAAAAAAATTGGTTGTTGAAATTTTTCCAATTATGTAAAAAAATTGCTAATTTTTGGAATTTTTGAAATTTTATAGAAAATCGAATCAGTATTTTTATTGAATATGAAATTTTTGTAATTTTTTTTTATTTTCTTGCTCTGCAGCGTTTTTTTTGCAACTTGGTTTAATGACTTCCTAACATCTAAATTGAAATTTTTAGTTTTATATTTTGAGTTTTACTTTTCTTTGATGAAATTAACAGTTTTTCTTGAGATATTCTTTTGATCTCTTGAAAAGCTAGGACTATTTTTTATATTTTTTTTTAGTTATATAATATTTAATTCGTTGCTGCGGCTTTCTGTATTATAAAATTCGTTATATAACGGTCCGCTAGAAAAAGAGTTCTCAGTCTTCAAAAATTTTAATTTTGATATTAACATATTATGAGTCTTTTCACAATATTAATGAAGGATAAAAAAATTTTTGCTCATTATCATTTCGAGATTAATTTCAATACATTTAATGAGGAAAACTGTTGGTGTGCTTTTCGGCATATATTTGGTACAACCTCATTACTTTTTTGAAACATATGATGTCCATGCACAAGTGGTATATTTTCGGTACAGTTTCTCTACATTTTAGGTATTATTCGTTACTACTTCGGTTAATTTAAGGATCTTTAAATCAATTTCTGTAAAAATTATTGGATTTTATTTTTCTTTTTGATAAAAATAATGCATTGGAAACTTTAATTTATACTCTTAATTTTTGGTGGGTGCTCTTAAAAATTGGTTGGATTAACAAATTAAGAATGAAATTCCTTCTTTAAAACGTAAAACGTGTTTGCAAATAAATTAAAAAAAAATTAAAATTAATATTTTAATAAATTAAAATTAACCCCGATGATATTGACTTATACAGCCGTGCTCCCAAGTTCACTTTCCATTAATTTTTGTGAATTGAACCCGAATGCTTGGTTGTATGTAAAAAGAAAAGTAAATGACAACAAGTGTGTGAATGTTTATTTATTTTCGATTGGAATAATTTGGAAAATATTCTTTGATGTTTGTAGAACCCATTTTTGTCATTTCTGTTTTAGTTATTCATTGAAATATGCGTATTTTTAAATGTTTTGCTGATGACTACTCAAAAAAGCATACAAAGCTGAATCCGAAAGGGAAATTTCAACCACAGCTGTTTGTGAATTGCCACAACGATAACCGACATGTGTGACAGGGGTGACCAAATATGCTATGAAATTTGTGAAATTGGGAGCACACTAATTCACTTTCACAGGAAATTTTCAAAATCACATTGTTAAATTGAAATGTGAAACTGGGAGCATGGCTGATAAATTAAGATAGGCGTGAATATGACTGAAAGTAAAAAGCTATGTGTGAGATTGAAAATATTTTCGCAATGTTGACAAACTACAAACTTATTCAGGATACCTCTTAGCGCTTTTACCTAAAAAAATATTGTATCACGTTTTTAAATTTTTCGAATATACTGCAATCGTCTTCAAGTTTAAATATAAACATTTGCGACTTAATTTTCTAGAGCATTTTACTTTTGATAACCTGAATAAAAATTCCCTGAACAACTCTTCAAATATACTATAATGATATGTGATTTTCATAGCCTTCAACAGTTTAACGAAAAGAGACAAAAAAAGTCATTTTTGTTCATCAAGCATATACAACTATCACCCTCGAGAATTGCTTTTAATACTGATATTTTGTTGAGAGATAGCATCAACATTCACTCTTATTAAAAAATAGTTACTGCATCCATTTAAATTCCCTCATAGCGCTTTGCAAGAAAATAAATTATAAATTAATTTTATAGTTGCTCGCACGGAACATTTACTTGAAGACATTGTGACAAAAGCACTTTGTAGCACAATTTCTGCGCACTCATTACCGATTCATGGACTTCTGCTGCAAACAGCTGCTGCTGACAATCACTTTTGTAGCACCCAAACAAATATACACACTCAAAATAATGCAAATATATACATATGTATACATACACTACATAATGCAGTCATCCATTGCGAAATTCCTCAACTCATTTTGGCTTAAATATAAGATGTCGGGGAAAAGCCAAAATAACCTCAGTTATCGCTTTCAAAGTCGTTAAGAACTCTCTTCCTTTCGCTCTGTTCGCTAGTGTCGATGTCTATGGCAGTCTTTATCGCCCACTTTACTAGTTTATTCATGCTCCACTTGAGGAGCTGTGCTGAAATGCTGCTTCTACTGGTGGATCCAGTTGTTTTTGCTGCTCCCGCACTCGTTGACATTAAAAATCAATTTGGTATGTTTATGGTGAAATGCAAGCTGTTGGCTGTTGATAGGGAGATTTGGTGATTTTTTTTGTTGTTGTTCGGTTAGTTTTTTCACACTTAAGTGCATCGCAATGGTGCACTTTGTGATGAAATTAAATTTTGTTTCCTTGGTGCTGCAGCAACAGAGAAAATGTGCATTAATCTCATTATGTGTTGCATACTTCGTGGCTTTGGGGCTTATGGCATTTATTTTTTTTTTTTGATGTTGCCGGAAGCTATGGTTTTGTTAAGTTTCGCTGAAATAACTAATGAATTATTAAGTTGTCGAAAAAACGGATGAGATCAATTTTAAGGGAGCCTCAGAAGATTAATTGAGAAGTGTTAAGCAAAAAAATTACTTCTTTAACCAACTAAATGTTGCACAACGCAATGGCGCAATGGATCTGTAGATCAGGATTTTTTTCAAAAATAATTTTTAGCAGGATTTTTTCGTTTTTAGGTACTTGCCACGTTTGTATTTAACTTATATTTTCAAAAACACACAGTTTATACAATAAACAATACAAAGTGTTAAAAATGTAATTTTCTAAAAAGCAACTCTTATGAATTGAGCAAAATTTTATAACAGTTGTTACGTACGGCTTCCGGGGACACCGGCCTTCCGCGCATCCGCGCGCTGTCTCTGCCACTCTTTGCCAATATCCTCTTTCCTCCTCGTGCTTGGTCCGCCACTGGGTACGCTTGATTTTAGCACGAGCTAGCTCGTCGGACTGTGGGTCGTTGTGGCCACCAATACATGCGACCGCACCATACAAAAATTCGTACCCATGCCTGCTTGACGGGGACACCACACCTACCCCCTAACACTGGCGCACGCGTCGCGCCTGAGCCTTCAAAACTTTGCTGCCACTGATGTTGTGTGGCTAGCGACCGTCTCCCCTCCCAGCCGTGATCGCTGTTGGCTAGATTAGCTAGCGATCCCAGGCTCGCACCCGCGTGCTACTTACCCCCCTTGTTCTAAGTACCCCTCACATGTCACACCCGGAATCAAACGCCACCTCTTAATTCAATTAACAGTCCATTCTCTTATTTATTAATATCGCTTAAGGGTATACATCTTACTTATATCTACGCTGACATACATCCTACCTAAGTAGCTGAATTAGTCTCACAATATTTTCGTACAAATAAAATAATAATGAAAAAAATCATCGCCCAATCTCACTTGGTTTCGCCTACAGCAATGTTTCTGCTCGATTCGGAGGATATTACAACAAACTGGTTCGGAGACCGTAGGGATTTAAGGCGGTGAACTCGCCCCCGTAGCCCGCTACCTACCAACTACAAGACGTCTTGCGCGGCCTGCGCGTGCTAAGTCAACTTTCGCACTACGCCTTCCCCTGCCTGTTTCCTTTGCGGCTAAGCCGTCTCACCAACAAACCCGACCCGAGAGCGTGAGAGTAAGCGATTTACAAAGTTTGAATTAAAAAAAAAAAAAGGGATTATACTATGACAGCTAGTGCCCTACCCCTCCTTCGTAAAATAATAATAATGTCACAATCTTTTACTTAACAATATAAGTATAATGATCAACTGAATAAACAATTCAGAGTCGCTTTGCTTAAATCGCAGCCTGAGCGGTTTAACCGCGCGTGGACGGTACCAAAGCCACCCTGCTTAACTAACGAAACACCCGCTTACGCCGACAGCAACCGCGCTGCTTATGGGCTGAAAGTTCGCGGGTGCACCCGCCACCCTGGAACACCTCTCGATTCGACTGGCTCACCTGATACTCCGGACTCGTTGACTGGTTATAATTCACCTGAGTGCGCCTCAAATCAAATTCGGACTTCGGATTTTAGCACCGCGCTAGATATCGTGCGTGCTTCGCCGCGCACTTGCCGCCGCATGCAGCGATCTGAAAACTGTAGCGCCTTCCCGAGTCCTCCAACGAGCAGTGGGCTCTTGCCACCCGCTTAAAAACTTCGCGGAGGAATCACTATGGGGGCTCTAATGACCACGCCTTGCTGCCGGGGAAATTTCTTTCCATATCAGCTGATTAGGGTTCGTCCGAAAAGCATGCGCAGGGTTGCAACCGGGGATACGAAATTATTGTAAATTTATATAGGGTGACTGCAACACATTGTATGAGAGCTAGAAGCAGACGAAAATTTTACAATTCAATGCACAATCAAATGCCTTTGCTTTCTTTAAAATTTTACTAACAAAACCTACCCTTCAACTCATTAAACACATAATGAAGAAGTGAATAATTTAACAAAATTCGTGGGTGACACAACTAAGATTAGCCTCATTTGAAGTGGGTTAAAAAGTTACACAAAAGTATTATCCGCCATAGGGGGAAACCATTAACTTTCCTTAAATAAAACTCAGGCTGAATCTTTCGTAATGCTTTATACTAACATATGTATATGTGGTCTCGTTCACCATAATTCGTGTTCGGTGCTTGTTATTTGTTTGATTTTCATTTTGGTTTTTATAATACATTTTATTTATATTTTTTTGCCCAAAAGGTGTTATAACATAATTTAGAACCAGTGCATAAAAGAAATAATTTACGGAAAGTATAGGCAAAAAAGAAATACCTGAATTTGCAGTTTTTCATGATCAAATCATGTTTGGTTTTTATGGAGAACGGCCTTGAAATTTCCTAAGCTGAGTCTGTGAACAGATATTTCCTTGTGATGATTTTAGAACTTATTAAACTTCCTTAGTAAGCAAAATGACGGCTTCAATCAGATAAGATTTTTAGATCAAATATAATTACGTGATTAAGCATTTTAAATCAGATTTAATATCTTTGTCAGATGCATGCGTTTTAACTGCAGTGTTTTTGTAATTTTTTGTTCAACAAAATAAATAAAAATAATTTCTGAAGTTAAATATTTCGAACAATGCTTTAAATTGATAAAACAATAAAAATAAATTAATGAAATATTTATATGCTTTAGAGTATTTTCTAAATATTTTTTTATTTATTAAACTGTGGGAACTTTCGAATGCAAATATGCGCAAAGCAGGAGTTTTGACGAATTTCACCTCGAAATAGTAATATCGAAGGATACTGTGCCATTAGAGTTAAGTTCAGGACTAAATTTAGTAATAAAGATTTAGCTATATTTAACGTATATAAATATATGGCAGATCAAAATTCAAAACCATGTTGCTCGGCTGGTTCACCAAAAACAAAAAAGATATCGGAAGTGATGTATTTGGGTAGAGGTTAAGGCGCTTAAGGAGACCCATAACACATATTCATATCTCACGCAGTAAATATATGTCTTTGATAAATGTTAGAACCACAACTATCAGGTTCGGAAAATTGCGGTCTTTTCGGCCAGCTAAGCAAAATCAAATGCTACCAGATATCATGAAGAGATTTCAAGTCATGCACCAGCAGAAAAAGAGGTAAATTGTTAATCGAAAGCGGTTATGGATAAAGTTCTTTTAGTAACAAATGTATTTTCAGGGTTGTAGGGAGTGGAATAAATATTTGAAAAAGGCCAACTGATTAAATAGTTTAAATGTAACGTTTCTTTAAAAAGTTTATTACATCAACAAGAAAATTATCTAATTTTGCCTTCTATGTTGCCCTTTTTTTATGTACGTATAATACAAAACATGAATATGCACGGAAAAATGTTTCTACGATGTAATCTGTTTGTACAATCGTTTTTCCTTGTATGCGCATAATCTGAGCTCTGTTGGCATTTGCCTACTATTTATTTGCGCATACCCTTACATTAGATACATTCGGGTGGGGCTGTGCAATCGGTCGCATTTGCATTTTACATTCACCAATTTCCATATCAGTTCCGTTGGGATTCGTGGTTACAAACTTTTGCTCTTCAAAAAACACAAAAAAAATTAGTATCGAGGGTATCTCATTGGTTGCGCTTGGTGCCCAATTTTCTGTGGCAGGTGTTTTAAGGTCAAATAGGTAAAGTGTTGTAGTTTATGTGAAAAATCACACTTGAATGTTGTTTGTGTAATGAAAATGAATTGACTTTATTGCAAAAATTTTGGTAGTTGTTCAAAATTGGATTACGTAAGGAGGAGTTGCACTTAAATGAGAGATGAAATTGTGAAAATTAATTTAATTGGTTAAAGCAATTATTTTAACATAAATTCAATATCAATTTGTCCATCTCTAAGTAAGTGAAGAGTTTGTTAATAAATTCTGATTTTGTAAAACATAACTGAACAGATTTTGTTACAAATGACGTTCTTTGCTCCAGACATTTATGGTATCTATACAAATATTCGCTAGATTCGTTGAATTTCCTACAGACTGTGGCCAACATTATTCACGTGGGTTTTAGCTGACGTCTTCGTGGCTCATCGGTTTTCAGGAGTACACTGGCTCGAATCTATGTATTGAATTGCCAAAGTATTTTCAGTACTAACTAATAATATTTAGTGGACAAAATACCCTTCAAGGTAGATACACAAAAATACTCTCCTAGGAGTAGTGTCCAATAACACCATGCCCTGAGAGCACGTGCTGACGACGGATCACATTTTGGAGTCCGAGTGTGAAGGCTACTAGCAGTAAAGTTCGCCTGCACGACTGCCACAATCATCCATTGCGCGCCAATGATGACGGAAGGCTATCTTAACGAAATTTTTTAAACTCAAGTACTTCAAGCAAACGCAGAGAAAGTGCCCCGCTCACATATTACATGTGTCATTATACACTTTACAATACAGAAGCGCAATGAAAAATCTATCAGAAAAAGAAGAAGGTTTATTACTTTTGCTACAATGGCACTGTGCGACTAGTTCCTACTTCTGCTAATAATAGTGGCCAAATCCTCCTATATACTTTGTCTCTTCTGGAAATCATACTTTTTAGTTATCCGATATTATACTCCGCATTAGCTGCTGAAGATGCTCAATCATGATCCGTTCCAGTACTCTGCTATGTAAAACAAGCGACCTGATAGTCCCGTAAGACGAATAATCTATTCCGATCTTGTCTTTCTTTAGGCTACCATTGGCTGCTCAAGGGTCTATTGCTAGTTTCATACTTCTATGAATTACATTTTACATGTAGACTATTTTCAACAGACTAAAATTTTCTATCTAGGTCTTGCCACTCAGAATTATTGTAAAAAGTTGCCACCTATTTTTAATTATTTAGAAATTTAATAAAATATAACAATATGCGCATCAAATGAAAGATATTTTACATATCTTTAAAACAAAAAAATGTTTGAATAGAGTTTCCACCCATCCACAAAAACATTTTCTTTATTTAATTGAAGTACATACTTATGTACATATATGAACCAAAAATTGTTCAAAACATTTACATTTGAGTACAAATTTACACAGGATTGCCACATTTTTATATTTGATAAAAGCATAAAATGAATAAAATAATACAAATAAAATATGTTTAGACAATTTCATTAATGAAATAGTTTTGAAAGATTATTACTTAAAGCTCCAAAATGCTTTATATTTAAATTGTCTTAACATTATATACAATATTTGCCATATTATTTTTTTCAAAAATTTTAATTCAGCTTAATTAAACGATAAAGTTCAAATAATTTTTCGTACTTGGTTGCATCTATTTTTAATTTGTGTTAAATATATAAATGTTTCTTATTTTTCAGTTGGCCTAATAAATGTTAATAATTGACAAGAAATCCAAAAGTCCATTTTGGAATTAAACAGGGTTTCCACCTAATTAAAAAAAACTTTATAAATAATTTTTATTTTTAATTAAGATACCGCATGACGACAAATAAAGCCATCACATATATGGTACATATTTTTGCAATTTTATAAATTAAATTTTAGTAATGAAACATCGCTCAAAATCAATGCCGTTTTTTTATTATTGGCTTTTAAATAATAATAACAACGTTTAACAAAATATGTTTTTATGGAAATATTTTTCATCATTCCTGTTGCTTGAAAATATAGTTTGCCATTGCTGTACATTTTCTTTAAGATTTAAATATACAAGCAATTTTTTTTGAGAGCTCCAGACTGATTTAAGTAATTCTTGAGTGCAATTTTATATGCATTTTACGATTTTTTTGAGATTTCTACTTAGCTTATAAGAGATAAAACGCATACAAATTCTGAAATATTCGCAGAGTGATATACATTTTAACTACAGTGAAAAGAGCATCACAAGAGGGAAATAAACTCATAACTACTTTTCTAAATTAATACTCATTACGCTATACATACATATGTATGTGAGTTAATATGAAAAGCAATTTCATCAGTCCAAATATGAGTTCAAATCTCATAAATATAATACATTTGTATGTATATACCCACACGTTTGCAATTTCGTCGTAAATGCACATCCGTTTGTCCATTTCGTCCAACTGCAGGAAATTAGCAAATGTCCACGTTTTTCCGGTCGAAATTAAATACCCAAGCAATCGACCGCCCGACCGCCTGTATATGAAGCTGCACTGTGAAAATCATGCTGACGCTTTTACTCTTAACAAAAGATCAGCAGATTTCCAAAGGATGGATGGCAAAGTCATAGCTGATGATGGAGGCATTGCAAATCAGCACAGTCAGGTCGGTCACTAGAATTCAATAACTTTCAATGCAGCTGTGTGAATATGCGCTTTTTCAGCATCAAAAGCTCAGTGTGTATTAGCAGGAATACATGGACGTGTGTGTGTGTGTGTGTTTTTGAGCGTAAATGAGAATGCCTCTGGTGCACCGCATGCTAAACATTCACCGAACGATTAGTGCCGCCTGCTACATTTTCCACATTCATACGAGTTTGGATAATTTTGCCCATTCATGGTACTAATTTGCATTGCATCCTTGTTGTTGTTTAATGTTGATGTGCTGCAATGCAGTGACTGTGTTAGGCGATAGGCAAATGTCATGACAACTGGGTTAGCTGCTAATCTTATGAAAACAACATTTCGAATTGCAGCGGAACTACATTCTAATGTGCTTCCGTTTTTAATCTCACAGCGGTGAACTGCCAATGACAATTCCAGTTGACTGCTTGATTCAAAATAGAAAATAATAAAATTAAAGGATATACATACGTGGAATAGGTTTTAGTATACAACAAATCAGTTACTACAGAAGAGCTTCATTTAATGCATGCAAATTAGGTCAACGCTTTAATTCAGAGTTCTAGATATTACGTCTGACTGATTAGCTTCATATACTATAAGAAAACGCAGTAATTTTTATTGGAAAGACCGATTTGGTGCGACCGAATTTTATATGACTCTCTTGATTAAGAAGTGCTGCATTTCATGAGTAATGAGAATATTTCAAGCTCACAGCAAACCCAAAAAAATGGGATAATAAGTTTGCGAATAGGCCCAGTTTTTCAGTATGCGGATAAATTTGTTTGTGGTTTAAACTTAGTTTAAACTCAGTTCAAGCACTAGGTCTTTAGCTATATTTTAATTGATCTAAGTTTAAACTGGCAATAAAACAACAGCCCCAACTAGGCTTGAAAAGGCTTTACAGTAAGTATATCAAAGAGAGTCTCCAACTATTTGGGAAGTTAAATATAATTAAATTTATAAGAAAACTTAAACGTTTATCACGGCATGCTTGGTAGGGAAAATAAGTTTAAGAAGCTTTAAATTTTAAAATATTCTTAGGAGCTAGTAACATTAAATTAAATTATATTCCGTTTAAATAAAGTAGTAAAATGCCTCTATGAATAAAATATATTCAAAGAAAGCTTTAGCTTACAAAATATAATCACGTATGAAATGTAAAATTTAAATTAATATTTAGGTAAAACGAATTATTTAAAGACGGGTATAAAACAAAATTGGTTTCAACAGAACGTATTTCTAAACCATACGTTGAAAGGTTGATTTTATTTGATTTATTTAGGTTTAAAGTATTAATGCAATAAGATTTATATACATCTTTTGTAGCACAACATCAAGGTTGTCACCTGTTTAAAAATGCAAAGCCTTTTATTCCCAATAATCCACTTATCATATTCTTATTTAATTTCAACTTAATATAAATTCTTTGTATAAGTTTATAGCTTAAACTTTCTAAATTGAGTAAAACATTGTGGCTTTTATTTCGATGAACAGCTTTTCAGCGGTAAGTTCGACATCAGATAAGAGATAATTATTTCTTTTATTTGAGTGTATCTCTGTTTTTGATAGTTTCCTATTTTCGCACTGAATAAATCACTCGTGCAGTAAAAGTGCAGGAGGATGCAAATAAAATAATCGTTCATTTCTATTTAATTTTAAAGATGATTTATTGAGTGGGCTTGGAATGAATACAACAGACTAATGTCACAGTAGCGGTTGCATTGAGGAAGAGGTTCTTAATTGTACAACATCTTCAACATCTTAGCTGCATAAGTGCAGAGGAGAGTTTCTTTCCGCAGCAAATTCAAACTGACCTGACCTAACCTAAAATAACAAAAAAGTCACACTAATTATAACAATATAAAATATTTTCGTATACACTGCAATCTTCTCATTTTACGTATTAAGTTGACAATCACTTTTCGTTCTATTTTTTCCTTTTTTTATTTTTGAGGACATGGATCAACTTGTCTTCGCACTCGGGTGTCTAATGTGTCAGGGGTAGCTGCAATGTTTTCTGGTTGTAAGTGTGTGTGTGCGACAGAACTGCCACTTTTAGTCGTTGGAAAAATTTGAATCGGTTGAAAACTATGCGCAGCATTTGCCTTTGTGCAAAGTGAGGGATAAAAGGGATAACACGCTTGCAAAAGCAGCATCTCTGTGGAGTATTAATAGTGTGACATTGAGAAAAAAGCTTAGCAGAGAAACAGAACTTAAAGGGCAATAACCAATTGAAGGTGTTAGTAGACAATGATTTATTTATTTATTTATTTGAAAGTATCTAAGATAGGATTTGGTTTAAAAAGCAAGCAAAAGATGTGAAAATGGGAAAAATCGATTTTGGATTGCATGTAAATTCAGTTGATAAAAATACCGAGTTAAAATAATTTCTTGAAATAAAAAAAAAATTAATTTCAACTCTTAAGTGTAAAGCTTGCACTTATTAAGCTAATCTTTTCTTACATCTACTTAGATACAATTGAAGCAGCAGCAAGGAAGCCAGACTAATTCTGAAATAACTTAGCTATCCGCCTTCAATTTTAATTTGTCCCAAGTAAATATCTTACAATTTCGCTTTACCACTTTACGCTTTAATTCGAACTTTGTTTCTTTCGCATTTTTTCCCACCCATCAACAACCTAAATAATATTTATTTTTCTATTTACACTCGATTATTTCCATTATCCACTTAAATGTACAGCTGTGATTGATTTATTTCTTTATCCTTGCGCTTCCTTCCAACGCCATTTTCACTTAGTAGTATTATCAAGGATCAGTGTTTGGCCGCAGCTGACCGGCGTTGATTAATTTTTGGTATATCCTGCGCTTTGTTAATGCGAGCATAAAATCTCTCATAGCCAACAGAGTATAGAAACTACTCAAAAAGTTGAGCTCTGCCACTCCTGCTATTTACAAACAGGTATGGTAAAGATTTTTTCCTACAATTTTATGCTTTCCTTATTATTTTCTTAACGCACTTAGTGCGTTAGTGACATTTTTGCCGGTATTCGTATGATTTTGTTGGTATGTGACTAAGAGAGATGTGGCTTATTTTTGGTAAACCCCAGCTGTGCTTTGTCGCATCTTTCGCCATTTCTTTAAATTCTTTTTGTTTTCTTTAGTTTTTTTTGTTTTTATCTGCGTCGCGTCGCGGCGCTTTCTATTTAAATAACATCCCGTCAAAGTGAAATATTTTCTTTTAATATTTCAAAGTAGCAACTGCGTTTAACTTAAGACCTTGATATTGGTTTTTCGTCCTCTTTTCTGTGCTTTGCTACGTTTACTACATCAGCAATCGTTTAAAATTCGCTTTTACAGTTTTGCTATGTTATATTGTCATACTCGATTTTTCGATTTAATTGAAATTATTTAGTTGTACTTACAACCTTTTGATCTACTATATTTAAAAAAAAATTGTTAAAGAGTGCTAGGCCGAAGACAAAGCTAACAACAGATTATTCGGATTTAAAAGCAGCAGAGTCAAATGGTTGTGGTTTATTATAAATTATCAGTCATAAATATTCTTGCAAGAAATGGTTATTATTACACTAAAAACAACTAAAATCTATAGAGAAAAAATCTGATATTGTCTGATAGCGGTTTTAATGTTTATATACATTTTGCGTTTTTTATAAATACAAATTTTTTATAAATAAAAAAAGGTATTAATAACTATAATAAAGAAATGAAACGAAATACGACTAGTTTTGACTATGACTGGAAAACGTCTTTTACCAAAGCAGGCCAATTACTTACTTTAAAGAGACTAATTTACCTGCACGAAAGAAAAAATATTCCTCAAAGGAAAGTAAGTCTCTCGCAGCATGCTTTCACAAAGGGTACATCAGCACACTACCATTGAAATCATAGAGTTATCATTTAAAAAAAAATTCACGTTCGGTGCTTGCGGGCAATGTGCGCTCATCGCTAACATGAAATGTGACCAGTGTTGCCAGATTATTATTGTAAATTGCTTTGTTTTTTTATTTACACATTGCATTCAAGTACTGGAATTTTTAATTTATTTCTTATTTCTATTTTATTTAAATTGATTTGGGAAAATATTATTCCATATTTTCTACAATTTATTGTTATTATGGCATATATTCGTTCAAATCGGAAATTTCGGGAAACCTGTATTTTGTACTGGGAGGTAATTTAAGAAAACTGTAAGCTTGTCTAGAAAATTGTAATTTACAGTAAAGGCTGTGAATTTAGCAACATTGTATTTGACAGAATTGTTGCAGAAGAATAGTGGTGAGGCATGAACCGTTCAGTCATCAGACTACAAAGCTCTTGTTTCCGCTTCCTCTTGGCATTCGGGCACTTAGCAATCTGAAGATACTCCGATTTCATGCCAGTAGATAAAGATCGGTGTATGCCGAGGAGCGCTCCGAGGAAATTCTTCCTTACACACATCCCATCGACGGTTGAATGGCGAATAGAGGTTTGACGTCTAAAGCAAAAGACCGGTTAATATACTTTTTACGGATGGATCGAGTTTGAATGGCAGAGTTGGAGGAGATGTCGTTTGTTAGAAACTTGTAGGATCTTGATTAGTCTGGAATTGCATGATCAGTCTCTCTCGAGCGTCGCGTTCTTCTTACATATGCAAATGATTTAGGTTCCGATGCATAGCAACATTGCTGGAGACTGCACTACCGATGGTTTGGCCCAGCACAACTGTGAGAATCTGCCGTGCATTTGCAAAGCTCAGGTAAAGATATGTCGGCTCGTTTTTCGTAATGAAAATTCAGTGCTTGTCCTGACCTCTTTTGAATGCTAACACTCAATTTAAAGGTATTTATCTAAACTGTTTTCCCCAATAACCTAAATCTTCCAGATCACAAACAAAAAATTACAAACATATCGGAGTTGGAATGTTTAGAATCTATATGCATGATGCATTAGTTTTTATGATTTTTGTAACCCCGCTCCCACAGTTAACGAGGCAATAGAAACTACATAAAAGGAAAGTTAAAAAAGTGAAAACCACCGCATGTGAACTACACAGCTAAAAATAAAACAAAACATAAAAATCTACCGAGTGAACACTGAAAAAATAAACAAACGAAAAATGAATTAAATGAAAATGTTGTAAATGTTGAAACCACGAATAGCGAATGCGTGTGGCTAAACTTTGGCCTCTCTTCCTTTCTTCGCTTTCCACAAGCACCGTTTTGTGCTCGGTTTTGTTTTTGTTTCGTCTACTTTGAATCTTTGTGAGAACTTTATTGAGCACAATGACATTTTAGGCGCGAAATATCAATTTAGTTGGCTGGAAAGTCAAATCGACTTAGTAGCTGGGACATGGAAAGCAAAAGGATGTCGGATAACTGAGAGATTTTGTTTTTTAATTTCGACCAAAATTTACCGTTCGCGGGGTTGCGAAAATAAAGATCCAAATGATGGTTAGAAGGGACAAATTAAAATATGTAGTATTTTTATTTATAAATTAAGATAGTTATTTTTAAATAAATATTTTTTTTTTCAGATTCATGTAACTTTAGATTCCTAAAAACTGTACACAACCCCAAACTGACGGATATAATGAAAATCTTTTTGAGTGATTTTTTTAAGAGAGTCTATTAAATAACAGTAAAGACGGTTTACTATTTTTGGGATACATATTTACGAGTATATAGATTAGCTAAAATAACTTAAGCTTTCAAAGTTTTTAAAAAATGTACTGTACATAATTTTGCAAAATTATGACTATGTCTCAAACTTAAATAAAAATCAAGATTTTTTTGTGTATGCAGTTTTCTGTCGCATTTGTTCCATATAACACTAAATTTTTTTTTTTCTGGTAAAAAGTTTAACGACCACGACAGAAAAAAACCAGCCATAACGTTAATATATATTCGACTTAAAATTTCAGTTGATAATTTTCCATATTATTAAATATTTAGAATATTGCATAAACGTAGTGGTAGGAGAAGAAACGAAAATATGTGATATTGGATAAGATCTTTTTTTATTAAATGTAATAAATTTCTATTTTATAAAAATTAGGCTCAAGTTATTAACAATGCTTTCGAAAGTATTTTTAGGTATTATTATTGAAAATTTGAACAAATTTAAAAAAATATTCTTATAATACTTGATGCTGTTTAAATTAAATATATATGCTTTAAAAAACAAAAACATTAATTTAAATATATACACATATTTTTTTAATCTTTCTTATTTTTTAAAAACCTTCTGCTATTACCCAAAAAGCAAATAAAAAATATTCTACAAAATTATAAAAAAAAATAGTTTTTTGGATAATTAAGAGAATTTGAAGTTGTGGAAGTTTGTTTTACTTTGGTAAAAAAAATAAGCATACATACAATTTTTTTATCTTTTAAATTTTTTTATATAGTGCATAATTCACAAACTGGACTTACAAATTATGCACAGGTCGTTTTCTGTATAAGATAAAACGTAAATCAATATGTCTTTTTTATAAACTGTCAAACTTTTTTGGAAAATTTTAAAATATTCATATTATATTTGTTTTTATCAAAACAATCTTTAATTTTTTAAAAAGCCAAAAACTTTCAGGTAGTATGCAACATTTAAAAAAGCAAAAATTCAACAAAAATACATTAAAAAAAAGAAAATATCTTATTTTTATTTTTTTTTAAATTTATTAAAAGTAGAAGCAATTATGCCTATAATTCGCTTATTGCGCGATCTATTTAGAAATTATGTCACATTTCAAATATTATCGATCTTGATTTTTTCTCCAAAATTAATTTATAAAAATATGCTATAAAAAATTTTGATTGGGTTGACAAAATGGAGCCAATAAATAAAATGAAATAAAAATAGGCGAAAACAATTATTTAATATTTTAAAAAAAATGTTATATATATAAATCAACGGGTATTTTCGAGCTTTCAATTTATGCATTCTTAAAATTTAAGTGTTTTCATTAATTATAATTATAATTATAATTATATCTACAAATATTCAGAATATTTTAACTTTGCTCGAAACTCGTAAGATTTATTTAAATGTTGCACAAAATTTAAAATGTGGATTGGTATTGAACTGTTTACAAATTACTGACGAAGTTGCGAAACAATATGATTGCAAGTCGTAAAAATTAAATTTGAACACAAATAATAATTAAATGACCAGACGAAGATTCGAGCAGCTAAAAGTTTTGCTGGCCATTTAACGTCAATATTTTTGGTGCAAATATTGGTGTTTAATTTTTGAATGTCTAAACTGCTGTTAATAATCTAAAAACAAAAGTGTGGGATATTTGTTTTTGCCCTTTCAAAACGCCTATAAAATGAGCTTTGAAGTCGCGTGTCTTACAAATTCAGAAAATTCGATTTGTGCAAAATTCTATCGCATGCAACTCACCTCACTGCCCCTTTCAACGCTTCATTGTGGTCGTCGTAGCATTCTGACCTGGCAACTGTCCATACACTTTCACTGTGATGCAGCGTGCCAAACGCAAACAATTTTTATTACCCGTCGCCAGAAATGCAAACAAAAGAACTCACAACTTGGCAGGCTTAGCTCCCGACTGGCTGTGACTCTAGTTATTTTCCAGCCACGCCGCGTAGTTCACTGCTTCATAAATTTTGGCGTCCTCTATTAGTGCCAGGCGTCGTTGCTTTAAGTTCCTCGACTTTGACTTTGCGCCCGTTTTTTGTGGCAGACTTAAATTGATAAAGTGTAGTACAGCATGTTGGTAATATTTTTTCATGGCCTAGCGCACAGCAACAAATGAAACAAAACAAGTAGGCACAACCGGCGTCGGATTTCCTGCATTGGCACAAAGGCAGTTGTGTAGTTGTTTGTTCACTTTTCACTTTTAAAAGAAAATTTCAATAAATCTGCATATAATTTCTATTTATTTTTCCCTTTTATGTACTCAGACTGTTTACTTTGCAAACTTGTTTACATTTTCCATATTTGTCTTATCGCAAAGTAAAACCGTGTCTTCTTAAAATACGAATATGAATCCTATGGAATATAGTGTATTATTAAAACATCCAAATATACTTAATTTTTGGAATCATATCTACAAAAATTTACCAAAGGACTGGATACTATTGGCGTTTGATGTGTAAACAGCTGAGTAAGATTCAGTGTAATAAGGTGATGTTAGGTAGGTAGGTAGATGTAGCTGCAACTGATAACCAGCGACACACTTAGGCCCGTTGTGATGCCACAGTCTAAACGCTCACTTCCCTTGCTGAACCATTCTGAGTTCTTGACGAATCTTGTCAAGCATCTTGGGTCTATTTCACTTAATTCACCGAGGTCCCCAAAAAGAGGTGCCCCTAGAAAACGTAGCCTGCTTCTCGCTAGAACTGGACAAATGCATAAAAGATGTAGAACTGTTTCTTCCTCTTCATAATTTTTGCACCTTCTACAGCATCTGCGGAAAGGTACTCCGAGACGCGCCGCATGGTTACCTATGAGGCAGTGCCCTGTCAGGACGCCAATTACTTTGGATATTTCATCCCTTCTTAAAAATACAGGCAACGCGACCGTTTACGATCCCATCTGGGCCATGTCTGCTTTGAGATCCTATAGGTCGTAATTTGTGCCCAGCTTTCATTTGAACCAAAAGGCATACCAACGCGTTCTTTACCGGGAAGAATCTGCTTGGTTGTTCCCTCTCTTGCAAGCTCCTCCGCCATACATATATTCATCGATATTCCTGTGGCCCGGAACCCAAAAGAGGTTTAGCCTGTTCTGCTTAGCCATCTCCTGCAGAGATCGGTGGTAATCCAGTACAATCTTTGATTTAATCGCAGACGAGCTCACTGTTTTAATTGCCGCTCGACTGTCACTAAAAATTAAAATGTCCTTGTGCTTTACAGTGGTTTGTATCATTTCCATAGCTTCCCTTACAGCTGAGACCTCAGCTTGAAAAACACTACAGTGGTCCGGTAACCGAAAAGAGCAACTCTGAGATAGGTCCTGCGAGAAGACCGCTCCTCCTACCCTGCCATTCAGCTTCGAACCACTCACAAAAATTGAAAGTTAGTTTCTTAGATGAATTGACGCATATTATATTTTCAAAATAAATTGCCACCTGTTTAAGGATTATATTTAGATAAACTAATGAGTTGAATGAAATATTATGCCAAACAAAAGATATGTGGAAAAACAATTATGTCACGGATATTTTTTAACGAACTTCAAAGTTGGTGTTTAGAGTAAATCTTTTGATAAAACATATATTACAGATTTAAAATTTTTTCCCTAAAGATGTTTTATTCCGCAAAAAAATCCAAAATGGAAGAAATTAAACAAATTTATTAAAAGAAATTAAGGATATTCTTAAAATAAATATAAATGTATTAAAACGTCAACGGTAATTTCGGAGATTTTTATTTAATTAAACAGACTTATAGCATAAGAAAACATTTTCTAATTTTCAGTATTTTACAATAATGACGAAACTACCACAGGGAGTGATACTGAAAAGCGTAGCTCATATGTTTTTAATAAAATAAATTTAAATAGATCCACAATTAGTCGCCCTGAAGATGCTTAAATATTAAACATTAAATATTTAAACTTCCAAAAAAATTTAAAACATGAATCCGTATCGTTTTTGTAATAAAAATAATTAAACATAGTTTAACATAAGATTTATAAAATTAAATACAAACAAAAATCCTCCATTTACCGTTTTTGGGAAGTGTACGACAATTTTTATTTTTATTTTTTTGAAACATTCATACCAAAAATTTCACATGCTATACATTTTGTGCGCGTTTAAGCCATTAATGGACTGCGAGAGCATATTGCCCTATAAATTATTAAAAAAAAACAATAGATTACATGAATTATATACACACATAAATGTTAGAGAATATCCCTCTAAAGCTGTATTTAAATATAAATAGCAATTAAGCCGATATAAAAATAATATAAAAACGCAATACATGTTCAATTTAATACATAGCGGGTTATTTTATTTTTAGGAAGTAGAAACATTTTATATATTTTCAATGATTGCATGCTGGTAGTTTTAGTGTTTACTTGTGCTCGTATGCAAATGAGTGTCGTAATGCAAATGTCGTTTGTAGATAAATTCGTAGAATCAGAAATTACCGCAGCTTTGTGCATTATTAAATAAAAAGAAATTCGATAAGGTTTTTATGACAACTTTCAAATATTAAGCTTACATGCGAATTTTTGCTATTGCTATAAAAGAATTTTAGTAATTTCCGTTGCTCACGCGATGCACAGCTTTTTAGATTTATTATTTGCAAAGTTTTTTTTTCTTAAATATGTAATTTTATAATGCCTTTTGATAAGTACGAGTATTTGTAATAATTTCCCTTTCTTCTATCTTCGTTGCCATAAACGAGTTGTGACTGACGGCAAAAATAATAGAAATGCAAGCCAGTTTTTTTACCAAGTTTACCCTTAAATATTATCATTAAGTTCATTCTCTCACATATTCTGCATTGATTCAATTATAAAACTATCCCTAAATCCCTGCGAACTTCGTCCTATCCAAATTTTATAAGAATTATATGAATCACGTTTTGACTTCTGATATATTTAATTCATTTTTGTAGCTTCCTACCGTTCTTTATACTTTAGCAGATTTTCCAAGTTAAAAATGCAGCTTTGATGATGGAGCTATTGAAACCTATTTTGTTTTTTATGAATATGGAGGAAGTAATAAAATAATAAGAAATTTTGTATAAAAACATCTGTAAAAATATAAAAACATTTTCTGCCAATTGTTAAGCGGAAGCGGCAGCTTAAATAAAAAATTTAAAGAAATAATTTTATTTGATAAATGCTTTGCTGCAAAAAAATTTAGGTGTTGAATATCATTTTTTGAACTACATTATTGTAAATATACAATTTTTCTTTATTTAAAAATTAATATTAATATTCAAATGTACACTATGTTATAAATTTGTGCATTAAACTACAGATATGCATACATATACAAACATTATTACATTCAGCAACACAATTCCATTCAAACACTTTCATCAACAATGGCAACCAAAATCGGTGTTAACCAACTTCCCACTTGCTCGGTTGACAGACTGATGCAAAGAGATGACAGTCGGCCGCACGTTTTGTGAGCGGTCTCAATGGCAGACTTTGTTTGCTGAAAATTTAAATCCGAAAAACCCGCAATGGTAATGTAGTATACCAGAGGGACAAATTGAACAAAATTGGTTACAATAATAACGAAAAGAAACACAAATATGTCGGCCAAAATCAGCATTACTGTGCAAATGTGTGAAGTGTATTTGCTAATCGGGCTGCAGCGAAGGCAGCAATGAGGTGGAAGGGAGTCTATGCAGATGAGCAACGTTTTTGCTTTGGTTTTATTTTGCTTAAAAATTAAATGACTGGGACTTAAATTATTTTTCTGAAAACAGCGTCAATAATTTTCATAACTGGTTTTTCACTGAATTGGAAAAATTTACATATTTCTTCTTAAATTAGTTTTTTTTCTTTTATTAGCTCAAATTTTATTAGATTAACTTAACAAATTATGTGTGCTCATTTGTTTTTACTTCCTTCGCTCAGCCATGACATTTTAATTAAATATTTTTTTATGTTTTTACACAAAAAGCCAAATTTCGCTGATATTTTTTTCATATTTTTTTATAAAAAATTCGCAACAAAAAAAATAAAAATTTTTTCTTATAACGCAGAAGTTTCGTTATTTTTATGGTAACTGTCAATTGATGCGCAACACGAATTGGTAAACGTGCAGATCGATTCACTGACTGGCTGTTTGATTGATTAATGGGCTACATACTGACATAATTTTGTAAGTGATGAAATATTATCGCCAGCAGAAAGTTGGCGTAGGAAAAATTATTTCAAAAGAAGGTAAAAATTAAACACAAACAAAATAAATTTGCAGTTCAATCAGCGAGTTTTGGAAGCATATGAATTAGAAAAAAACCTGGAAAAATTTAAAAAATTCTGGCATACGTTGACGAAAAAAGTAAAAAACCTAAAAAAAGTTATCATCATTGTGTTGGCAAAAAATGTAGATTAAAAAGTGCAAGTGCTATGTGAAAAGTAAATTTAATGTTACGTTTTACAGGGCGCTATTGCTTCCAAATATATATAGTATATGAGATAATTGTTAATGAAAAGTTATATTTCGCTGTCAATGGCCTTATTTCCATCAATCAGCATGGTTTCGTTGCGAAGCGCTCTACAGTCACAAATATGTCCATTTTCAGTTAATACTGCATTTCTGCTTTCCAAAAACAATGTCAAGTAGATACAAAATATACAGATTTCTCGAAGGCGTTCGACAAAGTATCACACTGTATACTCTTCTTCAAACTTGCGGCATTGGGGTTTCATTCTATATTTTTATCGTGGATTAAGTCATATTTATCTAATAGACGCAGTGTCGTTGCTGTTGATAGTGCCACATCCCGCCCATTTACTGCGCCTTCTGGTGTTCCGCAAGGTAGCACTCTTGGACCCCTATTTTTTATTATTTTTATTAACGATATTGGCTCGTGCTTCTCATTTGCAGAATACTTATTGTATGCGGACGATCTTAACATTTTTGCGATTGTCAACAACTTTTAAGACTGTGAAAAGTTGCAACATGATCTAGATAAGGTTCCTAACTGGTGTTGTTTAAATCGTTTGTCGTTAAACATAAATAAATGTTTCCACGTAAAGTTTGCTAAGCTAAAAACTATTTTGCATAATTCCTATACTATTGCTGACTCTGCCCTGAAATTCGTTTATGAAGTTAAAGATTTAGGCGTGATTTTTGATTCAAAGTTAAATTTCACTAGCCACGTTATTTATGTCATTACTCGGTCATATTCGATGTTAGCATTCCTACGTCGTAATTGCTCTGCTTTCACTAATCCGTATACTCTCAAAACATTGTATTGTGCGTTTGTTAGATCGAGGCTTGAGTATGCCGCTTTTATTTGGAGGCTTGAGAGAGTTTAAAAAGTTTTTCTACGATCTGCACTTCGATCAATGAATTTTTCAGATCCTTTGCCATCTTACCGATCTCGTTCTCTATAGATAAACTTAAAATGCCTTGAGAACAGAAGATCTATACTGTCGTCTTCATTTGTCATTGGTATCATTTCTGGGACTATTGATTGTCCTACACTTCTAAGTAAGATTCAGTTTAATGTCCCATATAAGAATCTCAGGCAGTTTGAAACCTTACATATTGATTTCTTTAGAACCAATTATGGAGTGAATGCCCCTATTTCTAGGGCATGTTCTGATTTAAATTCGCTCTTCAGTTATTTTGATGCTGATTTCACGTTGCCGTATGCCATATTATTAAACCATCTTACATCATTTTTCTCTTAAAATTACTATTGTATGCCAATTATTTTTACCTATACTCTATTAGAATTTGCAATTTAAAGGCGTAATATACATATTTACATGTATCAGTTAGTGCGTAACTTACTATAGAATTTTTCTGTACTTCTAGTCTGTAAGATTTTTTGTAATCATAGACCTAATAAAGAATGAAATGAAATAAAATGAAATAGTCTCATAGTATGAATGAATTTTTAAACTTTCTTCAACTATGTAAATATTAGCCCAACAAATTGACAATTTTTCTCCTTTTAGTGTATTTCTTATATTTGTCAATTAAAATTATGTTTATTCCAGAATTTTATTCTTTTTACAAATTTTATAATAATTCAATAAAATTTAAAAATTTAAAATAGTAAACAAATTTTGTAGGTCATAAAATTTTAGTAAGGCAAAGTGCAAGTTTGAAGTCGTTTGAATTTACCGCTGAATTTTGAGAATTTTTTTTTGTCAAGTTTGTTCGGTTTGTTTTGCACGATTAATTGTTTTGACTTAAACGTTAGATGAAAGCAAATTCGGCGAAAAAATCTCAAAACTCTCTAGTAAGCTTTAACGATAAAAAGTCATAAAAATCATAAAAAATTCAAATTTTCATATTTTATTTCTAACATAAGTTGAAGAGTATTCGCTAAAGAATTATGCAGTTCGATGCAAAAATATATGAATTAATTTCCGTGTCCAAGAAATATATGTAAGATTTTATGCAAAAGGGCGTGACAAATTCTGTTAAATTATTGAAATTTGATATAGAGATTTGTACGTAAAATTAAACCAACACTCATAAAAATATAAAGTTACCTTCTTAGATGAATTAGCGTACATTATATTTAAAAAAAAACATTGCCACCCGTTTAAGGATTGAATTTGGATTTACTCACGAGTTGAATGAAATATTAAGATATGAATGTCAAACAAAAGATATTTGGAAAAACTTAATATCAAAAATATATGCAAAGAGAGTTGCGAACTGTATAATAAAAATTTAAATAATAAATATTAAATTATTTTTTTAAATATGGACGTTAAATTGAAATGTGTATACTTTAAACATATTTGAAGTATTTTTGGTAGACTTCTGATATTTTGTACGCAGATAAATAAAGTAAATTTAAAAATAATGGAGAAAAAAGTAAAATTTTTAATATTGCATACTCTTGATGTCTTATAGTACTAAAATTTAGTTTGGATGCTATTATACCGATGTTATTGAAACCATGATGTTATTGTGTAATTTTGAAATAAAAAGCGAAGATTCCAAATCGATTGATTTTTAAGAAAACAATAAAAATCACGCAAACGCAGCGTAAAATTAAAGAAAAACCTGAATTGAACGAATGTCACTGGTAATTACAATAAAAAAACTCAAAATAGTTACATACTAGTATGTAACCTCCGATAATTATAATCGGGTGTGCATAACTCAAAGATTTTACGGTTTCCTAAAGAATACTTTTTTTTTAATATATGAAAATTTATATTTCTTTCTACGGAAATATCTTTGGAACTAATAGACCGATTTTCAAGGCCTTTTATGAGAAGTGTAAGCATATACCAGGTAATAAGTTTAGTCAAGCTAAGCGCCGCTTTTCAAAATATATATATAGCTGACTCGGTTGTTAATTGACTTTTATTTTTTCTCTTATAATCGTTAACTAAGCGCCCTTTTGTTTACAAATAAAAAATTAAAATGTTATCAGACTATACATTTTCTAGGCAAACATTTTAAAATTAAAATTCATTTGCACATAACAGAATATAAAAAGGTATTTCAAATTTGAACATCCATGATACGAGTATGTCAATTTTATACTTTATTTCACATTGGTGCAGATAATTGTATACTTTTTTTTAAATAATGGTTTCGATTTCTTGAGTTTTAGGCGCAGTCCATTTACTATGTGACGCAAGGAAAACATTTCCACAATTGTGATATTCACTCGCACGCAGCATGTTTCACACATAGGCAATTATATGTTGCCGCTTCCGCAACAAGCAACCTCAGATTACAACCAAGTATGTATAATAAATAATAAACATAATGCTGAGTTCTGAAAATTAAACTAAAATTCAATAAACTCCGAAGTATCAATTTAAGATACAATTATATTATGCATATATAAACATGCACATATACAAGCAATTTCATAAAAATATTCAAAGTTTACTTTTGTTTGACTTTGTATTTTTAAAAACACCCCCTCGCTTAATGAAAGTTGAATAACAAAAACATATATTAAATGTATGGAGAAACTGGCTTAACTTGCTTATTACCTTCAACATTGCTCATACGCCGTGTACAACCCCAAAATAATATTTAATGAATAACCAGCGGGACCCCCACAACTAAACAATAAAGTTGCACAAGGCATAACAACCTATGCCAACATGCATTTGCTTGCATTTACATACATAGACATGTATCGACTTAACAACGCAAATGTTTCGTGTCTAAGAGAAATCCATTAGATAACGAAATCTGCGCAACTGTTTATTTGAACAACAACGCCAAATATGTAGTACTAATGCTCGTGCAATTAAATGTTCTCGTATATGTGCAAGTGCTGGTATATATATTTGTAAATTTTTGTATGCAACTGGTAGCAACTTGACTAACGTGAAGGCATTTGGCAAATCGTTTCTGCCATTACTCAAAGCCGCCGCCTAGTGCAGCGTAGCACCCAAGCAAGCGTTTAAGCGAAAATCGCTGGCACGATTTTACACTTTGCTTTAGAGTTTTTGTTGTTTTAGTCATTGTTAAATTAATGTAGTTGTTTTGTGGCTGCGATTGGCTGTGCCGAAATTTACATTTTCCGTGCACGTACCGTTTTGACGTTGTAACGGCAGAGGCAGAGATTCCGCATACGCCCTGTCGCACCGATTATTTTTCTTTTTTTTTCTTCTTTTCTTTCTTTTTCTGTACGCTCTGCACTTCTTAGAAGGTGCTTTTCTTTGAGAGCGCTTTTACTGGATGGCCCCTGCTATATGCATATACGTGATTTTAATATTAGTTGTAGATAAACTGTTCAAAGATTATTGACACTGAAACCTGAACTACTATGTGGTCTCATTATGATTTTCCTCTAAATATTTATTTATCAAATGAGTAGACACAAAGTAGACGACGCGAAATATTGCGTGTATCAGTATAGTTTTTTAGGGATCACTTTTTTATTTTTAAATGCATTGCATGGAATGAGATAGTTTACGTATAAATGCTCTTTTAGAGCTAACTTTAATAAAAGTTTTCCTTTATGGAAAATTTTAGCAATCTTTGTCTCTTTATTTTATTTAGTTTTTTTTTCTATTAAAATAAAATTTGTTCCTTAACAAAAAGTTTATAAACTGATGTTTGAAACTTATAAAAATACAGGATATTTAACAAATTTTCATTTGGGGTATTAAGAACTCACAACTACCCTGGGCGAATAAATCTTAAAAACCTTCTGTCATTTTTTGAGACTTCAAGCTTGCACTTGCATTTTGTGAATCATTAGAAAACATAAAAAATTTTGATGAAAATTCGGCTTTAATGCTCATAAACAAATAAATCTAAATAGTTTTGTTTCCAAACAATAACAAAAAAAAACGTATACAATTAATGAGCCTGTCTTATAGTACAAGCAAAATTCTATAAAATAGAAATTGTACACACATCAATTAAACATTCAAGTAGAAATAACGGGAGAACAGTCGCACTTGATTGGAGTAAGTTGTGAAGGTAAAATAGAGAAATGGCAACAGCTCATGCAGCGTAGGCTAAGCACAACACGTTCAGATGTCGTCTAAGCGTGCGTGGTATCGAAGGTTCGACATCTGTGGAAGCCAAGAAGAAAGAAGTTTGATGAGGGTATGTTTTTTTCTTGCAGTAATCAGTTTACTTACCATAATATGCGCCACCGACTTCTTTATTTTGTTGTTTTTTTTTTTTTGAAATTCAATGCACCGACCCTAATATCCGAAGAATTCAGATATCATTAACAGACGTTAATAATGTGCTTGCTTATGTCTCATACAATTTCAAGTCCAGGCGTTAATTAGTTTTTAAAATATACTTCTGTAAATTATAAGTGGTTAATTATTATAGACCAGTTTTCATATAAAATACAAAATATTTAAATAAGTTTTCACACGCATTCAGTTTCTTTAGCTAAACAAATGTCATCAAAATTTCGACCTAAGAAATAATTACAACATTCAAGAGCATGCAGGTCCGTAGTTTCGAATTGCTGCTGAGTTCGAGGTTTGAATCTCAACCAACAAAGAAAAATTTTAATCATAGAAAACGATGCTTTTCTAATGGCGATACTGCCGTTCGAAGTAGGCAGAAAACTGTAAATCCCTCCATTTGTGGTACAACAAAAAGGCGCACACCACAAATGGTAGGAGAAGCTCGGCCAAACACTGAGCTTTATAGTGTAAGCGCCAAGTTTTTTTTATTATTATTATTAATAAGCAAATTTATAGTGGCTAAATACCACCGTTGATTATTGATATTATTTTTACAGGCTTTGCTCCGCAATGTTCGTTCTCGTTATTATACTAAAATTTTATTTGCTAAAAAACTACATGCACAATAAAATTAATACCACTGGCGTTTAATGCGCTTGTTAAATTTATAACCTTGTCCGAGGTGGGGTGCTATAAGGCCATCGGTGATAAAGCCATAATGGCTTAATTTCACATTTAAATGTGAAATAGTGCCACATTTTAAGGAATTGGAATTTTAAAAACTTTATGGCTTTATTTCGCTTTCTTAAAAATTTACTCTTATACGAGCACTTTTGATTATAATTTTTATATTTCAAAAATGTTTGCATCCCATAATAACGTCACTGGTAATAACTGCACTGTGACTTTATTTCCAATTGGAATTTATTACCTCCAAAATTTGAGTGGGCACTTCCACATGCATCCATAAATGCTGGCTACTATTCGCTAGACCAAAAACACGAACTGCTTAATGTGATATTACAAAACCCACCAATATATTTATAAAGCAATCTAATTATGACATAACCTTTGCTTTTATTCAAATTTAATTAATTTCAAATTAATGTACGAGTACTCTTTATAAACTAACAAGAACTACCAAGATCAGAACGTCAAACTTTGCACAATACTAAGACAAAATTTAATTGCAAAATGGTGAAAATTAAACAAAAGACAAATTTATTGTACAGAGTCTTATCGGTAATTGTGCTATAATTATTTCATTGGATATACTTATCAAAGGTGTTTAACATGAAAAGATAAATTCTTACATACATATTTAAACATCAGCAAAATAATGCTTCATACTTTCAGATAAGTTGGAGGCTAAGTTGGAGGACTTTCATTGCCACTAACTATTATTGCGCGTTGAAGTGTGTAGTGCTAAAATGGTATATGTTGTAAGAAGGACTATTTTTTTAAAGTAGTTTTTGAGCAAATGTCATAAAGCGATTAAAAGGTCAGTTAAAATGAAAGGAGTAAATTAAAAAAAGATATGGGAAATTTTTGTAATATTATTTAATATATTTGATTTGTCGATATACTATATATATACTATATACTATAACTAGCGCTGGGTTTACATCATTCACAAATAAAAGCAAAGCATACAACTCACAGAAGTCAACTTACCATTGAAACTTTTAACAAACCACATTTTAATACAAACATATCAATGCACTAGAAATTGAAATTCGTACTTTTGCCAATTGGCTTGTTGGACTACCATCAATCCACAATAAAGTCGGCAAACACAGAATAAAGTTCAAAGGAATTGATTTTTTATTTATTTATTTGTAGTGAAAACTTTTTAAACATGCATTGGAACTTTTAAAGTTATTTATAACATTTTGTAAATTTGGTTTGAAATAAAACTTCGAGTTATGGAATATACTACACTCTTGATGTTAAAGTGTGTAACTTTTAGTATAGAAACATAGTAAAATATTACGAACGAACATGATAATTGCATTAGGAAGCAAGCTAAAGATGACCGATGAAGTGCAAAAGGAAGCTGTTTTTGTGAAATCAAAATGGCGACGGATGACATTCGACGGAAACCGCCCCGACTGTAAGGGTTTACGCAGTTGTAGAATTCAAAGTCAAAGTTTTAATACGTTATGTTACGTTTACGTTGCAGTATGTCATGTTATTGTTTATATAGTAACATTTTGCTATTTTATCTTATATAAGGTTGTGATATGTCATGTTATGTTGTGTTATGTTTGGTAAGTTCTGCTATTTTATGTGATGTTATCCTGTTTTAGTAATATAATATATTATATAACGTTACGTAATCTTATGTTACGTTATGTTGTGACATGATTTGTTTTGATGTATTGTGCTTTGCTATGTTGTGCAATGTTATATCATGTATGCTAAGGTATCTATTGACATGTTATTTTATATTGTGCTTTACTTGTAGTGTTATGCTATGTTGTGTCTGCTTATATTATTTTACAGAATATAATGTTATGTTATATTATGTAATAAATTGTTGTGCTATATTGTGCTAAGCTATGTGGTTCAATGTTACATAACACTAAATAGTGTAATGGTTTGTAAAGCTGTGCTGTTGCATGTTATGTTATGTTTATCATGTCTTTTAGCGACGGTAGTAATTGAGAGTCGGTAGTGAATATAATATTGAACATGGCTGACGTGACGGAACTGATGCCGACGGTAATGGTGTAGTATAAGGAAATAGTTGGAGACTGAGAAAGTGCTTCTTCTTCTCATCATAACAGATTTCACCTAACCTAAACTCATCACATCTAAACATGCCACATTTAAACTCCCCTCAGCTTAATTATTCACACCATCACTATCCAAATAAGAAGTCACCCACAACTCACCACACATAAACTCCCCACACCTGAATTCTCACTGCACTTCACTTTACCTCAATTCATTTCAGCTGACCTTATCTTCCCATACCTCAGCTCAACTCCCCTGATCTCATCTTATCACGGTAAGTAAACCAAATCAAATTAAATCGATTCCTTAAACTATCAAATTATTAATAATATGAAATTTCATACCCTTATTTTCGAGGCTGCGAAAAGACGTCAGCACTTATATGAAACGTATGCTGACTTATAGAGTAAATGATCGAGTTAATTTTTTTACAATAAATAAATTTTTCAATCAAAGATCCAGCACAATTTTTAACATTTCCTAGATCCAAGTCGGTGCAACATTTCATATGGAAATTAAAATGTGTTGTTGTAAAGTAAAAAAATACAGTAAGCATTTTGGTGCAGTAATATATGTATAGCCCTAGGCCGATAATAAAGTTGGGTGGGTTCAACAAATTTTCGCACTATATTTCGCCCTCTAATGCATTGCACGCGACCAAAAGTTTACTTTGTAGTGTTTTTTTCGGATCCCTCTTCAAACATCATTTTATGTTTTGCAATGTCTTTTGTGGGCATCTCGAACTTAGATATTCCTTTCCTCATTAAGAAAATAAATCCTTTTAATTGACGACTTTTCACCATTTTTTTTAATTTTCGCAGTACCTCTGAAAATCGCAACTCTTCGGCAACTACACCAATTATTATTTTTATAGTAATTATCTGCATATTTTTTTTTAACCATTTCAAATTTTAAACAAATTGGTATGTTTTGCTTTTCTGTGTGATTTTAGTTTGCATCCTTAACTATTTGCTTTCGCTTTGAGCTGCAGTAATTAACGCTATGCACTTGCCCTACAAGCTCCTTTAGCAAAGCGAATACTACATTCGCTCGCTTACTACTTATTCTAAGTTGACTTTTTCTTAAGCAAGCTGTTTCTTTGTCAAAGATTTAAATACAAGTAAAAACGTTGTTTGTTGTTTTTGTTTATGCAGCCAAAGAGTAAGAGAGTAGCCTTCAGAATGTTATTTGCTTCGTATTTCTTTTTCGTTCTACCATTTTAATTTCTAGCAATTGTAATGCATCGTAATTGTTGCAAATGAATTTTCTCTGCATGCTTCAAAGGTATGGAACTTTTGTGTTGTTTATTTTTTATAGAATTTTCCATTTGTGCTTTAACTTCTTGTAGCGCTTTGTATAACTTAAGTACAAATTCTACACCTTTGCCTTAATAATGACGGAGAAAGGTTAAATTCTATGTGTACGTTCTAAAACAATAATAATAATCACATCACCATACAAACTGTTTCGGCTGAAAAAAAAATTGTATTAGAGTAATTACTTTTGCAAGTAATCGTTATCGAAAACGGAAGCTTTTAAGTGTTTGCACAACTATTTGTTTCTGAGAAAAAAATTTAAACTGATTTAAAAAAAATGTATATGATAATCCTTTATCTTGATACTTTCTTCTTCTGAAATTCAATTTTAGTATGCGGTTTCCTTTATCTAACGCAAATCCGAGATTTTTTTCAGTAAATAAATTGTTAAAAATCTATGAAAATTTGTAGTTACTTGAAAATTCCATTTTGTTATACTAAAATTTTCTGAACTACAAAACTACATATCCAAAAAATTTATTTTCTTATTTTAAAAGTTCGATATTTTGATGAAATTTTGTAAAAATCATAGCACATTGTCTATACAGTTTAGGAAATTGGTTTTAATGTTTTGTTAGATGGATGGTATATTTTAATTAACACACAATCTTTAATAATTTAAAGGAAAATCAATTGTCCAATAAGGTTGAAATGTTTTTTTATAAGTAATTTACAAAAAAAAATTTTTCGGCGAATACAATTTTAGTTTTTATGAAATCATTTGTTTTTGAATTAAATTTTTCGAAACCACTTAGTTAAACTTCAGGTATTTATTTGTTTCATTTGTATGTCAAAAGGTGTATCAATTTTATTTCCTTTTAAAGACTTTAGCTCTAAAAAGGCAGGATAATCAATACATCTTAAAAAGAGAAACATTTTTTTAGACGCATTTCTTTATGCCAACAAATGAACGCATATTTATCGCACACCCTTAAAAAAGCTTTTATAAAAATGAAAGCAATTTATTACATACACATTTCAGTGAAGAAGCCGAAACTGAAACCGGAAAATTAAAAAGTGGCTCCTCATACTGTGAAAGTAGCAAAGTTTCGGTTTTCTATGATCCATTATAAACAAGTGTACAAATTACAAAAAAAATATTTGCAAAAAAAAATGGGTGGTTATTTATTTTGCAAATAATGATGAGAATTAGCGCAATTTACTAAAATTACAAGCGATTTTAATGCATACCAAACTAAATGGGCTACACGTGTCGGCAAAGAGAATCATAAAAAAAGGCTGCGCCAGTACACAAAAATGAAGTTTGATTTCGTGTGTGAGCATTCGATTCTTCTACTTCGTGCAAAAGCACAAACATGAAAAAAGAAATAAAAAAAAAAAAAAACTCAACCACATAGACAGCTTCTTCGTCATTTATGTGGGTTTACAAATAATTTACTTTTTTTTAATTTGCGTTACTTTCGCAGCTTTTTCCTTTTTTGAGGGCGTTTGAAATGCACTAAGCGAACCTTTTTCAAACTCCTTGGCTCCTTTTTGTATCGCTCCGTTTCGGCAAAATTTTCTATGCTTTCCAAAAGTAGCGTCCTTTTTCAACCTTTTCTTAAAATTAATATTTTTCTAATTGCTATTTTTAGCTCATAACCATTTCATTTAATTTTATGTTCCTCGCATTGTTTAATATTACTTCTTTCTGTGCTATTCTCTAGCTTGGTTATTTTAAAGTTTTTTTATTTTGTCTTGAAATGTATCATTTTGTATGCATTAGCCTTCTATTATTACAATTATCTGCATCGTTTATATTTACGATAAGGGGTTTAGACAGCAAAGTGTTTATTTTAAATTAGAAGAAAGAAAAGCGGAATATGGACTTACATATGTATGTAATTCAAGGAGAGATTGTCAAATATATTTATTTTGTGGATAAAAGTATAAACCTTTTAGAGAGATTAAGTGTAACGACATATTTATTTATTTATTTTATTTTAAATATAAAGTTATTTTCGTAAACTAAAATTTTATATACATTATATTTTCTGTTAAAGTCATTTGGTCTTTTGACAGTAAAATTGTTAACTCATTATGCGAAATTCAAAATAGCTTATTCTTATTTTTTTCCTTATGAACAATTATAATCTTTATTTTAAAATATAAATAAAAAATATAGAAAGTTGTATATTTTTAAACGCAAATATCTCAGGAACTAACATAACGAGCTTCAATTTGTAAATGTACTCATCAAGACCATTCATTTCATATGTATTTCACCTCTGCATCTATTTTAGTTTAGTCTTTGTATGCTTTAAAACATTTAAGTTATGCTAAATAACAAAAAAAATTGTTCAATTCCAATACCTTAATAATGTGAAAACCGTACAATTAAATTAAGTAAAATCAAATAAGTTTAAGAAAAATTAAAAAATATCGAACACAATAAAATAAATTTCTAAACACTTTCGAAATAGCTGAGTAAGTAAGGGCCCCCAGTTTCAGCCGTTTAAAATATGGATTGAGGCCTGGGTAATGACGATTGCCACAAATGCTTACGCTTTCATCGTAAATAAATTTTAAGTGGCCAATGGAGTATAGAACAGTGCAACGCCATTGTTGTTGCATGGTTGTTAATACAGTGGTCACTGAACTAGACAAGCTGAACATTTTCTTACTCCAATTTTTTTTATATCCAATTTTGGTAAACCAATGTGGAAGTCTCAAGTCCTAGGGTTTACTGCAGATTTTTAAAAATTTGTTTTGCAAATGCTATTACGAGTCTCTTAGATAAAAAAAAATTACATGACTAAAATATGGCGAAAACGAATGCTTTAAAATCAGCGGGGACTCCCTATTCTACTATAATTAAAAGATCTCAAAATTATACACTCAAACATATTATAATTCGAGAAAAATTTGTGATTTGTTTTTGCTTTTAAACGCTAAGGTTTCAGAAATTTTTTATTAACTACCTTAAATTGCTTCTATTACAATTGTATATATATAATTGCTTCTATTACAATTGTATATGTATATAAATAAAATACAAATTTGACAACTTAAGGTAAGATATACGTAAGTACGTTCATTTCTATGTCCGTTACTTCAGACTAAAAAACGAAAAAAGATATGATAGAATCTTTTCATATACATTAGTACGTGCATTTCTATATCCGTTACAGAAAAGATAAACCGCTTAAAATTTAAGTTAATCATAAAAAAAAAAACCAAAAAAAAATGCGACCCAATCAAATTTCCGTTCTCTTACCTTTTCAGTTTCAGTTTAACTCTTTTATTAGCCGATTTCTATAAGTATTTAAAATTTCTTCGCAACAAATAATTTATAAATTATTGTCAATGTATTCTGCTATGTTAACTCAATTGTTTTTCTTATAAACAAATACTTTGAGTTTATCGGCAATTCACAATGCTAAGACATTACATACATTTACTGGTTTACAATTCGTCGAGCGACAGTATCTTAAATGCATGCACTTGACTGGACAGCAAAAATTCTCAGAACGATAAAAATTAACAAACCAAGAAAGTAGAAATAGCAGCAATAAAAATAAAGAAACTGCCGAAACTCACTTATCCACATTGCTTGCTTAGTAGCTCTCCCCCACTTCATGAACCACTCCCTCCACATTCATTTAACGTTCTCGATTTCCACGCTTTGCTACTTTGTAGACTTGTTGACTGGGTTGTGAACCATAGCTAAGTGCCAAGTGAAATGGAAAATCATTTTCAAAGTCGAAAATTTTGTTTGCGGTTCGAGCCAAGCGTGTCACATATTTACATACATATGTACTTGTATTTATAATGCAAGCTTTGGCATGAAAATAGTGTGGGTGTTACCTGTTGGCAGTGTCGTGTGCATTTTGGCTAAAGCTAGGCAGAAAGAGACGTCAGAGTTTCAACACCTTGTAACTACTATTTTCACTTAAATGTTTCGGAAGATATACTAAAAAAATTTTTTTTTTTTTTTAATTTTTAACGAGTGCATCCATGCATATGCAGTACTTTTCCCAACCATAACGCTAACACATTTCGACAATTTATTATTATTTTATTAAGTTTTCTCTAAACAAAAAGCAATGAAATACAATTTTAAATTTTGGAACAAATTCAAAATATGTAAATAAATCAATTTCAAAATAAATAAATTAGTTATTTTAAAACATCCAGTTTTGCGGTATGTTATGATGGAGTGAGTTTAAGTGTGGTGAGTTAAGGTTTTCGGAGTTTTTGTGATGAGTTTAGGCATGATGAGATTAAATGTGGCCTATCTTTTTCCAAAATAAGCCGAATTTTTAACATTTCTTGAAACAGTTAAACAAAATTTCTCTGCAAAATAATTATAGGCGATTTAATTTCGACTTTCGACTACTGGAATTTAGCAAAATGTGCAGCGCTTTAACGGTTTTTTTTTTTTTTAATTTTGCATGTTTAGTCATGGATTTATCATCTAATGTTACTTGAATTTGCGTGGCACGAAAACACATTTTGTCCGAAAATCTGTTATTATTTTATTTATTTTGTTTAATTAACTAAAAAGTCCGCATACAACTGAATATTAAGATAAAGCAGAATGCGATATAGAACTTCCAATTAAAACTAATATCATCATGAATTCTTTAATTTTTTTCCATTTAATGTTATTGAATTTTAAATGTCGCATTTATTTTGACAACGTAAATGAATTATTACAACACACTTTTAATATAGCTAATTTTTATATTTGCATGTTGTAATTTGACACTACAATAGTCATGAATTATGTATGTATTGTGCTAATCGGCTGTACATTATGCGGTGTCAAATGAGCATTTTAATACGATTATTTTACATTTAATTAAAATATTTGACAACAACTGCCAACGATTTAGTAAATGTTTTTTTTACAGGTTTGTTTTTCGAATAGAGATAAAACTGGCATTTTGTGGTCAAATCTGGCAACTCTAATGTCATTTATGTTCAGTTTGGTTTGCCATTTTATCATGAACAGGTTGACAAAAGAACAACGCTTGCAAATCGTGCAAATTTATTTCGAAAATAATGGTTCAGTTCGCGAAGTTTACCGTGAGCTCCGTCCATTTTATGGTCGACATAATCGTCCATCAGAGCAATTAATTCGGTTAACCATGGATCGTTTTCGCACTACGTTTACTCTATGTGATAATACGCATCCGCTGAGACGTCGCACAGTGCGCACCGAAGAAACAATTGCCGCTGTAGAGCAAAGTGTTGAAGAGGACCCGAATGAATCGATTCGCCACCGTGCACAGCAATTGGAGCTTTGTCCATCAACTTTATGGAAGATTTTGCGCAAAAATCTTGGCTTGCGACCTTACAAGATCCAGCTTGTGCAAGAATTAAAGCCGCGAGACCATGCAATGCGTCGTGATTTTGGTGTATGGGCCGAAAATGAGATTGATCTCGATGCTGATTTTCATCGCAAAATTTTGTTCAGTGATGAGGCTCATTTTTGGTTGAATGGCTACGTCAACAAGCAAAATTGCCGCATTTGGAGTGAAGAGAATCCACATGAGACCCTTGAAACGCCATTACATCCACAAAAACTGACTGTTTGGTGTGCTCTATGGGCTGGTGGAGTCATTGGGCCATACTTCTTCCGCAATAATGCTGGAGAGGCAGTTACCGTTAATGGAGACCGGTATAGAGCCATGATAACCGACTATTTTGTTCCCGAATTGGATGGCATGAATGTGGATGAGTTGTGGTTCCAACAAGACGGCGCTACATGCTACACAGCGCACGTCACAATCGATTTATTGAAGGAAACATTCGCTGAGCGCATAATTTCGCGGAATGGACCTGTCAATTGGCCACCAAGATCGTGTGATTTGACACCATTGGATTATTTTCTTTGGGGATATGTGAAGTCGCTCGTCTACACCAACAAACCAGAAACGTTAGGGGAATTGGAAGCCAACATTCGTGGCGTTATTGCCGACATACGGCCCCATATGCTCGAAAAAGTGGTTGAAAATTGGACCTGTAGAATTGGCTTTATTCGAGCCAGCCGCGGCGGCCACATGCCCAAAATCATATTTAAACATTAATGGCATAAAATTATCCTTCCAATAAAGCCAAATTGATGGACCTTAAAACGATTTTCTTGTGTTTTATTTCAATTCAAAGTTCTATACCCCTAAAAAAAACACCCGTTATTTGAATTTAATTTTTGGCGCTAGGCGAACATGTGCGTGACATATTGCCGTGAACGTTTTTGCTTGTTTTGAAAATAACTAAAATATTGAGAAATATATTTAAAGAAGCTTTGAGGAACAGCGCAGCCAAAAGTTGAGTCGCCAAAGCCACATACGAGAAGCGCACTTAAAATGAATTTGATCAATTAATCACTTGACCATTGCTAACAAATTAAGTAAAACATTACCTAAAAAGCTTAATTTTTACCACATTCAATTAAGCAATTTAGAGAGTTTCTTGTTCTGAAATATGGATTGAGATATAAGTTTTTCGCCAATGTGCATAAGTCTAAAGACACTTTTAAGCGGGCATTCACAGAAAATAAGCTCAGAGATTTCCACACTAAACATGCAATTCGTTCGGTAGTCACATTTCGGGAAGATCGTAGCTCAGCCTGCTGAGGGTCATACTGGCTCCATTGTGTGTCACATCTTTCGCAACATATTCAGCCTTTTCTCTCTTCTGCTAGTTTAACAATGAATGATTTGAGAGCTCTTAATTGTCTCCTCAAATCACAATCCTTAGATCATTGCAACAAGCCGAGCAGTTCAGTTTGACGCAAACAAAGCGATAGGGCTATCCGAAATTCTAACTATTAGTACTATAATATTTGACCTGATTTGTGGTGTCACTCGATTTAAGCCTAGAAAACGTTGAAGCCCGAATTTAAGATAATTGAATACTAGTTTGAATTCAGCCATGGAACCAACTCTGAAAAAATTTCAAAAATCTTGTGTGACGTGATAATGGTAATTAGATCAAGAAAAGGTCGAAATCTGTACCAAAGATAATGGTTTGGGAGTTAATCCAAATGAAACGGAGCTAGTTCAGATCACTTTGTGTTTGTTGTGGGTATTTGGACACTGTAACATACAAGTAACCGAAAAAGAACCCATGCGCTTGCAAGAAGTCGTACTTCTGCTTTACTTTCCCTTCACTAGAATATGTAAAGTAACCCACTCACTTCTTGTAAGCTTAATATTAAAGAATTCTTCTAACTGAAGCACGTATCAAGTGGGAAAATTCAAAACATGCAACAAAGCAAAGCACATATTGCCCACGCAGAAATCGAGTTCATCACGTGAGCTTCTTTCAAAAAGGTCGCAATTATCGAACGGATAGGAATAAGTACTGGCCATTGCTTATTGAGCAAAAAGTTCCTAAATTTGTGGATTCTATAAATTAGACAAAAAAGTTCAAAGAGGAGTAGGAGTTTGAGATGTTCGCGGTACCACAATGGACCATAATAAAAAGACTGAGTGTGCCAACGGAAGCCGAACATCCATTTCAATCTGATCTTACCTTTATTGGAGCTTCAATTTTCTCATTTAATGCCAAAGAGTCTTTGAGTAAAAACGACAATCCGCCGTTGGGTGACCAGGATACTTCCGTGGCTCATAAATATTTTCCCTCCCTCCCAACCCGCCTTGTAGTCGACCAAGTCCACTCTTTTCTTGGCGCAAAAGACTTAAAATGAGTAATATTTGCGAAAAACCAATGAATTGGTATGTCATTTCCACACAATTTTTTCTCCACACTCTCTTCACCTTTATTGATGTAAATACTACCTTAATGCAAAAGCAGACAAAAAATTACCAGCTTATCTTCTCTCATTCATCGTTTTTTCCTTTATAGCGGTCTACGCTAAGTGAATTTCTATTGATTATTTTTTATGTCTGCTCTCTGCATTTGCCTTTCAATTCAAGGTGAACCCCGCTTCCATAACTGCTTACTATTAACTTATTTTACGCAACCGATAGGTACGCCCGTGCTCGCTATCGTTTTGTGCTTTTGGCCATAAAACTGTGCTGGTTGTTCGCCCGAGAAAAAAAAATCTGTCATTTTAAATTTCAATTTACAGCGTTATTATTTTTGTGCAGTTTGAAATTGATTATTATCGAAGGCAAACAATTTCTTTACTTTGCTTCCTTTCATTTTTGCACAGTTGCACACTAAAACCAATTGTTCAGTTTAAGTGAATTTTGCATTAAAACACAGACAAATCGAAATTGGGTGCATACGTTTTTGTAAGGGACTGTCAATAAATTATTTTCTTATTGGAATGTCACACAAATACGACCGCAGGTATGTCATGACACGTGCGCTACACTTATGAGTAAATTGTTGTATGAAATCTGTGTGGTTTTACCTTCTTGCTATATATTTGTATGGTTATAAATATACAAAACCTTAAGTACTATTAAGTGTACATCAATGGAATTGATTTTCAAAATTTGTTTCTGATTGAACTTCATAAGCACATAAAAAAAAGATGAAGCATTATTGCTTTTATGTCAATAGTTCCAAGAAAAACAATTCAAGGCTTCAAAGTTATCAGTATCAGGAATAGCATCTGAATACAACTAGATTTAATTATTAACTTAAAATTTGGATAAAATCTAAAAAATAGTCGAAAAAATTGAATTCAGACATCAAGATAAGGTCACTGTTAGTCAGTCAGCTGACAGCTGCAGTATGTGCTAAATGGAAAAAAACAAATTTAGTGAATAATGCGAATATTTTCTGCTGTAAAAAAAACAATACAAAAACGGAAAATACGAAAGAAAAGACTTCAAGTTTCATATTCTTAAGATGGCCAACGTACGATGTGGTGCGTTGCCAAGTGTTTATTTTTACACTTCCTTTATTTTGTACAGCAACACGTGTTGTGTTTGTTGTTGTGTAGGAAAAATCTAATAAATGTATGTATGTTTGCCTGTATGAATGTACATAAACTTAGCTGGTAAGCAATATATCTTCGTCGTAAGTTTAGCTGGCATTTTGCAAAAAAAAAAAATATTATAAATTTTATACCAAAAAATTGTTTTCGAAAGCAAAACTCAAGCTCAAAACAATTAGTGATTATTGCAAAAAAAATCAGTTTTTCTTGTCAAAATAATATTGTTTCAAATGCAAAAATAATCGATGCTTTTAATTATTTATTTATATTTCTTGCTTTCCTAACTTTTGATAATTCTTGCATCGTTTACGATCACTCGTGCTGAAGAACCTAACTCTTGATATGAAGTTATTTACAATCGCAATTTTGGTAGCTATGAATATAAGATAATGGTTTCGTATTAGCTACGAAGAAAAAAAATATAGTTTATTAATAGACTTTCAATTTACTTTGGCACGTAGAGCAGTCGTTAGAGCAGAAGTTAGTGGTAAGAAGGTCCTGTATATAACTCACGGTATAGATGGCAAAAGACTTACCATTGTATTGTTATCCCGCTCTAACTACTGATGGAGTGCAAATAAAACTGTATAAATTAGAATTGCTTAAATCATCAAACAAAATGTATTATTTTTAAACGAACTGACAATAATTTCATTCATTCTATGGAGAATAATTTATAAGTTTTAGTACAAAAAACAAAATCGAAAAGCTAACGACGAAAAAGTTTATTTTTATATAAAATTAAACGTCAAAATGCTAGACTGTGTAGTTACAGAAATGTCAGTCGGAAAGGCACTTAAAAAGCAAATGGAAACTGTAAGAAATCATAGCTTGAAAGGAGTCTGGCAGGAATTGAGTAACGAGCCATCACTGAAGCAAATGTTTATAAGCAATAATTTCTAAAAGATATGTAAAACTCAATTAAAATACTCAAATATGTAAATATGTAGCTTTTAAGAAACTTCAATATGATATATTTGACATACTTGGTCTTTATAAGATACCTTGCTATGCGTTAGCCATAATTCTTCAATAAAGCATTTGAGCAGAGAGTTTGGTTAAAATTGGGACAGAAATGTTTTTAATCAAATGCAAGAAGGTCAAATTATTTAGTCACGTGTTGACCGGAATATATTCAGGAAGTTTTGAGACTGATTATATAACAAATTTCAATATTGAGCGGGAGTTTCAATTGGTCATTGTCCGATATTGTTGTAGAAATCTTGTCTTTCTGACTTAAACTAAAATCTCGCCTTTAAACTTTTTTTGCTTAAAATATATTCTTAAAAAATCGTTTGCTTATGACAAATTTATAATATTTTAAAATAAAAATGGTCTTTTGATAACAGGACAATTATTTACCAATTTTTTTTATTTCATTTTTTTCATAAATAAGCTTTTCAAATTTTGTACAAAAATTAGAAAGTGATCATTCACAAAAATTTTCATCTTTTTCAGTGGCAACTTATAGTATAGGAATGAAGTGGTGCTAATGGCGATTTTTTTTTTCTTTTCCATATGATTACTAAAAGTTTTCTCCGACCTTTAGCAGTCTCGCACACCAACAGTCACAGCGACACTTTAAGCGAAAGAAAAGCGCTGTCAAAATTAAGCTAATATGCGCAGAATAAATGGATTTTGATTTTGAGGTTGACATACTCGTATTAGGTGAAAAGGCAGCTTTTCTTTTGCGTTGAAATACAAATTATGAATAAATAAAAAGAAAAAATAAGAAGTGGTTTCGCACAGTAGAAAGACGAGTCCATATTAATATTTGACTGTCGAATACTCCTTTTACTTTTTATACAACTGAATTGGCTTTTCCTGATCTTTATTAAAAGTGCAGAATATTGCGGTTCTCTTCGCAGGTAAAAATAACAGTTTATACTTCAAATACAAATATACATATCAGGTACAGAAGAAGCCCTGCTGCGCCTCAACACTGGTTGGTTGGATTGTCAACAATAAGTTAAATGCTCTCTAAATGTCATAGCCTTTATCGCCTCATTACAAAAACTATCAATTTCTTTTACCGAGCCTTCTGATAAATTTTATGCCTTTTGATTATTGGACAATTGCGAGCTGCTAGTTAAAACTTGATGCAATTTATCTTTAAGAATTTCTACCATATCCACTTCAAGCACCTCGCTGTTAGTTCTATTAACATTGCTTTCATAATGAGGCTAATTTTCTACTCGAGTGGGATATTCTCCAGCTCATTTATAATGGCAAGAACCAAACAAAGCCTTTAGGGAGTTAACAAGCTCTGTAATTTGTCGATTGTGAACTCTTTGAAAGGGGAATTTTTAAGAATGATACAAAATTTGAAAAATAAATGGCTATTAAATTCCCTGTTTTCTACAATTCAGGGATTTTAATAGACTAATCCCGGGATTTTTGGGAGCTAAAAAAGTCTGGGATCCCGGGATGCCTAGTTCATTGTCTGACAGAGAGCGGTAAGGTCGCGGTCGATATAAAAAATTATTCATGTCATATCGTATCGTTGAATTTACATATACATTATATATGATGCTAAAGGATAATCTGTAAAAAGGTTCACAAACAATTAAACTTTTGTAGTTTTCATTGAAAAACAGATATAAATGTGGTAAATTTTAATTTATTGATAAAATTCTACGACGTTCACTAGAAAATGTAATCAGCAAGCTGCATGAAAATTTCAAGTAAATACGTTGAGAATTGTAGGCCAGCTCAAAAAACATGGTATTAAGTAAAAATCGACTTTTCAGATGCCTTTGGGACTTTTTCATACTTTTTTATAAAATTCACAACTTTTTCTTCCAATAATTTTTTATTGGTTTGGTTTAAGTTACCAAAACATTTTTTAATAGAGTTCATAATATAAAAAAAATTTAAGCAATGAAAAATGTATAAAAAATATAGGGATATTTATAAGTAAAATCATTCTCATCATGTTAAACTTTTAAATTCAAATTATAATTCAAATTCGGTGCGGTCAGTTGGCGGGTGCGTTTCTTGTTCAATATTGCTTCGGGCCGCCCAAACTCAAAAAGCACTTTGCTAAGCGTCTTTATTGGTTTAATGCGTTTTTTATATTAATAAATAAAAGTAACGATTTAAGAAGCAAAAGGACTTTCAGAATTTCAACAGTTAATAACAAATAAATAAGGTTATTTTCAAAAAAATAACGAAAACAATAAAAACCAATCAAAAATACTTTTTTTAAATAATGGATTATCATATATTCTTTGATTATTTTTATTTATTTGAATTTCATATATTTTTTGATTATTATAAACTATTTTTAAAATAGATGAAGTCGTGCTTTATAATAATTTATTGAAAGTACACATTGAAAGTACATTATATTTGCGATTGATTTTTTTAGAGATATGCAGTTTTAAAGCCCTTTCAAGTTCATTATTTTACAGTGCAAGTTTCAAGCAAAATATTTTCTACTGACGGAATGCTATGCTCAAAAAATTTTTTTTTTTAAAGATGCAAGTTTTTTCAATTTTTATTTATAGAATTAAACTTGTGTTTATATGAATTTTTGGAAGATATTTCACTGAATTAAACTTTGCAAATAATTCTAATGTTATCAAAATGTACACTGTCTCATTTGAAGGTGCTATAAATAGGTTGAGAGGTATAAAACTACAAACATATGTACATACGTACAAATGTATGTACAATAGGTACACAGAAATCGTGATTGATATGCTTGCCAAAACTATTTGACAATTTATTTGAATAATTGAGTGTTTTTCCTAATTAGGTTTTGTTTGAACTGTCGCTTATTCGTATTTTCGATGGATACAGTTGAAAGGAAAATCAATCGATCTTTTCTTTCTTTTGCTACATCAACACTTCCGGATGCCATATGGCATTAAGTTTCGATGTCAGAAGTCGACGCGTGCATTGCGGTGTATTGAGTATTTCGTTTCACCGAACAAAAAATAATGTTTTATCCAGAAATTTGTACATCTAGTAGGAATTATTGCGATCTAAAATCAATAAATAGTATTTATTTCAAGAAAAGGCACCACCAGTAGGCTGAATGTGTTTCAACTTAGTAATGGCTTCCTATTGGCGCTATCATACGAAACTTATGACCAGGATTAGCAAGGCAAACACATGCTACGGATTGTTTTTAATGGAATCTGTCATATCCCGTAATGCAATGAATCTGCTTTTCAGAGTGAAGGGCTTCCGCCTATGACTTTCACGAAAGGGACCAAATTGCCAATACTTGCTTGACTTGTCTACACAAAACTTTATGCTCTCTCGAAAATAGGAAATAAGCTGAACAACGTGAATTTAAAACGCTCTGGTCGAGTGTTTAGCGGCGCGTGCTATAACTGTATATGTCGCTGAGTTCGAGGTTCGAATCTCAGTCATTATTTCTGCCTTGAAAGAACTTCTCAGGTCCCTCCGTTTGTCTGGCTGGAGAAACTCGCCATAATACTGAGTGTATGTAATAGTGTAAATAGCCCGTCACTAGTCATAGAACTGGTCCCGAAATGTTTATTATATAGTCCCGAAATAGTGCTGAATTTTATCAGTAAAATATCTCAGATTTACAAAACCCTTTTTAAAATAAAACGCAAGAAGTATTCGTTTTCAAAGCCTGCACATTATTTCAAGCATTATTTCTTCACTAGTCCACAGGAAATCGAAAAGATTTTTTTCCTTATATCACTTATCATTATTCATTTTTATTAAGCGTTGCAGTCATGATATCAGCATGATTATATACACGTAACTACATATGCCTAGACATATTTGTGATTAAAGTAGACCAGTGGAAAGTACAAGAAGCATGACTTAGAAATCCCCACAAAAAAGTACACAAGAAAGTGGGGAATTGTGTTGCTGATTGTCAAGCTTTGTATGACACTGAAGAGGATCATTACATGGGCAGCTGCGGATAGCCATTTAGCTGCTCAGCTCAAGTTACATGCGTGTAAATATATGTGTAAGTATGTATTTATGTGTGTGTAACGTACAAAGTTGCAAGCAATTTCGAAAGTAAGCAAAATGTTTGAAAATGGAAGCGAACTAGTACAAACAAGCGTATTGTTACAATGAGATGTGTATGTAGAAAAGTATCTGTGGCACACAAGCACTAATGGATTAATAAGGATAAAAAGACACAAACTTACACACATGCATACAAACTACTACTAATGCATTTGTACTTAGTAGAATATAATTTGTTCACAAAATATCGAATGTGTGGTGGAGTTGTGTGTGGCAAAAGCTAGCAATGTTGACTTGTGTGAAGAGTTGACGCCAACATTTGTTCGAGAAATGTTGTAAATTGTGACTCTCGTTGGAGACAGCAAGATGAAGACTTTCTTTTAACTATTTCGAAATTGTTCTATACCATGCTTTAATCGTACCTCGTGGTAGATTTTAGCCGATAGCCGTGATGAGGTGGTGATCTCCGAACTATCAGCTATAATTTCTATCAGTAAAACTTTTGTTATTTTTTCAAAACAAAATCTGCCGTTTTATTCCATAAAATATATCAATTACTAAAAAGGTATTCAGCATTATGTTGCCTTAAATCTATACTCGTATTTGCCAAGCACGTGAGTTCGTTCATTATACAAATCGTAGGAAAAATCTGGTTCATCTTTGTGCACTTTGCAAATTTTCGCAGGTAAATGGAAATGGCTCTATCTACATATACTCTGTTCACAAATTATACCACAAACACATATTGAAAGTTTTTGGCACTTTTTTTCTAATTAATTAAAATTACAAATTTTATCAAAATTTCGATCTTCTTAAAAAAATTGTAATAACTTTTTTCAGAACTCAGTTTCTTGGCTCTTTTAATTTTAGTCTAAGAAAGTGGAAATTTCGTTTGTCTACAAGTTGTTACTGATTTAAAAAAGTTTTTTATCTGGCAATTTTCTCCATGCAAAGCAAGCCCGCGATTATTTTTTTTTTATTTGCGTCAATAAAAAAACTGTCAAAAATCAGTGGTAATTTGTAGCCGCTAGAAACTTGCACTTTGTTGAACTAATTCTAAGTTTGTTTTTACAAAGTTCGAATTTTAATTGAATTTTAGATTAATCTTTTATACTTTTTTTTATAAAATTTAAACATAGTTTTTAATGTTGTTGGGTAGAGAATTAACGATATTATACCTGAAAGTAGTTTTAAACAATTGAAAAAAAAAATTTCCCAAGAGAGAGAAAAAGAGATCGCAAACATAGCTCGAATAGTGTAATTTCGTAGCATTCTCAGTGCTTCTTGTCTTTATAAGGAAGTGTTAAATTACAAAAAAGGACAATGACAAGCGATGCACAGAAACACTTTGCATACGAACACACAAATAAATTGTGGGCATATTAAGTCAAGTTGGCATTTAACACAATTGCTAATATGAGATATCTACTGTAATCTGAAGAATAATTATAACTCTTAAATATGTTTCAGAAACATCACTTTCCCCAATATTCAATGTCTCATTACAAACAATAATAATTATTTAAAGTTTTAACATTTCCCCCTCCAATTTGTTTTCATACAATACAAAATTATTTTGAGAAAATTCTCTACCGTCGCTCAAGAATGCCTACCAAGCGCATGCAAGAGAAAACCACTCATTAGTTGGAATAATTGTTTCTCCACAAAAAACTTATAAGCAATTAAATTTAAAAATGTTGCACATTTTTTACTGCCAAAAACAACAATAAAGATTCCATGTTACATGGTGCCACAATTATTCAGAAATGTCCTTGAAAATTGAATTCAAAGAAATGGAGTAAGTTTCAGCGAAAATCCACATTTATACAAATTGGCTGAGCAGCGGAAAAGTTGCGCGGATTTAAAGTTGGTTAGGGGAGAAAAAACTCAGCAGGATGAATTAAAAAATTACGAACAATACAAGCGAAACTACGCACAATTATAAAAAAAAAAAGAAAACTCATAAAACCTAAAATTCAAGGAAACAGCTATTTGCTATAAAGAAAAAGAAAAAGTTTGCTGGAAAATGTGATTTACATGTTCACTTAATATTTTTATGCATAATTTGTTAGCCAACTATTTGCGCTTGGCTCTCTGTATATTGTCACCACTTAAACCATTAATTCGCCTTTGGTCTCATGCGCGGTATTGCGCTGAATTGAAACCGACCGTAGTTTGCGCCAATTGCAATGGCAACCACATTCTAAGCTGCTCTTAGCGGTCATAAATGAGTTTTCTCAGCAAAGTGCTACTAACGAACCCACAGCAGAACGTGGCAACGGCAATGAAAATGTTGTACATACATACATATTATATTTTTGCAACGAAAAAGGTTGCATTCTGTAGAGTAGAGGTATAGTGGTCATAAACTGTCGGTGAAGTAATTGTGGCAGTGATACTTTAATTCACTATTTATTCTAATTCCGTTTTAACGCTTACTGAGTTTATCGCCAACAGAGCTTTCAGATTATGGAAATATAATTGGATTTGGCTTAGATCCACTGAAAGTTGAATTAGGTTAGAAAGAATAAAAAATTGGTCACCATTGCTTTGGTAGTTAGGCAGCAAAGGCTCGAGCGAAAAAAAAAGATATGAAAAAGGAGGTCCAAATATCTCTAGGTAACCTCAAAACTGATGTCAAGACACTCTTCAAGCAAAACACTCTTTGTTTGCCAACCGGGTCTGGGCTCTCTGGGTTCTGGGAAATGCCGCCAAAAAGAGAGGCACCGTTTTTGGGCCCCAAGTCTTTTTCCAGGATGGGGAAAGGGGGTTTGCTTATCTCTATTGGCAACTAAACAAGAGGATAAATCCCTCAGGGAGTTACATAGAATTACATATAGTGAAACAATCTGCCAGTCCTGGAGCATTCCAAATCGCTTTTGGTTACCTAGAACAAAAAAGATTCAGAGAATGCAGAGGTTTATCAAAGAACAATTTGAGAAAGATCACTGGAATTCTTACAAGGCCCTACAATCTGAATTAGTACCTGATGAAATTAGGAATATAATCGCAAGAACGTTGTGGTATTTGCAAGGAAGAGAAGGTAAATGCAATACATGTCCTGGAGCAGTGTCCCTTATTGGTGCATAAGCCCAAAAAATAACTGGTCGAATATCCGACTTTTATCTAGGAAGTTAAGCTAAAGGAAATTCTTAAATCTTAATATGAGCACAATAGATTTTAAGATCATAGTGCTTCCTCCCCTAACAATATTAACAATTAGAAAATGAGACCGAATCACATATGCTTTTCAAAATCCCGACATTGATTGAGATTGAGAAAGCTTTTAAACGTAAGGCCTTGCAGCTGTAACATTTTCGCAGTGACCCAAAAAATAATTTCCTATTAGAAAAAAATTTATTTTGATAAGAGCTTTTTTAGTCATCGAAAAATAATAATTAAGACTAATTGGAGCTTTTTCATAATAATTATCAGCGAGTTAAATATGTTTAAGTCTTTAAAGGCTTTCAATTATAAAATTCTTTTTAGAATATAAAAGAGGCAAGCTATGTATGTTCAGAACTATTTCGAAATTGGTTCTGTAAATTTTAAATAATTTTACTATTCATTCTGGTTGCTTTTCCTTTACTTTTATGAAACTTTGCCGATGCGTCTTTGGTCTACTTTTAGTGGGTCTGCAGCACTTTTTCTTTATAGTATTTACAATAAACTAATTGTTCCAGAACCTTTCTGGTACTTCTTCGGCACTTTTTGTAGTTTCCCGATAGATTTATAGTTCATTTTTGGTAATTTTATTATACATATTTGATACTTTTTTAGTAAATTTTCGATGTTTTTCGGTATTATTTCGGGACCAGCATTCGGGACTAGTCCCGAAAAAATGCTGAACTTGACCAGGCGCGAAAGCGATTCTTAAAATGACTTTGTATAAGTCCCGAACTCCTCCCAACTAATGCGGACCATGCACCGATCCCTGAACTTGTCTCTAATGTTTCTGAACAAACCACGCCAATTAGGACTTATCAACTTTTTTTGTTTTTGTAAACAGGAAGCCGTAAGGGGCGAAATAAAATGGAGTTACATTTTTTGCAATTTCGGGCGGATCTAAATGAGCTGCGGTATGAAAGCTGGAAAGCTTCCGAGAATACTTAAGGATGCCACTAATTGGAAGAATATAATAAAAACTTTCTCTTGTAGCAAGAGAGCACTCTCATGTTAAGCATCCAATGAGATCTATTCAAAGGTTGAGAAGTAATCCAAGGTGGAACTACGCTCAGTGGTTCAGTCAATGTCAATCTCTTTTATCTGGTACCCGGCTTAGAGAACAATGAATTAAATGAGGCAGCTTACAAACTGCAGGAGCATGTCAAAAACCCACATTTACCTTCACATTTGAAATATGAAAGAAGGAAAGGTAAGATATTAAAACGTTAAAAGTATCATCTCAATCAAGTAATCTCAATGAAACTTTTTTCTGTAACAAAAATCTATTCAAACATGTGAAAATCTACAATATTAAGAAGAAAATTATTTCAGTTTTGCGGTTTACCAAAATAATCGTTGTGTCGGCAACTCTCCGCGTCTTCTACTTTCACCACCTAATTAATTGCAAAAACATTCCTCTACCGCCAGTAATGAGTGGGTCAGCTAGATCGCCGAACATTTGTTAGCGGCAAAACTCCTTAAGTGTGGCAACGTTATTAAGTTGATGATTTATTATCGACAATTACCGCGTGCTGAGTACTTTTGCGCCGTATTTCGGTAGTAGCAGTAAAAGCGAGTATGGCTGGAATATGGAATGAAGAAGTGGCATATTTTGAGAAAATTTTAAGCGAAATTGGTTTACTGCACAAACAAAGTATGGTGAAATAAATCATAAAACGAAGAGTATTAATTTCTTTTATTACCGTTGCAAGATTTTTTACGCAGGCTTTTTTTTGCTGTCGAGCGCATTTTTGAGTAATTTATTGTCGACATGAATACTGTAATTTGTAGGTAAATTGAATTTTAAAGAAAATGTTGAGGTACAAGAAAATTATTTTTATGCAATGACTAAGTACTAAACAACAGATAAAGATTGAAAAAAGTATATTTATTTTATGAAAAGAGAAAGAAGTTGTATTTCAGTAAACCTTTTTTGTAAAATAATTATTAGATTATAATTGAGGTACACAATTTGAAACTAACCGCAGTTTTAAATTGGCTTCTAGTTTTTATTACAAAGAGTTATCTTAGAGAAAGTGTGGTGCTTATACTTTGTTGGTGTCTGCATTTAATATTCCAGCATATGAAATTGGTTTAAAAATAAGGAGAACATTTTTTGAAAAATTATAATCAGAAATACTTTTGACCAGAGTTGCGATTTATTGAATTAAATCCATAATTAAGGAAACTTATAAAAATATTGGCGTTAAATACCGCATCCATTAGAATTTTTAAATACATCAAATTTTTAAAATTGTAAGAATTAAAAAAAAATGCAATTAAACTGTAGTGAAGATTTTAAATAAATCCATAAAGACCTTTTACGCATTTAAAATAATTTTCTACAAACTTTCATGAAAAGCAAGTTAACTTGTTTTTAATTTTTCTAGTATGCAGTATTTTAGTTCAGTTAATTTATAATAAAAAGCTAATTTTAGATTTCTAGAAATTATTATTGATTTTTGGCAATTTTTCTACTGGCGCTCTTCTCCAAAATAAAAAATATCATCTGGGAACATTCATTTTTCTTAAATAAAAGTAATAAGATTCAAAGGTTAATTACTTAAAAAAACTTACAATTACAAAAAATAAATTTGAATTATTTCTGATGAAAATATATGAATTTTCTTTTAATTTTCTAGAATGCATTAAGCCTTATTTAAAATAGGTATAGGGAATAAAAAGTGTGACAGAAACTTAATTTTGTGCTCGTAGGTTACTCCCAAGAACGCTCAAAAACCCATAAACCGCATTGAGAACCAAAATTCAGGCGGCAGTGGTGTATACGTCACTTTTAGCTGCTTAACTTTTTATTACGAAATATTAATATGTGTCTTAGGTTTTTTTTTATTTTCAATTTGCACAGCTTGCAAAATTCTAAGCCTGAACAATACTACCCACTCATTCTTAACCGATCAACTGAAATCTTTATCAACATATCGCGCCAAATCATCAAATTAAATGATACTTGCTCTCAACAGTCCCATTAATAAAAATTTTCATTGGTCATTTATTAAATATTATCACCATCAGAAATTTATATTTGCATATATTATGAAAATTGAAATTTTATGAAAATATTTGCCAGTTTTTACAATTATTTATGTATGCTAAAATCCCGAAAAATCAAGTTATGTATCACCGTTTGCGGTTTAATGATTTTTGTTTATAATTCAGCTTATGAATTTCTTGACAAGTTTATCTAAGCCAAAAATAATAAGTTATTTTCTTTCAACAAACGTGACAATAGAGAAGTCACGAAAATATCCCGAAATAAGTCATCAATTATGCAGGTATGTGTGTAGCTACTTAAAATAATGAAAATAGCAAAGCGAATTCATGCGCCAACACCAAAAAACCATTGCTGAAAGAACAACGAAAGCGCGTAAAAAATAAAGCAAATACATTTAATCAGTTTTTGTTCACTTTAGATTTTCATTTGCTTTTACAAGAAAAATAAGCAATTCATTTTCCTAAAAGCAAATTTATAAAAAAAGCAGGAAAGTGTTTGCACAAAGAAAACAAACTTGCAACCATAAAATTTGCTAAGCAATGTTGGCAAGATTTTGTTGCAGTTGGTCGCAACTGACTTGCTAAATTGATTTTAAATGCGAGCGCGACGCGCTACTGCACTTATCCACAGTTTTTCCCAATCACATCACACAAAAGCCCCCGCTCCCCTCTTCATAAATAAACTTTGCGGTGCTGATGATAAAGACTTCCTGACATTGGCAGGCGAATGTTGCTTAATGACTTTGGAGCGTTAAAATTATTGCTGCGGTCGTTCCAGTTTAGAGCTTTGTATGTTGCTTGTCGTATTCGCATTTTTGTGAATTAGATTGAAATGTGCTCAAAGATACAACTTGCAGTAGGAATAGTGAGAGTGAGCGGGGAAAGCAAGTTGTCAGCGGCAGCTGTTCAGTGAATGACTAATGAGCAAGCTTGTGTTTTGAAAGCTAATGCACATTGAACTTATAGACATACATCTTTGTATCAGATATGCTAAAATGAAATGATTAAGATGATTAACATATTTTAAAAGCAGAATACGTACATTTAAAATACAAAGAAGGAAAATGGATATAAACAAATAAAGGTCACATAGATTTCTGATACTAAAAAGAATGTGCTAATTCTAAAAAAATTATAAAAATTAAATTAGTGCGGTGTTGAATGCTTGAATACCACATTTTCATACCTTAATAACTTATTTATGAATTTCCTTTATACATTTCCGTACGGTTTTCTACATAAAAGTATATCGCAAGAAATCGTAGAGTGTCCGCTTTATTTAAAAGCTAATGTACATATTCATTTCGAAAAACAAATATATATTTTTAATATTAATAAAAAATTATAAATTTTTCTGTTAAAGTTTTTACGATTGTTAATCAGAAATTCAAATAAAGTGCTTAAACGAATTAGAAGACAGCTACATGTTGCACTTTTTATTTTTTTTTTAATTTTTTGATATTTTTCAATTATGTAAAATACACTTCACTCTTAAGACCTTCAGAAAATGCTGAAAAAAGTTTAATATATGTTTTTTCCCAAAAATTAATTACAATGTTTAACTAATTTTAAATTTAACTTGAGAGTTTTGAGAACAATCCATTTACTTCACTTCAAAAAAGGGAATAATGAAAATGGACAAGGGTCTTCGGAGTAAGTTATATATTGTGGCGTTGTCACATTATGGTATCCAATTGAATGTGCATTAAACCAGCTTACTCGAAAGTAATCTCAATATGTCTGCTCAGGTTTAAAACTTTGATGAGATTTTGTAAAACTTTCATAAATCTTTTTTGTAGTTATAAAGTATAATTTATTTATATATTTTTATTGGGTCAATCTTAAGTTTCCTGTTGGGATGCGTAAAGAGTTTTCGGCAGCTTGAAAATCGAGTTCGTTACTTTAATCAGTCGTGAATTTTTTAAGTACAGAGTTATTCATTTAAATATACACATGTATCGGTGAAATGTGCGTTTTGTTTGACATCTCAAATAAACGTGCTAAAAAAAACGGATGCCAAAATTGTGCTTACTTAACAATTTGTGTGTTAAAGGATTTTCTGTTTTATTTACTACTTACTAAAGGAGCATACTTTGCATAGTTAGATTTTGTAAACCCGAGGTAAAAGACTGGAACACTGCGTAGACTACGCATAGGAACATTAAAAGTTATTCTTTCTAAGAGGTTAGGGTAGTCAACTAAACCACACAAGAGCTTTTTTAACAAAAGAACAAGCAAGATAAGCATATCTGTTATTAAGAGTTTTTAAGTTTAAAAGTTGGCAGCGTGATTCATATGAGGGACTGGGTTCACTAAAATTTAAAGAACGAAGAGCGAATTTGATAAATTGTTTCTGTATTCGCTCTAGGCGAATTAGGTAAGAGTTGTGATATGGTCTCTAAATAAAAGAGGCATATTCTAATCTAGATCTTACTAGGGAAATGTAAAGCATCTTTATGGTGTACGGGTCAGAAAACGAAACAGTATTACGACGAACAAATGCCAACATTGCGTAAGACTTGCTGACTATATAGTATATATGCGTGGAAAAGCTTAATTTTCTGTCGAAATAAACACCAAGGTCATTTACTTCAGTTACACAATTAAGTAACGATCCAGAAATATCATAACGTGTTGGAAGCGGTATGAGCTTTCTAGTGAAAATACAATGTGTACATTTATTTATATTAAGATGTAACTGATTCCTTACACACCATGAATGCAGTTCATGAAGTTCATTTTGGAGTGCACTGGAATCATGCCTGTTCCTAATGACCGAGTATATTTTAAGATCGTCAGCATATAAAAGGTATTTAGATGAAGAAAAGCAAGACCCAATGTCATTTATAAATAAAATAAAGAGAATTGGTCCCAGAACACTACCCTGAGGAACGCCTGACGTAGCGATAAAAGGCAGTGAGTAAACATCCTCAAATGCAACCACGCAATATCTATCAGACAAATAAGATTTTATCCATTGAAGAAATTTAGAATGGAAGCCCATGCTAGATAATTTTGACACTATTACATTATGGGAAACTCTGTCGAACGCTTTTGAAAAATCAGTATAAATTGTGTCAACTTGGTAGCCTTCTTGAAAAGCAGTTATACAGTCTTCGGTAAAAATTGCAAGATTAGAGATTGTTGACCTGCCCTTAACAAAACCATGCTGATTTGGACAAATTAAGCTACTTACAGAGAATAATAATTTCTCCTTAACAACACATTCGAAGATTTTTGCAACTGTAGTTAGTTTTGATATCGGTCTATAATTAGAAACATCATTCTTGTTACCACTTTTAAAAATTGGTGTTATATAACTCTTCTTCCAATCATCAATAAATTTCCAGACGCTAAGGACATGTTAAAAATCAATGTCAATGGTTGAATTAGCGACCTGCATTTTTTTAAAAAGTATGGCCGAGAGACCATCAGAATCCATTAGGTTGGAGGATTTAATTGAATCGATACCTCTACTGACATCATCTTCAGACAATACCAGCGATCCAAACGAAAGAGTGCATTCAGGAATGAAGACATTGGCGTTATTATGATCCAAGTTAGACACAAAGTTTGAGGAAAAAAACTCAGCAAACATGTTAACTGCTTCTTTAACGCTACTCGCACGTTTATCGTTATAAACGACTGAGGAGGGAATATTTGTCTTTGTATTCTTGGATTTTATGTAGCTCCAGAATGCTTTCGGATTTTTTTTTATATTAACTTCATAGTTATTAATATATTTTAAGTAGAGTATTTTGTCTAAGTCATTAAATTTCTTTAAATATAAATGATATTGTTCATAATAAAATGGCAAATTAGTTACTTTAAACTTTTTATAGTATTTATTTTTTCGATTTTTTAGATGTTTTTTAGATTTTTGTGTACCACGGTATCTTATAAGTTTTTCTTGGAAAAGTTGGAACAGTATCAACACATAAATTAAAGATTAATGACTTAAAAAGATTAAAAGCCAACTCAGTATCTAATTTCGAAAGTGAATCAGACCAATTATATTCTGAATAATAGAATTCAGATCAGTAAAATTGCATAGATTATAGTTAAATTTAAAACATGAACCGACTTGTGGAGCAGTAAAAATTCATAAAACTGTTAACTTATTACTAACGGAAAATGGTGCATATTTTTTGCCGAGATCGGAGAACTACATATTCTTAATTGAAAGTGTAAATTATTTCTTAAAAATATTAAATCTAAGAGTCTATTATGTTGGTTAACAAATGAATTAACTTGAGATAGACCGATATTTGAGAGGCTATCAGTAACGAGAATTTCACTGTCCTTAGACATGTTTACTGGAGTTAAAAAAGACAAACTAATAAGACAAAATAATTAAATAAAGCAAAGCTCATTATCCCCAATACTAGAACTTAGCGAGGTAATGTTATCGATATGTGCTTTGTAAGTCGTATAACTGCTAGTAGGAGGAATATAAGAAGCACATAGAAATAAAAGTCCACGCGGGCAACGCACACTGATGCAAAGTTGATCAAGTATAGAATCCGAATTTCTTAATTGAACAGACGAAGAATAATGTGTACGTTGAATTGCGATGAGCACTCCACCACCTCTCGAACACCCAGTTTTTCCCCATCTCTGTCCTTTCGATATACGTTATAGAGCGCGGGATCAAAGAACTCAGCGTCAAAAAAATTTGGAGTTAGCCAGCTTTCAATTATAACGAAGATATCATAGTCTAAATGAGAACTTAATCGGCGAACTTCGTCTGCTTTAGTTCGCATGCCAGACACGTTTTGAAAATATAGTTTTAATTCATTCGAAGACTTACGATTTTCTAGAGCGGTATTGGCGGACTTTCTTTTCTTTGTAAAAAACGAAAAGGGCGAACAGTAGCATTAGCCGGCCAGATCTCAGGCATAAGCAACTTGTCAAAAAGCCCTTCGGAAACACCCAGTTTAAAATTTACACGCTTGAGGGCCTCAGTTGCAGCATCTTTCTTCACAAGTTTGAAGCAAGATAAAAGATTTTTTGAATACCCGAATGTTTTTCAACATATTCAAGTATGTCATCAGTAGAGACAGATGGCAAAAAGAGGCAAGATGGAGCCATTTTAATTTCACAGCAACCTTAAGTTCGGCGTTAACACTAGATCCAAAACCACGCAATTCAGGCTTTTTTTTAACATTCTTTCCAGGTACGTTAATCCAATTGTTTTTATCATGTTCAGTATTAACTAGATTAAGAGCAGATGTAGGCGGATAAGTTGCAGTTGATAACATCAGCGCACCCTACCACAGCAGGCAAATTTCCATTGGAATAAGTACAAGCAATACCAGACCGTTGAATTTGCAGGTGCATGGCCAGACAGTGCAAGAGGGCAATGCGTCGTCGAACTAGCAGTAAGCGCAGCAACAGAATCATATGATGACATCGACTTCGCATTAAAAGTGGCAGCAGAGACATCTAGCACAGTATCAGCAGAAGAAGACATTGTACGAACTGTAGTACGAGCAGTGGATGTTGACTGAGCAGAGGATGAGCTGTCGGTCAATGTTGAATTGCATTTCGCAGATGACTTGACGTTAGAGTTATTGTTTCTAAAACAAATACAGTGAGCAGCACAGCGACGAAATTCATTAACATCGGCTTTGAGCGAAACCATCGTGCCGACGACGTCATTAGACAATTGTTTTTGTAATACTTTCATTTCAGTATGCAGCAGTTCATTGCTTTTAATTAGCATTCTCTTATCATCTTGAAGAGCGTTGATAAGAGACATTGCACGCGATTGTTCAATTTTGAGAGTTTTAATTTCACAGAGAACCGTAGA